>OZ005650.1:46303285-47503285 GCA_963930645.1 Salticus scenicus
CTCTGCAAATAAATGTGAATGCAAGAGGCTAGTTTTAGCAACTATAAACATGGTTTATAACCCAATTCTAGAAAATCAACCGAGAATTTCTCGCAATACAAAGGATTTATAATATTTAGAATATTCAGAATATTGTTTCACCATCTAGAAATGTGTAGACTAGAAATTCTCGATCATTTCGTCTATTCAGCTTACTGGCGTGCCTTATACGCATAGCTCCAAAGTCTATAACTCTAGTTTAGTGATTTAGAAACTGACTATTTATTCGTTCTAGATGAAATCGGTGTATATATATATATACATATATGTTATCAGTGTTCTTACAATATACTTTATACTTTTTTCAACTAATTATACTTACAAACATAATCTATATAAAAAAAGAGAAGTTTCTCTCTCCGGGAGTATGTGCATCTGTGTGTTTGAAATCTGGTGTAAATTACTGGTCGCAGAGCTACAAAATCTGACAGCTGAGTAGCTGGAACCCTGTACTTGCGCACCTCAACGAGATTTTTTCAAATTTTGAATTTAATTTTTTTAATTATTATTATATATATATTTTTTCAATTTTATCCATTGACATTTCTGTTTCATTTTTTATATTGTTATTATTTATTCTTTATTTTAATTATCTGCGTATTTAATCATCGTCTATTACACTATTTTTCATTTCTTTAATTCATTTTTTAGAACACGATTTTTTTTTTAAATTATATTTATTGAAATAAAATGGTAAAAGAATGTAAAAAATTAAACGTTTTATATTTTAAATTGAAAAAAAAAACTGTTATGTTTATGTATAACTTTTATAATATATATATTTTTTCTTTTTTTCCATGCTTAATTAATTCCTTTGAAAAGATTTTTTTCTTTTTAATCGGAAAAAAATTAATACTGTACTAGATTTAAACTTAATAAAATTTAGGTTTAATTAAAATTTATTTAATTTTTATTTATTTAATTCCTTTTAAATGAAAAAATACCTTTACTTTTATTTATCATATTGCTCAAAATCATATGGCAACATAACGTAATAAGCGAGGGCTATAAAATACATGGTTCAAAATTTAACATATTTAATAGATGCCTGAGTTACAGACATTTTAAAAATCATTGTTCTTGAATAATAGCAGTCCCACTTGTCTCCGATAAATACCCAAATTGAAGTGCCCGGGAAAAATCTTTCTTGCAGGCAGTGGGAATTTGGACTCGTTGCAAGGTGAGCGAGGAAAAGTTGACATAGGTAGCGGATACCCAAAATAGGGTTTAGTACGATTTTAATATATATATATATCTATTTATTTATAAAGTGATATAAAAAACTAGTAATTCAAATCTTTTCAAATTTTTTTTTAAATATAGTGACCAGCGAAGAAGGCGCCGCCTGCTACTAAGTAATATAAATCATTGTTTCTCTTTTTTAATAATAATAATATTAATAATAAATAAATAAATAAATAAATAAATAATATAAATTGTAATTTAAAATTTTAAGATTATATCTATAGTTACTGATATTTACTACCTTCAAAAGAAATTTGCTTTAAGTGTATCATGAAGGTTATAATATGAAAAATATCTAAGTCAGATTAGCTAATTCAGCTACATATTTGATTTATTTATTAGTTTTTATTCTATCGACTGTTACTGTGTACTTACTATTTCTCAGGTATTGGTAAATTAAAGCATAACGTTTCGAAAACTACTGATATTAAGTTTTAAGTTTTCTCATTTCAAATCACGGCTTTAATTAATATATTTAAAATTTTATTTTGAAAAAAAAAAAAAAATGTAAATAATGCTTATTTAAGAACAAGTAAAAAGTTTAAGTTAATACTTCATTATTGTGTCCATTAATATTTTAATTACAGAAATGTCCAATCTGCAAGAAAACCTTTAAAAGTGGAAAAGAATAATTAGATATTACCTTAGGATTAGCAAATAAATTATTTTTAATTAATTTTTAAAGCTAAATAGTGTGTTTTATATTGGCTTATTAACTTATCTTTATATATATATTTCTTTTGTGCGTGTGTATGTCACTGAACTCCTCCTAAACGGCTGGACAGAGTTTAATGAAATTTTTTGTGTGTCTTCAGGTGGATTCGAGAATGGTTTAGATTTACAAATGAAAGTTGTAACTTAATTAGTTCTTTCTTAATTAATTTTTAACCAACTCTTTCAACAACTTTTCCACCTAGATGGCGTGAGTTGTCGTAAACACGATGTCAGAATTTATTTAATGTTGAAATGAAAAATGAATTTTTAACCGTATCTTAAGAAGTGTTTAAAATATTTTTTCAAAATTAATATTTTTAGAATCGTAACCGTACCATACGAAGTGTTTAAAATATTTTTTCGAAGTTAATATTTTAGAATCGTAAACACGATGTCAGAATTTATTTAATGTTGAAATGAAAAATGAATTTTTAACCGTAAGTGTTTAAAATATTTTTCCAACGTTAATATTGTTAAAATGTTAAAATTAGTTGAAATGGTATATTCTTTTAAAAAATTCGTCAATATCCGACGGAGTTATTTTATGTTAAAATGAAAAATGAATTTTTAGGCCATTATTATTTGTGCAGATGGAAAATGTACTAAAAGTTTTCCGAAAAATTTCACGATCACAAATGTTGACGGATATCCAATATATCGTCGAAGAAATCCCGATAATGGCGGACAATCTTATCATCTATGGCGGTCATCTATGTCAACAACATAGACATTGACATTGATAACCGTTGGGTGGTCCCATATTCGCCTCTGCTGAGCAAAACATTCAATGCTCATATTAATGTTGAGTTCTGCAGTTCAGTGAAGAGCATCAAATACATTTGCAAGTATGTGAATAAAGACAGTGACATGGCTGTATTTCGAGTTGAAAATACCAATGTGAATGCTTCTCCGGTGAATAACAACAATGAAATAACACTTTACAAAATTGGCCGGTACGTCAGCTCCAATGAAGCTGTTTGGCGTATCTTTGGTTTCCCAATTCATGAACGGGATCCAGCAGTTCTTCATTTAGCCGTCCATTTTGAAAATGGCCAGCGGGTGTATTTCACGAGCGAGACAGCGATTGATCGTGCTATAAATCCACCAAAAACTACACTCACCGAATTTTTTGAATTGTGTAATCGTGCGGATGCTTTTGGTGCTTTTGCACGGACATTACTCTATTCAGAAGTACCACGCTATTTCACATGGGCTCCAACAAAAAAAAATGGATGTCCCTCAAGCAAGGCACACCGATTGATGCATGTCCCGGTTTATTCAAATCAAACACCTTGGGACGAGTATTTACAGTCAATCCAAGGCAGACTGAGTGCTTTTATCTTCGACTGTTATTGGTTAATGTCATCGGCCCTTTGTCATTTCAAGATTTACGTAAAGTGAATGGACAACAGTATCCAACGTATAAAGATGCATGCCTTGCACTCGGCTTGCTGGAAGACGACAACCAGTGGGAGTGTATTCTTGCTGAAGTAGGACTGAACTGTACAGCAAAACAAATTCGTCTACTATTCGCTATAGTGTTGACTACATGTTTCCCGGCCCAAGCAGAGACATTATGGGATAATCACAAAGATTCAATGACTGATGATATATTGCATCAACATCGTTCACGGTGCAACGATCTAACGATAATATTCAGTGACGCTATGTACAATGAAGCATTGATTGCTACTGAAGATCTTTGCATTATCATTGCCAACTTACCACTCAGTCATTTCAGTATGCATTCAACAAATCGAAATGCATCTGATTTAATAAGCACTGAATTGAATCGTGAACTACAATACAATACTGTAGAAATGGCAGCGATTGTTGCTCGCAATGTCCCACTAATGAATGAAAAACAAAGAACCGTTTACGACCGCGTCATGCTCGCTGTTTTGGCAGGACAAGGTGGATTCTTTTTTTTTTTTTTTTTTTTTGGTGCACCAGGTGGAACTGGCAAAACATTGCTTATTTCGCTAATTCTGGCCGAAATACGATCAAATAATGGCATCGCATTGGCTGTTGCATCATCTGGCATTGCGGCAACTTTATTGGATGGAGGCAGAACAGCTCATTCATTATTTAAACTGCCACTAAATATTCAAAATAATCCAGACGCAGTGTGCAACATAAAAAAACAATCGTCCATGGCCACAGTGCTGAAATAGTGTAAAATTCTTATCTGGGATGAATGCACTATGGCACACAAACATTCGATTGAGGCGTCGAACAGGACATTGAAAGATATAAAAAACAACGACAAACTATTTTGCGGCACTCTGTTACTCTTTTCAGGTGATTTCAGACAAGCACTTCCCGTTATTCCGCGTTCAACATACGCTGATGAGATCAACGCATGCTTAAAATCATCGTCATTGTGGCTTAATGTTGAAAAAGTACAACTGAAAGGAAATTTGTGCGTTCAAAAGCTTCAAGATCCATCCGCTGAAACATTCTGAAAACAATTGTTAGATATCAGCGATGGAAAAGTTACTACAGATGAAACTGGATGCATAAAATTACCGACCGATTTCTGCACAATCATTGATTCTCAAGAGGCTCTTATTGACCAGATATTTCCCGATGTACACAGACGATACACAAATCATGAGTGGCTGGCAGAAAGAGCAATTTTAGCAGCAAAAAGTGTGGACGTCATCGAATTGAATCTCAAGATACAACATTTGTTACCAGGAGACTTGGTGTCATACAAATCTAATGATACAGTTTGCGATGCCACCGAAGCTGTAAATTATCCAACAAAGTTTTCAAACTCATTGGATTTACCAGGCATGCCACCGCATATTTTACAACTGAAGGTTGGATCTCTGGTTATTTTGCTTCGTAATTTGAACCCACCACGGTTGTGCAACGGCACGCGATTAGTCATAAAAAAATTAATGAAAAATGTTATCGAAGCCATCATTTTAAATGACAAATTCCGAGGTGAAAATATATTATTACTGCGAATCCCTATTATACCCACAGATGTGCCAATTCAATTTAAACGCCCTCAATTTCCAATTAGATTGGCATTTGCAATGACTATCAATAAGTCTCAGGGCCAAACGATGTCTGTCTGTGTCTTAGATTTGAGCATATCATGTTTTTCACACGGACAATTATACGTGGCTCTCGAGTGGGCAAACCATCCAGTTTAGTATTGGCGAAAGATGGGATAACAAAAAATATTGTACACTCTGTTGCATTAAAGGATTGATATTGTTTTTTAGTAATATTGTTATAAGTAGCGATATGTATATAATTTTAAAGAATCAATTTTAATAAATTAAAAAAATAAATGATTGGTGTTTTGTTATTTTTATATTCTTTCACCGTTCACAGCGCTCCATACATCTTCCACTTATATACCACATCCTTACACACTTACAATAATTTAGTTATTTTTTTCTAGCAAAATATTCTCTAGAAATAATTTATATGACAAAACAACGTTTGTCGGGTCAGCTAGTAGTATCTTAAAATGTAAGGTGTGTTTGGAAAGTGGAAATATTAGCAAAAAAAATCATCTTTTTTTTTTTTTTTTTCAATACTTTAAAAGAAATTATTTCTTACATTTTGAATTTTTAAAAGGTACAATTATGTTATTGAATTATACAGTTAATACGAAAACTTTAAGATGTATAATATAAATTAAAAGTTCTTTCAGAAGAACGACTAAATTTCTGAAGAAAATTAAAAGATTTAAGTAAGATTTAAGAATTAAAAGATTTAAGAGATGGAAAAATTAAAATTCTAGGTTCAATTATATAAAAAGAAAGTCCCATTTAAATTTTGAAGGTAAATTTTATTTGTGTTACATTTTGAATTATGTTATATTCGCGCCGATTATTGTTTATATAAGTACAAAAATTGTGACACGAATTAAAATGAAACATCAAAAAGCAAGTTTCACACAAATACTTATATCACTCAATTTTAGTGGGCTTTAATATATGATGAAATATGATTTAATGTGCATTTTAATATTTTATTTTAGTTTTGAAATTTGCAACTGAAAACTTCTTTAATTCAAGAGACTAATATGATTCATAAATAAAGTTTAAATTAAAAAAGTATATTTATTATTAAAACTGACGCAAAATCATAACTGCTCCTTTTAGGAAGTATAATTTTTGTTTAAAAAAAAGTGTAAATTAACTTTTATAGTTGTTTTTTTATTGACTATTTTCAATGAAAGTCTTACTTTTTATCTTTTAAAACGAAATAATAATAAAATAGCAATCTAATCATCTATATATTTTATTGTTGATTGTAACTGCAATTCAGAATAAAGTAACTGAGAAAAAAAAAATACTACGCAAAATTTTAAAAATGTATTTGCTGAATTCGAAATGCGTATTATCATTAAAAAGATCAAAGACAAATATTAACAATTAAATAACATAAAAATTACCGAAGAATAAAAATGAATGCTTTTATCTTTTTTTTTTTTTACATTTAAATAATTACAACTTAATGGCACGAAATAATGAATGTAGTAATGATAATTGTTCATACGAGTTAAAATTATCATAAATATTCTTGCTTCTAAAAACAATTTACAAAGAATAGCCATAAGTATTTTGAAGGACCTATCACCACCGTTTACATGAATTATCTTATTATTAGTGATTTTTATGCACGCGTAATTTACACAATAACGACTTTTTTTTTCAATGATTTTATAAAAAGACCTTTTTATTATTCATGAATTCCGAATTTAAATATAGAAAAATCTCTGAAAGAAAGTTACAATTATTGATTCTTTCGAAAAAATAAAAAAGTTATTTTTTGCTAGTAAACAACTTATTTAATGAAGTTGCAAAGTAAATGTAATTAAAAAGTACATATTTTTATTATTATTATTTTTTTTAATAATATATATAAAAAAAAAATACAAATAAAAAATAAATAAATAAATAACAACTTTTAATAAATTATTATTTTAAAATTTAAACAAATGTAAATTACCGCAAGCACATGGTTGCAAATAAAAAAAATACATCATTAACGCATTTGTTCATTTTTATATTTCTGAATTTAATTAATCCATACTGTAAAATAAAAATTGCTTGAATTGCGTATAGTTATGCAATTTTGACACGCCAAATCATTTTTTTTTCTCTTGGATATTAAATAATGTTATCTAAAATGAACTTTAATTTTTGAATCAGAAAATAAAGTATTATATATTTAAATCTGTAATACAATATTTTGCATGCTAAAAAGAACTATGTAAATAAAAAAAAAAAAAGAAAAAGAAAGAAAATTTCAGTTAAAGTATGTCTTCTGTGATAAATAATTAAAAACAGTAATGTTCAAAATTGCTTTTTGCAGCTCTGTATACAGTTGAATCGGTCATTTGAGAAACACCTCATATCCAAAAAAGTAAACTTTCGGGAAATAAAAAAAAAACCCAGCTGGTCCATAATTTAACATATATATTTTTTGAATTTTTTTTATATGTTTCTACAGGGGTTTGGTAAGCTAATTCTACCAAAATAAAATTTTATTATTTTTATTTTGATATTTAAAAAAATTATAAACGTTGTTTGAGATGTGTTGTTTCTCAAATGACTGACTAAACGATATGTTATCAGGTATGAAATAAAAGGTAAAACAATTCAAATTATTAATAAGAATCAGTATTTTATTTTTCAAATAATATATACACATTTTCCAAACATTGTTTCTTAAAACATTTCAATGTCATCCATATCGATAGTTGGCCAGTCATAAATTTTTGAATAAAATTCACCAACAATGTCTGCAGGTATATAGGCTTCGACTTTCTTGAGGTCATTGATTTTGTTGCTATTGATAGGTACACATTTTTGCCGGTAGGCACTGATTTTTGGAATCTCTGGTAAAGCAGTTCCCGTTTTTTTCAAGTCAAAAGTTTGTTTATTGAGTCCACCAATAAAGTTTTTTACTTTAACTTGGCCTACATGTTTATTAGAGTAATGAAACTCCATAAAAGTTGAAATATTGAATTTTATTTTGTTTTCCTTTGGTATATTCCTTGCTTGAGTCTCCGTAGATATTATATTTTTTTTATAAAATTGACCACACCATGATATAAAATCCTTTAATTTTTCTCTTTCTACTATTTCCACCAGGAGCTTGTCCTGAATAGCAGCAGAGTGCAACATAAGTTCAGCATACTGTTTTACTGTGTAAATCCCGTCAGTTGTTGTAGTTTTTCGTTTGATTACACTAAAGTCGCGGTCACACGGAAGGTACGAATACCTCGAATAGGAAAATAGTGATGAATACTGTCGAATCGGTCAGTTTCTATTAGGGCTAGAAAAAACCGCACAACCACGGTGTTTTTGTTTTGTCCAGGTGCACCATCGGAAAAAAAATGAAGATGCCTAACACCAGCATCAAAACCTTCATTGATATAATCAACTAAAAATGAACAAATTTCATTTGGTCCCTTCTTAGCTAAGCCCTCATGATATACATTGTGAAAGAGATTAAGTAAAAGAGAGTTTAATAAATAGTGGTAAAATGATAGATATTTTTCCAACTTTCCAGTAAGCCACAAATTTCTCTAAGTTAAAAAAGAATCGAAAATCAGTAAATCTCCATACTGAAACAAAACAAGGTCTCTTTTTCTTCTGACATAATAAGAATATATCTTTCATACAGCTTAGAAGAGTGGGGGGGGGGAATGAAAACTACGTGTGAAAAAAGATTAGACAAATAAAAAGACAAGGCATCTGAAAAAGAAAAAGAAGTAAACTCGCAAATAAATAAATAAATAAACATCTCGGCTACGAACCACAGGCCACGGCCTAGGCATCTAGGCACGTCCCAATGTGCCTGAGATAAGAAGGACAGGTAAATCCCCAAATCTGGTTTAAGAGGTCTCAAAGGGATTATACGGGAGCCACATTAAAGTAGAATAACAAGAAACAGTGCTACCACCAGCCACATTCTTTTGTAAGTCATTTGAGAAACAACACATTTCCAGGAGATGAGGTGTTTCTCAAAGGAATGGATATTTTCAATTGCGGCATCACCATGTTTATTAAGTGGAGATGAATTGTTTTATGCGTATTGGATTTGTCTAGCCTTCACCAACAATTTAATATTTTTAACTCAATTTTGACCAAAAATGGACATGAGGTGTTTCTCAAATGATTGATTCAGTTGTTTAATTTCATTCACAATGGAATATAATAAAATTGTACTTTAAAAAAATTAAAGAACACGCTTTTATTGAAATGTGAGCGAAAAAGTACAAAGTATCTATCTTTATAGTACTAAAGTGATGTGTAAGAGAAAATCATGTGAGTGAGACACCACAATATTTACATACTTTTACTTTTTTAATAAAATAATTTAGAATTAAACAAAAATAATTTAAAAAAAATCTCCCCTGACTGGGCTCGAACGTTAGACCATTATGTTCGTAGCCCGGAGCGTTCAAGTAGGGAAGGTCTTTTTTTAACACGCTTTTATTAGCTTCACCTGTATGTATGTATGTTTGTTTGTATGTATGTTTGTATGTCAGTAACCGCTCTGTGAGCAAACAAAAAATCCATATTGTAAAAAAAGATTTTCTCTATGTTAACGACGTGGCGTTGAGGTATAGCTCCGCGCTACGAACCTAAAGGTCTAGCGTTCGATCCCAGTCAGGGGAGATTTTTTTTAAATGGTTTTTGTTTAATTCTAAATTATTTTAATTAAAGATTTAAATGTATGTAAATATTATTGTGTGTCGCTCACACGATTTTCTCTTACCCTGCATTTTATTACTAAGATAGATATTTTGTGCTTTTTAGTTCACATTTCTATAAAAGCATGTTCTTTAATTTTTTAAAACTATAATATTATTACTATACAGATTTTTTGTTTGCCCCCAGAGTGGTTACAAACATACATACAAACACGCATAGAGGTGAAGCTAATAAAAGCGTGTTAATACATATATATATATATATATAGTAAAAAATATACCAATAAATCTACTTTTATTTTGTGATAATGATTCCTAAATGCTTTTTAAAAGAACAATTGCATAAATGGCACGTGTTACACATTTACTTCTAGCTTAATATGGCCATTTACAGAGGAAAAAGTTACTCACGTATGGAAAAAAAAAAAGTTATTCACCATGAGTGCCTTAAAAATATAAATAAAATAAATAAATAAAAAGTATATTTGCAAAGAGAAAATTAAACAGTTTAAATCAGGCTAATCATAAATATGTTCGTGTTTAATTAATTATAAATAAATAATTAATGTTTATAATAAGTTAATATATATGAAGCATGTATTGCTATAAATCACTTACAAAGAATTTATTGGTTCATAAAAACTAACTGTATTTTTCAAAATCCTACGAAGGTTATCTGTTTTAACAAATTTCGACATGATACGTGATGCCGAGATTGAAAATTTGCGAATAATTATTAGTTTAAAATTCCAAAATCTGAAAGCTGTGTCTTAGTATGGAGCGGAGTTAAACAGGTTTTTCTGGAATGATCTAAAGAATCCTCGGTCGAAATCTTTGTGAAATATTATAAAAGTAATTATCGGCTCAATAGAGTTCATATGTTTTTCACCTCTAAACTGTACAGATGAAACGATGAAACGCTCTTTATTACAGATGTTGAACAAGTAGTTTTTATACATTACTTCGTATGTAATGTTTTATTCTTAATTTTAAAGTAATTTTAAAAGTATTAGTGCCGTTTTTTTCCCCCTTCAGTGTGGAATATTCATCGAGTAAAGTATCATTTTCGTCCAAAATCTGTTGTATATTAAAACTAAGAGAAAACTGCACCGTCTCGAATGTCAAAGAGAATAAAACAGGGAAGCAGACAGGCGTTTAGATATTAGCGTACCGTCTTCAGTGCATAAAGAAATGCGAGAATAGTGCATAAATTGTATAAAGAAATGAAGTGCTCTTTTACATAGAAAGCAATTGTCGTTCATTTCTTTATGTACTGAAGACGGTATGCTAAGTACTACCGAAACACCTGTCTGTTTCCCAATTTTTTCTCTTTGGTATATTCTAGACGTAATTTTCCCTTAGTTCTAATAAAACCACGCTAAGTCTCATTTTAATAATCTGGTTGTGTATTTACGATTCTTTCTACAGACCAGAAGGTATAAAATTTCGTCACAGAATTCTAAAAGATGTTATTTTGCGATAATTAAAAAAAAATCATTTATATTTTTGGTGAAGAAAATTATATATATATATTTAAAAAAAAAAAAAAAAAAAAAAAAAAAAAAACTAAAACAAATCTCTGATTAGGCGAGACACAACAAGAAAAGAACAAAATAAAACCACACCGAATAAATTTTCACGATTATTGAGGAAGAACAAAATATTTAGTTCAAAATACATGTCGAAAAGTTATTCATTAGACGAGTGTTCGCAAAACGCAAGGCTTTTATAAAGCATTTCGATATATTTTGAACCCGAACTAGCTCACAGGATCTGTATATGGTATTTACAAAGTTTAAATTATAAGAATAAAGCTTTTTGTAAACATGTTCATAATACATACAAAGTAAAACACATGTTCTCTAACTGTTAAGTAACTTCTTTTTATCGAGAGAACTTAATCATAGAAATGTATTTCATAGATAGTGGAACAAGTTAAAAGCTTATAGTCACATCTATGATCAGGAAAACTAGTTGTAATGAACTAAATACCGTTGTCAAAGTTTCAATGCTTTTGATTACAAATCTTTTGTATTATTATTGAAGCATTATATGTAAGTTATTAAATTAAATTAGATTCAAATCTTACACCTATTACATTACGTATATCACTTAATATTTAATTAACTATATATATATATAGTGTTTTTCTTTAAAACTAAATAAAAATTTATATGTGGCATTCCGTATTTCTAGAATATATGGGATATATATTGATTTCTAAACAATATGTAAGATTACTTGACTACGGTGTATATTAATGTTAAATGAAATTCAGTCACTTCTTTTCAGTCCTGCCATAAGTTATGCTAGTACAAATCAATTGTAATAGTTTTTTTTTCATTTCTGTTGGCGCACCAGGCTATTGATCCTTCTACATTTCTAAGTTAATATATTTTAAATCCAATAAAGAATGTTTCCTCATGTGTTCCAATTTCTCTTTGGGGGAGATTAGTATGTGTACAGTTCATTCCTGTTTAATATTTTACTTTATACCTTATACAATTATAAATTTACCTTTTGTTTTATAAGGGCTGTTATATTTTATTTTATGTTTGTCCGGAAAAGGACCGAGGGGATTACTCTCTTTGATTTTCATTAAACGGTTCTGAACCGTCAAGTAGTCGATGCGATCTGTTATAAAACCATTCTTCTGAATGGCTTCAAGCGAATCTTCTCGATTCTTTGTAATATAAAGATTGCAGGTTATTTCATTTAATCAAATGTCTTATTTAATAATTTCAAATCATTTTATATTTCAAAGTAATAATCTTCAAACTGATATAATAATATTCTTCTTACCTGTAGAATTCTTCGACGTAAAAAAATGAAGACTAATAACGGACACTTGTTTTTTCTAGAAATAATAGCTTCTTCTTTAAGATGAGAAAAATATATACAGTTTATTAAATAAAGTATTTACATGAAGAAACACTATTTACAAAAGGTATTTACATATTCGAAATTTCACGAAAACAATTTTCTATTCGTAATATTTTAATAACTAAGCCACCAGTTTTCTATTTCGTTATGACAATGGTGGTTCCATAAAAATAAATTAGGCCAAAGATGGCCTGAGAGCATTCTATTTCATTGTGTTGCTCTCTTCACTAAAGACAAACTAAAACTAACTAATCTATGGGCTACCTTTTCTATTTCTTCAACGGTAGCTCCATGAATAATAAAATCAGGCCAAAAAGGCCCCGAGAGCAAACTACTATTTCATGACATTGCTCTCCATTCTAGAACAGAACTAAAACTAAAACTAAAACTAAATTAATCTACGAGCCACCTTTTCTATTTCTTAAACAGTGGCTCCATGATTAATAACATTAGGCCAAAAAGGCCCCGAGAGCAAACTACTATTGCATTACATGTTGCTCTCCATTCTAGAACGAAACTAAAACTGAAACTATGTCCCGCGAGACAACAAAAAATGTTCTTCGAATTTCATCTCAACGGGACCTCTGGCGCCCTCTAGTGAGACAAAAGTATATCAATACCTAACATCCTCCCACCTTTAATTTTTTAGGTGAGAGCTAGAAAATTAAACAGTTAATTAATTAAGAAAATTTAAACTTATAAAACTACATACTAAGAAAAATTAAAGCTATAAACTACAAATAGTAAAAATTTAAGTTACAAACTAATGAAAATAAAGAAAAATAAAAATAAAATATATTAAAGTTCAATGCAATTTTAAAACAATTGTGATTGTCTTTCGAAAAGTTTTTTATAGTTTTTGACCACTTTCAATTTATTGTCTCTTTTGCTGCTTGTATCTCTGGGTCCTCAGCATCTGATATCTCTAAGGGATAGAGTTTTTGAAGTGGTCTAATCAATGTCCCAGAATGCATTTTCACTTCCACAACCCTGGCACGGCCATCTCGGCTGGGAAAAATTTTCACTACTCTTCCTATTGGCCAATGTAGTCTTTTCACACACTTGATTTCTACTAGCACAATGTCGCCTTGTTTAACAGGCTTACATATCTGTCTACTTCGTTGTACCAACTGCGCTAGATACTCTTTTCGAAATCTACTTTGTAGTTGCCTTCGAACACTTTGGCAGTGCTTGTATCGTGCTCTCAGTTTTTTAGCATCAATGGCATCCAGATCTGGTACACTAATTTCTTGAATGTCTTGCATAAAACAAGAAGGTGTCAAAGGAATGAACTTGTCTGGTTCTTCTGATAGGTATGTTAAAGGTCGACTGTTCATTATGGCTTCAACTTCACACAAGATAGTAGAGAGATCTTCAAAATTGAGGGAAGATTTTCCGAGAGTTCTCAGTAGGAGGTTTTTTACACTTCTAATGAGACGCTCCCACCATCCGACCCACCAAGCAGCGGTTGGGGGGATAAACTTCCATTTTATTGGAGCTATGTCATCCGTCTTTTGAATTTGATTCCAGTCAAGAGATCTAAAGAGATTGTTGGCATCGCGAAAGTTAGTTCCATTGTCACTGTAGATTGTTGAAATTCTTCCTCTTCGGGCAACAAATCTTCTTAGCGCTTGTATGAATCCCTCTGTTGAAAGATTCGTCACTAATTCCAAGTGTATGGCTCGATATACTGCACAGGTAAAAATGACTATCCATACTTTGGATTTATTTTTCAGGTAAAGAGGGCCACATAAGTCGATGCCAACAACTTCAAAAACTTTTGAGTCTCTGACTCTGTCAAAAGGTAAATGGATGGGAGGAGTAACAAATGGTTTGGAAGAAAAAATTTTACACTTTGTGCATTTTATCAATTCACTTCGGATGTTACGCTTTGCAGAAACAATCCAGTAATGTTCACGTAAGATCGAACCAACTGTCTGAAGTCCAGCATGGTAATTCTTCAAGTGGCAGTCTCTAATTAGGCACCTTACAACATGATGTTTTGATGGCAACAATATAGGATACTTGAAAGAAAAAGTGTCTTCTCGATCTAACAACTTTGTTTTGACTCTTAGAATATTGTCTTGATCTTTCATAACAACAAGTCCTTTTATTGTTTCTCGCACATCACCAAAACTTTCTAACTGTATGCGTGACCAGAGAAATTTTTCCGCCTCTTCCTTTTCTTCTGCTGAAAGTTCAGCTGGGAAAATATGATTTCTATTTCTACATTTTGTTGCAAATCTTCTTATCCAACAAATAATATTTACAAGTTTACTAAATTTCGAAGTTCTTTCATAATTCATAAATGGATCTACATTTTGACTCGAAAATAATGACACTGCAGTTTTCTTTCTTTCCGACATAACTAAGACTTCATTAGGGACAATCTTCGATTGGGGCCAGTTACTTTTTTCATCTGCTAGCCATTTAGGACCCTCCCACCATCCCGATTCCAGGAGGTATTTAGGACTACAACCACGGGAAGGCAGGTCTGCCGGATTTTGACTTCCTGGAACTAAGTACCACTGTTGAGGGTTCGTAAGTTGGCATATTTCTCTGATTCTGTTGCCCACAAAGGTACCCCACTGGTCATTTCTTTTAATCCAGGCCAAAACTGTCGAAGAATCAGTCCAAAAGTAAGTTGGTACTATAGGGATGTCCAAAGCTTCTACGACATACTTTGATAGTCTGGATCCCAACACACAGGCAAGCAGCTCAAGACGAGGAATCGTTAGAGCCTTTTTTGGAGCCAACCGCGATTTTGCTCCCAAAAATTGAATTGAATCGCTTTTTTCTTCTTCGCACCGTAGTTAAATTACTGTTGCATAGGCACTTTGACTTGCATCGCAGAAAATATGTAGGGTCCAATCTTCTTTATTTCCATAACCTATTCTTCTCGGGATCTTCAATTCTGTTAGCTGTTTTAATTCGCTGTACCATTTCTGAAAGTCTCTTTGAATTTTCTCTGGAAGCGGAGTGTCCCATGCTGATTTGCTGGACCAAGATTCTTGAATTATTACCTTGGGTGGTAACAACGCTGGAGCTAGAAAACCGATGGGATCGAAAATTCCTTGAGTTATGGATAGAATTTGACGTTTTGATGGATTCACTATTTCTAAGTTAAATTTATTGCAGACCATCAAGCTATCATCTGTTCTGTCCCATTTAATTCCTAAAACTGGAATTGGAGTTGAGAAGTCTTCCTTTTCATTTTCTGAAGACAACTTTTCTATTTCTTTTACAGGACCGAATTTCCACAATCTTAGGTCCATTTTAGCTTCAGCCATGATTTCTGTTGCCTTAGATTTAAATTCTTCCAATTCGGACGTGTTGTTTACAGATGTGACGCAGTTATCTGCATAGAATGACTTCTGAAGTTTCTGAGCAATTGCCTTAAGTTCTTCTGGACACCCATTCAAATGATGTCTGATAACTGCGCCAAGTAAAAATGGACTGGAAGTAATACCAATCACCACTCTATTATGCTGATAGACTTTAATTTCATTCGTCTTCTTCCACCACAGGAACCTTAAAAAATGCCGATCTTCCTCTTTTATTTCGATCTGAAGGAAGGCTCTTCTAATGTCGGATACAACAGCGATTGCCTTTTTTCTGAATCTTAACAATATTGCGGGAATCTCTTCCAATAAATTTGGTCCTTTAAAGAGACAATCATTCAGTGACGGTGCTCTTCCGACTTTGCATGATGCATCAAAAACTGGTCTGATGGAGGTAGTAGAACTATCAGGCTTGATGACTGGATGGTGGCATAAGTAGTGTTCCCTAACTTCTTTCAGTTCTGTCTGAGGGACTTCCTGTATGACATTTTCTCTTTGCCATTCCTTGAAAACAAGATCGTAATCCTCAAATTTATTTAATTTCTTTAATCTTCGGGTAGTACTAAATAATCTTCTTTCTGCTTCATTTCTATTTGAGGGAATATTGACATTGTTGGAAATCCATGAAAGACCCACTCGATAACGATCATCTTCATTTCTGGTGAGTTGTCTAAGAAACATATCGTGGGCTTGCTCTTCTTCTTCTCTTTTGGACAAGATTTGTGCAGGGTCGTTGATTCCTATCGTTTCGAGTCGCCACAAGTCTGGAACATTCCAATCTTTTATGTACAGATTTGTCATCAATACCGCTGTACCGCTATTCAAGCAACCCTGAGATGGAAGCCCTGTTTTTCCACAAACTGTCCATCCAAGTTTGGTTTCTATCGCTGTGAGTCCATTTTCTAATTTCTTGACTCGACCCGTTAACAGTTGACCGTAAACGTCACTCCCGATCAGGATTTCTATTTCCGTACTACCAGGGCCGATATCGGACAACCACAGCTTATTTTTCTTGAGTTCTCTGCACAGATTTCCCTTTGGAATTCGAGGAATTTCTCCACAAATTTTCTCTTGGTCTAAAAGATCGAGCTGATGTATGGAACTGACCCAATTATTCGATGCACCCACTGTAACTTTAAATTTATTATGCTGTTTAGCTTCTATCTGTGTACCCCCAAAAACTGTATGGGCAATTACTTCTGTTCCAATGGGTTTGAGCTTGAGCTCTTTCGCAGTTTTCCTCAAGATGTAACTTTTCTGCGAACCACTGTCCATAAGACAACGCACCTTTTTTTGGCCTTTTTCCCCTTTTATATTTATTTCTAACGTTATAAGGGCTATTTCCTGGGAGCATTGTTTGGCGACAGGGTTCTGTATTACTTCGAGAGGTTTGCTTCTACTATTTTCACCCCCTTTCCTTATCTCTGGGCAAAATAGTTCTGTGTGTGGTTTCGAACAAACGTGGCATTTAATAAAAACCTTGCACGTTTTTGCCCGGTGTCCAAAACGTAAACATTTCAAACAGCAATTTTTTTCTTTTACTTTATTTTTCTTTTCGTCAAGGGAGAGCGATCTGGCTGTTATGCAGTCCTTACTCTCATGCGTTTTTCCGCAAAATATACAGCTTAATTCTTTTGCAGCGAATAAGCCTGTAGCAGTGGGAACCCTGTTATCTCTCTTGTGGAATTTATTTTTAACATTTTCCTTGGGTGAATTAATTTCAAAACCCGACCTGGCTAATTGTAACCTTTCTTCACCTGCCACTTCCCTTTTCAAAAAATTCAGCAATAGTGACAAGTTCGATTTCTGTGTGGTTTCCTTATCATCTAACTCAGTAGAATCTTCCCTGGCCCCAACATTAAGTCTTTGAAACGTTCTAATAATATCTTCGGGTAAACAGGATTCTACCATTGGGTACAGCCACGCAGAGTTCTGATCAATGTTTACACCCATGCTTTCCAGCGATCTCAAGTGTGCTTCTATCTTGGTCACTAAATTACACAAATTTTTGCTATTTCCCCTAGTCTGTACATTAGCTGTAATTAATTTCAAAAATTCCCGAACATATACTTCGATTAAGATATCTTTATCCCCATAGCGTTCTTCAAAAGCCTTTACTGCCTTTAAATAATTTTCTGATGTTACGGGGTAACTTTCGAGTAATTCTCTGGCTCGAGTTCCTGGTTCTACACACTGTAAAATTTACTGAAATTTGTCAGCGTTGTCTAATTCTTCATCCTCATGAATTTTCTTAAATTGGGCCCAAAAGGGCAAATAATTTATCGATTTTGAATCAAATTTTTTGATAGCTAATTTTGGTAATTTATATCGCTTTGTTTTCAAGTTTGTTTCGCTTTCTATTTTATTTTGGCTTGTGTAATTAAAATTTACATTTGAATTTAACTTTTCATTAATTAGTCTTTTAACTGTGATAAATTCATCACAATATGCTTCGCTTTCTTCGGCTTCTTTTATAATCAAAGCTTCATCGCATTTACTATCTTCCGACATAATATCTAATATCTCATTGTCGAGTGTCTTTAATTCTGTTATAAAACCCTCTAATTTATTTAAATTATCTACAAGTATACCTCTCTCAAGATCTTCTTTCTCTAGTTCTGTTTTTAAAATATTTAAAGTTTTAGTAAAGGAAGATCGTAATGGAGTTCTTCGCCTTTTTATTTTTTCCATTTTCTGATTTTTAAACAAAAACAGAACAGTTTTATGTTAATTAACCAATTATTCTTTATTTATGCATTTTATTTTAAATGTAAAAACCTTCACTTTTCTATTTACCAAGAAGATTTTATTTAAAGAACAACTTGGAAAAAGTTCTATTTTTGAGAGCCATTTTCTTTTCATAAAATGTAAACAAAAGAAAATAACCATTTATTATTTTTTATTTTACTCTTATAGCAATATTTATTTCCAACTGAATAATAATTTTTCTTTATTTATTAACTGTAAAAATTTACTGAATTAAAGAATCACAAAATGTCATCCAAAAATAAATTAAAATCGAAGCTTCTATCACTTGCACATTCTGTTTTCATTCATAAATTCTAAAATAATACTTTATTTCATTATCATTGCGAAACAAAAAATAAAACAATAAACATTCACTGCAATCAGATTTTGACATCATCTAATATTTAACCATGAAAAAATGCTTTTTTATTCTTTCTTTCATCAAATGATGCTTCTTTTTCAAGGTCAACTCAATACTCAATTGCTTTCTTTATATTATTTATTTCAATCATAAAAAACAACTGTCTTATTTTGACCTTGATAAATTTACGTTTTAAATGTACAAATAATAGAACGAATAAAAAATCTTGTTTTATTTCAATCAATCAATCACTTTTAATTTTATTTACTTTGAAAAACGAATATTCTATATTCTAAATAATTTCAATCTTAGATATCTTTTGAAAAGCATTTCACATAATAATAAAATAAATTTTAAACCATTTATTGTTTCAAATGAAAATAATTCTTTTCTTTTCAGTTAATATAAACAATATTAATATAAACGATATTTCCTGTATTTAATATAAACAATACATCCTGATGTGGCGGACGCCATAAAATTATGTTATAAAACCATTCTTCTGAATGGCTTCAAGCGAATCTTCTCGATTCTTTGTAATATAAAGATTGCAGGTTATTTCATTTAATCAAATATCTTATTTAATAATTTCAAATCATTTTATATTTCAAAGTAATAATCTTCAAACTGATATAATAATATTCTTCTTACCTGTAGAATTCTTCGACGTAAAAAAATGAAGACTAATAACGGACACTTGTTTTTCTAGAAATAATAGCTTCTTCTTTAAGATGAGAAAAATATATACAGTTTATTAAATAAAGTATTTACATGAAGAAACACTATTTACAAAAGGTATTTACATATTCGAAATTTCACGAAAACAATTTTCTATTCGTAATATTTTAATAACCAAGCCACCAGTTTTCTATTTCGTTATGACAATGGTGGTTCCATAAAAATAAATTAGGCCAAAGATGGCCTGAGAGCATTCTATTTCATTGCGTTGCTCTCTTCACTAAAGACAAACTAAAACTAACTAATCTATGGGCTACCTTTTCTATTTCTTCAACGGTAGCTCCATGAATAATAAAATCAGGCCAAAAAGGCCCCGAGAGCATACTACTATTTCATGACATTGCTCTCCATTCTAGAACAGAACTAAAACTAAAACTAAAACTAAATTAATCTATGAGCCACCTTTTCTATTTCTTAAACAGTGGCTCCATGATTAATTACATTAGGCCAAAAAGGCCCCGAGAGCAAACTACTATTGCATTACATGTTGCTCTCCATTCTAGAACGAAACTAAAACTGAAACTATGTCCCGCGAGACAACAAAAAATGTTCTTCGAATTTCATCTCAACGGGACCTCTGGCGCCCTCTAGTGAGACAAATGTATATCAATACCTAACAGCGATCGTTAACAATCCATCGGGCTAATAACAAGGTGAAACTATCCACCATTTTTGTGCATCTAAATACAGTATTTTTGTTTTGCATTGTATAAAATAATAATAATAACTTTAACGAATAACTTTCGTTGGCTGAATTGGAAACATTTTTTGAGTTCTTGAGCACTAAAATGCTGAGCTACGTATACAAATTTTAATAATATTAATTGAAAGAAAAAAATCTTAATTTAATGAATGATTTAATGATGTTTTTTATTAATATCTGCAAGTTTCAGAAAAATTAAAAATCTTAGAGATTTTTTTTTTTTTTTTTCGAAAATAAAAGCGTATATCTGACAAATGGATAAACAGACGGGGAGACTGGTAGACGAATCGAACCTTTAAGAACTTTTGAACTTTTCTAAAAGTTTGAAAAGCGAAAATGTTTTCTCATTTACAAGTTCATTTAACACAACATTAATTAAAAATGTTATCTACGGTTAAAATTATTGGAATTTCTGATGCGCCTTTGAAATTTTTTTCTAATTATTTTTAGTAGATTTTAATTATATATTTTATAAAATCAGTTTATCTAAGTAAAAAATATTTCCTTAAAGTTTATTTCACAGTCATACCTTGTTTTTAAAAATGACCCATAATATCATTATGTTATTAAAACTTTTATAGTTACCTTCGAATTATGCCACATTGGTTTGAAAAAATGCATCCATGAATCTTGTGATTTTAGTTACCGCAACTTTATGGATTTAAAATATTTACTACCGAATGATCAAATAGAAAAAAAAAAAAAAAAAAGGATTTTTTTTTTTAAATATATTTTATTAAATTATTACTCAAACAGAATTTTTTCTTTTCACGGTATACACAAACAGATATTGGATTTGTTATAGAAATTTTGACATTTGATTTCCGTCGGTTTTTACGTTTTGAGATGTCCCGAACTGAATCTTTTTTTTTTTTTTTTTTTTTTTTTTGAAACTGTCCCTGTGTCTGAATGTGTATAATTAAAATTTTCTGGGCGCTTATCTCACGAAATGATGAACAGAGTGTTACAAAACTACATTCGTGGTTATGAGAATATTACCCTCTTAAAATATATGAGTTAATTTCCATATCAAGAAGCAGTTATTTTTATTATTTATTTATTTATTTTTATTATTTGACTTGAGTTAAAAGTGCAATTCTACGAGGTAATTAGTAGGGTTTTTTTTAATCCAAGGGAACTTGATTTATCGATACTTATCGGTATTTGAGCTATTTCTGCCTTATCTTGAGCTCATTCTACCACTTGTAAGTGGCAACATTGCTCTCGCTGCAACGCATTTTTTCAATAACACGCAAGAGCAACGGACAACACCGTTGTGAAATAATCCTGTTTATTAAAATCATTTGTATTAAAATCGTTAATGAAATAAATTAACTGCTCAAATACAATAAATAACTTACGTTTGAATGCATTCTGTTAACACATTCATTTTTTTTAATTTAACTGAAGTTGAGTTGGCGCGTATTTCCTAGGCAAATGAGTGAAACTATATTTAAGATGAAATACTTTAATACTTTTTTTTTTTTTTTTTTTTTTTTTAGAGAGTAGCATATATTGCCCAAAATGTCATTATGCTATGCTTAATTTACCCTATTTATTTTAATACAATAATTACCCATCACTAGAGTATAAATACACAATATTGGATATGCAAAAGAGAATTGGGAAAAAATGTCTTTATTCAAATTGAGGTCATAAAGGTAGGCGTTGTGATTCTGCTATGCAGCTTTGTTTTTCTGCTTGCAGAAATGCTATATCTACTCTACTATATTATACAAATGCATCAAAATTAATATGCACTCAAGTTAAACATAATTCACGAACATATTTAACTAGTTAAATATATTTAATTAAATATAATTAACGTAATAATATGTTAATTACGTTTATATTGTATGCCGATTGACAAAAGAAGCTAAGATTACTTACTATGGTTAACATTTTGTTTGGCTAAAATTGCAGAAAACCGCACATAAAGGATATTTATTATAGAATAATATCTATATTAAACTTTACTGCATCTTAACCGGTAGTTACTGCATCTTAACCGTAACTTTACTGCATATTAACCTATTGCATAGAATTTTACGAAATAATACTTTTTGATAAATACAGTATAATACGTTTAAAAAAAAAAAAAAAAAAAAAAAACAAGTTTACAATATTTTACCATATTTCTCAGGAAAATGAAATGTTTAATAAATTTTATTTAAGCCTGCTTGTAAGCATTTAAAATTTTACTTACCATTAATTAGATTTAAAAGAAGTGGATTTCTTAAAAGTCCTTTTAATTTAAAAATTAAAAATTAAATTTGAAATAAAATTTAGAGTTCTACTTTATTTATACTTTATCATTTATTTTTATTTACTACATTAAACAGGACATTTACATAAAATAAAAACTAAAATGATAATTCAATTCCGTTGCAACTTGATATTTAAAATCTAATTAATTTCTTTGAAAAATTAATCAAGCGTACCTATACTCTTAAACGTTTCTTTCTTTATTTTTTTTAAGAGGTTATTCTAATTTAGCAAGTTAAACTCGTGAAATAAAAATAAATTCAATTATTCTTGCAAAATATTACCGGAAAAAAAAAAAAAAAAAAGTACTATTTTTGGATAAAAATGACACTTGTACAATTTTTCTATTTTAAACCTTATTAATTTTATTGCACATGTTAAAATAAATGAAGATGTCTAAAATTGCACTTTAAACAATTTTCTGTTTTATTCTTATTATTATTATTATTAAATTATAGATTTAAGTGATTTCCTTATAAAAGAACTGATTTACAAGTGCCATTTTTTCATCTGTAAAACAAAATATTTATAACTAATTTTTCTACTTCACAAATAATAAATCTTTCTAAATTTTCTGATAATATTTTTTTAAGCTGTCCTAATATAAACTCATCGATTAATAATTTTATTTATAAGAAAGTATATGCTTAATAAAGAAATTAATATTGTACAACTTATGCATAACACATTTACAGAATTACCAACATCTAAATCTCTCTTGTACTAGCAATTTTTTAACAGAAATATTCGCTCTTTTTAATTACGAGAATTCTATGATCAAACAAAACGAAGATAACGTCACGGAAATAGTAGTATTAAAAATCCGGATTGTAGATTTTTTTTTTTTTTTTTTTTTTTTTTTTTTTTTTTACGTGATTTTAAATTTATTGACGTGAGGTTTCGATTTTGTAAACGAAACAACAAACATTTTCGTTTCTTAAAATATTTTAGGATTTAACCAAATTTAGCATCCTATTTAGAAAATATAAATCTATTTATACAGATAACTATATATATCAAAATCAGAATAAATAAATATAGGGACACTAAACGTTATAAATCATTCGCTCTCTCTCTCTCTCTCTCTCTCTTTTTTTTTTTTTTTTTTTTTTTTTTTTGTAGTTAGGAAATATTGCATACGTGTGCATTTAAATGTATTAATATTTTGTGTATTAAAAGATCTCAAAAGCAATTTATATGTATATGTATATATATATATATATATATATATATATATATATATATATATATATATATATATATATATATATACTAGCAGACCCGGCCACAGGTTGCTGTGGCTATATTATACGTTGAATTATAATGTAGTAAAATATTCAATATATTAAAATTATTATTTACGAATAAAGACCATCCTTGATAACATCCTTGATCTTAGCAGACTTAGCCCGCTTCGCTGGTCCCTATTTTTAAATGATTCACTATAATTAAAGAATTCTCAAAATTGCATTAATTTTTAACATGTGAAAAAAAAAGAGAAAAAAAAAAAATCTGATCGGGAAAAATGTTCGACACTCATAAAGAATCCATATATTATCGAAAGGAAAATGATATAAAATACAAAAAAATCTTCTCTCATTGGTGGAATAATCTGTTCGGACCCCCACTGCCTGCGGCAGTGTATACCTGCGCAAACCATGCGCACCGTTTCTTCATCCACCGTTCCCGCCCTTCTTAATAACTCTATACTTTCGAAAATATCCGCAATCGATTTATCGGGCCTTAAAACTTAATAATACTAATTTTCAAAGTTCTAACTCTTATTTCTATTATTTTGCCCCTTTGCCCTCCCCCCTCCCACTATTCTAAATAATTTTACAAATTCGAAAATATCTACAGTTTATTTGTAGGTGTCAAAAACCTGTATGCACCAATTTGAACGATCTAACTATATTTTTATTTTTTGCCCCTCTGCCCCCCTTCCCGCCCCTCCTAATAAATTTACAAATTCGAAAATATCCGCAATCGATTTGTTGGTATCAAAAATTCTATGCACCAATTTTGAATGATCTAACTCCATTTTTATATTTTGCTCCTCTGCCCCCCCCCCTTTCCCGCTCCTCTTAATAATTTTACAAATTCGAAAATATCTGCAATCGATTTGTACGTATCAAAAACTTCTATGTACCAATTTTTAGCGATGTAACTCTATTTTTATTTTTTTGCCCCTCCGCCCCCTTACCCGCCCCTCCTAATAACTTTACACTTTCGAAAATATCCTCATTCGATTTGCAGGCCTCTAAAACCTCTCTATACCAATTTTGAACAGTCTATCTGCATTTTTTTTTTTTTTTTTTTTTTTGGTTGTTGTTGTTTGTTTGTTTGTTTGTGAAATCACGTTTTGGCCCCTCCCCCCCCCCTTTTGGGAGGCGAATTTTGCAATAAAAACTATCCTATCTCTCAAGTTGGACCAAATTGCACACAGTGTCCAAATTTCATTAAAATCGGCTCATTAGTTTAGGAGTTCATCGCGGACAAACATAATAAATTTTATATATAAAGATATATATATATATATATTATATTAAATTATAAAGTTTTGATCAATGAAGCACAAATAAGTAAAAAACAGGATTAATTTCACTGTATTATCTTCATTATAATATGAATTCAATTTACACTTCAGTCTAAGTAACACGTGGCCGGCTATGCTAACACCAAAAATTTAAAAAGTGGAAATAATTGAATTATACGAAATTTATTAATAGGTTAAAAAGTTGAAGATTCTTTGTGTAGATGGCAGCACCAAATATATTTCAGCTTTCATTTCAACCCAGTCGAAATGTATCGACATCTGTTAAGTGGAAATAATTGAATTATACGAAATTTATTAATAAGTTAAAAAGTTGAAGATTCTTTGTGTAGATGGCAGCACCAAATATATTTCAGCTTTCATTTCAACCCAGTCGAAAGGTATCGACATCTGTTAGAATCATTTGGAGTTAACAGATAATTGTGACTGTCAAATAATAACAGACAAATAATTAGCAATAAATTAAAATTGCGACTATAATTTGAGATTTAAACTATCCTATCTCTCAAGTTGGATCGAACTGCACATGGTGTGCGAATTTTATTATAATCGGTTAAGTGGTTTAGGAGTCCATTGAGGACAAACATTGTGACACGAGATTTATATATATTAAGATATATATATATATATATTTAAAAGTTCTATTTAAAAATAAATAAATAAATAAATAAAATACTCCATACAAACTAACGTTTAATCAATGCCATCTTCTTTAAATTATTAAAATTTAACAATATATTGAATACTATTTTATTTACTAAGATATATATATATATATATATAAGGTTTTTTTTTTTTTCGTTTTGAATGATAAAATGTTCCATGAAATTCGAAAATTTCAACATTAAAAAGAAAAAAAAAAAAAAAGAATGAATGAAAAGAAAAGAAAATAAATGCCTAACCTACCAATCGATAAAATATTACCCAAATATATTTAGGATATATTTAAAACGATATAAGTTTCACAAACGAAAAGTAAATTTAAAGAAAACATTTATTTGTTTCATTTTTTAAAACTGTTTTTAAGAAATTCTAATTATGCTTAACATTATTATATCCATCCAAATACATATGTATTCAGAATGTATTCAGATATGTATTCAGAATTAAATGCTTCTAAAATATTGACAAAATATTTTATAATATCTATATTCCACTTAAATTTATGAACATATATAAATAGTATTAATAATGTAATTACTATGTAATTTATGTGTAACGTTGATACAGTGTGCATTTTTAATAGTTATATTAAATGTATATTTATAAACGTTTCACAAAAAAAAAAAAAACTTTCAGTAACAGAAATATTATAAACATTTACTATTGGAAACTGAATATGTGTTTAAATGTGAAGTATGAAATATATATATATATATATATAATATATTTGCTTTAGCCACGAGACTTTTCTAGTATGGATGCTTTGGGTATAGGTATAATAAAGCTCTGGTCGATGTGTCCAAATCTCAGTCAGCTGCTGAGGGCTTCTCTCCAGTTAATTCATAAGTCATCACTTTTAAATACAAAGTGCATTTTATCCCAAACTTCTTTCGACTAGTTTTTATTTAAAATGAAATTTAGAAGTGTTATTTATTAAGGGTTTTTGCAGGATATATTTTTTTTTAATTAGTGGCTATTTTAAATAGGATAAAGACCATCATTAAACATCGTTAATCTGCATTAAACTTCAGTACACATCTGAAAGCATTCTATTGTTTAAAAGAGGAATTGGTAAAATACAGCGAGTAAATTATCTTAATTAACAATTTTGTTAAAACTAACCAATTCAGCCACAATGGGCCACCTATTGTTCCCCAGTATCATTGACGGGGAAGAAATTTAATATTTGAAGTTGGAACGTTATATTGGAGATTTAGATTTCCCCAAAAAATTATCTCAGTAATTTGTCCTACAATATATATGTATAACGCATAGTTGAAAATGTCCTTGGACTTACCCAGAGATAGCGTCACAAATGAAATATTTCTATGTGCTCAGGAATGAATCGATAAGAAATTTTTTCAAATACTTTTTACTTTTCTGTTATATCAATATTAGAAAAAAAAAAAAAAGAAGAAGACCTTTTCCTATTTATAAATTAACACGCACACACACACACACACATATATGTAATGTATTTTCATTAAAAACTTAAAATTCTTCTTTAACAAATCTTAAACCATTTGAAAAGTCGCATTGAAAAAAAAAAAAAAATAAAAAAAAAAAATAAACCTTACAGCCTTACATAATTTTATATGATTTATGAACGAAAAAAAAAAAAAAAAAAAAAAAACTATTTATTTTACTAGAGACACTCATTTCAAGATTTTACTTAAAACACTCTCTCTCAAAAAAAGAGATTTTTTTTTTTTTTTTTTTTTTTTTTGGTAACAGGAATTAAATTTCAAGACTGAGACAGAAAAAAAAGTGTGCTCGGATTAATTTTATTCGTGGTAGCATTTGTATTTTTAAGATGCTGTAAACTTTTCAGAAAAAGAGAATGAAACTTGAACTTTGAGATGCGTATTAAACTTTCGTCTCTTCTATGTTTTAAGCAATTATACCAAGTATTAAAAACACGAAAGTGGAAGCCAAGAAAAAAATATATTTAATTTTAAATAAATGGCATACAAAAATATCACCAAGGATTTAAATTTAATTAGATTTTCAGTAAGATTTGCCCAGACTGTCTTTCCGAAATTCTGTCTTTCCGAAATAATTTTTTTTAATACAAAAAACTAAAAGTTTATCTCATTTTGTAATAGTAATTTTGAAGAGTATTTTTGTCTCAATATTTAACACAAAAGTGTGTAAATGATTTTCCCCAAAACACTTTTTATGATATATATTAAACATTTAAACATGAAAATATTTTTAATCGATTATACTTTTAAGTATATCAAGCACTTTTAACACTTTATATGATTACAACGTATAAAAGCAAGCAAATGAATAGTAATAATAAAAAAAATATCTGGTGTGGAACAACCAAACGACTTCCATTACCCACTGTTACAGGTATTATTCGCATTCATTTATTTATTTGTTTATTTATTTTATTTTATTTTATTTTATTTATTTATTTATTTATTTATATTATATTATATTTATATTTATTTATATATTATTTATTTATATATTTATATTTTATTATTTATTTATTTATTTATTTATTTATATTATATTATATTTATTTATATATTATTTATTTATATATTTATATTTTATTATTTATTTATTTATTTATTTATTTATTTATTTATATTTATTTATTTATTTATTTTTTTTTTTTTGGGGGGGGGGGTAATATGATGAGAAGACATAAAATTGACCTAACGAAGTAGAAACCTAAAATTTTTCCGATATGAGAAATTTAATACACGTTTAAAGAAAGACATATAAAACAAGGTTAACATAACGAGTCAAAAAATACGAAAAAAAAAAAAAAAAAAAATAGAGAGTTATTTTTTGAAACACCTATTCCTGAGATCTAAAATTAACGAACCTAAACATGATGACTGTTAATTTTCCTGTAATAACAACGTAACGTATGAGACAGGATATAAAAAATGGATTTATGTAACAACTTTCTAGAAAATCGTTAGAGCCGTTTTTAAGATACAATCTGTTACCAAACCTTGATATACTTCATTATTGACCGGAAAACCATAATTACATACAAAAGGATATTTAAAAAGGAGTTAATATGACATTTGAAAAAAATCCGTACAGCCGTTTTTAAAGGAACACACTTGCGAGACCTGAAATTGAACTATTTATACAGAAAGCCAGTCGATTTTCCAGAACTAACTAACTATATAATTCTAAAGGACATCTAAGCGAATGTTTATATATCAATTTTGAAGAAAATCGTCAGAGCCGTTTTTGAGATACAGATTTACGGTTCCACTTCCGGTTTCCGATGATTCTTTTCCGCTTTTCCAATTTTCACCAAAATTTGGAAAATTCATCTGTACACCAGACCCGTATCAGTTGTGATGTTTCGTAGTTCTATCATTGTTAGTTTCGGAGATATGATAGTCATAAGATTTTGCGCATACATACACACAGACCAACTGCCAAAAACTACTTTTTCAGACTCAAGTGGCCTTAAAACGTGTAAATCAGGTGAAAACTCGATATAAAATTTTTGGACCGAATACAATAATTCCATTACCCACGGCATTCGGGTAATGGAAGTAAAAAGCTAATGCAGACAGCTATTTTTGTAGTAATGAGAAGATGGTCTCCAGTGTATAAAAGACAGAAAAGAAATATGCTTTTCTATATGGAAAAGGTATGGTATTTTTCGGAAGATTTATCAATTATTGGTGGTTAACGAATATAAAATTATTTTCTATTCTGATGACAATATTCTCATTGCTGCTGAAACAGCTGTCTGCATTTTCATTTCATTTCATTTATTTTATTTATTTATTATTTGGTATCGTAAACGTTGTAAACTTTTTCGTTTTCGATTATATATATATCGCTAAATATTCTTTCAATATTCTTTATACTTTTTCAAGTAATTATTCATACCAAACGCAAAAATTTAAAAAAACATTATATGTAATGTAAATCATAATTTCTCTTTTTAAATAAATAAATAAAATAAAATAAATAAATCATAATTTAAAATTTTACTATTACATATTCAAAGTTAATGTTACTTACTATGTGACAGAAGAAATTTCTATTAAAGTATATCAAAAAGTTATGGTACGAAAAATATCTAAGTTAGATTAGCTAATTTAGCTATGTATTTTATTTACTTATTTATTTGTTTATTTATTTATTTATTTATTTTTAATATATTCACTGTTACTATGCATTTAATGGTTCTCATGCAGTGTTAAACTAAAGAATATATTTTTTAAACTACTAATATGAAGTTTTATGTTTTTTTTTCAGTCCAAACAAAGCATTATTTAATGTATTTAAATTTTTTTTATTACATTTTAAATTTATAAATAATATTTATTTAAGTACATGTAAAAGTTTTAAGTTAGTATTTCATTATTGTTTTCTTTAATATTTTCCATAACGATATCTCCAGTCTGCAGTACAAGGCTTCAAAAGTGAACAAAATCATTATATGTTACTGCATGATTAACAAATCTAGTAAAATATATTATTATTATTAGTTCAAGCTAAACAGTGTGTTGTATATTGACTGATTTTCCTGTAGTACGTTAAAGGGTCAGGTACTTTTGAACAGTGGATTCTTTTTTTAATATCTTTAAAAATAATTATTTTTTCATCTTATTATTATTATTTTTTTAAAGAAGTGCGAAGAAAGAAGTAATCAATCCATTGCAGCTGTTGTGCACTTTTAATTAATTATTTTTTAAATACGTCAGTGTTAATATTTAGTCGATATAATCCTTGCGTGTAGGATTACGTGCAAATGATACATCACATTCAGAATGTTTTTACAGTTGATTAATAAACAAACTGGGTATACCTTTTATTGAATCCAAAATTTGTCAAAAATATATCGTTTTTCTCTCTACATAACTATTATTATTATTATTAAATATATAAACTTTTTATATAAAAAGAAAATTAATTCAAATGACGAAATGTTTACTAAACATTCCCATGCTACCAGATAAAAATAAAATTATTGAAGAATTAACCGTAGAGTGTTTTGATATAAATATTACGTCAAAGATTTTAATTTTCGTTATGTATGTATAGACATAATATTAGAGAAAACAAGAAAAAGGGCAAAATTATAAAATAACAATAATTAATAATTGTAACTAAAAATAAATATCGAGCATAAATTACTGAATTATTGAGCTTATGATTAAAATCAATATTTTTAAATTAAAAAATATGAATAATCCATTATAATATTCAGCAAGAGGCCTCTCGAACCGTGTCAGGTACGGCCACTCCAAAAACAATTTTCTGGACGGCAATTTAATTTTTATAAAATGAATGTCATGTCATATCAGGTTATAAATTGTTATACAAAGTAAACCGTTTCACCGATCGTTACAAAAGTTGGTACACTTATTAATCAAAATGAAATGCTCTTAACGCTGTAATTTCTAGTACAAAATAACTAGAAATTACAGCAAAAAAATTCCCAGCTAAAAAAGGTCTTGAAAAAAACACAATAAAAAAAAATAACGAACTAGTATATTGTGGCCACCACATGACTTTCTTCTATATTTTCTTATACAAATTCACTCAGTAAAAATAATTTATTAAAATATTATTTAAAAACATTATCTTCCATGTTAATGCAGGCGATTTCCATATTTGAGAAGTAGTATAACACTAAAAAAAAAAGTCAATTTTACTGTCAATATTACTTTTTTTTTTTTTTTTTGTTAAAAATGAAAAAAAAACGATAACTTTATTTAAATTTATCGCAGATCGATGGTTCAACCGTTCATTTTAAAGGTATTGGCGAGCTTTTTTGAAAGATACCCATAAGGAAAATTTACTCCCCTCCAGGGGGGAATTCCCCCTACAGGGGGTAGCGACTGGCGAGGCTCCTACACATACAAAAATTTTTTCCCAGTTGACTATTGTAAATAATTCTTGTTAAATTCATAATGATTACTAAAAAATAATTCTCTTTATGGAAATTTATACAAAATTTTGTCCTATATCAGCATGTTAATAATTTAGGAAAAGCGGGATGGCAACGCAACATGTACGACAATTTTTACCAAAAGTTGATAGGCACTAATTTATGTCAAGGTGCAACAGCATACTAATTTGTATGAAATTCTGTGCAGTAGTTCCTGAGATACAGTTGCCAAAAATTTTGTCGCACACCACAGACAGACATTTTCTAAAAATGATTAAACCGTGTTCTACAGCTCTCAAAACGTGTAAATTCATCAAAAACCCGAGGTCGAAAATTTTTACGAATCGAAAACTTTCTTCTATTGAATATAGAAGGAGATAAAAATGAAGAAAACTGCAGATAATCTGAAGGCATTTGAAACAATAATAAGCTTAAGGGCAAAATAAAATTACCTGCATTTTTTTTTTTTTTTTTTTTTTTTTTTTTTTTTGCTTCTAAACTGCAGTTATTCTGTAGATTTTATGATTTTAGTTCCAAATACCTTCAGATTGTCGGCTTTTTTTTTTTTCTTTTTAGTTTTTCTGTAGATTTTTTTTTTAGCTCGGTTGGCTCAAAAGATCTTAATAGAAATTCCATTTTAACTTTAATAATAAAAAATATATATATACAGACACGACATTATTTCATTATTTAAAACATGAAAATCTGACATTGACAGATTTTAATTTAGTGCCAGAGGTCTATTGCTAAACTTGTTAATATCGACAAATTCGTCTTTAGTTAATTCGTGACGATCTAAATTCCATGATAAAGTGTTCATTAAATCAAACCAATGAGTTTCAGCTGCAGATATTGTAACAAATAAAGTTGGAAGTCCAAACTGTCTTATAGCCGCAAAACAACTTTTTTTCTCTTTTTCCCAATGAGGGGGTGGTGTGCATTGGGGGGACTCATGTCAAAGGTGTGCCTTGGGGGGGACTCATGTCAAAGTTGTACCTTGGGGGGGACTCATGTCAAAGTTGGGCCTTGGGGGGACTCATGTCAAAGTTGTACCTTGGGGGGGACTCATGTCAAATTTGGGCCTGGGGGGGGACTCATGTCAAAGTTGTGCCTTAGGGGGACTTCATTCAATAAATCCCCATTCAATAAACCGACTGAAATAGGCCCTTAGCACTATTAAGAGTGACGTATAAAAATTCGACAACGCTGTACCGACTGAAATAGGGGTACCTTGGGGGAACTCATGTCAAAGTTGGGCCTGGGGGGGAACTCATGTCAAAGTTGTGCCTTGGGGGGACTTCATTCAATAAATCCCCATTCAATAAACCGACTGAAATAGGCCCTTAGCACTATTAAGAGTTACGTATAAAAATTCGGCAACACTGTACCGACTGAAATAGGGGTACCTTGGGGGGGACTCATGTCAAAGTTGGGGCTGGGGGGGACTCATGTCAAAGTTGTGCCTTGGGGGGACATAGGCCCTTAGCACTATTAAGAGTGACGTATATAAATTCGACAACGCTGTACCGACTGAAATAGGGGTACCTTGGGGGGGACTCATGTCAAAGTTGGGCCTGGGGGGGGGACTCATGTCAAAGTTGGGCCTTGGGGGGACTTCATTCAATAAATCCCCATTCAATAAACCGACTGAAATAGGCCCTTAACACTATTAAGAGTGTATTATAAAAATTCGACAACTGTACAGACTGAAATAGGCCTCTAGCACTAAAAAAAAAAAAAAGTAAATTAATAAAATTAATAAAATTAATAAAAAATAAAATAATAATAATAAATAAGGAAACAATGTTACCAGTTTCTTTTCCTTCTTTATTTTTCCTTTTTTATATTTTTTTGGTTATTTTTTTATTTTTTTATTTATTTTTTATTTAAAAAGAAATATATTTATTTTTATGTAAACCCGAAAACATTTCTGATAAAACTGACGTCATAATAGTTTCAAATTTTTACTTTATTTATTTTTTTATTTATAATTTATTTATTTATTTATTTTTAAAATTTAAACTTCAATGAATCGGATAGCTTATACGTTTTTCCTTCTTGATTTTATATTATATTCCATAAAGAAATGTGGGCTGTGCTTTAATGTAGGATGCCCTTGACGACTTTTTTTTTTTTTTTTTTTTTTTTGCCATTTAGGCGATGATTGATGCAAAAGAACTTTATGCAATTATGATAATCATTTCAGTATATCACCAAAATGGCAAAAAATATCTGAAATCTCCAAAAGTGTCTCATATTATAGTTGTGCTGAAGATTGTCGCTATTCAAAATACATTTTTTTAACGTATCGCGATTACCCGATTTAAAAGAGAATCGTTTAATTATAGTGACTTGGGAAACGAGCAAAGCCTGCTTCTTCGTCTATGTGCGTTGAGGAGAAAAAACTATGGCACTACAGTACAGATTTATTATAGAACCTCCTGGGTGACTTTCATTACTTTTTGACAATTTGGCAATGAATTAAAATATTCATCGGAATTGTGTAATAAAAGACCTTTGCGAAAATCGACTGAGCTACTTCGGTGCACATTTTCAAATTTCACCAAAGGCGTCCTATATTAAAGCTTGAATGTAAATACATAGCCTGTCGCATTGCTCTTAAACTTGGCAACAGTTGAAGCGGTAGACAGCGCCATCTGGGACAGATTTTATTTTATTCAACACTATTTAACGACTATTTTATTCAACAGCCACCAATATTTTTTTAAAGTGGGATTTGATATAGAGAAAAGACGAATAGAATCAAAGAAACGTCGATTATATATATCATATATTACTTCTTAAAATTATTGTTGACAATTGAATAAAAACTTCACGAAATCTGTACCAGGTGGCGCTGTCTACCGCTTCATCTCTTGTCAAGTTTACGAGCAACGCGACAGGCATCTGGTTTAGGAGGCTATGGTAAATACATGTTTAGTTAATTTTTATTAACCGTGTTTCTAATAAACATACTGAAACTCAAATAGTTAAATGTCATTATATTTCCTTAACCGCTCTATATCACGGCCTTTGGTCATGCCTTTGAATTGCTTAAAATAAAGTACAGCTTTAGTATGGGACTCTCAATGGGTACCGAAGTAACTCAGACTTTTTTATAGGTCTTTACTCATACAATTGCGATATCTATTTCAATTCCTAGCATAAAAATATTTGAAATCGCCAAGGTGTTCCATACTAAAGCTTAGCCGAAAATAGTCGTCAATCGGAATATACTTATTTAAACGTTTTAAACATTTAATTAAAACAATATTAATAATAAAAGTAATAATAAAAACATTTAATTGGATAGTAACCAGCATAGCGGGCAAAGCCTGTCAGTAATATTATATTGACAGTTATAAAATTAAAAAGAAAAAATCTAGTTCATAAAAATTTGTTAAATGTTAATGCAACGCTTTTATTATTCATTTTAAAATAAAGCATCATTATTAATAGTTTTTTGTATCGGTCTTTAATCTTTGCCAGATTAAATAGAGTGAGATGTCGTTGATAAATTACTTTCTTTCTGACACGACTGTAAAATAGAAAAGTGATTTTTTGTGATAAAAGTTATGATCAAGAGTTTTCATTCACTCTTATTTAACTTAAAATCTGAATTGAACTATTATATTAAACTTTAATTTTCATTTGCTATGATTTAAAATTTTTCAATCTCAGATGTAATTTAAATTTTCAATATTAATCTTAATAATAATAAATATATATATACAGTCCGTTAAGAAATTATAAGACCACTTTAATTTTATAAATTATAAGAAAAATAAAGATTCTAATCATAATTTAAATACATAAAATAACATATTACTCTATATTTTTTATAATTAGTTTGCAATAACTTGATATAATGCAATAAAGGTTTAATTAAAATATATATTAGAGATAAGTGAAAAATAACCTGTTAAGAAAATATAAGACCACTTGTCAAAAAACAAAATTTTATGAAAAATTAATATGATATTGGTCCTCCATTTTTCCTGATGACTTCAAACACTCTGTTTTTCATTGAAGTAACCAGGTGATTAATTTCAGTTATAGAAATATTGTACCATTATTTTACAATGGCTACATTGGCAGATGAAAATTGTTTATTATTAGCATAAACTTTGCGATATAATGTACCCCATAGGTTTTCTATGTGGTTCAAGTCTGAATTTCGACTTGGCCATGGCAAAATATTAATTTTTTCTTTTTTAAACCACTCCTGTGTGTATTTAGATGTATGACAAACAGCATTGTCCCGTTGAAAAATCTAATTAGCACCACCTAATAAAGGTCCAAACGGTATCATATGATCATATATCATAGAGTGATATTGTGTAGAGTTCATATAACCCGAAATCCGCTGTAAATCACACAACCCCCCTTAACTGAAAGCTCCCCAAATCATGACTGATCCTCCACCCATTTGTCGACTGAAGCATTCTATTGGTTCTTTCCTCAAGTCATGCCAATAGTGTTTGTAACCATCAGGACCATCAAGGTTAAGTTTCTTTTCATCAGAAAATATAATTTGTTTCCACTCACCATTCCATGAAATGACATTTTTAGACCATTTTAATCTTTCTTCTCGATGGCATTTCAATAACTTTGGTTTTTTCTTCAATTTCATAAATTTCGTATTAATATTTAATTTAAGACTCTTCCAGACTGTTACATGTGAAGTTTTCTTGCTGAAACGTTTCGAAATTTCACGAGTTGAAAGAACTTTTTTAGTTGACAGTCGAAAAATTTGTCTATTACCACGTGCTGTCAAAATATTTTTTTCTGCCAGATCGTTTTATTTTGTTTGAATAATCTTTTCTAATTATGGCATTAGGAATGGCAGTTATAGAACGGTTCATTAACCTCGCAATATCTCTTTCAGATTTACCAGAACCTTTATAAAATAAAATTTTTCTCACTTCGCACTCCGATAATTTTTTACCTCGAGGCATCGTCAAATTAATCGTACGTAACACATTCAAAACCTAAGCCTTTGCTTCTTAGGTAATGCTTTTACGAAATACTGACGCATGCGCTTTATACTGAGTTTGACGTCATGTATAATATGCTAATTTTCTCAGGTGGTCTTATAATTTCTTAAGTCACAGTCTTTAATTTTTAGAAAAAGGAATATGTTTTAATGAAATTTAATTTAATTTTAAAGTTGGAATTAGTATAGGATGCGTTTTCTTATCAATTTTAAATACGCAACTGAAAATTTGCATATTGTGCTCTCTTCTTCAGAAATGCACGAATATGCTTGTGGTCTTATAATTTCTTAACGCACTGTATATATATATATAACGTTAAATAAAAAAGTATTTGTAAAAATACCAATCGTATTTAAAAATATAAATTAGATAGCTATTTTAATTTTTTATGTGTGGGACTTTATAATTAGTTGTTGATTAATACATTTTTATGACATATTTACTCATATATATTTTTTTAATTAGACAAAATTTCTTAACATTAAATTATTATAATATCTGAATTTAAGGCAGGATATTTTTTTTTTTTTTTTAAGAAACGGTTTCAATTTCGATTATTTACCTGAATTCAACATTATATTGTTTTGCATGAAACACGTTTCGTAAGAAAAATATTTAGATTCTTTTTTTTTTTTTTTTTTTTTTTTTCTTTTCGATTTTCTTTTTTACATTTGCATACAGAATTATATTCAAAAACACTTCAACGTATAATTTATATTATAAAAGAGAGATGGGATTACAAAAACATAAACCTTGTAAAAATAATTCATCTCTTAAAACATTTTATAGGCATTAAATTGAAAGAAAAGTGTTTAATTTCTATAATAGTTATTATACGTTCCACCTTATGCATTTTTAATGTTTCGAAAAGTTTCGCATTATTATATAAATTAACCTTTTCGTCACATTTAAAAAATATACCATATATATATATATATATAATAGTATGTTAATAACTAATTCTACATCTGTAGCCTCTGTCATGTTACTGCAGTGTGGTCGAGTCCTTAGTTGCTTGGAAACCATTAACCAGTCGTTTACAATTGGTGAAAGATCAGGAAAATGTGCTGGCATCAGCAACATTCGAACACATTCTGTATCAATGACGGTTCGGTCGTGAAGAACACCATGCGGTCGTTCATTGTTAACCGGAGAGTAGTTGCGTCATTTTTTATAACGCTAGTAGTCACGAAGTCACGTGTCGGTCTTTTTGCTGCCGCTGTTTAGCGTTGGTGGAAAGCAAAAAGAAATCCAGTAGAGAAAGATGAAGTGCCTTTAATTCACGTGACGTTTTTCCCCCAAAACTCTATCCTTTCTGTAAAACCGGAAATGGGGAGTAAACGAATCAAGGTTAGTGGTCGCGTCGTGGTTAAATAGGCCGATTTAAGAAGTAAAATGTTTTTAACTGCTCAAAAAATAGCAGGAATGACTTGAAAACATACTATGTTAGAGGACATCCACCCAAAGGTCAGGTACACAGAGTTTCCCCACTTTATTTTTAAGGGGTGAACTACCGAAGGAATTTATTAGCGATGGGTGACAGAACGACCGATATGCGACTAGTGTGGGTTAATCGTAAATGTTTCATTACTTAGGCCTTGAATAAAGAACAGAGCCACGACAGAAATGCAATGGCCGCTAGTCAGGGTGTCGGAAACACACCGTCGAGCTTCGTTTGTAGAAATTTTCTATCCTACTTTTTGCAAAATGTTTAGCAGTAAAATACATTATCAATTTTTAAGATGTTAAAAAGAAAAAATAATTTTGCCATTTAAAAAAAAAAAAAAAAAAAGAAATTATATTTAAAATTTATTTATTATAAAAATAAAAAAAGACAGCTCTACACTAATAAATTAATACTTTTTTTTTTTTTTTTTTCAGAAAGAAAAAGCAAGTTAAAACATACGAATAAATTTAAGCATTTGAAAATATTTTAAACACTCCATTTTTTATTTTTCTGGACAACAAATCATACAAATTGTCTGGCTTTTAATTAAATACATTTAATAACACTAAATTACTTAAGCATAAATTGATTTTACTTTATACGATCAATAAAGAATATTAAAGAATTGACAAATGGAATTTCATTTAAAGTATTTTTGTAAATTAAAAGCAATTAGATCGTCCATTAAACAGTTTACTATGTAAGCAATTTTAATTTCATTAAATTAAAGTTTGAGATCAATTTATAAAAAGGAAGTCAAAGCTATTAACTTTACTGGTTAAAATTAATTTATTCTTACAAATTTTATGGTCCCAATTATAAATATTAATCTTTTCACTCAGAAAGAAAAAATGTCATAGGTTTAATTATTAATGTATTTTACATTTAAGAGCATTAGACATTTTACTTAAAAATGGCAAAAATATATATATTTGCTCATTTCCAAAAGTAACCGAGAATCTACGTAAACATAACACAATCTATTTAAAGCGATATTTTTCCATTTAAATGAATTTTGTCTTATACTTGAAATTATTTAGTAATTACCCTGTCAATAGTCACATAGTATAAGTATGTATTTATACAATGGTGTACAAAAATGAAAGAAAGAGTATGGAAATTCGAATAAATCAGAACGAAACAATATAACGTATTAAGAGTCTGTAAAATACACTGAAGAGCCAAAAACACTGGTACTGGCGGGCGTATGCAAATAACAGAGGTACAGAATCAATCTAAGTAACAAGGTGCAGTCCACAATTCCGATACTGTCGAACCTCGTTAACGTGAACACTGTTAACGTGAATTACTTTTAACATGAACTGTGTCCACAGTCCCCGTCAAAAGGAAGGTCAGTTTCTGAGATACTCATAGCATGAACTACTGGTATCATGAACACAATTTTTATCCCCTTGAGATTCATGTTAACGGGATTCGACTGTATTAGATAAGACGTGCCTGTCAAGACTGTTAAATTGATTTCTGCTACTATAATGATAGGTTATGGAGGTTTAAGCGGCTTAGAACGTGGCTTTGTAATTGACGCACGAGACATGAGCGATTGAATGGGAGCATATTTGGAAATGATTTAGGAATTATCCTGTAACTAGCCTCATAGTATAAGTATGTATTGGTGTACACTAGTGTACAAAAATGAAAGAATTAGTGGTGAAATTCGTATAAATCAGAAAGAAGAAACAGAACGCATTAATAGAGTGTAAAATACACTGAAGAGTCGAAAACACTGTTACTGGAGGGCGTATGAAAATAACAGAGGTATATAAACAATCAAAGTAATGCCGTGCGGTCGTCAGTGCATATATAAGATAAGAAGAGCCTGTCAAAGCTGTTAAATTGATTCCTGCTGTTATAATGACAGGTTATAAAGATTTAAGCGACTTAGAACGTGACGTTGCAATAGATGCACGAGACATGCGTGATAGCATCTTCGCGGCAGAAATAAGAACGTGAAACAACGACATCGACGGCAGTTGAAGTCATTCATTAAATATGACAGGTATGCAACTCTTCATAAAATTGTCGCAGATTTCAACACTGGGACATCGGTGTTTTAGTGAACTATTTAACGATCCATCGCTGACATGGGATTTTCCAACCGAAGGTCCACTTGTGTGCCGTTGTTGACTGAATGTCACAAAGCTTTGCGCCTTGCCTAGTCCCCACAGCATTGCCATTGGACTTTTGATGACTGGAAATAGGTTGCATGTTCTTTAGAATCTCGTTTCCAATACGGTTATGGGGAAAACCCCATGAATCCATGGACCCTACAGATCAATGGGGTATTTTTCAAGCTGGTGAAGTTTCTCTCATGTTATGGGGCGTACACATTTGACGTAATACAAGACCTCTGATACGACTAGATACAACTCTGATCAGTAATATATACGTAAGTATACTTTGGGATCACTTACATCTATTCATGCCTAATGTGCATTCCGACGGGCGAGTAAAATTCCAGAAGGACATTGGGACCTTCCTCTCATCGAGAGTTGCTATCGAGTAGCTCTAGGAACACACTTCTGATTTTAGACACGACCACTGTCCACCTAAATCCTTAGATATGAACATTATAAAGATATCTGGAATGTGTTCGAAAGTGTTATTCAAGATAAATCTCACTTATCCGCATTCCTATGGGATGTCCTGCAGTATTTATGGTATTAATTACCTTTTACCCATTTTCAGACATTAGTCGAGTCCATGCCAAGTAAAATTTCGGAACTTCTGCTTGCTTTGGGGGTTTACACAATATTAAACAGATGTACCTTTTTTCTTTTAATTCTTCAGTGCAGTTTAGAGCCAGTCTAAGAGCTGGTGTGGAGAGTATTTGTACATAAATTGTATGCAATATAGCGAGAAAATCGTTTGAAGGATATGATGATCACAAGTGAGGACTCTCAAGAGTTTGATGAAAGTTATTAAAGGCTGTAGAGTAATTTGAAAGTCGCCGAGCTGCTACGAATGTGTGATATATGCAAATGACATTCCGTGCAATATGATTGCTTCATACGGAGATTAAATGCAACTTTTGTTCTGAAAGAGTTCGGGATCGTGTTTAGCTTCGTTTCGCGAGACAAGGAGATCATTTCAAACACTAGCATGCACTTTCCCAGTGATCAGCAGTAGTTGTATACATGCAAGAATTGACGTCAATAATCAGTATTCCGCCACAAAAAAGATGATAGGTAGCGACAAATGTCATAAAGAATTTACAGGAATCAATTGAACATAACAAATTACATTTTAGAATGTAAAACAATCCTTACTTGTATATTCAAGACTAGTTGCATAGCTGCCAATATTTTAATTTATTCCGGAGTAATTTTAGCCCCGCCTCTATTTCGTACCACTTATTTTTTAAAAGTAATTTTTTCTTATTTTATCGAAGTTATATATTGAAGAAAATTTTTCTATAAAAAAAGTGGTGCGAAATAAAAGCGGGGCTAAAAGTACTCCGGAATAAATTAAAATATTGGCAGCTATGCTAGTAGTAGGGTGCGAAACAATTATGTGTTGTGCATGTATGCTTTTGGGGGCCAGAGACGACAATGAGATTCTCAATAAAATGATGGACATGTAAACCAAGAATCATCACCTCTATGTTTCATCTGACTTTCAATCATCATATTGTTGGAAACACGCCGAAGTTTTATTAGTGTTTAGGTAAACTACGGTATGATAACAAAATCATTTTAACATTTTAAGAATATTTCAGACGATGAAGACACCTATCTTACGCTTCGTAATTTGTTGCCCATGAGCGACAATAGAGATGGTATTATCACTGATCAGTATTTTGCCTTATAGTTCAGAAAAAAATAGACAGAGAATAGAAGACAGTAAAAGAAAAAAAAAAGCACATTCAACGGATTACTATACATCAGAATCATGTTTTACTTTGCCTAGCAAGCTACATATACAAACGTTGTTTATATGTAGAAAAACGTGTACTGTTTTTGCCATTAACACTTTCTCTTTAGAGATTTTGCATACAGTAACGTCAGAAAAGCATGTATTGTACAAAAAGAAGTAAGGCCGATCATTTTTTTATGAATAAGAACACATTTAATGTGGTAAATGATTTTAGGTACTTGATCGCGAAAATCCAAAGAGAAAAAGCAAGACACAATTATATGTACTATGTGATACAACCCCAACAACACACATGTCCACAGAACATCCTGAGGAGGTCCATAGGATTTCTATTTTATCCACAGGACATCCTGAAGATGCCATTCGGAGAAGATGTGTTGTTAGGGAATACAATCGTTTTACATGTGTGCTGAACTTTTCGTGGGATGTGTTATAAGCAGGTTATCAATATTCATATTAGTCTCATTCAATGACATTCTATAAATGATGTCCTTTAATGTACGAATTTATCATACCTAGCGTGTGTCTGATTAGTCAAAACTTTCTCCTTGTAGATGGCAGAATTATATTCCATTGGACACAAACGGATGCAGATATAATGGAGAGTAAAGGTATTAAGCGATTTCCAAATATCGCGCCTACACTTTGGGATGCCTGAACACTGAAATTAAAATTTATAGGTTACGTATAGGGTTTTTTTTCAGAAACGATTAAACTTTTACATACGTCGATAACAATCCCGTAGCTAAAAACAGGTGAGGAATTATCGAGAGATTTCTAACAAGCCCTACTTCAGCACTATAATTATTCATAACCATTGCATTAAAAATCCACTGTTATATTATTAAGGTAACTGGGGATGTTAAGGGCGATTTTCTTTAATTTTGATCGATTCCGAAAGAAAGTCGCAGTTAAATAACCATGTAGATAACTCTTTCGACATTGATTTTTGAACACTAACTATTTCATTGTAAACACTATATATGAAATTTTGTGTAGTATTCCACTTTTGTAATACTGAACGAATACCCAAAAATTCGGTTACTACTGGAGTTCAAATATATCTGTATTTAAACGTAGAAAGGAAATTACATTCTTAAGTGACATGACACTCAAAATGCATAATGTTTCTTATAAATACGTCGAATATTTTGTTAAAGATATTAATATTTATTTTCATGCAATTTCTAGTAGAAGGCAAAGTGGAACATGTGTATATATATCTATGTATGTATACAAATAAGGTGTAATTATATATTTTAAAATTTACATTGTGTTTATATTTATTGAGTAATAACAACTGCTGATTTAAAAATACATACAAAAATATCCCTTCCCGACCCGAAAAATTTTTATCTTAAAACATTACATTCTTCTTTTTTAAGAAACTGAAAGAAAAATATGGACTATAACAGACATTTGTCGATTGAAAATTGTACTTTACACTTTATGCTAATTAGTTCGATTGTTGATTTCCTGATTTTATTACATACGACTGCTCCAGATGCAAAAATATAAGTGGATGTCGTGAGTGTCTAACCCGCTCGATCGTATGGTCTGGGTCGGAATGGGTTAAAAATATATTTAAAAATGTTCTTAAAAAATAAAATCATTTTTTTTCTAAAACTTTATACTAATGTATGATATTTTTTACTAATTAGCATTCAAAAATGCCAAAATGGAACAAAAATATATGTAAGAATACTTTTATTTTTAAAGTTATGCAATACACCGTCTTAAATTCATTTAAGCATTATAGTTTTTGTTTTTCACAGATTAATTTGCCAAAATATCTACTATTTTTCACAATTTAATGTGTTAATTAATTATAGTATTTTTTATTAGTAATATCGCAATATCTAAATATAAAATATCAAATATAAAAACGGTATTTATTTTCTAAGGACTATTTTTCAACTCAAGCAATATTTTCTTTTCCTCAATAAAACTTTATGCTGAATTCAGAATACAGACTTTCAGTTTCAAATGTATCCACAACAAACAATTTTGCTGACTCATCTAAAAGAATTAAACCTTAAAGTATGTAAAATGAACAGTAAAAAATTGTATGTGACATATTGAATTACGGGAACTCAAATAAAACAACACTATGTAATAATTTAAAAATTAAACTATTTGTGCTTTATTTTTTCTTTCAAAAAGAGTAACATCGAAAAAAAATTAAATTGAATGTTATTATTATTATTATTATTATTATTATTATTTTAATTGATGAAAGAAAACAATTGCCTAAATGAAAAGTTTGTATTTTAGCAAAATTCTGTACAAGTACTACACATAAAAACAAAAACACACGCATTCTCACACTCAGCCCTACACGCACACACATAAACACAAAAAAATATATCATACACAGGCAACAAACACATACACACACAAACGTATGTATATATACACTATCTATCAATAAGTACTTGAATACTTTCGAATTTCGTCGCTTTGTCAAATATCTATTACAATTATATGAAAATTTATATGAAAAATTAATATCGTGTCAATTCAAAAAGTTATGAGAGATAGAATGAACATAATTTCAGTTCTCTCAAGATAAAAGATAACTGTAAGCAGTTTTACTCACATTTTTATTTAGATTCAATCAAGGCCAAATGGTAATGCAGGGTTCGCTGATTGTAAATAAATATTGATAAAAACCGCTATCATCTTTTTTTTTTTTTTTTTTTTTTTTTTTTTGAGAAGAACTTAAATTATGTCTATTCTATCTCTCATAACTTTTACGAATTAACACGATATTTGTTTGGGGTTGTCATATAAATTGCTCAGTACGTTTGGCTTGTACATTATGCAAACGAAATTTTAAAAAAATAGCGCATGCGTAGTAAAAAATTATTCAGCAAAAATATTCATATTTTGTAAGATACATAACATTTTTTTCTAATGTAATATGTTAAATTTCCTAAAAATGGCTTTGCACTGGGTCTCATACCCTAAGCGTTATAATTAAAAAAGTGGGTTTTTTTTTTTCATTAAAGAAAATTTAACCCTTATCGCTCGTATGTCCCATCTGAGGGGACATTAAAAAATCGAGCCACGCCTTAAGGTGTTCCTCTGCAAATGAAATGTCATATTTCTAAAACGTGTAACTATAGGCTACCTTTCGGCTACCGGAAAATTTTAATAGAAAGATTTATTTTACTTAATGATGAAGTAAAATAAAACAAATTACTACAATTTTTCGGCATCCAAAAGGTAGTAAGTTGGAAACTGTACGTGTGACGTTTTAAAGGAACGCCAAAAGGCGTGCCTTTCTGTTCAAAATAGGAAAATATGCCGAGCGCAAAGGGTTAAACATTTATATCTCCATGAATAAATCTGATAACTTCATATATATTTATACAGATAATGAGAAATTTTTTCATGATCATATGCTACAGCTAAAAAGCATTTAATGCAAGACTTTTTACAGGGAAATCCAAAACATTTTGATTTTTGTTTAATTTTTTGCTTGTCTTCTTTTCCTACTCAGGACGTAACTTTTGCTGAAATATAAGAGGTATAACATGTTCTTTACACTACCAAAGTTTCAAGATGATTCCTAAAGAAGTTTTCTAGATATTTCAGAAAACGTCTAAATTCGAAAGTGTCCAAATACTTATTGGCAGATAGAGTATATAAATAAACATATATTATTATTATTATTATTATTATTATTGTTATATTAAACCTAGCCATGGCAATGATTAGGACTTTTAAATTATGATTCAAAGATTTAAAATATAAATGGTCCAGAAATGGACTAAGATACTTATATTATTATAACTGAATTTTAATTGAAAAAAAAAATATCTTATAATATGTCATTGGATTCAAAGTTTTGATTAAAATTGTATTGTAGCTCAAATATTTCTATATCAATGCTTATAAAAGTAAAAAATTTCAAAAATTGTAAATAAATAAATAAATAAAGATAAAATTTAATTAATTCATTAACAATTAATTTAGTGTTTATTAAGGTTTTAAATATTTATAGAAAAGCCAAATGACTAATATAACATACATTCTTTCTTCTTTTTTTAATATATATTTTTTCTGTAAAAGATATGCTGAAAATGATAACTGCTGGAAAATTTTAGGAAATGAATGAATAATAATAATAATAATAATAATAATAATAATATATATATATATATATATATATATAAATATATTACATAATATACTAAATATATAGAATTGAATAGTTTTCGAAGGTACGTATAAAGACATATGATGTAATAAAAAGCAATCTTACTTTCCACCACATTTTATTTTCACAACTTTTTAATTTCCTTTAAAATCAAGCACTGACAAACCCTTTTATAAAACTATAATTGAAAAAACGTCTAAATTTATATATATCAGGGTACACATAGGAACCTTGATTTTCTTTAAAACTTTTATTTTCAAATATTAGTAAGTAATGAAATATATACCAAAAGGTATATTTAAAATAACATATTAGACAAAATACAACATCTGAAAACAAATAAATTTTTCGAGAAAATAATACTTAAAATAACTTTATTATTATTTTATTTTATTTTATTTTATTTTATTTATTTATTTACTTATTTATTGTGCATAAGGTTTTTTTCCTGGATTTTTTCTTTCAAAAAGATTCAAAGTTAAAAATAGAAATTCGATTTAGGGAACTTCGTTCTAAAATCTATTCAGTATAAAAGGACTTGTGTTTTCTTGTTAAAAAATGCACTTTATTTATTTATTTAGTTTTTTTTTTTTTTTTTTTAAGACGGAATTTTTTCTAGCCCAATTTTATATATATTTTTTCTTTCTCTGAATAAATAATATGCAGTTGAAGGTAAATCTTTTTCAACATATTTTTTTTTCTATTTTCATTTTATTTTACTGTCAACTTTAAATTAAAGGTTTTTTTTTTTTAATCCGTCACTAGAAAAAAAGGGCGAATGAAGTTCGAAAATAAATAAATAAATAAATAAATAAGTCCTTTTTTTTTTTTTATTTTTTTTAGATTTCACACTTTTTTCAGTTTTTCTCTGCGAATATTTTTTATACAGTTTCTTTTTTTAAGTCAAATCTTTAATGCAAAGGGTTTGAAAAAACTAATAATGATGATGATGTTGATAATAATAATAATAATAATAATAATAATAATAACGAAATGCCTCTAATCCAAATCCTTTAAAAAACGTGTTTAGCGCATAATTTTGTAGTAAACTAAAATGTATGAATAAAGTAAAGTATATTAGGATTAAAAAAAAATAGTCTGACGTACATTTCATATAAATGATAATTAAGTCCCCGTATATATTTCATATAACAATTTTTTGAACAAAATTTTAGTAACTTTTGTATAAGTATTTTAGAATGATAAAAAAATTTTATTGTTATAATACAAATTAATTGGAATCGTTCTTCATGTTTTACCATCATATAAAGATCGTAATAGATAATATATTTAAAAATTACTTCCTGGAAGAAACAGTTATATATTGAGGGAGTAAAAACCATGAAAATAAATATTTAAATTGATACTTTTCAAATTTTTTTTTTCTTTTCTACATTTCATATATATTTAAAGTTTTGTGATGTTCTTCTTACATCTATAAAAATGTTGGGGAAAGAATGTTGATTAACTAATTTGAATATAGATAATTTCACTGAAGTGTCTAACAAATGCGGTAGAAAATGAAAAAAAAAAAAAAAAAAAAAAAGAATTTTACGGAATTGATTTAAATTTTATTCCTCAATATTTTTTAAATACATGGTAATGAAATTATATAAAAGCATTTATTTTACAAGGTAATTGGGATAATTAGCAGAATATGCTTAAAGATATTATGTAAAATTTTATTATTAAAAAACGCTGATGTCTTAAATATATATATAGATTATGAAACGTGTCATAAAGTTAGTGATACCGTAATACTAAATTCAAGAAAATGGCCATAAGTTTGACATTTAAAAAGGATCAACCTTATTTTTGTAAGCTAAAAATAATTGTGTAGAATAATTTTCAATCATTCCCTTATTGTATATATAGGTTATATTGTGCAGTGCGGAATGACAGAATGGTGCCTGCGTTATCAATCATTGTGCAACAAAATATATTTTTTATCTTGCACTATTATTTAAGAGACAAAGGCGATTCGTAAAACTCCATTTATTTTTCAAAATAATAATAATTATAATAATAATAATAATAATAATCGAGAGAGTAATTATATGTGTTCATCCTAAAATTTCTCTACATAGTCACCATTACTTTAGTTTGTCTAAAGTAATTTGTAATATGTGAAATGAATTTAAAACTGAAATTTTATTTATTTATTTATTTATTGGATATATACCATGTTTTATAAACACAAATGCAATTTCTAAAGTCAAGTAAAAAAATATTTAAAATTTAAAAGTTTTCATACGTGAATAAATATGAATGAATATGGATGTCGTGAGTATATACTTCAGATGTGGAATATAATAGGCGGAAATCATGCAGCTAAAAAAATTGCAGATTATTACATAGAAATAGAAAAATATCTGGAGTGACCACACTAGACTTTCCGAACATTGATTAATTAACGGTTGCATAAATAAATTAAAGCAAGAAAAGTCTTTAAATAAACAACAAAAAAAAAGAAATATTACACTAGGGTGTTTAAATATTTTTCTGTACATAGTATGTTCTTTAACTCTATTGCCTTTCGAATTATATGTGCCCATAGCTCATATTGATAAAAAAAAATCGTTATGTCCATGTAAAAATCTGTAAGTTTTAGACTCACCAAAATCTACATTTCGTGCGGCGGTGATTCATAACATGTATATAAATTTTTATCTCAATCGGATGCTAGGTTTGGACGTTACAACACTTTAAATAATTTGAGTCCATAATCCACAATGATAAAGAAATTTTCTTTGTTCACCTGTAAAATATATAAGTGCTATATTATCTAAAATCCCATGCAGTTTAGGTGACGATGATCTATAACATGTTTATAAATTTTTAGTTCAATCGGATAAGGTGTTTAGATGCTATCAAATTTAAAAGTTTGAGCACATAGGTCATAAAGATAAGAAATTTTTCTTTGTGTCCCTGTAAAAAAACTATAAGTGCTAGCTTCAATAAAATCTATGTATTTATTACGAGAGTGCTTTATATTATCTCTATAAATTTTCAGCTCAATCGAATATGACGATTCGAAGCTATCAAAATTTAAAAGAATTGGGCCAGTATGCCGAAATAATAGTTTTTCTTTGTGTCCCTGTAAGATTAAAAAAAAAAAAAAACTATAAGTGTTGGATCCACAAAATTCAATAGGATTCGTGCTACGGTGACATATAACATACATACCAACTTGTAGCTCTTTCGAACAAAGCGTTAGCACGCTATCATGCTCCCTCTCATACATACAGGCATACATACATAATCATAAAAATAGCAAGTATGAAATCAGAGGACCTCAAAACATATAGATACACCAAAATCACAAAGTCGGATTTTTGACATGATTACAATATTTTCCTTCCATATGTATGTTCGGAAAGTAAAAACTGAGACTGAATTATGTATTACAGATATATATATAAAAAAAAAAAAAAAAAAAAAAAAAAAAAACTTGAATTTGAACCGAATTATATTGCTGGAATTTAATGTGTGTTTACTATGACTTTTCAAAACTGTGGTGATCATCGAAAATCCTATGAAATGTGTTCAGCCTATCAGAACTTAAGGACAAGATTTTTTTTAATTATTATTATTATAATAATGCAGTTAAGACAGTTTCACTGAGGATTTTTTAGTGCATAGAGTTTAATAAAGGAGGAAACACTATGAAGGACAAAGATTGGAATAGGAGTCTATTATTCCTTACAGATTAGTTGAAAAGTAACCTCTATACAGATCAGCATTAGCTCCAAATAATTTTCACCCATAATTAAATTTAAAGACATCTTTTCCTTAAAAAACAATTCGCAAACAACGAAGAAAACGAACTACCATCGAAATTCCCATGAAATGTGTTCGGCCTATCCCAATTTAAGGACAATAAACTTTTTTTTATTATAATAATGCAGTTAAGGCAGTTTTACTTAGGGTTTTTTAGTGCATAGAGTTTAATAAAGGAGGGACCACAATGAAGGACGGCTATTGGAATAGGAGAATGTTTCTCCTTACAGATTAGTTAAAAAGTAACCTCCATACAGATCAGCATTAGCTCAAAATAATTTCCACTCATAACTAAATTTAAAGACATCTTTTGCTTAGAAAACAGTTTGCAAACTACGAAGAAAACGAACTACCATAGAAAATCGTATGAAATATATTCGGCCTATCACAATTTAAGGAAAATAAACTTTTTTTTTTAAATTATAATAATACAGTTAAGGCAGTTTCACTTAGGATTTTGTAGTGAATAGAGTTTAATAAAGGAGGAGCAACTATGAAGGACGAAGATTGGAATAGGAAGTTATTACTCCTTACAAATTAGTTGAAAAGTAACCTCTTTACAGATCAGCATTAGAACCAAATATTTTTCACTTATTACTAAATTTGAAGACATCTTTTGCTTAGAAAACAGTTCGCAAACTACGAAGAACTGAAAGAAGTCACACTATGGCTTGGATTTTTAGTGGTGGAAAAGCGTAACTTAGACAGTGAAAGCTTGATTCGACGTTACCAATAAATGCGTTGTCGACTACATTCGAAACTAGAATAAGGTAATGAGACTTCGTAAGAGTTCTATATTTTTTTCCTTCGTTTTTAATTGGGCGAAAACTTTATTTATACTTTATATGACCCTCGTCGTTTTATGCAACTCTTGATAAAGTACCATTTTTCACTTATAAAAGGTATTTTATTAATGCTAGTGATATCGTATTTATATATGTATATACAATTTCCGCTGCTTAGTAAATTCACTGGTTAATAAAATCAGCCACTTAATCTGATCAAATTATCAGTACCGGAATCAAATCAATACAAACCGTCGTTTAATAAAATCAGCATCGCCGTTAATAAGCTAAAAAAAAAGTTCTTCATCAGCAAAAATATATATTTATGCACTTATTTATTATTATTATTATTATTATTATTATTTACAGTTTTTTTTTTTTCAATAAAAATAAAAAAAAGCACAACAATCTCCCTCGTTATCTCCCTTTGTCGAAAATATTACACGTGCAGCATAAAAACAAAATAAACTCGCTTCATCACTTGTCTTGGTAATAAATTCCAGGAATGCATTCTAAAGATCGAAATAAAAAGTTAATTCATTGATTCACAAAAGATTTTTTTTTTTTCATTTTTAATTATTAAAAGGTAATGCCTAGTTCTCTTTCTGAAATAACTAAGAAACAAAAAAATCTTTTGAAAATATTATTTAATGTAAAAATAATTGACTCATTTTGTATGCACTATGTGTTTAATTTTTTTATATGGAGTATGTGTTTAATTCATTTATTTTGAATAAACAATTAATTAATCGTCTGTCGAAAATTAATTAATATTGTTTATTACTCTCACCAATCGTTAACTATTAAAATTTCTTTTTAAATTCAAGGAACTAATACCTTTTTCTTCAGGGCAAAAACCTTCGCCGGATATAAAAACCAGCCGCTTAATAAAATAACTTTGACTTAGAACGAATGGGATTTTAATAAGCTGCGAGTACTGTACATATTAAAAACATGGTTATATTTCTAGAGCTTTGGTGTTTGCATTTAGCTTTTTTTATATACTTCGCAAATATTTTCAGAATAAAATACACCCATTCCAAACAAATTTAATAAAGAAATAATTAGTTCAAAATTTATATAACATAATAACGTAAGAAAACTGTTTTACTTAAAATATATTTTATAAATATTTTATAAATTTAGTTTCTAACAAAATATGATGCTTACAATTTACTTGTTCTTATTTATCGGGGGAAAAACTCGTATCTGAAATTAAAATGCACCGTTACCCAAATTTATAAAAGTATGCAACATGTTAAAGTCTTTATTCTACGAAAAATAAAAGAAAAATTCTAAATTTAATACCAACGATAAATGTGTTGAGCGGAGTAAAGGAAAACTGATGTCTTCCTTTTTCGCATTAAACGTTGGAAAGATTAATTTCAATTTTACCTAAAAATGAACTTATAAATCTTGTTAATATATATTTTATACTTAGAAAACAACGTTTTTTTTCTCATCAAGTGGATATTTATAAAATATTTTTATTCATCTTTCTTGCAGTAAAGGAATTCTTTTTTCTTCTAGAATATGAATTATATTTTTCAGTTCGACTTTAACTGAAAAGACCGTTGTTTACATTTAACAAGAAAACCTTACTGGTTATGGATACTTAAAATTCTTCTTTCGGACAATTTTGTGTACAGTTCTCAATTTTAGAAAGTGTAACTTCTGATTAATATATATATTTGCTTTTTTTTCCTTAAAAAAAAAAAAAAAAAAAAAAAAAAATGCTTAAATTGTGGCAGCTGTAACACGTTGAGTATCATTAGCGGAAAATTTTCTCTTGCAATAGTAGACATCTTTGAACTTTTGAAAAAAAAAAAAAAAACACTAAATAAAAGAGAACCGGCATTGGTTTAGATGTAGAGTTAAAGCAAATTGACTTCATGTGCAACGTAGGCATATGTGAAATATTAGCCGTTGAGGGTTTGTAACAAGAAACTAGATTATGTCGTAATTAAAAAAAGAGAACCTTTGTGTTTAATATTGAAGCTGCATTACTTTAACACTGTAATAGTATAAATTTTAAATTTCCAAATGTTTAATTATTTTTTTTTCTTTCTCTTTATTTTTATTCCTATAATTTTCTAACTTGGTTTATAATTGGTTTGATTTTCCTCTTAAATGTTTCAAAAAATGATTACAACTCTTTTATTTAATAATTGTACTTTTAATTGTAGTACGTTTTATTTTTGCTATGGGATTATTTATACATTTTCCCAATCATCATTTTTATTAAAAGCAATAGAATAAACCTCCCACAAGAACAAAATTTCTCTAAGTAAATGAATCCACACAGCCACAAACATCCATAATACACACGTATAAAAGTTAAAAAATGATCCATTAAACATCTATAAATATCCTACAGATATCAATGGGCACGAGAATTGTCACTCTTTTTTACATCCATTAGATGTCTATTACATATTCGATAGATCTCCAAACAACCAATAATTGGTTATAATAGATCAATAATAACCAATAATAGATCTAATAGATATTAAAAATATCTAAATATTGTTTTGATCTAACGTGTTACATCTATTACACATCGAAAAAGGCACGTCTAAATTCCGTCTACATTCAAAACTCTAATAGATAACTGTAAGTAGTACAGGATATCCAGGACTATTAATGGTCATTTTTTAGATATTTTGTACCTTTTATGGATCATTTGGACGTAATTTAGATATCAATGTAATGTATATCAGTGGCTGTATAGGAATGTTCAGTAGAAATAAAAAAGAAGTGATGAAAATAACATTGTTAGCATCTGAAATTTGTTAAAAATAATAATAATAATAATAATTCATAAATATGCCAGTTAGCGAAAATTAAATTAAAGAGAAATATATTTTCAGGAGTTAGATTGACTGTATAAATTAAAAGAAAGTGTGAGGATATCCTCTGAACACTTACACAATACTTTCCCAATATATATTTTTTTTTCGTATATAAATGACTGTTTTAATATTTTTAAAAATAATTTTATAGACAAGTTTAAACATGTCTTTTGTAAAAGTGCACTGCTTCTAGTTGTAAAGTATTGCACTCTATACAAAATGCCTTGAATCATTATGAGTAATTAGAAAAGGAGTGGTAAACTTTTTTTACCAATTAAAAATGCAAACAACGAATAAAGTACGATCGCACGGATAAATAATCTATTTAAAAAAACTTTTAAAACCCAAATTCTTACTATAGGGTATCATATAAATCTTTTCGAAGTTAGAATAAAATTTAATTTGTAAAAAAAAAAAAAAAAAAAAAAAAAAAAATGTAACTTTTTTGTTTATTAACCACAATTGGGGAAATTTGAACTGTGTTATGAATGAGGAATTATTTCGTAAAATTCACAACAGATGGCAGCACCAAACGTTTGCTTATAAGTTTTGTGATTTCATTTTTTGATTAAGAGCCAATATCTGCAATTTAATTATTCATTTGAGGCACCTTTTTATTATTATTTTAGTTTATTATTAATTTTTTATATTATAACTTAACATTTTACAGTTATTTTTATTGTTAATTGTTTCATTGACATTTTAGTAAATATTCTGCCAAATAGAGGACGCTTGTAGTCCACAAAAAACTGTTTTTTGCTTCTAAAAAAAGATGTAAGAGAAAGGCTTCTTAAATAAACTCTTAGAATACTGTGTAGTCAACTATAAATTTTCTTTTATCAATTGACATCTTTTCTACTAATTTTCTGCAAAAATTAACACTCCTGACCTTTAGGGTATCGAAAGCGGGACCACCGGATTACTTACATGGCGCTCTTACCAACTGAGGCACGGAGAGACAAATGAAAAAGCTTGTATTTACCTTAAAATAGAGGCGCATTTTTTAATTGGTTGAGATTCACAAACATACCATAGTGAATGACAGTAAGTGTATAAAAATTTGCAAAAAAAAAAAAAAAAACCTACATGAAAGTCATACACTGTACGTATATTTTGAAAGACAAAAATCAGACAATTTAAGTATGAGTGTTTCACTAATAAAATTATTTGTAATTATAAACAGAAATGGTAGCAAGCCAGGAAAGGATGTTTTGACATTTATAATAATAATAAAAATAAAAATAAAAATATATTTATTAATTCATGCTTCAAATTTATGACCTCATGTAGTACAACGATTCTTATACTATATGTTGAATACATAATGTCTTAAAAAATATATCTTGGGGTAGGTTTAATCCGTATACTCATTATACAGACATGTTTTAACTTTTTAAAAAAGTTTTTAGTAATGTGTCAGTTCCTCTATTACATTTCAATATTTGAAAATAAAAAATATGCGATAACTAAGATTTTGTGTTATATCATTATATACATCTTTCACTTTTGAAAAAAAAAATCTGAATGTTATACTTTTAAAAAAGTAAAAATTTTATTTTCTGTCAATATATTATTTTTTATAGCAACATATCTTTGTTTAATTTTTGCAAGTCACATGTAGAATTTTCTGATTAAATGCAAAAAGAAAAAGAAGAAGAAATAAATTTAGAATTTCATTCTCTATTAGAAGTATACACAATGAAAATTTTTATTCTTCCGAAAAATAAAGAGAGCTTTATTTTAAAAATTTAAAAAGCATAAATAAAGAGAGCTTTTTTTTAAAAATTTAAAAAGCATAACAATTTTTCTGAACATTTTCTATATATAAAATTTATTTAAAAATTTTATATATAGAAAATGTTCAGAAAAATTGTTATGCTTTTTAAATTTTTTTATGCATTACTTCATGCAAACTAATATAAAATAGTCTTTAATAACAAGAAAAACATACACATTAATCTTTCGTCAAAAGAGTAATTTTGATAGAGTAAATTGTGAATATGGCTGTCACATAAGCTCGTTTTGACAGTGAAGTGAGCAATTTTTAATTTCTTTCTGAAACTTAATTCATTTTATTCTTAAAAACTTTCTCTTTATTATGAAGAACAAGCGAAAATCTATTAAAAATATAAATAGCTTTCAAGTATGGCTAACAGAAGATGATTTTCTTTTTCCTTTTTTTTTTTTTTTTTTTTAATGTCACATATGCTAACAAAACAATTTTATTTAGATTAAAAACACTTTAAAATACGTAAAATAAAACTTTATTTAAAAGATTTTAAAACATTATCGGAAGCTTTTCGCTTTGAAATACCAAAATATTATCTGTGATTTTTATTATTCGTTTTCCTGTATATAGGGTAGAGAAAGTACTATTTTCGGGTCAAATATTCGAAATTGAGTTTTGTTATTTTTACACGTTCTGAGATCCCCTGAATCCAAAAATCATGTTTTTTGCGGCGTGCCTGTGTGGATGTGCGTATGTGTGTGTGTGTTATCAGCAAGTTTGTTATTAACGAGTTTTTTGGAATCAGCATTAGAACTTATAAAAGAAAATATTCGAAAGATACATAATGAGTAGTGGAAATTTGAGGATTATTCATAAACAATTTGGGAGTGTTTCAAAATTAAAAAGCATATGTTAAGGAAAAATAAGAAAAAAAAAACAGTTTTAAAAAAGTTTTAAAAATAGTTAATATTTACTATGAATAAAAAGTATCATAAAAAATAATACACACACACACACACAATATATATATATATATATATATATATATATATATATATATATATATATGTGTGTGTGTGTGTGTGTGTGTGTGTGTAAAGAAGAAACATGTTCTTGTATTATTTCTTTTCTTAATATACTTTTCTTAAAACACCACAGAATTTCTAATATTTTTATTTGTGTAAAACTTATATTTTTATTTACATAAGTTAAATGCCGCAAAATGATAATTAAACCGAATTTTACAATGTCTTTATTAATTTATTTTATGTACTTATAAAAATAGATTACCATATATTTTCCATAAGATGTAATAGAAAAATAAAAATTATCATCATGTGACATACACACAAAACACACACACACACACACACATAATATATATGTACCAACAAATTATATTATTAAATTTCAACTAAAAAGCACAGCATTTGCTAAAAAAATTTAAAATTAAAAATAATCCGTGTTTGTTATGCAAAAGTGTTAATGTGTTTAAATATATTTTATATGCGGACAAATAAAAGTGTACTTAAAAAGAAAATAAATTTATTTAATCCATTAAATATGAAAATATCTAGTTGAAACATCAGTTTCAAGAAAGCTATAACTATTTAAACATGCATGTAAAACGATAAGAAAATATTATGAACTTAGGCCAAAAAAATAAAATTAAACAACATGTGGATTTTTTTCTCTCCTTAGAGTAATTTTCATGCAAATTAAGTTTTTCGTTAAGTGCATTTAAAGATTAGCATATGCCATTAAGTATTTTTTTTTTTTAATTTGAATGCAATTAAAGCATATTTTCTTTTCTTTTTCTTTTTTTTTTTTTTTTTACTGAAATATATTCAACGGAATATAAAGAATGAAATTATATATATTTTTTATATTATTTAGTCTGTTTTTACAATGTTATAATTATTCAATTAATTATGTTAAATGTTTGGATTTTTTTTAAGAGTATTATATGAAACTTTAAGTTTTATTGTGACTGAAAGCAAAGGAGTAAAATTAAATTAATCCACCCATATAGCACAGAATGTTTCATTTATGTTTCAAAATGCTTACAAATTTTCAAAAACGTAACACATTTTAATATGCTCTCTGATACATTTCTGAAACATTCGTCCCTTTCTATGTTCTCTCTGTTATGTGATCGAAACGTTTCTGTTACGTATCCGATTTTTTTATTACGATCGCTGACATTTCTACGTTTATGAAAGTAATCGGAAAGCAAACTGATAGTTTCAGTAATATTTACAATATTCCCATGTTATATGACTGTTCCGATTCTGAAACATTTTGTGCTGTTAGGGCACTTTGTTTAAAAACATTTGTGGGGGCTTATTAATAACATCTCCTTCATTTTATCCCATGCTCGCTTCAGTAAGTGTCTTTAAAGTTTAGTAGAACACGGCTTAGTGTCATGTGTGTGAATTTTTAACGCACTAAGAAGCTTATTAAACTTAATCGACTGGAACATCACTCTCAGAAAATATAACATGATCTCTCTTCTACTCTCCAACAGCACCCCGGAAGAATTACTGAAGTTCATTTAAATAGTTTCCCTTCTTCCACCTTCAAATATCTTAACTGACGTAAAGTTAATCTCTAGAAATTTCAAAACCTTGCTCCTATATACTTTTCGTACTTCCTCCGACACCAACGCTATCTAAACGAAATTCAAATGGACATCTTAATTTCAACTAACGAAATTCTTTAAGGGCAATTTATACTTCCTCTGAAACTAACGCCAACTAAACGAACCTCGAATACACAGCTTACTCTAAACTGAATGCACACTCCGGAGCAATCCCAGCGCAATTTTGATCAAGTGATTGAGTTCTCACTACAATATGCACATTGTACTAACAGACAATAGGGAATATTAACGTGATAACTTACAAATGTTAAACATATATATATATATATATATATATGCATAGCTGCCAAGTTTTTTTTATTTATTCCGGAATGTTGTTAGTCCCGCCCTTTTTTCACACCGTAATATTTGTAGAAAAAATTTCTTCAATATATAACTACGATTAAATATGAAGAAAGTTATTCTAAAAAGATTACGGTGTGAAAAAAGGGCGGGGTTAACAGCATTCCGCAATAAATTAAAAAACTTGGCAGCTATGTATATATATATATATATATATTAACAGGAATTTAATAAATATATAAGTTCAACAGATTAGAAAAACCAATAGGATAATTACAAACCAATGCGCAAAATTGCAGCGAAAGGAAATGCAAAACTTAGATGTAGGAATTTATAAATGTAGAAATATATAAACAAATGAATGAAATAAAACCCGAAAATACACTGAGATCTTCATCAGGGAGGCCCCTCAGTGTAGGGGTGAATGAGAAGTTTCTGAAAGGACAGTAGCTATAAGCTAATAACTATCCTTAGCCCCCAACTTCTCACCAAACAGAAAACCACCAATATCTGAAGAGAAATCTAACAAATATATAATGCATAAAACTACAAAAATATTTTATAAATTTATCAAATTTTAGAATTTACAAAATTACATCAATTCATTAATATATATATATATATAATACACAAAAGAAATACTGAAGGTAAAATCGAAAGAATAAAATGAAATAAAAATACAACATTTGAAACACAAACAATCTTCAGCCGACGGGGCTACTCGTCGGTTCTTAAATATCGCCCTTGAATGTGGAAGTAGAACAAACCGAGATAGGAAAACTCTGGAAACTCACAGTTAAAAATTGGGACGGGTAACAGTTAATTTGCAAGGTACTTTTTAAGTCTTCAAGAGCATATCTTAGATCTTCTTCATTATTGCAAATAGTATGAATTCTTTTAAGCTGTGCGAACATAATATTTTTTAAAACTTTTTTACTGATATTTGAAAACCAATTAGTAAGACTATTAACTTTAAAATTAAAATCTTTTCTTTTATCATATAATCCAAGGAGCCATTTATCTTCTTTTCTCTTTATATTTAAATCTAGGAAAGAAATTTTATCATTATCTGTACGGTTTAAAATTAATTCTTTAGGATATATATTTTTAGAAATATTTTTGAAACAGTTACAGTTGAAAACAATTAAATCATCAATAAATCTGAAGAAAGTAATATTTATAAATTTTTTCTCGAAAAAATATAAAAATAAATTTGCGAAAGCACTCGAAAAACTCGTGCCCATTGGGATCCCCCTCCGCTGTAAAAAGTAATCTTTCCCGTTAAACAAGACGTTTTCAAAAATACAACACCTGATAAGATTAATCCAGTAATTTTTATCACAATTTAAATAGCTGCCAAATTCATCATAAATGTTTTCAAAAACTTCAATAACCAGGTTATGCGGAATACTGCCAAACAAATTTTCAAAATCATATGTATTTACGGAAGTAATGCTTTCTGAATTAATCTTAAAATATTCTAAAACTTTCTGGTTATTGTTTATAATGTTACAATCTTTAGCAGAATTTATTACCTTTAAAACTGAATTTAAATATTTAAACAAGATTTTACCAGCTTTATCATTATAGCTATTAGTACCACAGGTGACAAAACGAAATTTAACTGGATTTTTATGAAATTTTACTGTAACGAATAGATATGGAAAATTAAAACAATTTCTACTTAAATTTAGTTTTTTATCAAAGGCCAAGATACGTTTTTTGATAATAGAGGGGTGGTCAGTTAACTTATTGAACGAACTATTACTTGAATATTCCTTTAAAAGAAGATTTTTATAAAAAACTTTACAAATAATAGCAAAATTACTATTAGCTTTATCTTTAAATTACTATCTCACTACCTTTCAGAAACTTCTCATTCACCCCCACACTGAGGGGCCTCCCTGATGAAGATCTCAGTGTATTTTCGGGTTTTATTTCATTCATTTGTTTATATATTTCTACATTTATAAATTCCTATATATATATATATATATATATATATATATATATATATATATATATATGCAGGATACAAAATGTTGTTTAATTCTGTGTGGAGGTGTTTCAATTCACATAAAGTTGCTTTTACAGTTCTTAGTTATCAAATAATGTTTTCGAAGTCATTTTTCGAAGCGTAATTTTGATCAAGTGACTGAGTTCTCACTACCATGCGCATTGTACTAACAGACATTAGTCAATATTGAGGTGATAACTTACAAATGTTAAACAAATATATATATATATATGTAGGATATAAAATGTTGATTAATTCTGTGTGGAGTTGTTTCAATTTACGTGAAGTTGCCTTTACAGTTCTTAGTTATGAAATAATGTCTTCGAAGTCAAGTGCATTAAATATGATAGAATTATATGTTACAAGAAAATATAAAAAAAAAATAAGTTTAATGTCATTGATTATATATTTTATTTAACATTAAATAGAATAATAGCTCAATATATTTGATTGTGTGAACTCATAAAAATTTAAATTAAAACACGATCAGTTAATTTTAAATGGTTTATATGTAATTGTATTAGCATTTTTTGTAAAAAGATTAAAATTTCTGAGTAATATAAAGAATATATAACTAGAACGTATAATATTAATTTACTCATAGCGTTTATATAAGGTATGAAACTCAAATAAGCAGTTTTCGCTTACAAGAACTTAGACCGTTGTTTTCTAATAATATTTTCTAAATAACATTTCAGATTCTTAAATATATATATATATATATATATATATATATATATATAAGAATGTGCATGATTTAACTCACAGACCTTCTTGCGCTTCATTTTAATCGTGCTTTATAACCTGATTTCTATTTCACCTACTGTAAAGAAGCTTCTAGACTTATGACTGAAGCTGTGTGACATTAAAAGGTATGGGTAGAATTTGTGTACTTATTGGAAATATAAATGTCAAAAAATACATAAATAAGTTACTCAAGTTCAAACTAAAACCTTCTATACGTGATAATGAAGCCTTTACATTTTAGCAGAATTCAGCTCTTTGCCATGTAGCTTCTGTCTGCAAATGTGAATTAAGTATAATCATATTCCTTTGCTGGAACGGTCTAGAAAGCTTAGAACGTAACCAGTTAAAAATATCTATGGAGCCGAATAAAGAAAATTCATAGTCATAAACAAACTTGTAATAAAATGTAATTTATAAAAGAAAAATTAACTCTTAATTGCACATTATTACAGCTGAAGATCTGGAAAACTTGGTTCACTCATTAGGAAGGCATTGTAAGGTTTTAATTAAAACGAAATGTCAACGAACTGACCTTGTGAGAAATTATGTACATCCGATTCTTTTCTCTATGTTTATTTTTGGTTTTATAACACTTGCAATAACAAAACACATTTCAAAAATATATAAGTTATTTTCAAAATTTTTCTACAATTTTGTCCACCAGAATATTATACATTATCTGACTTACCTACCAAATTAATTAGCTTAAATCAGTGTGTTACTATTTTATCTTATATATAAAATTATTATTAAAAATATTAAATAATTCATAAATAGAATTAATTTAGACTAATTAAAATCATATTAAAATATACATTAGGATAGACTTATATGTAATCCTCCAAAAGAAAGGAAAATATTTAATAAAAATGGTAAAAAAAAAAAAAAAAAAAAAAAAAAAAAAAAATGTAAAGAAAATATATAATAATTAGTGTAGACTTATAAAAATAAATAGTTTTTCAAATAAGAAAAAATATATAAAAAATCACGCTAAGTAAATCTTTCTTTACAATTTTTTTTTAGCATTCAAGTGAATTATTCAATTTGATTGGTCGAGCAAGATAAGATAGAGAAAATTTCGTAGCGCTTAGTTATTCTTTTTGCTAAGCCAAAAGGATAAAATAAAATAAAATAAAATAAGCCGAGTGTCCTTTAAAGCAATTTTTTACAAACCTTTTTTATCAGCTAATTCAAATTGACAGTATTATTTTTTTAGTGCATTTGAAAAACTTATAAGCGGAGACAGAAAATTTAACAAAAAATAAACTTGTATTATTTTTATTTTAACTAAATTTTTAAGTCCGTTCTATTTTAAAAAATAGTTTAACATCGAGTTAAATAACCAGGTACATTTCTAGTGTGATTTAAAGTTTATTAATTATTACTAGTGGAACTGCAGATCAGGAGGCTCAACGTCCTATTTGTATAACGCAATTTCCGAACAGATCATTTTTATTTTTTCCTTAATATATAATATATATTGATTCGACTGACTTCCTACGAAAACAGAAACGTTTCTGAGGGGCCTTTCGCCCCCTCAACCCCCGCTGTATCTCTCTTTCTATAACTATCTGTATATATATATTCCTAATAACAAATAGTTTTATATTAAATTCCTATAAGTCATAGATACTTGTACCAAATTTCATGCAAAATGACTACATTGTAACATATCGGAATTTTTTTTGTGTAACCCTGTAAATTAATTAGCAATGCCCCACTTTTCTTCTGAAAAACATGCTTTTAAATTTCTAATAAAATTTCATTATATTTGATGGGGGAGTGTAACCCTAAAATACACTTTTAAAAAATACCCACTATAGACCGTAATTGTAACAAAACAATTGTATCTAAATAATTCACTAACTTATCTTCAAGCTTGTAAAGCTATTAATACATGAACATTTGTGGGCGATTCAGATATTTTGTTTAAAAATGAAATTTCAAATACGGCAGGGGTGGCCATCCTGAGGCCTTCGGGTAGAAAGTTTCCCGCCATGTATCATTTTGCGACCTGTGACAGAATTAAAGAAAAGTATATCGTTTCAGTCTTAATTAACACATTAAAAATTAATAATTTCATTCTGAATTTGCGAAGTAAAGATACCGGTTATTATATGCAGAGAAACAAATATTATGCTAGTTATTATTGATAAAATATTTTTTGATCGATTATTGATTCTTATTATGATAATTACATTGCTCGGCATGAAAATTGCCTCTGACACCCTTTCAGCATATTCTTATGTAAAATGACCTTCTGAATCCGAATAGAACGCCCATTTTGTCCTACCCCCCACCGTTTTCAAGGAATGACCCCCCCCCCCCCTATTTTTATCATTTTTCGGTGATTTTATAGCTATAAATTTGGTTTTAGGTGGGAGAAGAATATTTTAACCGTTACATGTCTTCTGAGGGGCAACAGAGTAGGAAAATTCTAAAACATGGACATTTGCGACATAGGGTTTTGCCACTGAAATTATGCGTTATATATTTTACATTTTTTTTATCTGTAATTGATGTCATTTTTGAAAATTTATATATATATCTTTTTTTTACGTGTTGAATTAATTATTTTTCATTCTTCAAATCAAATTCAGAGTCGTCAAATTGTCGAACAGGGAAAAAAATTGAGGGAGGGGGTGGTGTTTCTAGAAAACTGTGGGTGACTGGGCAAAATGGGAGTCGTATTCGGATTCAGGAGGTCATTTTACATAAGAATCAGCAAGAATGGTATAAGATCTCGATTTTTGTTCAGAGCAGTGTTATCATTGTATAATCATAAATTTTTCATTGTCTTGTTGATAGTTTATGAATTCAAGTAAATTTAATGTGTTATTTTTCAATTCAGCAATCCCTACCCCAGAATTTATATATAAACATACTATACACACACATGATAAAGTGGATTTCCAGTACAGCCTCTCCCCTTCCCAATTGTTTTAGGTTGGACAGGCATGATATACAGAATCTTTAATAAAGTTTAAACAGAAAATAAAATTATGTAATTTTTAATAAGATTATATTTAAGAACCATGAGAACGAAACATTTTTATGTTATTTCGGGGATCTAAGAAGTTTTAAAAATTTAAAAAGTTACAATGTTAATATTTTACAATGTTAAAATATGGACAAATCTAAACCCTTTGGTGATTTTTTTTTTTATGTACTTTGGTTCAAAAGTTATGAGCAAGATTGTAACTGTATGAAACTTCATTGTATTTCTAAAATTTAACGCTTCTTTTCTGAAAAGGGATCTTTTTCTCCCACCCGCAAGACATCTGTCGTGAAAACAATTTACAGTGCAGCCACATATCCTAAAACTAGCAATAAGGACGCTTCCAAAATGTTGGAGGGATGCCAGCTTGATTCACAGTTTGAAATTTGTAAAACATCCAGTAATTTCGCGCTCTGTGTTATTGCTCACTTTGTCTGAGTCAGATGACTTTCACCCCTATTTTAGCATTGGACTTGTTGAGTTAGCACTTGCGCAGATGCTTTCATGGTTTCATGAAACGTTGTCAAGGAATAATGAAATTTTTATAGCGCCATAATATTTTTACAAACATATTTCATAAAAGAAATTAAAGTTTAAGAGATATTTCAAAATTTATTAATTTTAAAATTATGTTAGACATAAATATGTGAAAATTTTGTTCAAATGATTTTTAAGAAAATAATTGACTTTACAAAGTTAGTTGTACTAAATGTTAATTTATTTTGTAAATTTCCATTACAATTGTGTGTGGAAAAGTTTATAGCATTAGGTGAAAAACTTTTTTCAAAATCTTACGGATTGTGACAAAAATGTTTTTTGAGACGAGAGATTTGCACTGTGTAATAAGCGAAGCGTATTAAACAATCGACGATAGCTTAATCAAATAGCTTAATATATATATATATATATATATATATATATATATATATATATATGCGAAATAAATTTTTGGTTGTTAAAATACTTTTAAGAATATAAATTTAATTCGACAATCATTCGTATATAATTTCGTAGATAAATATAGTTAAGCGAATATTTATATTGATTTTCAAAGATTTAAAAAAATAATTTATACATTAACATTTTCTTTATGTATCTAATTATAAACTGAAATGTTAATATTCATTTTATTTCATACATTTTTAGTGTATTTTGTATTCATAAATATATAGTTCCGCGACTGCATGTTTATGTTTAGAGCCAAATGATATTTTTTCTATTAACTTGTATCTAATTTCTAGTATTTGACTGCTTTTCATAGCAATACAGTGATTGTTATTTTAGGTTTTTTAATACTAGCGCAAATATATAAACATAATATAATCACAAATATAGAAAAAGCACAAAACAATGAAAATGCATTTTCTCTTTGAAAATTTTCTTGGATTTATTAAGTATTAGAGCACTAAACGTTTCCTATGATTTAGAATAATTTCTCGGAGTAATGGTCAGAATGTAGCACTGCCTATTAAAGCTATCATATTACCTTTACAAATACTTACGAAATTATTTTATCTAATGAATATAATAGGTTAAAAAAAAAAAAAAAGAGGAAAAAAAAGTAGTGATAATAGATTATCCTAAAATATATGTGTTATTTATAATTTTTTTTCTTTAAGTATTTAATTTCTAATATTCTCGTATACTCAATATAGAATAGCTTAGCATTGTTAATATTATTACAAAAATGTGCTACTAAATTATAGTTATAAGAATATTTTTTAAATATTAACTTAAAGTGAAAAACCTCCTTCTTTAAATGATTAAAGATGCAGATAAAATTTGAAATAAAATGTTTTATTTCAATTATGAACATAGATATATTTTTATAAAAATCGTTTAATTAGTGCACATACAAAATAGATTAAAAGTTATTTTTAGTAGTGATAGAAATAATCCCTAAAACAGTTTCTTTTCTTTTTCCTTTTTCTTATATATATATATATATATATATATATAATTTTTTTTTAATCCTCAGTATTACAGATAATGAAAAGGGTTTATATAGTAACATATTTTTTTTTCTACACTTACTTATAGCTAGGCTTTGAGTATTAATTATTTTATTTTACATGAAATATGTTTCTGCATGTAGATAAAACGATTAAAACAAGAAGACGGATGAGACGTGCTTTTTTTTTTTCTTTTTTTTTTAATAAAAAGTACAATTATTTTCGCATCTTAAGTTACACTGATTATTCGAAGGGATTATGTTTAAAAATAAAAGAAAAAAAAGTGTTTATTTGAAATAATCAAAAAAAAAAAAAAAAAAAAAAAAAGAAATGTTATTTAGTAAATTTAATCTTTACCTGATCATGAATTCAGGATATAGTTTTGAAGGTTATTCAAGATATAGTTTTATTAGTTTTAAATTTGTTTTTAAAAGTTATGTTTCTCTATTTCCTTTTTAAATGTTAATGAGTTAATTAGGAAATGATCTATGTACAGATCCATGAAGCAGATTTTATTTCACAACGTACAGTTCATTTGATGTAAAAAATAAAAAATAACATTTGTTTACATTATAATAAATAAACATTTGCTTACGTTATATATATATATATATATATATATATATATATATATATATAGCGAGAGAGAGAGAGAGAGAGAGAGAGAGATAGATATGTAGATAAATAGATTTTAGATAGATGCATGTACAAGAACACTATGCAAACTTTAATAATATTTAAAGTACATCTTTCAATCCTGTGTGAAAAACAAAAAAGATATATTATTAAAGAGCATGTATAATTTATAATCGATCCACACGATATCATTAGGTGGTTATCTCTATGATATCGTGTGAAAAGAATAAATTGGTTGTTAGAATTTTTGACCTACATTGTCTTATTCATCACTAACTTTATTTACTTATAACAACAACAAATGCTCTCGTATTTTAAATATCTAAACTGGAAACATGTATATATATATATATATATATATATATATAACATTTATCTTTTACGAAGATAATGAATAACATAAACAAAACTATTTAAATCCAGTTATTATAATTTTTAGTTTATCACAGTAATATTGGTTAGAAGAATGTGCCGAGCTTTAGTTTGCATTGTAAGCAAAGCATCATCATTAATTTAATTATTATGGTAATTATCAAAATAAAATAATGAACTCAATAGTGAGAGATATTAATAAGCGTAGCTCACATATTAGTGCAATGTCATGCAACATCTTCGGATCTAATTATATAAGAACACAGGTAATTATGAAATTTTAATGAACGCTGTAATTTCAGCAACAATTGTTTTACAACTAACAAATACTTCATAGGTAGGAGTATAATATGAATATATATATCTAAAAAGTTTAAGAGACATAATATTTAAAGTTTAAGGTGAGAGTTTACATTTTAAACTTTTTTTTTTTTTTTTTTTTTTTTTTGTAATGATAAAGGTAAAAATTATAAACATGTAGCTCTTCAAAGTTTAAATTTAATATACATTCTCAATATATATATATACATGTAAATATGTGTGTTTGTAAAGGAGAGAGAAATAGAAAATGTAATAATTTTTTTTAAACAGAATCCAGGATTAGAAACATACGCTAAAACGGTACTTTTTCAGGGGCACTGACTGAATAATATATGCAAATAATGGGAGATTTTCTGCATAACTATAAGTCTAAAGAAAAAAAATACATTTAGCAACGTCTAGTTAACTAAATAAGACTTAAAAATTGAAAATTGAAAGCAAGGCAAATTTATTACACAGATCAAAAAGAGGGCAAAGAGAAGCTAGAAAAAACTAATTACTACCTTACATGAAAGAAAATAATAATAATAATAATAAAATAATAAATAAAATAAAATAAAATAAAATTGTACCGGATGAACGATAAGTTAAACTACTTATTAATTGAAAGCAGGAACTAAAGTATTTTTTAAATTTGTAAAAATCTAAACAAAAATAATATAAAATAAAATAAAATAGCTAATTAATGAAGATATATAAAGATAATCTATCTATCTATCCGTTTATCTTTAGCTATATTTTTATGTAACGTAAAACATTTGAAAATCAATGCAGTCAGAACTCTCAAAATTGAAACCAGACAGAAATTACTAATTAAACCAAAACCATTGTGACAATCATCGGGGAAGCCCCTTAGAGTAGGGAGGAAGCTATAAGGTATTTCAAGAGTTAATAACAATAAACGAAATGTATCTTAGCTTCCTACATCATTCCAAGAGAAAGGAACCCATATATATTATGAGTGGGATGATAATTAATATTTTCCGTCTGACTTCCGGTTTAACATTTCAAATTTGTGTATAATGTTTCAAATTTTTACTTTATAATTATGTTTGCATATTTTATATTTGCTGCATTTTCCCTTCTCTGACCAATACATTTAAATGAATTAAAAAAAAAAAAAAAAAAAAAATCATTATTTTTAATATCTCTTATATTTTATGTTTTTATTCATTATATTTTACATCTCTATAAATAAAAACAAAGTACTGAAAACTACGTTTGGAGCGATTGCTGGGAGATTGCGTATACCGTTCTTCTAAGTTATATTGCTTTTGCTCCTTATAATTAGAAGCTCAACCGCTTTAGGCAATGGTGTTGGTGTATGCAAATGCAAATCTTTCTTTTAGAGGTACGTTTCGATGCTTATCATGTACTCACTTGGGGGTATTAAGTTGAAGTGTTTTAAGGAATTCGAATAATTTAATTAAAATAATCAGATTTGTATTCATGGTTCCTTTGCATATCTTTGTATCTTCTGCGTTTTCCTGCGTTTTTGAGAAATTAGCCAGATATACATCCAATTGAAAAAGAAAAAAAAAAAAAATAGAAAAGAAACCTTTTCTCTGCAATCATTAAACATAAAATTTTAAAGTATGAAAAGGTATTCTCCTATACAATAAAAAGAGTCAGTTTTTTATACGAAAATTACTTTTATACTTCAAAATATTTATTTGAACATTGCACTAAAAAAATACTCATTTAAAAAAATACTTGTATTTCAGATTTTCCAAAATAAATATGAGGAATACAGCAAGAAAATATTAATTAAGTTTATGTTTTTAAAATTTTGTAACAATGAATTTTGTATTTTACGTGTAGTATACAAAAAATGCATTTTATAATTAAATACTTCTGAAAAATTACTTATTGTATTTTTGAAAATTTAGTAATATAATTAATTTCATTTTTTTATTAAATTTATACAAATTAATTACTATATTAAAATGATATATAATGAAGCAAACATATATAAGTTCAAATTGAAAAGATATTTTACTTAAAATTTCTTACAAAAATGTTATTTATCTTTTGAAATATTTCACTAGATATATGAAAAATATAAATATATTCCTAATTAGGGCAATCCTTTAAAATGTTTTCTTTTTAAAATTCTTAATTAAGTCCTTTGTTGAAAACTTATCGATTAATATAACTATCTGAAATCTTTCTCTTCTTTATTTATTATTTCAAAGAAAAATATAAGCTGTAATTTTTAAATTAAAAATAATTAACATTTTAATTTTAAAACATTTCCTGACTGTTAATGAACAAATGTGTTACTAAATCTTTTATTGTTAAAAAAATATTTTAAAAATGTGTTATTGCCTATTAATTGAGAAATACTACATTTAATTATGTTCAACAATAATTTCATTAAGTGCATTTAGTTACTTTAAATTACTGTAGATTTTTTTTCAACTTAAATTTCAATTAAAATGTGAAAAATTACACTTTAAATTAAATTAATTAATTATATTTGTAATTAAATGTATTATTGTATAATGTGTAAAAGACTGACATATATTAAATTGTATAATAATTAGAAGACATATTAAATCTATGTAGAAATTTCTTTTATTCTTATGGAGTTAGATGGTTTTTAAAGTTTCAAAAAATCAATTTATTTTTAAAATAGTATAATATTTCTAGAATATTTTTTTCGAGATTTCTGTGACTTCGAGTGAAAAATCTAAGACCCTTCTGAAATTTATCTAAATAGGGAAAAATTCCAACATGTGCTGGCACCCATTGCTTGATGCATTTTTTATTTAAGCTGAAGATTCTTTGCAGTATCAGCACGTCCCGAGTCTCCTTTTTTAATTGCCTGATTGGATATGGATCACCACATTAACAACGTAATATATCACAGTCGAGGATATTTGATTGATATTGTCTAATTTGTGTCATATTATTTTTGCACATTATGCTCACATTAATTGCTGAACAGGATCACTCAAATAGAGATCGACGGTTAAAAGATTATTCTGAACTACTACAAACAAATAGTCTTGAACCGAGAAAAGAATCCAACATCCGTCAACGCGAGACGAGCGAGTAAAACAATTTGCCAGCAAATGAGCTTTTGGTCTGTAATATGCATGAAAGTATAGAAAATATATGACTAAGCCAAATAAAATAATGTTATCCCAAGAAATATTAATATAAACACTCCACATTAATTTTTAATTGAATCTTTGTGATGGAATACTCTCAAAAGGAAAAAAAAATATCTGAACAGCAAATTTTAAATGATATATATTTATGACTAATGAATTAAATCATTCTTATAAAATTAATTAAATCTGTATAATTTGTTTAAATAGAAATTAATTACCGGAGTTTACTTTTATTTTCCAAAAGATATGGCATTTATTATTTTTTTCACTGCTGCTATTTCTGTTTGTTAAATTAATCCATTTTAGAAAAAATACTATATAAAATATATGTTAATATGGAATACAAAATTAAAATCCTTAATATGTGTACATTTTTCTATCAAATTACTTTTGTTATTTGATTATATATATATGTATATATATTTGTTGTTAATGGAGATAGAGTAAGAAAAATAGCCTTGCATCAAAAATTTGATCTAATTATCTAGTTTATTAAAACTAAAACATATTGCACTAAAACAAAAATTAATTTTATAGTAATATTTTTTATTTAAAATAAGACTGTTAAAGAAATAAAGGAAAATATTAAAAATGCTTATATGTTAAATTTAAATTAAATTAATTCACTCGGTGAACTAGCATTTGTGATTCATCATTTTAAAAATATCTTTCTAAAAATAAACTTTTCGCATAAAATAAAATTATTAAATTTAAATGGATTACAATTAATTATAATTAAGTTTAAATGGACTTTAAAAAATTATGATTTGCATTTATCCTTACTTAATTTTATTTTTTAAATATACAAAAAAAAACTACAAATTTCAAACAATGTGTATTCAAGTTTTTTTTTTTTTTTTTTCCGAATTTCAGATTATAGCAAAATCTTGTTTTGCAGATTACTTGATCTTTTTTCAATAAAATAAATAAATGAATAAAATAAAAACTTCATTAATGTATTTTGTAGTTTTAAATGTACTGTTAAATGCTGCTTTACAGTTGCATTTTTTATTAGAAAATCATTTTGATTATTTAAATATACAAAATTCGCAAATGGCATAGTTTTATTATAATTTCTAGTTTCATCGAATGTAAAAATCAACGGTCTAACTATAAAATCAATGTGTTTATTAAAGGTACGTAATTACAACCTGTTTGTTCTCATGAATGTCTGCTTATAAACTCGTTCGTTTAAGTTGGGTACGGAGATATGGCATCGCAATTTGATCCTGAACTGAGAGATGTCTGCCCCTCTTTGGTGACTCCCAGACGTTTACGTCGGAGTTTGGAAAATCGCTAGTAGAAAATAGATCATTATTCTAACGTCATGTTTCTTAATGAATCAATATTCAACTTTAATGCGTTTCAAAGTTGATGTTTAATATCTGTTTATGGAACTCACTAGTATCTGCGAATTAGAGTTTACACAGACTTTTTTATAACAAAAAGCCTTTATCCTAGAGCCTCAAACAGCCTTCAGTGTTTTCTAATTGAAAAAACACTTGAACGGAAGTTTTTTATTCTCAGAATTGTTTAGTGCAAAACATCAGGTTGAGGATGCTACCTGTGTTGTAAACTATTTTGTACTAAATTGAACCAAAACAGTGTACACTGCAGATGCAACAATAATATAGTGTAACATTTTACCAAGACTGGGTGCTTCGTTCAACCAAACCTTGGTAATATAGTGGCTGCAATCACGAGAGGATGAAATCTTTTGCATTATTTGGGTTGTTTTTCAACAAGAAGTACCAAATTATATTAAAAGGTTTACCATCACATGGTTTTAACTATTTTAGTATCGAATTTCTGTTTAACCTAACATATTCCAACTATTGTAGAGCCAAATTTCGGTTCAACCTAGTGCGGAAATTTTTAACAGTGTAGTTTGATTTTGCTACGTTTGAATTTTTAAGGTGAGCTGGTGACAAAAGGCAGACAGTTACGACATAAAGGTGGTTACTTTTCCCATGTGCTTGGGTTATAACCTGCAAATATTTCGGATTTTAATAACTGTAGAATACATTCCATCCCCTGAAACAATTGTAGTTACAAATACAACATTAAAGCAGCAATGCAAATAGATTTCAGAATCAAAAAAAAAAAAAAAAAAAAAAAGGATAGAAAGTAAAGAAAAGCCCCTTTCCCGTAAAATGCTTTTTTCGTTTTCTGTTTCTTTCAAGATACTCTTTACACTTATTCATGCTTTTTTCACTTTCAAAAACTGATGTTTTCACTCACACCTTTCCATTATTTACTTTGATAAAATTCGTGTTTAATTTTTTTTTCTATACACATTAATTGTTGCGTTTTTTTTTTTTTTTTTTTTTTTTTTTACGATATTTGCTTACAATTTTTAAATTTTGTTCTAGAAATCTATTTGTATTTTACAAATTTTACAAAATTTCATTCCTAGTGAGAGTATCGTACAAGAAATTATGTGTTGGAAAATTTTGTACGCATTTGTATTCGTACGTCAGGTAAATAGATACCGTCAATGTCCATGTAATTTTGGTTTCTTTTTCGGAAATTTTGCATTACGCTACGGATCATATCCCGTCGAATGGTCGTAATTTCTTATGTAATTTCTGCTTTGGCTCCATGGGTTTTTTTTCTGCAGGGCTATCTGAAAAACAAAGTATACCAACAACTACCAACAAATTTTCAAGCACTTAAGTCAGCAATAATACAAGAAATCACGGCGATTCCAGAACAATGCAAAATATAATAAAACAAAACATCAAAATTTAATCGACATTTATGGTCGTTATTTAACTGATGTAATATTCAAAACTTAATATATGACATTGACATATCATGTAGGGGAGATTGGGGCTAGTTGTAACAGGGATAATGCATGCTTAAAATTTCGGAAGCAATTTGTGAACCTTAAGAGTTGTTTCTTTTTCATACTTGGAGTAAGACGAAGTATACTTGCAGATTTATGGGATGATAAACCAAAATCTTTGGCAAAACGTCTTGAAATAGTACTCAAACTGACGTTGGTGAGTTTTGCAGCCAGATATGTCAAATCGTATTGCAGGAGGTTCTTGGATCTCGTACGACCATCTTTATAACAAAATTAGCACTTGAACTCGTTTTTCTAGGGCGACCGCTTCTCTTAAAGTCCTCAAATTTTCTCGAAATTTTAAATTTGTTAATAGCTTGTCGAACAGCTGTCTTGACCACGTTTACCCTCGAACTTATTTCACGTTCAGAAAATCACGCAGGATCAATATTTCGGCCCTTTTCGTAACAGTAAGTGAAGATTTTTTACCCATTGCAATAATTATACAGCAGCACTGTCTACGAAAAAATCCAATAATCAACTGACGGCCACCTTTAGTTATAGCAGTAGAATGCGTCTGATGCAATCAGCACATGAGATGACGTAATAATCTGCGAAAATAAAGCAACGTGTTAAAATACTGAAAATCGGTTACTGGTCTTAGACTTTTGCAAATGACTGTATTATTATTATTATTAAATTATTTTTCTTTTAAATACGATTTAACAGAAATATCTGCAATGTTTCTTTTCTCTTTCTTTTTCTTTCTTTCTTTCTTTCTTTCTTTTTTTTTTTTTTTAAAGATGGTATGCCGTTATATTTCTTTATTTACTGAAATTTTATTTAAATTATCTAAAATTAAGCTCATAAAGTGAGAAAAATTGTATTTTTCTAATATGTATCCACATCACATTAATCATGCCTTTCTAAATTTCAATATAACTTCTTACAGATTGGTTAAGGTTTATTTTATTTATTTGTTAAGATAAGAAACATGAATATAACATTTGAAATTCTATAATTAAAAGATTTGGGGATATAATTCGCACAAGTTAAATAATATTACACGCAGAGACATTTGAGTTTAAATTTTAATGGTGTGGAGTGTTAGGGTTAAAGACAGTTGACTAAAAGAGGGATCTATATCGGAGTGGAGTACTCTCTGCAGAGAATCTTTCTTAGTATTACATAGCACTTATTTATACGATTTTCGGAGAAAACCATGGGAATCTTCAAATGTATACGTCAACGAAAGCGACCTGCTATCGTACTTGGCAACTCCTGTCTACGAGGTTTCCGAAATTTAAATCTTTATGTGCCAGAAATTGCAGAATTTTGCAAATTTTTGAGATAATTTTATACAGTTTTATCCATAATGTTAAATTTAAGATTCTCCACCATTTTTCTTTCCTCAATGAACAGTATTGGATGATTTGAATAATGATATTAATGTTAAATTACACATCATACGATGGGTCAGGCTTCACTTGTGAAAATTTGCAGTAGCCGCAACTGGTTAAATTATTTTCATTCTCAGAGCATTAGCTGCAAAGGGATAGGCAACCGTAATGCTTTAATATGTGATGTATATTTTTTTAACAACGAATTATTTAACACACTTTATTGATAATTTTATAGTAAAAATATATTTTCATCAATTCAAGAATGTGCTTATTTTAGCATAAGAACTTTAAAATTATTTCAATAAACATTTATATTTCGTACTTTAACTTTCGATAAATTCCATTTTTGAAATATTTCTATCTCTACCAATCATCAACATCCAAATTTAATCCTATTGACGTTCTTAAACATAATACTTTAAAGTTCTTTAATTTTTCACTAAATTCCTGAAATCATTTGTTCCAGAAAGAATTAGAATTGTTCTTAATATAAAAGCTGTGAAAGAATAATGTCTTTGGATAAATCTCAATGGTATTATCTAGCTTGACAAATTTAAATTATCTAGATTAATGATAGATTAATAATAGATTATTATACTTAATTATATTTTCGATTTACATAGAATTTTAATGCTGCAAGAGAAAATACTTCACATTCATGAACGTTTCTGTTGCAACATCAGTGCCTTCCCCCCATTTCCCCTCTGTCGCTTCGCCACTTGTCGCGACAGTGGGAATGCTTTTTTTTTTTTTTTTTTTTTTTTTATTATTATTCTCTTCTGGTTTCATTTAGAATAAGATGCATTTTCGAGAGTGCAGTATTAAAAGATGTAGACTAGATATAAGAAAGGCACTTTTCCTGTGTCTTAAAATTTATTATTATGATTTAGTTAAGATAAAGAAAATGGAAAACAAATTATTAAGTTTTGAGAGAATCATTAATATGTGAATAACAAATGAATCGAAATAATTTTGAAATTAATACTTCTTGTAACTATATTCACAGCAGTGTACATATCATCATCATTTAAGTAAATATGTTAAAACCCAAAGTTGCAGAAATATTATTTTGTGTCATCGATACTCACTTCTAACTCTCTACGTTTCCAGTCGGCCGTGAACAGAAGAAAGGGTGAGTACCTTTTCGATAATTAGTTGATGAATAATAATGAATGGGATTTTTAATTGAAATATATTTATCGCTAGTTATAATCTAATTTAAAAAGAACCCATGAATATAAAGATTATATTAAAGTTTCAGTTAAATTCAGAATGAGATTAAGAACACGTTGATATATTTAATATTATTTGGTAGCTTATAAATACAAGTATATATTTTTAAGTTTTCTTTATTTATGCTATTCTATCTTAAATGTTACTAAAATAAGCATAAAATGTAATATAAAATACTTTTTTGTTGTTCTTAACTAGTGATTTAGATTAAATTTTATCACTTTTTCTAATACCAGTTACTAAAATAAAGATACACATGTACGTAAATGCCTTAAATTACACGGGATTACTTTTTTTTTTTTTTTTTTTTTTTTTTAATCTTTATGGTTTTTATTAAACATTTTTCATTTTTTAAAGTTTTTATTCTATGTATGTGTGTGTGTGCATATATGTTTTCAAATTATTTCTATTTAATTATTGTTGTGTAACTTCATGTTCCCTTTTTTTTTTTTCAAGGATTAAGGATTCTTATGCATTTTATATGAATGAAAAAAGTATCTGTTATAAACATTTTACGCATTAAAATTCAAATACAATAAATAACTAATGAAAAATTAGGTACGAAATTCTTGACTTCATTATAAAATGAATAATAAACTGTAAATGTACTAAAAATATAAAATTATAAATATCATTCATTATTGAAGGTGGTGTTAATGTAAGATCGCTTTCCTGAACTTGGTGCTTAGGCTTGGGTGATACCCTTCTTGGGCGTTTTTCGGAAAATCCATAGACCCTGTTCACACAAGTTTTTAAAACAATACCAAGAAAAATTGTTCACAGATAGGACAATCAATGCAGCGTGAATTCGAACCCAGCATCTTCCGTCTACCTGCACGGAGAGCAGAATCTCTTAATCAATGATAAAAGCATCAATGTTGGTAAATTATCAAAGATTCTGTTTATAAATAACTAATTTAAATCATAAACAATAGAATTGTTAATATTAAATAAAATAATAACAATCAATTAAGAAGTTAAATTTTATACATATACTTATGTAATTAAACAGAATTTTTAATTTAATTTAAGCAAAGTGAAAATATTATTTCTATCGTATTAATTTGTTTAATGACGTAAGCCAAAACTCTTTTTAGCTTATCGTAACTTACATATTAATAAATTGACATTTTTTCCTCCAAATTTAATGCAATTAAGAGTTATTATAAAAGAAAAAAAAATGTTTTATATAGAAACTGATAGTGTATTTTAGTAACTATCTAAAATACACTATCTCAAGTATTTGAAAATAAAAATGAGTTTTTAAAGCCTATATAATCTAATTAAAAGTGTTTTTTAACAGACTTATAAGTAAAACATAAAAAAAAAAAAAACACTCTGCTGTTATAATTTTCTATATGTAACTGCTAAAACTGCGTGAATTATATTGTTATGGAGTTTAACATTTTATATTGATTTCGTTGTTACAACTTCTTGGAGTATTATTAAATAAGGTAAATAATAATAAAACTTCTATATTATAATACAAGCGATAAGTAAACTATAGAATCTACATTTGTAAGGACGTCCCATTAGTAAGGTCCAATTAGTAAAAACAGGTTGAAATGAACCTTAATACCCTTGATCTGTTTTGTGGCCAGTCGAAACGTATTAACGAGACTGACGAGCAAAATTTTTGACAAACAAAAATTACCATTTTGAGGAAACATTTATTAGTCCTAAACTAATATTAAAAATAAAATTTTTTATGTATTTGTTATTTGTGTGTCGCTCTCATTAGACGGGATGTTACAGTTTAAAGTAATGTAATTATATCAATAAAAGTTATTTCTTCCATATCTACAATTTTTTATAAGTTTTTGTAATGATGTTGTGAATTTGTTGCATATTTCACACTTTATGTTATAAACAATTATAATAAATCATTAAAAAATAATAATCAAAACTTTTTTGAATTTTAAATATATATATATATATATATATATATATATATATATATATGTATATATATCGTAGTATTACATTATTTAATTTCTAGAGATGTTAAAATTTATGCGCAGATTGTTATCATAATTACATTATTAAATATATATTTATATTCATATACTTTTTTTTTTTTTTTTTTTTTTTTTGCTGCAGCAATATTTTTTTTTTTTGGAATTTTGAATGCTACGCTGAACCACTTTGAAAATACCAGTTTATTAGCAAACAAGTAAAAGAAAAAGAGTATGTAAATATATATATATATATATGTAAAAAAAAAAAAAAAAAAAAAAAGACTAAAATAATGGTCGCCGTTAATTTTGTAAATTTGCTACCATTGGTGGTATGTTGGTTTTTAATAGTGCGACTATTATTAATTTTAAAATAAATATATATATATATATATTTATTACAAATGATTATTTTATTTAAATATATATATATATATATATATATATTAAAAATAAGAAAAAAATCCAAATACCTTTTATATACAGGGTAATTCAGAACTATTGCTCAAAAATTTACATGGAGGTCAGGGACGTGATAAAATCAAATAGAAATCATATAAGGACAAATGATCACATGCGCAATCCAGTCGCGCAAGGATGTGCTAGGTGTTGCGAAGAAAACTCGGCAGAATAAAAAAGGCGAAAAGTTTATCTTCGGTGTATGAGCGTAAGGAATGATGAATAGCTGCATGAAAAGAGAAATGGCGGATATTTACTTTGTTTACCGGACAGTTAATTACAGTATAACAGCTGCATTGGAACTGTATCATTCTCAGTTTCCCAGAAGATATATTCCGTGATGCAGATGCATGTGCACCCGTAACATGTATAACGTGTGCAGGTTTTATCCACTGGTAATTACCAGCAGCGTGTAGATTTGGCACATTCATTTGTACAGCAGAGTGTAGCTATTGCAATTTTGAAGTCGATTTTTTCTTCACTGACGAAGCGATGTTTGCTCTGGAAAGCATTTGGAATTTGCACAGTACGGATGTTTAGGTACATAAAAGTCCAAGTTCACGTGGAACCAGTTTGTTATACGTCACTTCAGCATTAATATCTCAGAAATATTAATTGATAATAGTTTTATCGGATACAACTTGTTTGCATTGGTAGATGGTGTAGAGTCTTATTGCAATTTTCTAGATCAAGTCCCGCCCGATATGTCGAGGCTCTATGTCGGACGAGTAGTCCATGTGCTGAAATATAACACTCTATGTGCAGAAACGGATGTGTGTTTAACATGACGAAGCTCTAGCAAATTTATTCCTCGTTCCTCGCGAATATCTGGAAGCTACATTTTCAGGGTAATAGATTTTCCGCGCTAGACCCGTCCTGTGGCCACCTCATTCACTAGATTTGTCCCTTCTTGGTTTGTTTCCTTGGAGTAACATGAAAATACGAAACTATTGTGGATTTGGAAATGTTGCGAATTTGTGTTCCAAGTTGAGTTATTGCCAATACCAACGCATTATTGCCAACATTCCTCGATATATCCGTCATATTTGCGAGGTTTGTGGTATAGCTACAGGAAGGAAATTGAAAAGCCTGCTTTAAAATGCCTTTTAGACAAAAATGCTGTACGAACTCGTCTTTGTATAATAAACTATGATTATTTCTAACATTTTTTATTAAAATCACACAATCAACTGATTGGGAAGAAAATCATTTATTGAAATTTATTTTTCCGACTGAGGGAAAATAATGCCCGGACCGGGAGTCGAACCCCAGATCTTTGACTTACAAGGTCAAGGCTCTACCAATTGAGCTATCCAGGCCGACAAACCTGTGGACATTACTCACTCAGACAACCTTTAGGCAGAAACATCTTGCCTATCATGTAGATAGCTCGACAGAAATAAGCCGCAGGTAAAGGAAAACACCATTAAACAATGGAAGAAAGAAATACAATTTTTATTAAAATGAATGAGTAATGCTGACCGGTTGTCGGCCTGGATTGCTCAATTGGTAGAGTCTTGACCTTGTAAGTCAAAATCCGGGGTTCGACTCCCGGTCCAGGTTTATTTTCACTTAGTCGGAAAAATAAAATTTTAATAAATATTTTTAACATGTCTCATATTTTTCAGTCTTTGGCTTTGTGGGTATGTAGTGCCCACATCCATGTCTTTATTGCATTTGCGACCATATATTCCTATATCATTCTTGCTTGTTATCGTGTTCCTGACTTACATATCCTTACGACCATACATCCGCATTTTCGACCTATATCATTCTTGCATCTTATCGTGTTCTTACATGCAGATATTTAAACAATAATTCTGAATAGCTCGATATAAACGTTCTTATTATCTAGAACTAAATGCCTAAGTACATAATTTACACAGAATAGGTAATAATGAATCATATTACGTTGACTTCGAACATTTATATGAAAGAGAGAAATTTTACGGGATATTTAAAATCCATTTTTTACATAATTTAAATTATACTTGATATTATTTCATTATATACCATTGTATATTCCGTGAATAAAAATATCACGAGAATCAAATACATTCGAATAGCGATGATTTTACTTTTACATTTTCAGTTTTAAACTAAAATATCGTATTATTAACTTCAAGCTTATTTGATAAAATTGACTAATGTACTCGCATCTATTTTATTTAATTAAATTTTGGCAGAATACTATAATATGCTTAACAAACACAAAAAATATAGATTTATATTTTACGTTGAATATATCCCAAATTAAGCGTAATTATGTAAATAAAAAAAAACATGTAGATAAAACTGTTTTTGTACTTTCATTAGCTTCCAAATTTTTAAGTTTATATATAACAAAAATATGTATTGCCTGTTTTGCTAAAAATTGTATATTTATATGAATTTTCATGCATGTACATTTATTTAAAATGTTTTATTTTTATTTGTTTGTGGTTTAATTTAATGATTACTAATAATTTAATGTTTGTAAGTTATGATAATTTTTTATAATATTTATGATAATTAATGATAATTTTTGTAAATTAAGTAATGGAAAAATACTTAATTTACAAATATATAAACAGAAATTTTTAATTGACTTTATACAGAAATGTAAATTATGCAGTTATTTCTAATAAATTAAAAATAATCTTAACTCTTTTCGCCGCTACATGAAGCGTTTTGGTTCAAGAAAGAAATTTGATGATGTTTTCGTAATTTCTTACTGCCCTCTTTCATTATCTTTAACTGAGTTGTAATTAATTTACATGTCATATCATAAGTATCACGTTAATCATAGAGAAAATATAAAAATAATAAAAACATTTTTTTTTTTTTTTTTTTTTAATTTTCTGAACGTACTATGTAAGGAAAGTATTGTAATCATGACAAAAACTACAATTTGAAATTTCGATGTTTCTCTAAGTTTTGAAGTACCCGGAGATCATTTTTTTTATTTTTACGATGTTGTATGCCTGTGTTTGTGTATGAGCAAACACGATAGTGTCTGAACCCTTTGTTCGAATGAGATAAAAGATGCTACGTATGTTATAGGTCACCATAGTAGGAACCCTATTAATTTTGGGGAATGCAGCAATTATATATATATATATATATATATATATTTTTTTTACAGGGACACAACGGAAAATTCTTTATCATCATGGCTTGGGAGCTCAACTTATTTAAATTGCGATAGCACGAGCTATATAGACTTTTAATAATCTGGCACACACACATTTTTTACAGGGACACAAAGAGAATTTTTTCAGCATTATGAACAGTAAGCTTAAATTATTTGAAGCTCGACAATGTTAAATTAAACAACATACACTAAGCGACAAAAAAAAAAAAAAAAAAAAAAAGCCGCACTGCAGAAAAAATGACTTATACTTTTTTTATTTGTAATATCTTTAAAATTAATGTTTGAAACCAATAAAACTGTCTTGTTTGCATAATGCCAAAGGTATGAAATGATACCTATGTACATATTCGATTTAATAATTTGCTTTATTGCACTTTACAAAGTACTTTTTAAAAATCTGCATAAAATTTTCTTTTTGAACATAATGTAATAACCATACACTTTGTGTTCTATTATGGTTTATTATATGAAATAAACAAGTTATATTTTAATATATGAAATAAAACTATTTATTTGTTAGATATAAGCAATTTTTTATTAAAAATATGTATTCTGTATTGGGTTAATTCCACCTTTATATGGAGTTACTGCGTTAATGCGCTATGGCATAGTTTTATACAGTGTTTTAATATAAATCTCTGAAATTTCAATGAGCCAAATATCACAAATAATTTTGTCTAGTTCTGGCAGAGTTATAGGCTGCAAATTTCGAATCCTCTCCCCTCTCTCCCGCCTATTTATAGGCGAAACATTTTCGAGCGGGTCGCGATTAGGACTATTTCCATGTCTGGTAAAGAAGAAATTCTACTATATCCTTTGTGAGATTTAATTTAAAGTGAAAAAAGATATGATTACTTACAGAATTATAGGTTCTTATGGGAATGGATAGGAAATTTTGACAATCTGAAGTGAATAAACTTACCACAGACGCCGTGTAGTAAGGTAATTCATTTCTTGAAATGCTGTTTGCGGAAATGTCCAAGATTCCTCCAAAATAGTCGCTCAGGCACCACTTTTATGAAGATAGTGTTTTATTTCGAGTTAATTGATCCCTTGAGCATAAAAATTTGCCCGACTGTTTGAAAAGTTATGCACCTCCGTACCATAATGTAAGGAGAATGTGTCACTGTTTTAAAAGTGCGATTTTCATTAATTCGGTCATATTTTCGTTGTCTGATCTGCTTGTTTTCTTTAGCTCAAAATAAGTTAAACTTGACTCATCAAAGAGAAACAGTTCAGCCCAATAATAAACTAACCATTTTTTAATTTTTTTAGCTATCTGAGGTCTTGCTTTCCGGATTCTCATTACTAAGAATGGATTTTTTTTTTAATTTTCTGTCATTTAAACCTGATTTGCTGAATAGTTGCTATACTGTAGTTAAAGAAATCATGCTGCTAAACACTTTTTATGGATCTCTTGTATGTTCTAAATATAATACAAACTGATTTTATAAGGAATGGCTTTTTTACTTACGATCATCTCGCTTGGGTGAGCAACATGGCCGCTTAAAACCAAATTTCCAGTTTAAACGGCTAAAAAAAATTATATCTTGCTAAAAACCCTTTTACCAATATTTCGTTAACTATTAATTATTTTTCCATCTCATGTATTGAAATATTTTTTGATTTTTCTTCGAAAATTAATACTTTTTGTGGCATGATTAACTGCCTTATTCTTACCATTTTTGAAATAATTTCTAAAATTACAATTTTCCTGAGAATTGCATTTTGTTTTTAACCCTGAACTGAAAGCTAAAGTGTATGTGGAGGACATCATAATAAAATCTGTTCGAAAATTTGCTTTTTAAACGATAATATTGGCGGTTGTAGAAGCGAAAAGGAAAATATCCAAGTGCGGCTTTTTTTTTTGTCGCTTAGTGTACTATATGGTGAAAAATACTCAAACACATTGTTATAAATGTCTCTTTTGTTTATTTAACGATTTCTCCTACTTGTATTTATTTTTAAAATCGTTAATTATTCAATGTTTGTGAAGTAAAGCGGTGTCACTCCAGATTTTTTCGTATCAGTGATACATTAATGTACAACCTCATTCAAATCTCATTAATTATTATGGTGAGGTGATTTACAAAATTGTTATTATGTATTTAAAAATTCATTCTAACTGATTGAAAAGGTATGTTTGAAATAAATATTTTTTATTTTTTATTTTTTATTTTTTTATTTTTCATTTGTGACTCAGAAGATATAAATGATTACATTATCTTAAAAATAAATTTTAAAATCTAAATTATGTTTTAGAAGATTTTAGTTTGTACAATCCCACGTTACTTCAAACATAAAACATTGCACTTATATTCAAGTTATATACTAAATAAAATTTTTATGTAAACACACAAAGAAAAGTATTCCAAAAAATCTCAAAACAACACTTTTAAACATTTATATAACAGTTGCAATGCTTGCATAGCTAAAGTTTTGCGAATAAATGAAATGCAAAACATATTTTTTCAGGTATATGAAGGCATTACCATAAGTAGTTCGACGATTTGAAGAAATATAGCAGAAATACCACTTCAAGCATAAACTCAAAATATTGAGTACTCAAAAATCACAAACAGCACTGAATTTTAAAAGAAATTTACCTTTGAAATATTTATTTACATAGGGAAACTAAATTATACTCCATTTTTCCGCATTGTTTTTCCTTATAAAAATGAAAATGTGTAGGAGATTTTTTTTTTAATTACTAAATGCTTATAAAAAAAATTTAATCATATTTCTAAAACAATGTTTACGCATATTTCTTTGTAGCACATTTAAAATTTAAAGATTTTTGAATCATTTTTAGTTTTATAAAAGAGAAACAATTTTAAATAAACATACATTAAATTATTTAAATTCTTAATTGTTTAATTATTGTTCTAATACATATAAATATACCACCTTTCTACAAATAAAATCTCTGGAATAAAGATTATTGTGGAATATGATATAGAAATATGCACAAAACAAAATTGTAAATAAAACCCATAACTTACAAAAGATTTTCGCTTTATACATATTTTTGCTATAATCGTGCAAGCTTTTTATATAATAAAGATCTCTGTTAAAGTTTAGACAAGAAATAATATTTGTATTTTTTGACAATTTATTGCGATTTTTTAGTAAGGTTTTTATTAATTAGCTTTATATACGAGATTTTCCGTTTATTTTATAGAATATTTAATACTTATTAACTTTTGTTTGTGTTCGACAATTATACAATACTTATACATAAAATTTAAATAATATTGAAATTAGGTTTTCAAATTTTTACACTAGTATATGTATTTATAGTTGAGCGCTCTCTATATATAATATATGAGAAGAAAGAAAAAAGGACATCTCATATTTAAATACACGTTATGTATATAACAGGTATATGAAGGCATTACCATAAGTAGTTCGACGATTTGAAGAAATATAGCAGAAATACCACTTCAAGCATAAACTCAAAATATTGAGTACTCAAAAATCACAAACAGCACTGAATTTTAAAAGAAATTTACCTTTGAAATATTTATTTACATAGGGAAACTAAATTATACTCCATTTTTCCGCATTGTTTTTCCTTATAAAAATGAAAATGTGTAGGAGATTTTTTTGTAATTACTAAATGCTTATAAAAAAAATTAATCATATTTCTAAAACAATGTTTACGCATATTTCTTTGTAGCACATTTAAAATTTAAAGATTTTTGAATCATTTTTAGTTTTATAAAAGAGAAACAATTTTAAATAAACATACATTAAATTATTTAAATTCTTAATTGTTTAATAATTGTTCTAATACATATAAATATACCACCTTTCTACAAATAAAATCTCTGGAATAAAGATTATTGTGGAATATGATATAGAAATATGCACAAAACAAAATTGTAAATAAAACCCATAACTTACAAAAGATTTTCGCTTTATACATATTTTTGCTATAATCGTGCAAGCTTTTTATATAATAAAGATCTCTGTTAAAGTTTAGACAAGAAACAATATTTGTATTTTTTTGACAATTTATTGCGATTTTTTAGTAAGGTTTTTATTAATTAGCTTTATATACGAGATTTTCCGTTTATTTTATAGAATATTTAATACTTATTAACTTTTGTTTGTGTTCGACAATTATACAATACTTATACATAAAATTTAAATAATATTGAAATTAGGTTTTCAAATTTTTACACTAGTATATGTATTTATAGTTGAGCGTTCTCTATATATAATATATGAGAAGAAAGAAAAAAGGACATCTCATATTTAAATACACGTTATGTATATATTAGAAGTGATATACTCAGATTTTGTTTAAAATTTTATTCTGGTGTATTATAACAGAAAAAAGGAATAACGAGTAATTCAATAAAGGCCGATGATTAAAAAAAAAAATCATACCCTATAAATAAGTAAATAAATAAAAACCTAATTGAGTTTTGACTTTTAAAATATTGACTTTTCTTTTAATATATTTTTCTCTAAAGATTATTTTTTTAATATATTTAGCAGAAAGTACCAAATAACTTGTTAGTTTTATAGTTATGTATATGTGAAAACAATCGGGATACTTAATTCAATATAAAAATTCCAACTAATGATCAAAATTGGTCGTTTTTTAACAAGATGGCGTTGATGTAGTTAACTTACAAATAGAAAGTAACCCAAAGTGTTCCGCACCGTCATACGTAAATAAAATAAAACTGTATAATAGTTCTGTAGTAATACAAAATTAATTATAAAAAAACTCAGAATCTTAAAACTGCAAGAGGAGGTAGTCGCGTTTTCTCTATATACTAAAACAAAGTCACAGAAACCTCTGTCTGTTTTTCTTTCGTCTGCAATTCCATCACCTTACGATTCATCTATTTTCTACCACTGCACCATATTGTATGGATTCTCTTATAAGGTTATTAAATATATATATATATTTATTTAACTCGCAAAAGTCCTATCTACATTTCGTTATTCAGTGTCAATCTGCGATATTTTAAATAGAATATTATTATTATTATTATTATGTCAAAATTTAATGTTTTTTTTTGTACACATTTATTAGTTTATTTAAAGCATTACCTAATCGTTTTGAAAATTTTAAAGCGTATTTGTATAAAATATAACATTCTTAAATAAATTAAATAATATATATATATATATATATATATATATATACAAAATTTGAAATTTATTTTTAAAGACGATTTTGAAAAGTCAGAAAATGTTTGAACCAAGAGTTTGAAGATATTTTTTATACATATCAATATTTAATTCAATTAATAACATTTATTATATTTTTAAATTATATTAATAAAATTTAATTGTACTGTTTTTTCAACATACTTTAAAGTAATGAAGCGGTTAACAGATGTAAAGTCGCTGAAAGCTCAGTGAAATGTTAATGTCATTTCTACTATTCTTTAAAACTATTTAAAGTGAAATATTCCTATATTTACTAAGGTATTCTTAAACCATTTGCACATTCATAATGCATAACACGTTATGAGAAAGTCGTTAAATTTTCATTAGTATTAATTACCATTTCATTTTCTACGTCAACAATATTTTTCAGTGATGTGAGAAAGTAATACAAGAATATTAGATTTAAAGATAAGTATTTTAATATAAGCCCGAGGATACATTATATTCCATTATATCTCTTTAAAGCGCTTAATTTTAAATAAATATTAATGAATATTTCACTTCTCATTTGTGATAATAATTCATTGTTATTAATAAGGTTTATGTCAAGAAAAACGTCGAACATTCAAATTTCCACTAGAACTAACAATACAGACGTTAAATATATTGAAAAGCTAAGAATACCGTTTGCTTCTGTAAACACTTCTAATCTAAATATTATTTTAAAGACATTTATCTAATTTTCGATACACTTGATTATTATTATTAGATAATCTCTGAACAATCGTTCATTGGTAAATATGCTTATAGATTAATATACTTAAGGCAGTTTACAGATGCATTTTCTTTTTAAATTACATGTCAAATTACGTTTGGCAGCATTATCTATTGTTCTATTGTTGTAGTACTAGGTAATAATATTATTAAATGATAACTGAAAGTATGCTTGGATATTAATAAGTAATAAATTACATATCTTACAAGATACATATTCAAAAATTACATTAGTATTGTAGTGCCATTGTGTGACTAAAATTAAAATTAATTTTACTATTGCACTACCTTAGAAACACTGGCAACCTTAGGCACTCTTACCATATTTATAACTATAAAAATATTTTTTAATAATATTTATATATGCTAAAATATAATTAAAGATTTTATTACGTAGTAATTTGATATAATTACTCAATTTAAAAACTGTTGTACATTCCAGGGTGTATTAAATTTTAAATGGAGGGAAGACTTTTTGGTCTAAAATATACTGATAAATACTTCTGCATACTCTTTTCGTACAAATTTCTAGATAAATAAATATGACTTAAATCAAATTATGCGCATTGGAATTTTCGAATGCATGCATATGTTTAGAAGCAATATAATTAACAACTTTGCATAGTTCATTTAATAAACACTTATACTGCATTGAAGCAAAAATTTTAAAGCAATTTTCTCTAATCAATAATAATTCACTTTATGAAAACTAATTGTCATAAAAGCAAATACTGTATCATATATTTTCTGAAAAATTAACTCCTTTGCAATTATCTATCAAGTTAAGTAAAGAATAATGAATTAGGAAATATGACTTGGAAAATATATTAGAACTGTGAATGTTTAGTTATTGAATTATTCTAAAAGATTTAGTGGAATATTTTAGTTTAAAAATGTAAGAGTAATCGTTTTGTTTCTTATGTATCAATATTCATTTTTTTGTCAGAAAAATAAAAACAAAATTCATTACAAATCATATAATGATGTAAATAAATATCTATGTCAGAAAAAATGTACTAAAAATTTGGTTTTAATCATTAAACTGGCTACATAAATTTATTTCAGGCTCTTTTCTCCTTTTTTTTTTTATCTATACATAAATAAAAGAGAAATGAACCGTAAGAAGAAATATGTAATACATAAACAAAGAAAAATTTCATAATCGTAATATATAAACAAATTAATAGACGTGATTATAAACGTAACTGTCCCATAAGTTTTGAACTACACACATACGAAAAAAAAAAAAAAAAAAAAAAAAGAGAAAGAAAGAACAAAGTTTTTCTTTTTTGTAAATAAGCTGTTTAGTATGAAGAATACTTAATAAAATTTATAGAGTAGTTTAGTATGCGAAACGAAATTTACTTGACAGTTTTTCCTCTGTGGTAGCAATAACAGATTGAGCTTGAATAACAGACACGCAAATCTATGTAGCTATAAAACCGGGACTAATTTCTTTAATTGTAATTAAATGTCAGTTTTTGTTAGCCTTTAAATAGATTGCAGTAATGTGACACCAGATATTATTATGGTTTACGGAACAACATTATATTAGATATACGGAACGAAGTTTATTTGACAGGTTTTCCCTTGTGGTAGTAACAAAAAATCGAACGAAGACGAGTATCAAACTGAATCAAGATTAAATAATAGATATGGCATTATATGATGCTATAAATCTGTGACAAATATATTAAATCGTTGCAGTTATATGCCAGTTTTTTTTTTTTTTTTTTTTTTTTTTTTTTGTCAACCTATAATTAGATTATTACGATGTGACACATGGTATTTATATAATATCGGGAACGAATTTATATTGGGTATAGACAACGAAATTTTTTGTCAGGTTTTCCCTTGTAGTTTTAATAAAAGATTGAACGTAGATGGGCATCAAACTGAAACACTATTAAATTCTAGATATGTCATTATATGTTGCTATAAATCGATGACAAATTTCTTTAATCTTAATTATATGTCTTTTTTTTTTTTTTTTTTTTGTCAGACAATAACTAGATTGATATGATGTGATATATCTGTACTGATAAGTATAAAGGATTTAAGTCCATATTCTTGATTTTTCAGGAGATGAAAAATAAAGTTAAACTAACTCAAAACAAATCAGAAGAATCGATTAGGAAAAACGTATTTCGTTGAGTTATACCCTTTATACCATTCAGTGAATGCCAACCTTCATTTATTAAAGGGAAAAAATTGAATTAAATATTTTATACCATACATGAATGGTAAATTTATGACTTGAACCTTTTTTTACCAATGGATTTTCACAAAGACTAAATGACATAGATTTAAGTCCTTTATACCAATCGATTGAGAATTGTTTTCTGAGTCTGACTATGTACTTAACTCAAAATCGACATTTTTTGACTTAAATCCTTTATACTTATCTGTACAGATATAACAATCGTTCTTAATTGATCAACATTTGAACGCTGTCTATATCGAAGTGGGCTAGGAAAATAAGTAAATCAAATGGTCTTAGGCTGCTTTTCAAATATTGACAACAAGGTGGCTTCGGACATAGGGTACACCGAATGCTTAACACATGAGAAATTCAATAGTAACTGCGCACATTTCAAACAGATGCAATCGAGTTCCGTGTTCAATAAGACCAAAAATCATCCCGTTAGACGCTAGGTCTGTGTAAAGAGAAAAAAATATAAATGGCCAACTTACTCCGTGACTTGGTTTTACTCGGTAACTCAAAGGTGTCTTAATTTGAAAACTCACTAAATTTTATACAGATGTAAATATCAGATTCTAACATATGAAATGTCCGATTCTCACCAGTAAAATTTTTGAGATTTGGTTCCTTATAAACTTTTTTGATACAGTCGTTAATTGTGCATCATTTTAAAGCTAAAACCTTGTCTTTTTCATCTGATGTGTTTCAAATAAAAATATTGTGATTTGGTGGTAAGTTTATAGCTTTAATCGTAGGATGAATTCTAGAGATTTTAGAGTGCTATTTTTGTATGAGTGGAAAAGTAAGCATAATGCTGCAGCAGCTGCCCGAAACATTAATGCTGCATTTGGAAACGGTTCTGTAAATGAACGTACCATTCGACGTTGGTATGCAAAGTTCGAAACTGGGGTTGAGAGTCTCACAAACGAAGACCGGGGCAGATCTGAGACTGTTGTGGACAATGAAGTTTTACGAGCAATAGTTGAAAAATATCGAGGCAATACTGTTAGAGATTATGCAGAAGAACTAGGTGTATTTCCTACAACCATTTCACGTCATCTAAAATTGATTGGCAAAGTTAAAAAAAAATTGATAAATGGGTCCTTCATGAATTGATTGAGAATCAGAAACGCAAACGTTTTGAAATCTCGTCTGCCCTTCTTCTTCGCAACCAAAATGATACTTTTCTCAATCGAATTGTAACTTGTGATAAAAAGTGGATGCTGTACGACAATCGTAAACGTTCAGTGAAGTGGCTGGATGCTGACAAGGCTCCACAACACTTCCCAAAGCCAAAACTCCATCAAAAGAAGGTTATGGTGACTGTTTAGTGGCCCTCAGCTGGTTTAATTCACCATAGCTTTCTAAAACCAGGCGGAACCATCACAGCGGAGAAATATTGTAGAGAAATTGATGAAATGCACTAGAAACTTACACGTAAACAGCCGGCATTGGTCAATAGGGAGGGCCCTATTCTTCTCCATGATAACGCTAGACCGCATGTTTCAATGATCACTCGTCAGAAGCTGCACACGTTAAACTATGAAATTTTACACAATCCACCATATTCACCTGACCTCTCATCTACAGATTTTCACTTTTTCAAACATCTCGATAACTTCCTGCAGGAAAAATGCTTCAAAAATCTAAAGGATGCTGAAACGGCATTCATTGAATTTGTTGCCTCCAGGACGACTACATTTTATGATACCGGCATAAAAAAAACTTGTTTCTCGTTGGAAAATATGTATTGAAGCTAATGGTTCGTATTTTGATTAATAAAGTTTGTTCTGTAAAAATATATTCTTTCTTTAAGTAGACCATGAAAATCGGACATTTCATATGTTACAATCTGTACTATGCGTAGATACAAATTTATTTATAATATGCTAACAAGAACAAGCATTTATTCTATGTTTGGAAATAATAAAGGTATTGGTTTTGATTTGTTGAAAATAATAAATAGATTATATTGCATAATCTATTTTAGCTTCAATCTTTATAGCAAACTAAATTCTCTTTGTTACTAAGAGTAAAATATTACAAAATTATGCTTCAATATAAAATATTCGTTAAACAAAAGGTATTCTTTTAAGTGTGTATGTGTAGGTTATGCCGCTTTCAGGAAATTTTCAGGAACGAAAAAATTTTGCCATTTTTGCTACCACTATTTTTTAACAAAAAAAATTATCTTATTTTCGTAATAATGTTTCACGATTAAATAGGTTACAGAAAATATTGTACAAAAAGTGGCAGCACATATTAAAACTCTAATGCTCAACCAATAGGGATTTTGCTGAGGTTAAAAAATATTACTACTGCGTTCTTTAAAAAGGCATGTGAATTTTGCGATGCTCTTTTTTTTTATTTTTTTTATTTTTTATTTTTTATTAAATTTTATGTGTATGGAAAAATGTATAAATGTATATATATATATATATATATATATATGTGAAAAATATATATATTATGGAAAAATGGAAATATATATATGGGAAAATGTATAAATATGTATATATATATATATAAATAATTAAATATTTTATTCTTTTTATTGGATATTCAATACAGCATGCAAAGACAATATACAAATCAATTATATTTTAAAGAATGTAAGATTTCATTCTTTATCGGTAAACAACCAGTGGGGTAAAAATTATAAAAATAATAATCAAACAGAGATAAAGTGAAAGATCCGTTTTCAGAGCATTTAATTCTAAGAATAACCTCAGTATTTATTAATATTTTTTCGATAATGTTTATATTTGTAAAGCTATAAATAAAAAAACATATTTTGATTCAAACTGTCTTTACAATATTGCTTAGTTATGAATAATATGATTGTTTATAGAAAACAATTAAATATAAAATAAATATTCATTAATTATAATATTTTTAATTTACATAAAAAAATTCAAATTAATAAAAGATTTTCTCTGCAATATTTTTCTCTCGCTTAAAATAATAATAATAATAATAATAATAAATAAATAAATAAATAGCAGTTGATTGATCTATAAGCTTACTTATGTGTATAAATAAAAAATGACAATATGACGAAATTTATAAAATAAATAGAAACATTTTCGTTTTAATTCAATTATAATTATATCTTTTCGATGCTAAAATATTTATATAAATAACAAATAAAGTTAAAATTTAACACAATATGTTTCCTTTTTATTAGCATAAAACAACATTATTAGTAAATGCATTTTTGAGAACAATCACTCTCGATATTTTAAAAGAAATTAAAGTTACTTAAAGCATTATCGCTCACTATTTACTTCAAAAACTAGAAATTGTTTATATATTTTTGTTCTCATTAACAGAATGTTGTAATGATGTTTCCGATGACACAGAAGTTTATTTAAATTGATTTCAAACATCCTATATATTTTTTTTCGTACATGAAAATATTACTTAAACATCATATAAAATGAGATAAGATATTTTTAGACTGTAAAAACTTGTCCTTTTACTTGGAAAATAGGAAATAACAGAAAAAAAGCAATGAAACTAAAATATCTTTTACAGTTAACTACCCTCTAACATCCTTTGTACTTCAAGCAATATTTCTTTTTAAATTTATCTACAGTATTATGCCATTAAATCGTAGGAAGTTTAAATTACATTCAAATAATGATATTTGAAACAAGAGGAGATCAATATAACAATTAAAAAAAAAAATGCATTAAAACATGACGTAGATATTTTTCCTGTTTTAATTGTTTTGTAATGAAAAACGTCATATGAGTCGGATAGAGTTGTGGGGATTAAAGACAATTGATTGCATTAGAGTCCTAGGCAGGAAAAGCCCTCCGTGGGGTCTTTCTAAGGGGTCCCAGCCCGTATTTACGAAACTTTCGGAGAAAACCACGAAAATCTCCCGACGGTTAGGACAAAGAGCGTGACTTGGGATCGAACATGGCACCTCACGTCTACCAGTTTTGAGCGCAGAACAACTCGGCTGCTGGTGACCCCGAAACATCGTATGAAAAATCAAGTTAATGTATGTGTTATGTATGTAATGCATATGGTATATTATATACTAATCCTGGTTTTGTAAAATATATATGTATGTGTGTGTATTTGAGTATGCATATATATATATATATATATATATATATACTGTATAATCGAAACACATAATATTGCAAATATTCAGTATAGAAAAAAATAGCAGTAATCGTTGTCAGAAACTTAAAAAAAAAAAAAAAAAAAAAAAAACTGTCGGGGGACCTCCGTTAGCAACGAAGCTCCTTACGCATTTTCTCCAATTCCGAATTTGATTTGATATAGAAATCTAGATTGTTTATTCTCTCTCTTTCTCATAATTTCTTTAAATGCAGTGCAACAACGTTTAAACAAAACAAGTTTAAGTTCCAGAAAAGTCTGAAAAAAAAATTTTTTTTCAACGAGAACAAATAGGAAAAATAAAAAAAAATGATCAGTTATTTATTGGACTGAAGTGGTTCTCTCCGATGAGTCAAGTTTATGACAATGCACCTTATTACAAAGCACCTGTGGTACGTTTATTTCATTCAAGTTGCTAAAATAACCTTTCTCATGAGCATCTATAATTTTGTAAGTTATGATAACTTTTTTTTTCTTTTTTTTTTTTTTTTTTTACATAAAATTAAATCCCACATAGTATATCGTAGAATTTCTACTTTACGAGACCTGAAACTAGTCCTAATCTCAATCAATTCGAAAATGTTTAGTCTAAAAAAGAGGGTGGGAATTCGAAATTTGTAGCCAACAACTTTTCAAGAACAATAAAAAAATTTTAATGATATTTTGCACAGTGAAATTTCTGATTTTCATCTTAAAAAATCTGTAAAATAGTATGTCATTCCGCATTAAAGCAGTAATTTTCTATAAAAGGGGAATTACCCAACGCAGAATACATATTTTTATTAAGTAATCGTTTAGATCTAACAAGTAAATAGTTTTATTTAATAAGATAAAATATAACGTGTTTCTTTCATATAATAAATCATAATAGAATACAAAGTAGCGAAGGATAATAAAGCGAATTATTAAATGAAACATGTACGTAGGTATCATGTTATGACTTCTATATGTTATAAACATAACAGTTTTATTTATTTCAGTCATTAGTTTTTAAGTTATTAGAAACACAAAAAGTGTAAGTCAATTTTTCTGCAGTGCGGATTTTTTTTTTTTTTTTTTTTGGCTTTTAGTGTAAATGCTGACTTTAACATCGTTTCCTATTTTGCGTTCCTCCTTAGCAATTCGTAACTAGGGAGAAAAAGTAGAAATTGCTGGGGTTCTTCTTTCGGTCGAGAAAAATTCACATGGAGAGAACGTAACGCTTTTTCGTTACGTGAGGTTTTCTACTAGTTTAATCCTACCTCAACCCGCGTTAAGGAACTTCGTTGCAATTTTTTTTTCTCAACGTTTTTCACCAGTTTTAAAAGTACTATCGAATCTTTAGTGTTACAAAAACTAAATAAAACTAGTTGTTATAGGTGGACTCTGCTCAGTTCCACATAATATTTATGATCTCATAAATTTCGAGTGCGAGACACATTATAATCATGTTAAGAGAAATGAATTTGACCAAATCTTGACACAGTGACAGAAAGAAATCCCTGCCTAATAGGCTATTCACCGTTCACTTCGATATATTTATCTTTTTCTAATCTATTAATTTTTTTTCATCAAGGTCAGTTCCGTTTTTAGTTTTCATGCTACTATTTTCAATGCAATAATCCTCAAAATTCCTATTTATATGAAAAATTTTCAATTTCGCTATGTTGATAAAATCTTAAATTACGAATAATTTACGATATTTTCCAATTAGAATATTTGTAGTCAATCGTGTTCAAAAAAGTATCATAAATGTTACTTTGACGTTGTCTGATATATTTATGATCCTCAAAATGGACGTTTATGCTCAGTTTTGCCCTATTCCGCCATGTTAAGTAAATCGTTAATTCCAAATAACTTACAATTTTTTTTAATTTGAAAAATCATATTCATGCCAGTATCCTAAATAATATTTCAAAAATGATTTGACATCTTTACGAGGAAAATATCCCTCCAAATTGACGTTTATGTGAAATTTTGCTCTATTCTGCCATGTTAAGAAATTCGTAAATTTCCAATAACTTACGAAATTTTTATATTGGAAAATTCATAGTCAATAATGTTCATGCCAGTGTTCTAAATAATATTTCAAAAGTGGTCTGACATCTTTATGAGGAAAATATCCGTCAAAATTGACGTCTATGTGAAATTTTTCCCTATTCTGCCGTGTTAAGAAATTCGTAAATTCCAAATAACATGCGAAACATTCAAAGTAGCATATTTATAGTTAATGATGTTCATTCCGAATTCAAAACTGATATTTTAAAACTGTACTGACATCTTTAGAGTAAAAATTTTCTACTTAATGGACGTTTAAGTTAAATTTTGCCCTATTCTCCCATGTTAAGAAAATCGTAAATTTCGAATAACTTCTGAAGTTTTGTAATTAGAATGTTGCGAATGAATCGGGTTCTAAAAGACACCCTACAGGCGGACACCATACAAATTTTGTCCTTTTCGGATTCCTCACACCTGGGAACGTGTAAAAAAGTCAGAAAACCGAGGTCGAAATTTTTCACGATTACCTAATTTCCCCATACCTATAGTATGATGGGGAACTAATACTGTTACTATTTCTTACGCTGAAACTAGTCATTTAGTTATAATTAAATTTTTAAACTAGAACAAATACACTGCGCTGCAAAGAAAAAAAAATTCGAATCCTGATATTATTTCTGTTGGTTCTTATGTAAAAAGACCTCCTGAATCCGAATATAACATCCATTTTGCCCTATCACCCACCGTTTTCTTGGGACGCCGGCCCCTCCCCCAAATTTTTATCCCTGTTCGTTAATTTTATGACCATGAATTTGATTTGGAGAATGGAAAAGAATTATTTTAACACTTAAAAACACACACGCACACACACACACACACACACACACACATACACACACACACACACACACACACACACACATATATATATATATATATATATATATATATATATATATATATTATTATTATTATGAAATAATTAATTAATAAAATATAATACATACAATTCATAATTTCCGTCGCAAATCCCACCCTTCTAACTTTCTCTCTTGCTGCAAATGTTCATGTTTTGGAATTTTCAAACTCTGTAGCCCCTCAGAAGGTGTTTAGCAGTTAAACAAATCCTCCTCCCCCTACAAATCACATTTATGGCCATTGACATACCCAGGAGTGATAAAAATAGGGGAACGTCCCCAACAAAATTGCGGGTGAAAGGGCAAAAAGGGTGTAATATTCGGATTCAAGAGGTCATTTTACATAAGAGTTTGCAAAAATGGTGTAGGGGCCGATTTTCATGCAGAACAGTTTTATTTACTCCGAGTAAAAATCTATGTAAATATTTAACGTCCTTAAATAAATTAATTATTTTTGCAATTATTAATGACCAACATATAATCATAAAAATTCTGCAAAAAAATTTATTTGTTTCATATACATACATACAGTAGAACTTGGATAATTCGAAGTTGAAGGCACCAGAGGAAAAATCGAAATATCCAAAAATTCGAATTACATATACTATTTTGTCAGAAAGAAGACATAAATAAAAAATTAAATAAAACTCTACGATCAAAGATTTAGCACATAAACTTTATATCTAAGAATACTGCTACATTTACCCCCCCCCCCCATTAAATCAATATTATTTTACGAGCTTAATTATTACTATCTTAACACTTTTTAAAAAATAGTCACATATTTTTGAGTGCTTGTTTAAGTACAATCTTTGTGTCATGCCACATGACTTCAACATATTAATTGATACAAAAATAGAATCTTCTGCATCAGACATGACTTTCAATTAAAAAAACCATTGAAATTCATGTACACGAACCATATCTTCTGATGCACCAGTTAGGAAATACTCTTGCATTTCCTTATCCTACTTTCGAAAGACTGTTAAAAAAAAAAAAAAAATGCACTTTAGCTGAGAAAAATCTCGGGAACAAATTTTACTGCAATATTAAAAATAATCGTATAAAAAATTCGAATTATCCAAAATAAAATTCGAATTATCCATGTTTTTTTAACATTATTTTAATACAAAATTCAAGGGACCGAGTAAAAAATTCGAATTATCCAGAATTTCGAATTAAACAAGCTCGAATTATTCAAGTTTCACTGTATATTGGATAAATTTCTTTGGATAAATTTTAATCACTTCTGAAATTGTTTGCATATCAAATACAAAATATAATTATATCGTATAATTAACTTCATATTTTTATGAAGTTTTCAGAATTATCAGTATCATGTTATTCGAATTAGGTAATGTTAATTAGACTCATGCATCTTAAACACTAATTTAATAAAATTTATATGAATTTAATAAGAATATTGCCTGAGAAGCTCTTATAAATTTTACAGGACTGACATTTATTATTCATGATAAAAATAAAAGGTGCCGTCATTGCATATTCATGACATATTTTATGAGGCATTTTACATTTAATTCAATTAAAATCATGATATTTTTAGCGTGTCTTAAGAGAACATTTCATTATACACTATGTATAATGCATATTTTAAGCTATAAATCTTTTTTTTTTTTTTTTTTTTAGTTGTGTGAAAAATTAAAAGATCAACGATTCTGCATGTATGGCTCTTTTGAAAGTATTACATCACTAAGCTTTTAAGAAGAAAGACATGATTAGATGGTAACATAATTTATAATGTGAAATGTTCGAACTTAAACTGACATATTCTCAGTACAAAAGTTAAAAATCATTTAATGTATTTAATCTGACTTTTATTCTTTCAAAACGCTTTTAGCAGGCAGTGTAATATTTTGATATGTTTATACAAAAAATATATATAAAGTTACGCTCAAAGTTTTAGTATATGTATTACGTAAAATAATTGAAATATATCTGTTTTTACACTATGTAGGGTAACTAGAAAGGGAGGTTGCAAGATTCTTGATTTAGTTAAAAAAAAAAAAAAAAAAAAAAAAAAAAAATGTGTCTTCTTATGTTGTTATATTAGTTTTAAAGTAACGTCAGGTTAATTGTTAGGATATTATTTTCATTCAGTTGTCAATAAAATTGCGCGCACTCACTCACACACACATATTTATACACACGCATATATATATATGTACCTATATATATATCCCTACCAATAAGCATTTGGACACTTTTGAATTTAGAAGTTTTTTCAAATATCTAGAAAAGTTCTTTTGGAATCATATTGAAATTTCGGTAGCGTACAGAACACGTTATACCTCATATATTTCAGCAAAATATGTGTCCTCAAACATGAGAAGGGGACAAGTAAAAAATGAAAGAAGAATCAGTCTGTTTTGGATCACCCTGCAAAAAATAATGCTTGAATTACATTTTGACTGCAGCATGTGATTAAGAGGCATTTTATTACTATCCGTATAAATGTTTAAGAGGCTACCACATATATTCATGGAAATATAAAGGTTTTTTAATACGTTGAAAAAAAAATTCTACTTTTTAAAGTATAACATGTAGGGTATTAGATCCAGAGCAAAGGCATTTAAAAAAAAAAAAAAAATTGGCATACTTCATGAGACACAGCATACTGTAATGAGAGTTCAAAAATGTTAAACATTTTACGAAATATGAGCATTTTAATAAATAATTTTTATTCTGTAATGCGCCTGCTTAAAAAGAAATTTTCATTTGCATAATTTAATAGCCAAATGTATTGAGCAACTTATAGGAAAACCCCAAACAAACATCTTGTAAATTTAAGGAGTTATGATAAATAGAATGGACAGAATTCAGTTCTTATAAAAAAAAAAAAAAAAAAAAAAGATATAATAAGGGGTTTTATCAATATTTATTTACAATCAGCGGACATTGTATTACCATTGGGCATTGATTGACAAATAATCGTACCTTGGAAAAACGAATATAACGTCCGGGACAGTTAAGAGGTTAACGCAGTGATTTTTTATTAAAAAACAATATTGTTTAGCATATATTGTGCATCTCAATAACTTGCTTTTATCCACAAATTTTAATCCTCCGTCGGGCGCACCCTGCTTGAGAGGTCCGTTCTGGTTTTTATTATCTAAATATCTTTCACATGATTTTTAATTCAAAAACACCCATATGGTGACCTTATTAGAAGTGAATAGAAAGTCATAACCGAAATTTTCATGCATACATACGAATTTATTGATTGTAGTACAAGTATATTTTAACAATAATTTTTTTACATGGCCTCTCAGGCAGGGTGCGCCCGATTTGTTCGTCTTACGGGTGCGCCTGACGTCGGGATAAACAATTAAAAAAAAAAAAAAAAAAAAACTATAAATTTATAATTAAAATATGATTTTTTTTCTCTTTAAGAAAGTTATCTCGGTCGTTACATGTTTCTTTCTCAGATGTCTCAAAGTTATTTACTTTATATAAAGTACTTTTTTTAATGGACTAAAATAAAGATATTAATTCTCTATTTCATATGCAGAAGATTTGTTCTGCAATTTCGATTGAATTTATGAAATAAAAAACCTTTAAATCAACTAACATTTTTACCTCTTCTCATTTATTTATAAGAGTACTCGCTAAAAAATATTTTTTTTTTCTTTCAATGAAAATACAGCTAACTGATGGGTTATTTTCAGAAAAATCTTCTCTAAATTGCCTGACTTTAGGCAAAAAAATGTTGTAAGAGGTTGGTTAAACATAAAACTCGTTTTAGGTTGATAGCTTTTACTTTTTTTTAACGATTCTTTTTAGATGAGGCTTTTTTTTATTCTTAAAAGCTTTTACATTGGATTATGTTATATAAGGAGAAGAGGATATTCTACGACCATTCAAAGAACTTTAGAAAATAATGGTTTAAAAAGACTAAAATTACGTTTAGAAAATTGAATTCAGTTCTAAGTAAATTTATTTTACTTACTATCTCAATATGCTATATATATATATATATAGCATATATATACATTTAGAAAGTATATTTCAAAAAGACTAGTTAGTTTGAAATTTTTGTAATATTCCAAAGAAACCGTGTAATTAAAAACAATACAAAATGTATAATATTATGACATAATTTAAATAATAAAAATTCTGTTTGAATTGTAACTTTTTTTTGTAAGTTAAAATATAAATTAATTAATATTCTTATTTTAATGTTATGTTCTTGCATAAACAAACGCTTGTTTAAAAAATACTTATTTTTTCCTTTGATACTTATTGATACTTATTTTGATACTTATTTTTCGTTCAGTCTTTGTCCGCTTCGCTTGTCTCTAAATTTAAATATTAAAAAAATGAAATCCCTATTATTCGTGCTACTTTATAAATAAAAATGAAAAGGAATCTTAATCCATTGATATCGTTCAAACACTGAATTCAAGTAATAACAGGAGACTTGGCGTTGGAATATTAAAACCCGAATAAACTACTACGTCAGAAATGACAAAGAAAAATATTTGAGACGCATACAACCGTTTTGGTAGCATTAAGCGTACCGTCTTCAGTGCAAAAAGAATTCAGCTGAATTTAATTCAGCTAAAATAATTTGCAGACCTAAATCCATTCTTGAATTCGATTTCTTTGAAGCTTTTCTTATTTATAAAAATTTTAAAAACCTTGTAAATTGTGATTTCGCTGTTCCCTATTTGTCTGATTGTTGGAAATTTTACATTCAGTCCACCTTTTCTTAATTTTTCTACTGTTTACACAGCTAATATTCCAAATTTCCTATTGGCCACACTCCCCACCTTTCCCGTTATCCCATTGGTTGAACTAAATTCGGTCCCTCTCCTATATATACGAGCACTTCTCCAGATTCAGAATTCTTTTTGCACTGAAGACGGTACGTTTAATGCTACCGAAACAGCTGTATGTATCTCAAATATTTTTCTTTGGCGTTTCTGACATAGTAGTTTATTCGGGTTTTAACTGAATTCAAGTACCCGGTGCTTCCAGCGAAGTCTTGCCCACTCTTGTGTTGGTAAAATCCAAGAACCTATTACGTGATTTAACACTTTACACGGATATTTCTATTTGATTGTTTAAATTTGTAAATAGTATATCAATTATATTATAAAAATTATAAACATATTTAATTGTTAAATATATTTTTTAATTGTTTAACTGCATTAATTGCTTCTAATTTTTATATTAAATTTAAAATTTAAATAGTTTCAACATTTTTTACTATATTACCATTTCACTCCAATAAATACAGTGAGTTTATGTATATATACACTGTTAAAAATTTTGCCCTGTGTTGAACCAAAACATGGTACTACAGTAGCTGAAACCATGAGAGGTTTAAACTATTTACCATTTAGCACTTGATTCTACCAAACATTCGTACTATAATTGTAACCATAAGGTTGCACTACTGTAGTACCAAGTTTTGTTTTAATCTAGCATATGGAAGCTACCGTAGTGCCAAATTTCGGTTCATCCTTGAACTGGATTGCTGGGTTTTACGTCGCACTAGTGCTGCGCAGATGGGCAATTGACGACGGTCTGGGACACACTCCTAGAGGGGGTCCGGAGACATGCCATCAAAATTTTGATCCTCCAAGGAAGGGATGGCTCTCCCGCTTCGGTGACCCCCAGGGGTATAATTTTTGATATATCATCCTTGAACTGAAATTTTTAATAGTGTATTTCCCTTTAAAAGGAACTTCTCGTATCTTGGCAAAAATAGTTGTTTATGAATAGAAACTATTTAACTGAGATATTCCATTTTATTCAGTTAAAAAAAAAAAAAAAAAATAAATAAAAAGAGTAGCAAATTTTATACGCAGATAGAGAAACATTTTTCAGTTAAAACGTACCGATATGGAAGAGCTCGAAAGGATACATCCACACTGAAATCTCGAATTTATATAAACATTATTGTATAAAATTACTGAAAACGTAAAATAATAATAATAATAATAATAATAATAATTAAGTAAATTATAATAATAATAATAATAAAAGTAATAACTGTAGATAAGCGATGTACATGGAAAGAAAAAAAGAATATACCAGGTGATCCAAAATTCCGTTAACATTTTAAAATTCAATTATTCACCAATTAAATGTACGTAGTGAAGTAAAAATTAATACACGTTCTTGAAATGAAGTAGGGTTTAATTGAAACCAAAAGATGTGCAACAATTGATTAACAGATGACGCTTTATATAATAACAAATGCAATAATTATCAAAACAACTGATTTTTAGCAAAGTCGATGATTTTTATAACAAATACTCAACATATCGGTCGCCATTCATCCATAAAACCACTACGACGGGCGACTTCACAAACGCGTATTTTCCCATGAATTCCCATTCCCACTTATGATTAGTCCTCTGGGATCTTCATGGAACTCTATTTTGATTGGTCCTCTAGGTCCTTCTCTGAAGTTCAGTGTATTACTTTCGATTGAATTTTCTCTGAAAAGAATTAACTCAGATAAAATATATAGTCACTTTTTTTTATTAACTGCAGGGATTCTTAGCACTTTTCTGTAATTTGGGGATGACATGCTCAAGGTTTTAGTTATTTTCCCCTTCCAGACTAGTCTTGTCAATTTTAGCAACAGATTCTCTGTTGCACTTAGGTTTTCTCAAGGTGTTTCAATTTTTAATTTTCTAATTTTTTTTTATTATTATTTTCTTAATAACTCCCGGTGCTTCGCTCTGAATAATCTCTTCTCACGTAGGAATCAATTCAGAGTCAAAATTCCAAATTAAAACATTTTTGGCTTTTTTTTTTTTATCTACAGAAAATTATCTTTATTTTTTATTCATTTTATTGGAGGTACGCGTTTTTCGCAACTAACTGCAGGTACTCCGAAATTCATAGTTATTCAAGTAATTCTGTAACGTTGCGCGAAAGAATTTATATTTCTACACGTGATAAATGATATAGAATTAATTCGCAAGCTTCTAAAATCTCTCTTTGTCATAGAGGCTCTGTTTCCAAAGATTTGTCCTCAATTTTAAATCAATAGTGTTATTTTAAGGAAGTTTATTGGTGATTATGATTTCCATAGCTTCATGTTATGTATAAAACAAGTAGAAATTGATAAATAATGTTTTCTTCTTTTGAGAATGATCAAGTTTTAGCATGAAAACATAGCATAGTGGTATCGCGTTCATCTGCCACGGAAGGTTGACCCGCGTTCCATATCGGTGGAAGGAGTATGATATTTTTCCTAGCATCAAACAGTTTCACTCAAATCTGGTTCGATTTCTCTCAAAAATAAATTGTTTCAATTGGCTCAAATTTGAGCCGCTCATAGCAGCCCAATGGTTTGAGAGGATATCCCGCAATGCAAGAAGTTGCCTTTCGACATGATGATTGAGGGAAAAATGGGTCAATTTGATTGAAATTTCTCTTTCCCTTTTTAGAGAATAAGACTTGTGACTGAACTGGTTTTACTACCACTTACGAGCGGTATTGAAATGGATAATTTGCAACAGGCTACCGCTCGTTCTTGTACCACTAGTGTTATTCAGTGTGCTCTATAGTTTGTCGACATGTTACCTTCGCCTGAGTCACTTGATTGTATTTTAGTTTAATGATTATATCGTAAGGTAAAGTAAATCGGGAAGTTTATCTGTAAAATGTAAACAGAAACTTACCATATGTATTTAACATTATTATTACTTTCTTCTATACGTAATATAGAGAAAATATTGGTTTCGTGAAAATTTTCGACCTCCGTTTTTTGATGGATGTCCTGAACAAAAATTCATAGTTTTTAGAAAATGTCTGTCTGTGTGTGTGTGTGTATCACGATTTTTGTGGACGCTGTATCTCTAAATTTAACCAAACTTGGTATTTAGTTGCACCCTTGCATACACTGGTGCTGATTAGATTTGGGGATCAATCTCTCAACAGGTGGTGCTGTGATCGCATTTTTTTAAAAACTTTTAGCATGGCAGTATAGGACAAAATTTCGTATAAATGTGCATAATGCGAGTTATTTTAAACTTGCGATTGTAAAATTAATATGAATTATTCATAACAGTAGCAGTTAAATAGTTAAACAGGAAAAAAAAATTGTGCATGTGGGGGTATCGATTCCCCCCCCCCCTCCTAGGGGAAATAACCCTCCGGGGGGAGGGTAAATTTTTAAGATGGGTATCTTTCGAAAGCTCTCGTCAATACTTTTAAAAGGAATGGTTTAACTATAAGTCTGTGATAATTTAAAACAAAGTTGTCGATTTTTTTTTTTTTTTTTTTTACTTTTAACGAAAAAAACTTAGAAAAAAAATCTTTTTTTTTTTTTTTTTTTTTTTTTTTTTTTTATACATATATATATATATATTGTTACTGAGTGAATTTGTATAGAAAAATATAGAGGAAAGTCTTGTGGTGGCCACAACATAGTAGTTTTTCAAAAGTTTGACCTACTTTAAGTCCACAACAATGCATAAATTAAAAATTTAAACATGCTTAAAATTTTTGTCTTTTTTTAGATTTCAAAGTAGGGAAAATGTTCAACCTGTAGGTACTCCGTTGTAAAATCTGAAATTAAAATAATCCTATGTCAAGTATTTTCCTTTCAACACTGTCAAGAAATAAAATCGCATTATTATTATTATTACTATTATTATTATTATTAAGAGTGATATTTTTAAAAGATGACATAATAATAAACCAGATTTAAGTGTATATTTTATATATTATTAGAAAGAATCAGATATGAAAATTAATTTTTAATTTTTTTCTTAATTGTGAATGCACCAAAAGTTTTAAACTTTCATAAACTTAGTCAAAAGCACTTATAAATGATTTTCTTTTAAACAAATATGGAAATATATATATTTCTTTTTCCTTCATAAATTCATGTATAAATTTATACTTATTTATGTTGAATAACTTTAAATACGATTATTATTTTTCCTTACATTGATAATTTCAATTTTATAAATGTCTGTAACCTACTCTACTATAATATCTTGCTTATGTTTTAAAATAGTTTTAGCATTAATATTAATAAATTCATGCTTATTTTAAAGACAACCTTAAATACCTTCCCATGTTTATGAGAATTAGTACTAATTTGTGTTTTATATGTATTCACTAATGAATATGTTATTCATATAACACCTATAGAAACTAATTTCTACATTAAAAAGCAAGATATTTATTCATTGCATTTTATTCAATAATTATTGCTATTAAAATTTTATCTCCATTCTCTTCATAAATTCATTCAAAAACACTTATAAATGATTTTCTCTTAAACGAATACGGAAACATATATTTTTTCTCAATGCATTTATGTACAAATTTATGCTTATTGATCTAAAATAACTTAAATAAAATTATTGTTAACTTGTACATTGATAATTACAATTTTATTAATGTCCGTAACCATCTGTACTTGTATATCTCGCTTATGTCTTAAAATAGCTTTAGCATTAATATTAATAAATTCATACTTATTTTAAAGGCAACCTTTAATACCTTTCCATGTTTATGGGAATTAGTACTAATGTATGTTTTATATATATTTACTAATGAATACGTTATTCATATAATACCTATAGAAACTATGTTCTACATTAAAAAGCAAGATATTTTAATTCATTGCATTTAGTTCAATAAATATTGCTATTTAATCTCCATTCTCTTCTTAAATTTATTCAAAAACATCTATAAATGATTTTCTCTTAAACGAATATGGAAACATATATTTTTTCGCAATACATTCATGTATAAATTTGTGATTTTTTTATCGATAATAACTTTAAATACGTTTATTGTTATCTTGTACATTGATAATTAAAATTTTGTAAATGTCCGTAACCGTTTGTACTATTATATCATTTTACGTTTAAAAATAACTTTAGCATTAATATTAATAAAAGTCATATTTATTTTAAAGGCAACCTCAAATACCTTCTCATGTTTATGTGAATTAGTACTAATGTATGCTTTACATGTATTTACTAATGAACACGTTATTTTTATAACACCTATAGAAACCAAGTTCTTCATTAAAAAGGAAGGTATTTTAATGCAATTCATTTTGTTCAGTAAACTTTGCTTTTTATATTTAGTCTCCCTTTCATTAATTTTACGTGACATACTATGAGTTTTATTCAATATTTAATTTATAGAAATTCCATATTTATTTGTAGTAAAAATATCATCTATATGAAACCATTCATGAAACATCGCATTTATATATTCTAAGCCAATTATTATTAAATTTATTAGTAAAGATTTAAGAAATAGAAATTAATTTTTTCCAGTAAATTAAATGTTTATAGCTCTTATTTTTAAATAGTTGATGAAATGTAATCAAAATAATTTATCTAATTTTATATTTATTGGTTATGTAAAAATTGTAATTTTATTTCAAAAGACTTCATTTCTAATATACTAAATAAGTTATTTTAATACCCTTTTTGCAGACAACAATAAAATATTACTTATTTATAAAGCAAATAAAGTAATTACTTTTAGTTACACTAATATTTAAAAAATAATATAATTGAAGCGTATTTCGTTTTGAACACATCTAAAAAATTATTCTTTCAATAATTGTCGAATGTACAGTCGGCAGCAAAATTATTCGAGCGCAAGCAATAATTCCTACATAAAAAACGTACACTTAATACTGTTTTGTTAAATAAATCCTTATTGAATAATGATCTTAGAATAATTTTCTTAGAATAATTTTCTTCTCAGATAATTTTGCTGCTGACTGTATGCTGTGAAATAAAGAAAGAGTTTTACGTTAACTCTTTCTTTATCTAGCAGTGCGTAAATTATTGGATGCTGCGATGTCTTCAAAACTACATTTTTATTTCTATATTACAAAAGGCTTTTCTAAATACTAAGCTACAGTTGTTGTGTTGTATGTATATATGTAGAAGTACTTTGTTGTTATTATTATTATTATTATTGTAATCATGATGAAAAATTGAATTATAGTATAAGAGTATCTTTAAAAAATCGAAGAGCATAATTATTTGCTTTTTCATATACTAATTCTATATATATATATTTATTTATTATTAACGTATAATTAATATATTTAAGTATAATTAACGTTTAAACACTGTTGTAAAGCATAATTTCGAAAATATGCTGTGTTTTGCGGCGTTCAAATTTTTTACTATGAACAGTTTATAAATATTTAATGTGCTGTAGACATTACTTTTATTTTACTTTTATTATTTGTTTATAATAAACGAATTAAGTTTACCTAACTCAAAATAGACGAAAACTTTGTATCATTTCTATTAAATTTGATACATATATAATTTTTATTACAATATATTTCATTATGTTCCAAAATGTCGATAAGATTTATTATTGTAAACTTATTTCTTTAAATACAATTTTTGCTTTAAAAAAAAATGAGGTTTATTCAATTAAACTCATTCTCAAATTAATTGTTATTTAAATCAACAACGTACATTGTTGTATGTAAAAGTTTTTATTCTTATATATCATATATTAATATGTACTGTATAAATACACAATTAAAAATTTCTGTAAATTTAATGTAAATATATATCCAGAGTCTCTGTAAAATTACATTAATTCTTCGTCAAAAGTGAATAATCGAGATTCTCAATCTTTATTCTGTATTTTTACGTAATTTTATTATTTATTTTTTCAATTAAAATAAAAATTGACTGTTTCTACTTTAGAAAAAGCATTCCAAGTCCGAAATATGTTCTCACCAGTAATTAATTAAATTAATATTAGTTATTAAAATGAATCTATAAGATAAGTTTTTTAACATCTCCGTTTAATTTTCTCTGTAATTATACGTAAGACTTAAGATAATAAATTACACAGAGTTTTCTGTTGAAATTTTTAACAGTGTAAATCCTCCGAAAGATTTTGAAAATAATGTAATACATGCCTCAATGTAAATTGTTTCTATAAGTTTTCAATCCATAGTTTAGAATAAAATATTAATGTTAAGCGGCAACATTATTCATAACTTTCCAACAAAAGTAGATTTGATTTTATTCGGATTCCGAATTTAAATAACTCATAGTGCACAGTTTCTTAAAAAGAAAGATACATTTTTGTTTTCCAGGAGGACAGAGTGGCTCATACATTTTTTAACTTTCAGTTATTTTCTTCAGAATATTTTTCACTCCCAGAGATAATCTCTTCATCCATCAAAAAGCAAATGTATTTTGCATTTTCAAGAGTGAAAGAAGCCATTTTCATACATAAACATCTTTCAGAAAGAGATTTGAATGTTTTGCTTTGAAATTTTTGTATATTTATTTCTTGAAATTACATTCAGTTTTTGACATATGTTTACATGCTTTACAATGGTAAGTAAAAACACAATATGATAAAGAATATTTTAAATTTTAGCACTGTAGATTGTTAAATTTAGGAGAGTCTGCTTAAATAAGATGAAACCGATTAGAGTTTTTTTTTTTTTTTTTCGTTTAATTTTAGCCAATATTTGTCTGAATTATCTTAATAGATCTTTTAGACGATATAAAATTACTGCTATGCCACAAATGGCCCAAGTTTATTTTAATCAAATATTTTCCACTATCAAAATAAAAGAAACTCACAAAGTTTTAACTAAGAAATTCCTAATTTTGTGTATCTTTAATAATGGTCAATTAAAGATTTTATTAAGAAGTTATTAACGTTATCTACTGAATATCAAGTATAGTACTAGTACTGCGAGGCCCAACATTGGCTGAGCGATTTTGCACTCAAAGCTGGTAGGAGGGAAGTGCCAAGTTCGATCCCAGGTCGCAATCATCGACCTAGGTATTAGGAGTTTTCCATAGTTTTCTCCGAAACTCGCGTAAATACGAGCTAGGACCCATTTGGAAGACCCGCATGCAGGGCAATCCGCCTACAGGCCTAGGACCCTAGCATAGTCAATCGACTTAAAAATCTACAACCAACCAACCTAGTACTGTTTGAACTGGGAAACATGTCGGAAGGTCACAGTAAACGTTATTTATAAGAAATGACAAAAAACAATTTGAGTCGTTTTTCCGTCGCACTAGTACTATAATATGGGTAATTGGCGACGGTCGAAATAACAAGGTAATGCCAAAAAAAAAAAATCGTCCTAAAAAGACAATTTTTAATTATTTCACCAGAAAACGACACAATATGCATTAATCCCTTTATAAAACAAAAGAAGACCTCGCTCTTTCTCTGTGATTGTGCATGTTTGTGTATTCGTCTCTGTGTAGATAATTTACAGAATAGTGCCGGGAGGTCCACTTTGACCTGTTGTGATACACCTCGAATCCCGATTTTCGAATATTAAATGTAATTTTTTTAATTAATTTAATATATATGTATATATATAATCGGTTTATGGAGGCTGTCGTCTCCTTCCGAACTCCAGGACTTTTTTTCCATTGGGTTCCGTCCAGGCATAGAATCTGATAATTACCTAATTTTTTAATGGTTTGGGTAATATCCTCCACCCAGGTTCTCCTAGTTCTTCCTCTCTTTCTTTTACTCATTGATTTGAATTCTATAACTTTCTTTGGCAGTCTTTCTTCATTCATTTTCTGCACATGTCTAAACTAAATTAATTGTTTTTTTTTTCTTTTTTTTTTTTTTTTTTTTTTTTTTGTATATAATCACAGATTGTAAATTCTGTTTCATACAAACCGGTCAGAGTAAAATATGTCATTTTGACGTTTCTTTTTCTTTTTTCTTTCCTTCGTTTCTTTCTTTCTTTCTTTTTTTTTTTTTTTTTTTTTTGTTGTTGTTGTTGTTGTTGTTATTTAAAGATAATTAACGCAATAAACTGTCGTTAAATCTAATTGGCAACGGTTAAAGACAATTTTACTCAGAAAATTTAAAGATTAATAATAATAATAATAATAATAATAGTAACAACAATAAAGTGTTCGTGATCTGCTAGTTTAAACTCCCTATTTATTCCATGTGTTCCTAGTCCCTCGACTACATCAAACACTTTTTACTTCCTTTACAAAGTACAAGGAAGTATAGTAATCCCGATTTGCGAAATGGAAATTGTATTTCGCATAGCTCAAAATATCTAGTTGTAAACGTGCAACTTTGGTTTTAATACGAACTCCCGTTTGAGAGATATTATCGACTTTACACGAATTTTCGTATTTCGTATAACCTAAAGACGGTCGTACGCAAAACGTTGAAAGTTGGTTTGTAGGTTTGTTATAATATCTAGTTGCGCACCTTATATTTTAGACTTTCTGTGACTTTCCGTTTTGGAGATATTTAGGATAATTATGTTCGTAATGACCAAAAATACAAAGATTTTGGCCATTATATAAAATAATATACATATGGAAAATCTACATTTTATGCAAATTAAAAAGTCTTTGGAGGGTGAACTCATAATTGCTCTGTATTGTCAAATTTTTTGTATAAATCGTTTTAAAAATCGCAATTTTGAAAAAAGGTGTTCTTTCAACGCCAGTCCAAAATATGGCATGTTTTATTATCTGACATGAATTTAAAGATGGAAGATTGTCAACCCGAAATTTTAAAAATATCAATGTGAAATGGTCTGAAAAAGCACATTTTAAATATCTTAAAAATATCTATCAAACAGTATTTTGTCAAAAAATGCTAAGACCCATATCGTCTAAGTCCACATTTAAATAACAATATCAATAATTATAATATAACAATAACATTTTATTGAAATCGGTGTATTTGTTTGGAAGCTACAGAGTCACAGGAAGTCACACAGACAGGCAAAGGCATAAAACCTGTAACATCCTTCTTCTTTGGTGGTGGGTTAACAAATTAAGATAAGTTTATTGATGAATATATTATTATACGAAGATTAATTTTTTTTAATAAAGAAAAGGAAATTGCAACTGCAATTGTTGCAATGAATGCCATTTTTTATTGTTGAATTACCTGGATCGCCATTTATCTTGTACTGAAGATAAGGCATGAAAGCAATGCCAGACGAATAACAGAAAAATATCATTAAAATGTCTTCTGTTATTTTTCACCTATGCTAAATAACAAATACTGGTGTGCTTGATAGTGATGTATTATTATATATGTATATATTATTGACATTAGTCTTCAATGCTATTACAAAATGCCATTACAAAAATCTTTTCTTAAATTATTTATAGAAATCAGTGTGCATAAAATTCAAGTACTTTACTGAATCTACGAACTTCTTATATTTTCTTTTAAGTATAGCTTTTGAACTTAATATACTACGTTTGAATAACTAATATGTTACAATTACATTTCAAAACACGCATGTATCCGCAAAAAAAAAAAAAAAAAAAAAACGATTGCCAAGATTTGTAGTAATATAAGAATTTAATAAATATTAAACTATGCAACAAATCTTTTTTTTTTTTCCATTTACAATTTTAAATAAATTGTACAAGTTTAAGTATAATTTTAATACCATTTTGTAATGTAAAAAAAGCGTTTAAGGTTTTTAAAAATATGTATAGCTTTCGATTTCTGTTACAAAATACCTTTTTAGAATTTTCACCGAGTCGCTAAAATAATTGCATTTACATCCGAAAGGAAACAGAATATGGTTTGTACTTCTAAGAAACAGAAACATATATTTTGGAGCTTTTATACTTTTAACGAAAAATATGTAAGCGGTGTCCTAGAACAAATCTAAGATTGAAAATTAAAAATTTAGGAGGGTTTAAATATTTCCTACTTTTACTTTTATTTTTCTTGTTTCTTTTCTTTTCTTTCTTTCTTTCTTTTTTTTTTTTTTTTTTTTTTTAAATTCAGAAATCTTACAAACATAAATTGTTAATATTCATGTAAATCAATAATTAAAAATAAAAACAAAATGGAACTAAATATATATCTGTCACTAACTCAATAATAAAAATGGTAACAAAAATAATATTAATAAGTTACCTCAGAAGTGTTTTTTATTGCGTTTACGTAATTAATGCTAAATATTTCTTATGCATGTTAAAAATACTCATTTAATTTAATAAATTTTAAAACTTTAATTAATCCATTGAAAAAAAAATAGATATATTTTTAATATAATGCTAAGTGTGCCTAGTAGGTAATGGATTGGTCTTACAAAAATGGCTGTTACGCATTTGTTTTATATTTACTCATTACACTGATTTATTGCTTTCTCGTGGCAAAACCTTTTGATAAACAACAATAAAAATTACGTTAATATCGAAAGGCATTTCTAAATAAATTAAATATAGTTTATAAAACAATTTTAAAATATGCTTAAAAAATGAATTATTATTATTATTATTATTATTATTATTATTTTAATGTGACTCTGAAAACTGATGAATACTTCATCAAATAATTCAATATCCTCTATTTAATGAAAACTATACGAAAAATAAATGAATGAACATAAATAAACATTATTTCTATACATTCTTAATATCGGGGAAATGCATTAATATATTCTGAAATCCCCGTTAATTTTCTTTTAAACTAAAAACATCAATATTATAAATTTTCAAGATTTAAATATCTTCAAAATGAATTGTGTTTTGTAAAAGAATATATTATTCGTGATTTTTAAAGAATGAATTCTTCGTGTTTATGCCTGAAAAATATTTATACTACATTTGCTTCAATCCACCGAAGCACTTATGATAATGCTTTTATATAACTGTAAATGTATGTTTCGCATTTTCAAGAACAAAAGGAGAGGTAGTCAGATGTTTCAGCTGTGATACAAAAATCTGAAAGCTTTTAGAAGTTTTGCTTTTATAAGAAATTTTACTGTTATATTTGTTTTGTTTTCTACTGTCTACAAAATGTGAACATTTAAAATGAAATCATTGCGTAATGGTGAAATTTGCTCTCTATTTATTTTAAATATTTACAATTTGATTATTCATTATATTTATTTGATATAAAATAATCTGGAGTGCCATTCAAACGACTTTCTCTCACCCTGAAATATAATACTATAAATACAGTTTGGAGATTAAGGGCCAGATACGAGTACTATTATGTAAACCTATGTTAAAACAATTCAACTTGGATTTCCGAACAGTTTTATTTGACCTATGTGAAGGGGGATACCGGCCCTCAACCCCCCCCCCATTTCATTATTGTACCTACATTTTTGTAGAATTCAAATCTGTTATTAAATTCAAAAGTTCATTTAAAATTATTCAGACACATTTCACACGCAACATTCCTTAAAACCTATCAGTCTTGAACAGTATTTTCCAGTAACAAACGTATAGTAACTTGAAAATACGACATTTGTATCTCCTGTAATTATTTATTTTTAATTTACTCTAACAGATAAAGGCAAACATCGTTAAAAACTTGACTTCGGTATTCAGGAAGCCTAAAAACGTGTAAATAATAATAATAAAAAAAAAAAAACAAGCGATGAATATTTAGCTTAAAAAATACATTATTTACTATATAGCTATCAGGAATTAATTTCAATTCCTGAGCAGCTTTCCTAGACATTGTAAAATATTATATTAAAGTACATCCACTAACAATAAAAAATATTGTGATGGCTTAAATATTAGCAGCCCTGTATGTCAACTGAAAGTTATGTACATATCACATGGTGTACATAAATATAATCCTGTATTAATAACACATTGCACAACATGAAATACACTTCCATCAATTTTCAAGTATTGTCGCACTATAATTTAGTTCTTTCGTGTAGCCTCGTGAATGATTTCTATACCATGTTCTACAAGAAACATGGTTTCACGCATAAAAATATATATTTATTTCATTTGGTTTAGCACAGTGTATAGATGTTAAACTCTACGTACCTGCAATTTCCCCATAGACGTAATGTATTTGAATTCTCTTGGTTGTCCCTGTACAGAAACCATTTGTTTGATGTCAACGAAAAGTTTAGTGTAGCATCCCTGTACAATTTTAAACACCAAGTCTGAACTTCCTGCTATAATTTGTATTTTAGATATGCTGATAACAATCAGACACTTACACAGATCATCCTCTAAAAATAGGATTTTTGGATTCAGGCGGTCTCAAAACATGTAAATATAACAGAAACTCGACTTCGTATATTTAACACCACCCCTCCAATAATAATTATAATAATAATAATAATAATTTCTCTATCTTATAGGTAAGATAAAGTAAAAATGATATATCAAAATAATTTAATATGTTCAGCTATACAGATCATATTCAATATATTCGTATTATATATATATATATATATATATATATATATATATATATATATATAATTTAATTAGCTTTATTCATTTATTTTTTATAAAACTTAATTTGAGTTTATTGTTAAAGAAGATATTCATATTTCAGTCCATCTTTATTTATTTTATTTATTTGATGTGGTAGATGTATAAAATAATTTTTAAGTTACTTTCTAAGCTAAACAACAACAGCAGCAAAAACAACAACGATGATAATAATGATAATAATAATAATAATGAAAACAGCAAAAAATGCTGAACAGTGAATTGGTGATAATTAAGTATAATTAAGAATGAAGAAATTTATGAAATAAGAAATTAATCTGAATATTAACATCTGCTCTTATTAATGTACATTATGTGAGTGTATACATTATGTGAGTGAGTATATTATGTACATTATGTACATAATATACACTATAATGTACATTATGTGAGTGTAAGTATATTATGTACATTATGTACATAATATACATTATAATGTACATTATGTGAGTGTAAGTATATTATGTACATTATGTGAGTAATATTAAAATGAATGTGTTTAACAGATATAGAGTTTTTTCTTAATATAAAAATGTCCTGTTGTGTAATTTTTACTTTATTTTATCCATTCATGATAGAGAATGTATTTCTTGAGGTTTGAATTTTTCCAACTGTGTTTTTGCGGCAAGCTTGATTCGGTATTTGATACATTTATCTGGGTATGGCTGTAACCATGTAAGCGTTTATCGTATTTACTACACAAAAACAAGCATAGGATAAAAATCCAAATTCACTATCAAAAATACGAATGTTTGGTGATATTATTTGAAACTGATATCGAAAAACTTGTGTTCAAGGCTTCTAAAGGAATTAAAAAAAAAAAATAAATAAAACTTATGTCTATGGGCAGGAATTTTTCTTATTTGTAGGTGTTTAGTATATATATATATATAAAATGTTTGGAGATATTATTTGAAACTGATATCGAAAAACCAGTGTTCAAGGCATCTAAAGAAATTAAAAAAAATAAAAATAAAACTTATGTCTATCGACAGGAATTTTTCTTATTGGTAGATGTTTAGTATAATATATATAATTATAATAAATTATATAAATTATATAATTAAAAAGACATAATTATATAAATTATATTATAATGTACCACCATACTTTAGAATATATATATATATATATTAAAAAATGAAAACTATCAAACCCATACAGCCACTGTTATCCATTAGTCATCCAAATTACAGCCAAATGGATCCATAAAAGGTACAAAATATCTAAAAATTGTCCTTTGAGAGTCCTGGATATCCTATACTTATTACAGATATCTATTAGATGTTTAAATATAGACGAAATTTTAACGTGCCTTTTTTTATATGTCTAATAGCTGTAACATGTTAGATCAAAACAAGATTTAGATATTTTCAATATCTATTAGATCTAAAAAGTCCAATTATTGGATATTTGGAGATTTATCGGATATGTAATAGACATCTAATGGATGTAAAATAGAGTGACATTTGTCGTGCTAATAGATATCTGTAGGATATTTATAAAAGTTTAATGGATCATTTTTAAACATTTATGCGTGTTTATAGATGTCTTATGGATGTAAGTGACTGTGTGGGAAAAATCCATAGAAACTAGCATGGGATGGAAACGAAAAAACTCACAATCAAAAGCGTGTGGGAAAGGAAAAAAAAATTACATCACAATGAAAATAAATCAAAAATAGACAGGGAAAAGTAACCGAAGCAGGGAAAGGGCGGTCAATCGGGGATCTCAAGTTACCGTCGAGGAATAGATACGTCTCGACTACTATAAAACTCTTGTGATTTCTGAATATCCTCAAAACAATTTTATTTGAAACATTTAACCCCACAAACATAAAATTACCATACTTTTTTATTTACACCAAAACTTCTTTTCAATAGAATGCGTATAAAATTGCATAATCCCTAAAAGAATATGTATGTGGGACTGGTTTCCAAAAAACATGAAAAGTATTTCAAATTAATCCACTAACTTTTTTAATACTGAGTTAAATTTAAATAAAATTGTGTGGTGCGCACACAACTTAAAAAAATATATAGGACTAATCAAGGTTAATGAAATACACCGTAAAAAGTAACGGTCGTTTTACAGCAGAAACATCTGTAAATAGAGACTCTTTTACAGATGTTTATGTGGTAAAATTATTTTAACAGCATAATGTACTGGCAGCTTTTTTAACCAGTACATTCAGCTGTTAAACCTATCGTTATTTTTTACAGTATATATTGATTGGATGTAATTGAGAGAAGAGTGTTATTAAACTAGCGTCATTTGACAACATTAGCTGCTGAATTACTATACATTGACTACAATTTTTATTTTCCCTGTATGATTTCTGTGCATGTGTATTGATAAACAAAAACCTCACGTTACCGCCAAAGAAGGAACATTCTGATTTCTGGCATGCAAAACACAACATATGTTCGGTGCCGACAAACAAAAACCTGACATTACCGCAGAAGAAAGAACATGTTTTCTGGTATACAAAACAGAAATTCGTAATAATAGTGTAAAAAATGTTTCAAACAAATTATAAAATATATTAACTCTACGCTAAGTGCAATAAAATTTTTCTTCGAAACTGGAAGTTAATAGGATGTTTACCGAAGTGTACAGAAAATAATATACTGGAAGTTTGCATATAGTGTACTGGATTTGTATCTGCAAGTATAATGATTTTTTTTTTCTAAACACTTTGTGAGTCCTGTTACCTGATTTTCCATTTCTCCTACACTTTAATCTCTCTGATAAGTATATCGGTCTTCCCAAACTAAGAACATTTGATTTTAATATCTTGTATGATTTTTCTCATCAATATATATTTGATTTGAAATTCATCAGGTATAAATTATTTTCTTATTTTTTAGTAAGTGAGAACCAGGATTTTAATTAAGTATCACATTAATTAATATATTCGGACATTATATATGAAGCATACATCTTTCAATTTGCACATTACCTACTGGCGCATATGTTAAGCGCCATCTCTTGAAAACAGTTACAGCTAGTATTTGAGTTTACTAACAAAATATCTTACATTCATAAATTCATAAGTCATTCTATTAATCATCAAACATAATATTAAAAAAAAAAAAAAAAACATTATATGTAATACACTGGAAAACTTACATAACACAAAGTTTCTTCACGTATTCGTTTTTATATCTTCATCATTTCTCTCTTTATTATTATTATTATTATTTTATTTAACATAAAATTATGAATGATATCTGTTGCAGTATCTAATTAGTACTTATATTTTTCAGTCTATATTTTTTCCACATTATATAAACCACATAAAAAATTTCGTTTTTTTTTTTTTTTTTTTTTTCTTTTTCATCAAGTTAAAGCTATCGATACAGAACTATTTATAAACAGAATGAAAAAAAAATGAAATCCACTATTTTATTTTTTATTAATTTAAATATTTATTTTATTAAAATAGAAAATTATACACCAGTTTGGTGAATATTTTTATAATATTTAATTTACATTGGATTAAAAGAAAACTTGTGTTGCCAAGTAAAAATTCCCTTTTACGAAAAACTAGAAATAATTATTTTTAATAATAATATCGTAAAGTATTCATCTCTAATAAATAAATATTATAACTGACAGTAAAATAATGCGCTCATTTTAAATAAGAAAAAATATATTGTATAAGTATTACTAAATTGCTTGTAACTTGAAATATTCATTTAAAAATTCCCTAATAATTTAATTTTATTATTATTATTATTTTTTTTTTTTTTTTTTTGTGATCTCAATATATTTCGTTCTCTGAATGCCTGAAATTATATTACTTGGAATCCTTGATATTAATATTTTTTTTCTCTTATTATAAATTAGTTATTATTATTATTATTAATTGTTAATTTCTTTTTTTAGAAGATATATTATAATTTAAATTTCATTTTTAAAATAAAAATCCTTAAACAAACTAACTCTTTTACTTTTCTCATTTATTTAGAAAGCTATTCGTTTGAAAAGTAATTCTTTTGCTATGAAAATACAGCTAACTGATGGGCTATTTTCAGAAAAATCACAGCTAAATTACTTTACTTTGGGTAAAAAAAATCTCGTAAGAGGTTGGTTAAACATAAAACTCGTTTTAGTTAGATAGTATTTATTTTTTTTTTTTTTTTAAAGAATTCTTTTTCAAGAAAGCTTTATATATATAATAATTCTTAAAAGCTTTTACACTGGGTTATGTTATATAAAGAGAAAATGATATTCTACGACCATTCAAATGACTTCTGAAAATAATTGTTTAAAAAACGTGAAATTCTGTTTTAAAAATTGAATTTAATTCCAAGAAAATTTATTTCACTGTAACAGTATGTTTTAATATATTTGTCCCTTTTCTTTAATTTAACGATTCAATCTTTTTTCGTCTAAATATGATACCGTTAAATGACATTATGAAGAAAATTAAAATATTAAAAATGTCTGATATGTTTTAAATTTTTACTGCATTCGAAAGGAAACCGGATCATTTAAAATAAATTATTAAAAATATACGATAATAATTCAAATTATATATTCTAATTTTTTACAAGGTATCGCTTCATACGATATTTCACAAATGAGCACCCACTTTGAGATTTAGAATTGGCTTGGCAAGCAAATGAAATCATTTGCAGATTGCAGAATATTGCGTTGGTTGCAGATTGAGTGTTTAAAATGTCTCAAAAAAATGGAAAAACTCGCCGCATGCCATTTATCGTCTGTCATCCACATTTTACTCACAACCATTACGACACTGTTAATGCATTTTCTCTAATTTTATCATTCAATTTTTATCAAATTGAGTTTTAGTTCATCCTGATTGTGAATTTGCGACATCCTGCTACTCGGAGGCTACTCATATATATATATATATATATATATATATATATATATATATATATATATATATAATTGTGTTCTTGAGAATAACAATGAAAGAATTTCGTACTTATTAAAGCAATCTTCATTTGCTTTGAATATTTGAAAATACTTGTAAATCAATGTAATATCAATTAATTAAATAAAAATTGGTCAGTGTCTCTTTTCATTAAAAATAATATTTCTGCATATTACTTTCATTTAGACGCAAAAGAGAGATTTCTTTTATAACAACATAGTATGTAAAGTAATCACTTTTTAACTAGTCTTAAAAATATTTATCAAATTTATATCCGTTTACAGTGCAATAAAAAAAGTCTGTAACTTTTACATTACATTTATTCTGATTTTAGTATAATGTAAACAATCGGGAGTTTTGATCTTTATTATCTATTTTTATGCATTTTTAATCTGTTCAGTTTTTATGCATGTTTTATATTTTCTTTCTTAATAAAAATTAAAAGTGAATATTTCACCTTCATAAAAAATATGATATATCACGTATATATTTCTATTAATAATTTTAGTAAATAATATTTATCATTAAAATGATTAAATAAAATAGATTTTTTATCATTTCCGTTTACTTTTTGTTTGATTCTAGATAAAAATCAAAATAAATTATTTGCAGTATTTTATATATTGTAACTTTTAATTGCGTAATTATATAAAAATAATTACATCTCTGTATATAAATTTAATAACTATTTTAATCCTATGAAGTTTCCTTTTTTAACTTTTTTTACCATGTTTTTATTAGCTTCAATTCTTGTTTGTTTGTTTGTCCAGTACGAATCTTGCAATCAATTTTTAACTAACTTTCCGACTAGCTAGATATTTGAAACTTTAAGGACAGCTCAGAACACGGTGACAATACATTTTTTTTTTTAATACTTTTAGTCAACTGTTTCACGTCCCGCTGCCTTCGGCAGCGTTTATATGATTCGACAGAAAATTTATTTAACAAACTTCCCGACTAGCTAGACATTTGAAACTTTCAGAATAGTTCAGTGCATGGTGAAAATGTATTTTTTTTATACTTTTAGCCAACTGTTTCGGGTTCCTGCTGCCTTCGGTAGCGTTATCAGTACGAAGCTTGCAATCGATTTTTCACTAACTTCCTGACTAGCTAGTCATTTTAAACTTTCAGGATAGCCCAGAACACGGTGACAATACATTTTTTTTAATATTTTTAGTCAACTGTTTCAGGCTCCTACTGCATTCAGCTGCGTTGATATGATTCAACAGAAAATTTATTTAACTAACTTCCCGACTAGCTAGTCATTTGAAACTTTCAGAATAGTTCAGAACACAGTGATAATATATTTTTTAAATACTTTTAACTAATGCCTTCGGCAGCATTATCAGCACAAAGCTTGGAACCGATTTTTCACTAACTTCCCGACTAGCCAGACATTTGAAACTTCCAGAATAGCTCAGAACACGGTGACAATACATTTTTTTTTACTTTTAGTCAACTGTTTCAGCAGCTGTATTTGGCAGCGTTCATATGATTCAACAAAAAAAGTATTTAACTAACTTCTCGACTCGCTAGGCATTTGAAACTTTCAGAATAGTTTAGAGTACGGTGAAAATGCATTTTTAAAATATTTTTAACCAATTGCTTCGGGACCCTGCTGACTTCGGAAGCGTTACCTGTACAAAGCTTGCAATCAATTTTTAACTAACTTCGCGGCTATATAGCCATTTGAAACTTTTATAATAGCTCAAAACGCAATAGCAATGATTTTTTTTTTTTATACTTTTATACAATTACTGCGGGTTCCTGTTTCCTTCGTTAGCGTTTATATGATTCAACAGAAAATTTAAAAACATGGTATATAAAAAGTTCTTTTTATCTTGTAATTATTGTCAGGTTAGTTTAATAAAAGCAACTTACGCATGATCATAATAATGCGTTACCATGTCGTAATTGAGCGGACATATTAATTTATAGACATTTTGTGAAATATCTAGAAAAACACTTGACGAATTATATCTTGTCACTTCGGGAATTTAAAGAACATTTTAAACTGTATGTTTCCAGAAAAAAAAAATCTCCAAAAATGAAAAGAGGGCAAGTAAAAAATTATATATATATATATATATATATATATGTGTGTGTGTGTGTGCGTGAAGATTTATCACCCCGTAAAATATAATCTTTCAAATCTTTCTCTTAGCATACGAATTGTAGAATTAAAAATTAATAAGTAAAAATAAACATATTTTTTCAAATATTTATTCTTTTTATATTCCGATTGCAAAACACTGTTTTTAGAACAGTATTTGAAATTCCTAATAATAACACTGCATTGTGTGAAATACTCTGCGAGTTATTATCAAACTACAGTGTTGCGACCCCCCTACATAAGACGTTCTTTTACATTTTCGTATACAAATTCATTCAGTATATGTTACTTATTAAAACCATAATTTATTAAAGTTATTTTTTCAGGATAAATGCAGACGATTTTTATATCTGAAAATAAAGTATATCGATATATCAAATATAAATCGAATGAGAACTTCTTACACATTTACAAATTAAAAAAGAATGCCTCGTGAAAATTTGCTCCATTAGCACTTTCATTCGGGAGCCCGACCTTCCTCAGATACACTGATTCGCTGAATGAGATTTACTATTTCGCTGACGGCACCTTTGCTGACTTCTGTTCAGTTAATATAATGAACTCAAGAACTACTGCACATAAATTTACGGACTACTCCACAAAATTTTGTATATATATGTTTATTTTTAGTTGTAATTTGAAGTCTGTCAATCCTTCTCTATTAATCTTTGGTGAATTTCGCTCTACAATGATACTATAGAAATTAATTTCGTATAAATGTGCAAAGCGATAATTTTAACTAATCATTTTGAAGAATATTTTTCTTTATATAGAAATTGTTAACCAGGATAATTTTTTTCTAAATGTAGGAGCCCTGTTTTCTCCTCTAAACGTAAGTACTTCCACACTGGTGAAGGTTTACAATAAAAATATTACTAATAAAAATTCCTCAAAGCATTGGCAGAATCATTAATATAGAGCCTCTGTCCAATAAATTAGAAAACTGTAATGAGTTTCCACAAATGCTCGCTAGCCGCGAATACAAAATATCTTATGATGGTGTGAGACAGGCTCTGTTGTTATAAAAGTGGTCTCCTGGTGTTCTTTTAGGGTAAACAAAAAGCCATGCAGTACCCATTTACATTGACAGCTCAAATGCATGCTGCAATTTTTACTCCGAAGGTGACGGACAACAATGTAACTATACATCGTGCAGAATGCCTCCAGATTGATTCAATGAACTTCAGTCTGACTTTGAACATTATCTCTGACCGCCGCAAAGTTCCTATCCTTATACAATAGAATACGTTTGGCACATCTTGGGAAGCCTCCTCCGACATCACTCCCCTCTTCCATCCAATTTACAGAATCTTGATGTCTGTATACCAACGTATGATATTCTCTGGACGTAAATGCATTCCAGAAGCTTCTAGAACCGATATCTCCACGAATAGGGTAAGTTATCCCAGCAAAAAAAAAGAAAAAAAAAACTGCTTTAGGGCATTAGTTGAATAAAAATAATAATGTTAATAAAATCTATTATAGTTTATCTTTTATTTTGATAGGAACGGAAACTCTTTTCAATTGATAACACATAACGTATTGAATTTACAAGATACTTGCTTGAGGTTTTCATATTAGTTATTCAATACATCTGTCTATTAAATTATGCAAATGAAGTTTTTTAAAACCTTGCGCATGCGCAGTTTAAAATTATTTAATAAAAATGTTCACATTTCGTAAGTTATTTAACATTTTGATTTTCTAACAGTAGTACGCTGTGTCTATTCTAGCATGCCAAGTTTCCTAAAAATGGCTTTGAATTAGGTCTAATATTCTACGAGTTATAACTAAAAAAGTGGCTTATTTTTCTTTGTTCTAAAGTTTCTAAAGAAACCACTATATCTTCATGAATATATGTGGGAGCATCATAAAAGAATTTATAAAGTTAATAAAAAAAAAATCCTCATAATAACATCTTACATAGAAACTTCATTTCAAGCACTATTTTTTTCACGGTAATCCAAAACATTTTGACATTTGTTTAATTTTTTACTATTTTTTTTTCTTCTTCAGAACAAATATTTTACTGAAATACATGATATGTAACATGTTCTTTATACCTTCAAAGGTTTAAGATGATTCCTAAAGAATTTTTCTAAATATATGACAAAACGTCTAAAAAAGACGACTGAAAAAAGTCTAAATATTTATTGGTATATAGTGTAGATTTCTTTATTTTTCTTCGCTACTGGTTTCTGAATTTCTAAATGCATCAAAAAATTTAATTTAAAAATATATTAAAATTTCTTCTGCTAAATTTCATTCAAAGCTGTTACGTCAATTATTTTCTCAGTATATATTTTTACATTTTATTCATTTATCCATTTCGCATGACTTTGAAGAAGCTTAATATTATCTCGTAAAATTAAAATGGGAATAATATAAATGCCAGTAGTCTTCTGTGATAAATTACTTATGTTTTGTAAATTTGTTTTTAACTTTAATATTAAGAAAAGTATTTTTTCATAGAAAAGCAACTTTAGATTTGCCATTTATGTGAATTGATACTAATTAAAGTTCCATATGCATTAACAAATAAATTATTCATGTACTACTTAGACGAAATAAATTAGTTATTCCTAGTTACATTTGAATGCATTACACTTAATTCAATAAACTCTGTTAATTATATTTAATTTTCATTTCGCTCTTTTAACTTGCTATACTAAGGGTATCATTCAATATTCAATTTTTGTAACTACGGTGTTTATTTGTAAATAAAATGCTCAAATTAAGTAATTAGTGAATGAATTCAGATTTTCTAATTTTGTATGCCATTAGCTTTTTTTTTTTTTTTTTCAGAAAAATGTTAAATACAGAACTGAGTTTTAAATAATTTAAATATTTATAACTGTATTTATTTATTTATTTTTTTAATTCGTAAATGAAATGAATTCGAATGATTTTATTTTTATTTTTTTTTTTTTATTTAATGATTTTGTAAAAACTATTTGTATAAAACGTTTTCAAAAAACGTTTTTTAGATGAATAATAAATGCTTAGTTATAATTATTATTGTGATTATTATTATTATTAATCTATATAAATTTATGCATATACTAAAATAAGATGTTTGTGTGTGTGTCATTGTGTATATATATCCGGCGTTTTTTAAGAAAACGGCTGATCACAGATTTGCATGATGGTTCATTATGGTCTGTTCTGATGCACCACGAGGCCGGATTTTAGAATTTTGGATAAGAATTTTTAACATTAATTAAAATATGAAAATAATAAACTGGTAATTGCCTTAATATTAGCCTTTTAAGCTTTTAATTGTTGCCAAAAAAATTACGAGATTTTTTTTTTTTAACGTAAAAGGAAATGTGCTTTCATGCGAAAAAAAAAAAAAAATACCAAATGTTAAATTGGTGAATGAGAAAATGACGTCTTTATACCTTTAAAATAAAATAGTAATTGTACAAATCTAGCATGTTTCTTCCGAATTTTATTTCATAGCATTTTTTTATATACCTCAACATTTTTCTTTTTTTTTTGACATGAAAGCTAATTGAGTATTATATTAAAGATATTTTTTCATTGATAATTCTGGATAATTTTTTTAAATTTTGCTGCTGATGTAGATCGGACATTTTTCGCCAAGGATTCTACTTAAAGCAAAGTAGAGCATTAAAAATATAACTAAACTGTAAAATATTGATAAAAGAAATAAAAGAAAAGATAGAAAGAAATAGAAACAATAATCGCATAAATTATGTGTTTTGGTTTAAAATGGCGAAAAAAATTCAAAAGTCATCAAGAGGAGCTATATTAAGGCTGTACCATGATCAGGTTTACATATTAATTAATTAATTTATTTTTCTTTATACTAACTACTATTAATTAACCATAAAATATATACAATCACAAATAATAATAATAATAATAATAATTGTCTCATGCTATAAACGTAGCCGATCATAGCATATTGTAATATTATACTTGGGTTGAAATTGCTGTCATGTTATGGTTGATCGCATAAATCAATTAAAGATAGGAAATAATGTGAAAGCAAATATTATGTACACCACGTATAATGTTGTTCATATGTAACTGGGATTCAAATATAAAAGGGCTACTTCAAACGTTTTTGATACTTTCCATATTGAAAATGTCATATATGATAAGCACCCAAATGGAAGCCTACTGGTAAGCTACTGTCGCAGGCAATAAGGACAGGCACTCGAAATTCAGTGGAGGATCAAATCGCTGCCGAAGGAAGCAGGGACCTGAAGGAAGCTTTAGAACAATTTCAGTATTTATTTATTTATTAATTTTTATAAAGCTACATAAAAAAGAGTTTCCTTTAAATATAGTGACCAGCGAAGCGGGCAAAGCCTGCTAGTAATAAAATAAGATGCTTGTGTGTGTGTGTTTGTGTCAGTGTGTATATATGTCCGCAGCTTTAAAAAAAAAAAAACGGCTGATCGCAGAGCTACACAAATTTGCATGATGGTTCATTATAACCTGCTCTGATGCGTCTCGAAGACCGATTTTTGAATTTTTTATTACATTTTTGAAATTAATCAAAATATGAAAACAATAAACTGGTAATTGCTTTAAAATTTAGCCATTTAAATTTTTAATTCTTGCAAAAAAAGCTTACGAGTTGTTTATTATTATTTTTTTTAATATAAAATGAAATATGTTTCTAAGTGGAAAAAAAAATGTCAAATATTAAATTTACTCATACATATGAAAAAAAATGATGTCTTTATAACTTAAAAATCAATTTATAATAATAAAAATCTGTCATATTTCTTTCTAATTTTGTTTCAAAACATTTTCAAACATACCTCATTTTTAACTTATGTATTTTTTTTATTTTGTTTATTTAGTAAATAGGTATGTTTTTGTTACGTTTGAATCACGTTTGCATGAAAGCTAATTCAGTATTATATTAACGAGCTTTACTCATTGATAATCCTGAGCAAATTTTTAAATTTTGATACTGGAGTAGATTGGACATTTTTCGCCATGTACTGTTCTTTCGCGACACGAAAGTAGCCAAGCAGCGCATCAAACAAAGCTACATAAAATCGTAAAATATTGGGGGGGGGGATAAATAGAAAGAAAGAAAAAAAAAGAAAAAACTGAAACTATAATCGCATAAATTATGTTATTTTATCTAAAATGACAACAAAAATTAAAAAATTGCCAAGGAGAACTATATTAAGCCCCTGATAAGTTTTACATATTTATTTATTTATTGTATATACCAACCAGTATTAACTAACAATGAAGAATATATATAACCTCAAAAAAAAAAAAAAAAAAAGCCTCATGCGATAGATGTAGATGGTTATAGCACATTGTAATATTTGTCGTAAAATTGCTGTCATTTTATGATTGATCGGATAAATCAAATAAATATAGGAAATAATGTAAAAGCAAATATGTTAACCACGTATAGTGTTGTTCATATGTAACTTGAGTTCAAATATAAAAAGGATACTTCAATTTTTTTTATACTATCCGTTTCGAAACTCTCATCTAATAAGCACTGAAATGGAAGAATACTGGTAAGTTACTGTCGCAGGCAAAAAGGACAGGCACCCAAAATTCATTGGAGGACCAAATCGCTACCGAAGGCAGCAGGGACCTGAAGCGAGCTTTAGAACCAATTCAGTATTTTGATTTATTTATTTATTTATTTTAAAAAGCTGTATAGAAAAGAGTTTCCCTTAAATATAATGACCAGCGAAACGGGCAAAGCCCACTAGTTATATATATTAAAGGAAGTAAAGTTGATACTGCGAATTGCTAATAATTAAAAGAAATAATAGAGAAACTGGAGTGGCAAAGTAATGTACTTTAAATACTACTACATTTTTAGAATAAAATATCATTGCAATTATTGTTGAATTTCTATGAAAAAATAAAAAAAATAGTTTCTTTAATAAATAGTAATAGTTTAAACGTGTGGACGCCTATAAATGCTTTATACAATGAGTATTCCACATAATCAGAAAAATAAAATAAAATAAAAAATAAAAAAAATCTAATCTAAAATTATGTGCAATTTGTTTATATATTGCAAAAAAGTAATTAAATTTATAAAACTATTAAAAAATATTTAATTAATGTTTAAGAATATTTAAAATATAAAAAACCGTAAGTGCCACATTGTTCTACATATATGTATTTCAATCTGCTTTTTTACTTTTAAATGAAAATGGTAAGTAACATTTAAATGTACTGTAAAGTAAAATGCAAAATTTTATAAATTTGGTTTTCTTTACAAAGTTAACTTTTACACTGTAAGTCAGTTATGAGTATCCAAATTATTTATAAGATAATATACTTATATATATATATATATGTGTGTGTGTGTGTGGGGGGGTTATTTATTTTTAATGATAAGCGATTATGTAGTTCAACGACGAATAAAATAGGCAAAATTGAAGTAATTTGACATAGTGATTAATTTATATATTAATAGATGATGTATCCAGAAAGTAATCTCTGTGTGATATGAAAATAAAGCAAATGCATATTCAGAAGTAAACATTTCATGTTAAAAACTCAATAAAGGCTATTCTTTTTAACACTTTCCAACAAGGTTGAAAAGTGTTTATGACTTCGGTTTGTCTGTCTGTCCGTCAGTCTATCTATTCGTCTGTCCGTCAGTCTGCCCGAGCTCTAACTCCAGTAAATATTTATGGAACTTCTTGAAACTGATATATGTTATTCAAGTTCACTATCGGATGTTCTCTATTGAAAATGGTGTTTATACCTCTACTAGTTTGTTTACAGGGACACCCGAAAGTATTTCAAAGCATTGTGTTCTATGACAGGTATTTCTATAAACCATATTTTCATACCTTTACTGTAAACATATCTGAATGAAATTGAAATATGTTATTCAAGGTCACTATTGGATGTTACCTGTATAAAATGGAGGAAATACCACCACCGATTTATGTACAGGGACACTTAAAAGAATTCTAAAGCATTGCGTTCTATGAGAGATATTTCTATATATCAAATTTTAATAACTTTACATTCCACGAAGTTTTAGGAAATTGAAACATGTTATTTATATGCACAAAAAAAGTATTTGCATAGAATATAGCTTGATTAGCATTAGATTTACAGGGTAACACAAAAATATCCATTTATATTAAGAACTATAAATAAAAAATTGCTAGAATTGTACTTTCGTTTACATTAAGCGTTTTTAACACTTTCTAACATTTTTAAGTGTGAATATGATTTCAGTTTGTGTATCTGAGCATCTGATTGTCTGTCTATCTGACCACGCTCTAACTCCTGTAAATATTTATGGAATTTCTCGAAACTGATATATTTTATTGATGTTCACTATCGATTGTGCCATATTGAAAATTGAGTGAATATCTTTTCTGGTTTGTGTACAGGGACACCCAAAAGCATTCGAAAGCATTGTGTTCTATGAGTGTTATTTTTATAAATATTCTCCCTATAGAATGTTCCCTATTTAAAATGACATTAATAGGTCCTGTATAACTAGTTTGCTTACAGGGACAAAAAAAATAAAAATAATAATAAAGCCACTGCATTATGTTTAAGGACAGAATTTTTTGAAAGTTATATTTAAAAAATTTTCTACTTTAAAAATTATAAACGTATTGAAATGTATTGTTAATATTCTAAAATAATATTTTGTATAGAATATGATATGATTAACTCTCTGATTTACAGGACTACACTAAAATATTCAGAGAGGTCAAATCATGCAATTATGATCTAATTGCTGCATTTTTTTTTGCGTTAAGCCTTTTTAACTCTTTCCAAAATACATAAGAGTAATTTCAAAATCAATTAGTCTATCGGTATATTTTTCAGTTCTTCTCTCTGTTGTGTGATAACGTAGGCAAAGAATATTAAAAGTTATTTGATACAACAATTGCGTGCAGTTGGAAAGTGTTACTAATCAATGCGTACTGCATGATTTTTTTTCTTGTTTTCTCCATAACAACAATCATTTTGTATTCATGTGTAAAAGCGCATCGCACATGTCTGTGTTCCTTCTACAAATAGATATGTTGCCTCTAATGTCAACCGAATTAATACACATATTTTTAGCATGTCACGAGTAATAAGCCTCTTATAAAGAATAAATTATTTCATTTACAAAAGTATGTAAGTGTTAATAATGTCATTAGGTGCAAAGCAATTCAATACACTTCGCTGCAAAAAAAAAAAAAAAAAAAAAAAAAAAAAAATCGAGCCCTGATACCATTCTTGCTGATTCTTATGTAAAATGACTTCCCGAACCTGAATATGATCCCATTTTGCCCCATCACCCACCGTTTTCTCGGGACACCACCCCGATCCCCCAATTTTTATCACTGTTCAGTAATATTATTGCCATGAATTTGAATTGGAGAATGAAAAATAATTAACACTTAATATATGTATATATACATAATGTTTAGTAAATGACATTAATAATAGACTAAAAAATATAAGAAATGTAACACATATTTTCAGTGACAAATCCCCACCTAAATTTTCACCTTGCCGCAGATGTTGATGTTTTAGAATTTTCTAATTCGGTAGCCCATCAGTTGATATTTAACAGTTAAAATAATCTTTCCTCCCCACTCCTAAAAATAAAATTTTTAACCATAAAATTACCGAAAAGTGATCAAAATAGGGGACAGTCCCTAAAACACGGTGGGTGATAGGGGAAAAAAGTGTCATATTGAGATTCAGTAAGTCATTTTACATAGGAATTTTTCAAAATGGTGTAGGGGGCAATTTTCATGCCTAGCAGTGTTATTAATGAAATAAATCAATCAAAATCGTCGTACGTATAGTACTCAAAATCAAAAGTGTATCACCTCAGTCCTTACTATTGAATCGTATTTCATCCGTATAACTTCTAAATATGTTGATAAATGCAAAATGGCTTAATGATTGCCGAATTTAAAAAACGGATTACAGAACAGATGACCAAAATGAAATATGTCTACTACGAAACGTACATAAAATTCCGATAAATTAAAATAATGTCATTGCCTTCGAAATAGTTCGACAAATGCACCAAACATGAGCAAAAATATTACCTCGACATTTCAATCGAAAGAAATAGAAAAGAAATTCGATTTACGAAAATGTTTGTAATTTTTTTTTTTTTTTTTTTTTTGGTAAATCTGTGTACCTATGCATCATTCTAGTTTTTAAGAGGTGTTAAACAATTTAATATATTAAACTATTTGAAAAAAAAAATAAATAAGTTTTCCAAATTAACGACTATGCATTTAATTTGTTGCATCGGATTATTTATTTATTTATTTATTTATAAAACAACATAACATATGCTTTACAAAACGCTCTGTGCATATTTGTTTCAATATAATAAATTGTAAAAATTAGTTTAAACTGTCTCTCTGCGTTTTCGAAACCACTGTTTATAATAAAACAATGTTATCCCAGAGAATCATTTAAAACTTTCAAACAAAAGTAGTAGATTTTACTTTAGTCAGTTTTTGAAGTTGGATAAACCACAAAACACAGTTTTTTTTTAAAAAAGTTAAACATTTTAGTTTTCCAGCAAGATTGTTAGTTTATATATTCTTTTTAACATTCGATTATTATTATTATTATTATTTGGAATATCTTCCATGAGAGATAAGCTTTTCTTCCATCGAAAAGTAAATGATTTTTGTATTTTCAAGAGTAAAAGCAACCATTTTCACACACAAAGAATTTTGAAGCAAGGATTTGAATGTTTTATATTCCAACTTTTGCATATTTATTTCTTAAAATTATACTCAGTTTTTGACAAATATTTACATGCTTTGTAATTAAAAAAAAATATTTTAAAGCATATCTTTTAGTTGAATAACGTTTGTTGTTTAATGGAGGGAAATATGTATTAATAAGTTTAAAAAATAGAACTTTTTTCAGACTTTAGTGAAATCTTAAAGTATTGAAATGGAAGGGCCAGCCAATGTGAAGTTAAGTAATAGGTCCAAATGTAACTGTCACAATTTCAAACAAAATATTTCATTGTATTTCATTGAAATGAAAAGAATTTTCATTCAATGCACAACAACCATTTTCAATCATGAAATGAATTTTCATAGTTGATGAATTAAAGATTAAAATGTCTAAATAGGAATATCCTGGTCTACTGAAGTTGTGCCAACGAATAATATTCTCACCTATTATACCTACATTTGCAGACAATATGACCTTGTCAACTGATATTATGTGAGAAAAGACGAACTAGTTATCAGCCAGGGTAGCGCAGTCGTAGAGGAGCCGCACGTTAAGCCTGGGGCCCGGGTTCAATTTCTGGCTCTGGTATTTTTCACATAGTTGCTTTAAAAATCAATCTTACACTCCAAACTAACTAATTATACGGCAAATTTATTTATTTAATTTTTTGTACTTTTCGTGGTATTTGTTCCCAGGTTTCATTATGATACTGATAAATGTAGCCCGTGAAGTGTGGATTTTGTCAGAAACATCCACTAACTATTTTATGAAAGACAAATATAACAATGGTATACTATTAGTTTTTTCAGAAGGAAAAATCACATTTAAGTTATTGTCCTGATATTATAAAGATTATTGTGGTTTGGTGATATACAGAATTTTACGACACCTGATAATGCCATATACATTTTTTTTTCATAATTACAAATTGTTTTCTTAGTACTAATTTAAAATTAATGTACAAGATGTTGTTTGTGCATACAAGTAATTTTTAGATTAAATTTATAAAATTATGAAGATATGTATGCAATATTATATACGCATAATATTTAAGAATATTTAAAAAACCGATATGCGTAATTAAAAGTTTATTGTATATAAATTAAATCAAATTTGACTTTTCTTCTTCTATTTTAAAATAATAGTTAACATTTAAATATATTGTAAATAGAAATACGAAATTTCAGAAATCGTTTGCTCTTTGCTCTTTGCAATTTTAAACTGTGAATTATGAGCATTCTAATTAATTTTAACATTTAATTTTCTTTTACCTTAGGATTTTTATGTTTTATAATAATTAATGTTACCGATTTCAGAGACGAAAATAATGAACAAATTTTTAATAATCTGAAATCCCTTTTTATGCTTATAACTCCTATAAGCGTAACAAATGTCTTAATCCCGGAAAATAAGTTCTTTTATAAGAAAAAATACATAATAAGAAAATACATAATAAGATACATAATAAGATTTATAAGAAAAGAAACATACATACATATACAGAAAAAACGTTTAATATAATGTAAATGCATAAATATCTTACTATTTTTCTACAACCAGCACTCTGTCTACATTTGTTATAACGTAGTACATATTTTTTTTTATTCCAGTACATTTAAATATGCCACCGGTGATGGCAACCAAGTAACAACGTATTATTTCAGCTTATCATGACTCTAAAGACTCTTGCTATGAACAAATTGTTTTTATTTTCAAAAGTGGATAATAATTATACTAGTACTTAATAAATAAAAGTTCTTAGGATCAAACCAGTTCTTTATTATTGAAATCACATTTTCACGTCCTGTATTAAACTATCTTATCTTTCAACTTAACATTGAATCATTTATATTTTCTGCGTACACTTTATAAATCGGTTGATTAATGTGGAATGTTTAATGCTCTTTGCGTTGAGAAAACGAATTACTGAATATACAACGGATGTTCTGAAAATAATTCGTCATTTTCTTCACACTGAAACATATTGAAAAAAAAATTACAAGATTACATAGTGAACTATACATTTTGTACTATTTTTCAATATAGTGCAAAACACTGACATTGAGATATATATAGCGTGCAATTAGTTTGAAGAAACCAGTTTTGTAAAATTCCGTGGCTTGAGATGCAAGGATTTATCACATAGCCTGCTCTACCTTTAGCATTGTTTTGTAAGTGACGTACAGAGCCAGCTGTCCGCTATATAGTGTTACCAGTTCTGCCGGATTTTTTATTCAATAGTCACCAATAAACTTTAATTGTAACGCTTGCTTAATCACTTCGAAGACTGATAGTCTATTATATGTATATCTAATATCACTTCTCAAGATTATTTTTGATTATTGAATAAAAAATCAACTAGATCCGGAAACAGTGGTCCGCTAACAACCTGTTCTATACTCTAGCAATGTTATTTTCCTTCGTAGATGTTGATGGACACTCAGTTCGTCTTTTATCTTCACAAGCTGTTTTCCTTCAAGGGACATGAAAAAGAAGCGACTAACCACTTGGCAAGACATTGTGGAGTTTGCATTCCTGCAAACTCCATCTTAACTTACTTAATTGGATTACTAAGAGAACACAAGACTTTAAATAACAATAACTAAAGTTTATTTGAGCAGATTAATGGGAGGGCGGCCTGGTACTAAAGCTTAGCTCAGTCAGCGTTTTACTTAATCAAAAATATATAAATCAACAATTTAATTATCTTAAATATCTCACCCCAGCAGATAATCGAAAGGTGTAGAGACGCTCACACTCGTGCTCCAATACTACGGCTTCACTATGGGACAGAGGATTCCCTTCTGCCCCAGCTTGAACTTTCCGAAAACTAGTAGACACTCACCAACACTCAACACTACTTAACTTCACGCCACTAAAACTCCACTATTCTACTTTCGATATTCACCAAAATAAGAATCATCACATTCGCTATAATATCCTCCAACATCCACTATACGATCCTACAACATCCACTATCGATCCTCCAACATCCACTCCATCTACTAAAACCATCTCTATTTTTATACTTCTTCCTGCACCCTCCTTTCACTACATTTCAAACCGTACTTTTAAAATTCACTTCTAATTTAACTAATATTCAAAATTTTCATTGAATGCACAACAATCATTTTCAATCATGAAATGAATTTTCATAGTTGATGAATTAAAGATTAAAATGTCTAAATAGGAATATCCTGGTCTACTGGAGTTGTGCCAACGAATAATGTTCTCACCTATTATATCTACATTTGCAGACAATATGACCTTGCCAACTGATATTATGTGAGAAAAGACGAACTAGTTATCAGCCAGTGTAGCGCAGTCGTAGGGGAGCCGCACGTTAAGCCTGGGACCCGGGTTCAATTTCTGGCTCTGGTATTTTTCACATAGTTGCTTTAAAAATCAACCTTACACTCCAAACTAACTAATTATATGGCAAATTTATTTATTTAATTTTTTGTACTTTTCGTTTTTATGAAAGACAAATATAACAATGGTATACTATTAGTTTTTTCAGAAGGAAAAATCACATTTAAGTTATTGTCCTGATATTATAAAGATTATTGTGGTTTGGTGATATTTAGAATTTTACGACACCTGATAATGCCATATACATTTTTTTTTTCATAATTACAAATTTTTTTCTCAGTACTAATTTAAAATTAATGTACAAGATGCTGTTTGTGCATACAAGTAATTTTTAAATTAAATTTATAAAACTATGAAGATATGTATGCAATATTATATACGCATAATATTTAAGAATATTTAAAAAACCGATATGCGTAATTAAAAGTTTATTGTATATAAATTAAATCAAATTTGACTTTTCTTCTTCTATTTTAAAATAATAGTTAACATTTAAATATATTGTAAATAGAAATACGAAATTTCAGAAATCGTTTGCTCTTTGCTCTTTTCAATTTTAAACTGTGAATTATGAGCATTCTAATTAATTTTAACATTTAATTTTCAATTAAATAATAATTAATTTAATATATTATTATTTAATATATTATTTAATATATTATTATTATTATATTTTAATTTAATATTCAAAATCTAAGTCTTTTAATGCAGCACCCTGCCGACACAAAACTAGCTCGACCTCAACCGTTACCGAGCCACTGGCGACGGAGTGATTTTAACCGTCCCCACTTCCTACTTTGCTGGATCCAGCTTAATTGAAACAACTGTGGTGACGTTCTAACGTCTCAACCTCACAACATGACCTATTCGTCATGCACGGTCTGTAGGCATTCGTTGAGGACGAAGACACTAGCCCCATGTGTACATTCATACCGGATAAAATCACGTTTTTCTATTGTTGACCAAGTTGTCAACACATGTCTATCTATCATTCAGATTTGCATTGGAATAAACTCCAGCACTCTTGTCGAATCGTATTGTTTTTTGTTTAGGGATCTGCGCATGCGTCTTTCCTCTTCCGTTGATGCTCCTTCCATCGCCCAACCAACCAAGGCTGTACTTTATTACTGCTATTGTTTGTTTCACTTGATGTAACATTTTTTCGCTGAAAAAAAATTACGAAACTTATTTTCGGAATATCCCTCGTATCTCAAAAACGGCGTAATAATCACGCGAGACACAGCTAACGCTCGGCGATAATTTCACGGCCCCAATCCCATTCTCTTCTCGAGTTTTGATTACTTTTGATAGTCTATTTTGAGCTTATATTATTTTCGTTTTTTTTTTTTTTTTTTTTTTTTTTTTTTTTTTTTTTTACCAGCGAACTTGTGATTGTGAGATATTTTCCTTTTCTTCCCATGCTACTTTCTATGGATTTTTCTCCTTCCTCTTTTTTTTTTTACATTATAAAGTGTGGTTTAGAGTATAAATTTTACCATGTAAAATACGTACTTAGATGCGTGCATAATTTTAATGAATATCGAACAATATAGAAATTAAATGAACTTAAAACGGGATTATTGCCAAACAATCATAATATTGGAACTTGTAATAATATATTTCAAAGTTTCATCCTATAATTTTTCTTAAAACATAAACGCAATATTATGATTTCTAACATTAAGAATAATATCAAGGAGAAGCTGTTTTATAAAAGAATGTTTTATTTAAGAGTTTTTTAAAAATAAATTCTTCCTGTTAAAAACGCAAAGATACATTTGCTTTAAATTTTCGAAGTACTTATGATAATGCTTTTATACAATTCCAAACAAATGCTTTACATTAAAAAAAATATATATTCAGATTTTGTAGATGTAATACAAAATACCGAAATTTTTGCTTTTATAAAAATTTTGTTTGCTATTTACTCTTTCTTTTTGCTATATAAAATGTAAATTTTTATATCGAATTCTTTCTGATTTAAGTTATTTTATACACTGTTATGATGTAATTTCTTGATATTTAAATAATAATTGTATTCGTTTGATAAACAAACAAATGATAATTTAGAAGATATAATGTAATTATCCATTCACATCAAACACATTAAATAAATTTTAGCTTTTAAAGTGTGCATAAAACTAAGTTATTTTTATTTAATTTTTATTGCTTCTTAATTAATTATTATTTTTTTTTCTGAGAATTGGCATATATACTTTCACATGTTAAGAAAGATATTTTTTTGTATGGTAGACCTATGATTATATTTGTTAATCCTGTTAAAACAAATTACAAATTTTAATATTTTTGTACAGGATATTTACTGTTTATGTAAAGTAAACAATTTTATCATCACATATTTGTTTCTCTTTTGTTGGATTTAACTACTTCATTTAATATAAATCTGTCAGACCAAAATTGTCCTCATCCTCCTCATGTTCGTTCACTACATGCTTTTTGCTTTTATGTTGTCGTCTGGCTTTCTTTCTTTCTTTCTCTCTCTCTCTCTCTCTCTCTTTTTTTTTTTTTTTTTTTTTTTGTTTAATTTTGGGAAATAGATTTTTTGAGAAATTCCCTTCTTTTTTGTAACGGATTATCTTTTTTCTGTTTTGCCTTGAATTTCTGCTATACTTATTTGACTAATATCTCAGTCATAACTTTCAGAATTCTGTTTTCTCTTTCGCTGCAATTGTTCCCTGGTTTCTGCCATCAAAAAAGGCAGTAAGGAGAAGAAATAATATTACTATCAAGGCCTTTTATTCGTGAATTGTTTGATACCAGATGCCCCTGGAAGAAGATTCGTCGAAATCGATGACAATTATGGAGTGGTAACTACACTGGGTTCCGATGTGGAAACTGAGTTAAGTCTATGTCTGATATACCGTAGCATAAAACCTAAATTTGTAAAAAATTCTATTGTTTTTGTACAAAACAGCAATTGATTTAATTTTGGTAGGTGGTAAAAGACATTTTATCATTCATTCTATTTAAAGTCTAACTCGAATAACCATTAATTTAAATACATTGCACCAATAGTTATTGTCATTACAATTTCCTCAGGAGCCAAATTCAGGTTTTTCCAATGTGTTAGTCAGGGTTCGTACACTTCTTATTTAGGCACCAGTACAATTTTGTAACACTTTTTTGTCATAAAATAAGCTTATAACTGTACGTAAAATTCTATTATATGAATATTGTGGTGAAAGAAACTTTATCTGAAGATAAATGTTTCTTGGAAATAAATTTATTTTAGGAACATCCTCCATTACGTCCTCCATTACCATCTTTGGTAAAGTTACAGGACATGTTAGCTAGCAAGGTTAACGTGCTCTATGTGAAATGATCTAACTAACCGCATAACGCCATTTTTATGTTTCTTGAGTGTAAAGATCTAGACCGAAAGTATTTCAATAAACATTCTGTGCAATGATTTTGAATGATTATTCTAAATACTACTTACAAAAATGCAAAATGTAATCTATACGAAAAATATTTAAAAAAAAGGTTATTTAAAAAAAAAAAAAAAATTATTTCAGCGAAAATTTAAAATTCTCTCAGATTCTTTAACAGATGATCCTTTTTTATTGACATTTGTATGGGAGAAAAAGACGAGGCAGCACATCCTTCACTGAGAAAAAAAAAAAAAAAATATATATATATATATACCGCCTTCCTCTGGAATGAATAAGTGACCATTTTCTAAATCCCTTAACTAGAAATATAGATTTCCGAGCTATGCGCATAAGGCACGCCAATAAACTGAATAGACGAAATGATCGAGAATTTCTAGTGTACACATTTCTAGATGGTGAAACAATATTCTGAATACTCTATATATTCTGAATCATTTGTATTGAGAGAAATTCTCGCTTAATATAGTTGCTGAAACCCGCCTCTTGTAGTCTCATTTATTTGCAGAGATTTTTAAATAGCTTTGCCCTCAAGAATATAGGCAAACACTCTAAAATTCTAATAGGGGCTTCTAGAACTCGCTTTACAAGGGGACTAGATTTTATAAGGATGACATGGGACTATTTCTTCTAGAACCACAACTTAGATTCTAGATGTCAGTTACAGAATTTTTCCTCAGTGTTGGCTGGAGTAACAAAGAAATCTGACGAAAAGTTAAAGAAAATATCGCTAGTGTATACTTCGTTGCACAAATTTTAATCAATTAATATTTAATAAAATTAAAAAGTTAGTCTGTGAAATGATTCTTTATCTTTTACGGAATTAAAATTTAAAATCAATATCTGCAAAAAAAAAAAATATATATATATATATATATGTAAATAAACGTTTCTTTATGTGATATTTTAAAAAACATTTTTGCATAAAATTCATTTAAAATCGTTATATATTCACAGCATTTTAGGAGAACTTTTTCGTTATATAATAAGCGCGATACTTTTCTTTTAATTATAAAAATATATCTTTTTTTTTCTGTTTGTTTGCTTATCTGACATTTAAAAGATCGCTGAAAGATTTTCTTGTTTAGAAAATGTTTTTAAAGTATTACATAACTAAGCTTTTAAGTACAAAGGCATAATAAGATGTTAATATACGGTGTAAAGTGGAATGGTCTAGATTAAACTGACGTATTGTCAGTTCAAAAGTTAAGATTTAGTTCATATATTTAATTTGGCTTGTTTCTTTCAAAAAGCTTTTACCAAACTGAGTAAGTTTTTGATGTGTTTACGTTTAAAGAAAATAAAAAGTTATGTTACTGATTACAGCATACGTAATGCATTAAGAAATAACTATAAACTGACATTGATTTGTAATAAAGAAAATACATTTAAAGAAAAGTGTTATAGAATGAAAAATAATGTGTATTGTATATTAGTTATATTCGTTTTCAAATTTGTCAATTATTATTCAGTTCTTTATATAGTTTTCAATAATAGTATTTAGTATTTACAGTTACTTCTGGCTATAAAAATTTTTTTTTTTAAATATGTCTTTTGATTTCTCTTTAATATCTTCGCCATATATATGGAAATTTTCTTTTCTGATTATTATTTATTTCTACAGGAACGAAAGTTATAGTATTTTTCAATATATTAGTTAAAGTTTTGCATGATCAAGTTTCTTTTGTCAGGTCTCTTTCATTATAAAGTGTTTTTCCTTCATCAACAGTCCCCATAACCTCCAGCAAGACTCGTAATCGGTATGGGATATATATTACAAAGGACGCTATATTTGTTCCTTCTTAAATTATGTTAAAATTATGAAAATATTTATACAAGCGATTTCAACCTTTTTTTGACAGGACCTTTCAGAACGCTCTCTTCATACCTTCTTCAGAACTTATATCATTTTCATTGCTGGAGGACCTATCGGTGCAAGTGCAGGCAGCAAGGTTTTCCTGTACACAATTACTTTGCATGTTCCCTTATCGATCCTCATCCTTCATATAATACTCCAAATAAACTTCAAAACTGACTTATATAAAACCTCTTCACAGAATTAACTAAAACTTTTAAACTAAATAAACTAAATTAAATTAAATGAACTAAATTTACCAAAACATTTGTGAGCCTACACAGAAAAAAAATTCCTTGATTGACATCTTGAAACTAAATTGTAGTGCTAGTAAAAATAGTTTCATGTCATCTTTTATAAATTTTAGTTCCCTTTACTAAAGAGTTCGAAAAACCCTGTATTAGAACTCTAGTACGTTTTCTTATATTATCACAGTCAAACTTATTTAAAAATCTCTGCAAATAAATGTGAAGTGAGTTTTAGTAAATATAGTTATTGTTTATGACCAGATTCTAGGAAATTAAGCGAGCATTTCTCGCAATACAAAGGATTCAGAACATTCATAATATTGTTTTATGATCTATAAACGCATATACTAGAAAGTTCCGTCACAAAATTTGAACTCTTGTCAATTGCCTCCGGGACCTTAGGCTTCACACCAGATGTATCCTGAAAATAGTTCTTTTTTCCCAACTGTGCCTCATTCATCACAAAATATTGTACACCAGTGTGAGCATTGCTAGGATGTGGTACACCGGATATTAGTTGATATAATACCGCCCTCTGCTGGTGCTGTCGATTTAAGCTGGTGGTATACCTAAAAATAAAAGCAACTTAAATTTAAGAATACAAAAATCCGGTGGTTTCAATATGGTTCGGCAGTCTGAGTCTGTTCTTGCCCAGACGGGTCCGAGAACTCACAGAACCCCCTTAGAGTCAATGGCGATTTCGGGAGAATCAGAAAATAGCTCTAAAATGTTACATAGCAGCAAGATGGCAAAAAAAAAAAAAAAAAAAAAAAAGGTAAATCAACATAAAAAAAAAAAGGGAAGAAAGAAAGATAAACATAATTTGTAGAGCACAACAAGTGTAACACAGCACTATTGAATAACATAAAACGTATATATAAAGGAGTTCCAAAATTACAGCAACAAACTTTAACAGGAGATAGCACATTTCATAAAGATTCAAAATTATACAGGAACCCATGTCCTCAAATGTCCTTTAAACCCTTTAAGATCCAGATGTTTCGTATTATTATTTAACACATATAGGCGAAGGTTTTAAATTTTGAATTTTAACAAATATTTTTTCGTGCGAATGATATTATAAATAAATAAACGTATAAAGTATTAATAGTGTTTCTAATCCCTGTGTTTCTAATCCAACAGTGATTGTATTTATACGAATATTCGTACATGTTTTGTATCGCATGATTTTAAATTTTACAGTGCAGGCGGATTTACAAAGATCTAAAAATTAGACTGCACATGATTAGTCAATTTCACTAACACATGACGGTAACTGCTAAAAAACGCCAGAATGCATCCGCTCCTTAACGAATTAAGGTGATGATTGCTGCCACTGGTTGCTACGTATTCCTCATTCATTCAGCTGTTATCTACATCCACGTATAGTTTTGTTTTTTGTAACGGTACACTAAAAATGGTGGCAATTACTTTAGACGAAAAATGGTGTAATGAAATTTCTGGTGTTATGAAACGCTTTTAGTTTTGATTTAGAGAAACACCAAGAATTATTGGTGTTTCAATACACCAAAAAAATTTTCATTACACAAATTTTGGTGTAAAGTAGTTACGACCATTTTTGGTATATAGTTACACAAAATATATTTTACAATAATGTTTACAAAGTAACTTTCCTCATACCATTAAAGCAAAAATAATTTAGAAACAAAGATACTTTATTAAATGCTAGTTGGTGTATAATAACATTGTTTCAACTGTTACTAAATGCAAAGCAGATAAAATTAATTTTACGAAAATATCTTTTAATTATGTTTTTTACGATCCAAAAGTTTGTCTGATATTTTTTATAAAGGACCTATTTTGATATTTTTCGCTAAAGTTTCTAGAGTATAATTTAGCATTTAGTTATAAATCCTAACATATTATAAATACAGTGTTCGCTAACTTTTCGATTCCAAGGTCTACTAAATCCACAAATTAAAACCCAGTAACACACTAACATGATGTATAAAGAAACAGAATTATATCTGTAGAATAATAACACACCCCAGCAAGAAAAGTGACATAAAAAAATAAATGTAATAAAAAATTAGAAAAAAAAAACAGTATTTGAGAACATTCAATTTTAAATACATCATTGCCTAGCTTGCAATAAAACTGATGTAAATGCCTGTTTATTTCGAAATTTATTAAAGTTTCGAAATAGAGATGTCACATTTTGCACGTGCAGTGCTTCATACACATTTTTAATGATATAAACTTAAATTTGACATTTGTTTGTCATCGTTCTGAATAGGGCGATTTTTTTTTTTTTAATGATAGAAACCTATTTAATATAGAACTGTATAAATTCTTATTTTTTACAAGAAAATCGCAAATGTGTTTTTAATCATAAGAAAGATGCATAAAGGTTATTTAATTACAATAAAATAGTTATTTAGAGCGAAAATTTTAACAATCTTTATTAATTCTATGTTATTAGAAATTCAGACGAACGATTTGACTGCAGTGATAAATTGCTATTTTCATATATAAACTATATTTACAAATCTATTAGTATGCATGGTGTTACATTATAAAATTCGTAAATTGGGCAAATATTTTCTATAAACATTTTAGACTTTTACATAGTTAGAATAATATGATAAATTTTAGATTAGTCTATGGATAAGTATCAAATGCATATGAGATGATTTATTGTTTGTTCATAGATTCTTCAAAAAAAATTCGTTTATCCTCTTCTCGCTCATCAACAATCTGAAGTCCAGTGTTAATTTACTAACCACATTTACTCGCGTATAAAATAGCAAATCAATTATGCTATTTAAAAAAAAAGAGAGGGAGAGAGAGAGAGAATGAATGAAAATAACATCCTTCTTTTACACCTTTCCGTCTTCAAATTTTAGCTCAAACACAAAGAAAATAAATGTAAAATCGAAACATCTTCTCTTGTGTAAATAATCGCCGTATTCAAGAATTTTTTTTAATTGTACAATGATTCGTAATTGTGTCTAATATTTATGTCAATAATTATGTTTAAAACAAATCTTTTCAAGCTTTAATATGATTTAATTTATGAAAGCAATTGTAAGGGTATGAGCTGCATTTTTGATTGAAACTTTACTTTAACAAAATAATATGTAAATATACATGCCTGGGACATGCAAATTTAAAAACGGCATTTGTAAGTTTTTCTTCTCGGCTAAAAAATGGTATCCAAAACAAAACAACAAACTGACGTTGCCACCAGATAGTTTTCAAACGAACTCCAAAATTGGTGTTCCGAGAGACGACTGTGTGTGTAAGCACAAAATTTCTGCTGTAAGGGTACACCAATTCTACACTGTAAAAAAATAACTATTACCAGCTGCAATCTGTGATTTATTTTATCCAATCACAGACAATTTCTTGCAAGAAATTCTCTGTGATTGGATAAAATAAATCACAGATTGCAGCTGGTAATAGGATTTTTTTTTTTTTTTTTTTTTTACAGTGTAGTGCTTGACGCAATATAATATTAATTTATACCATTTAAAATGCATTTGAATACTTGATTCAACACGAAATTCACTGCTTGTGTACGCAATTTTAGGGTATTTCAAAACCAATTTTGGGGCTACATTACTCCATATTTTTTACAATGTACGTTTGTAACATCCTCATATGTTAATATCTGAATACCCCTCGTTTTTAAAGGTTTAAGATGACATTTGCACAACTATATGTCATAACAAACTAACATGCGAATTTGCAACGGTCTGTGTCCATCTGTTTTTGAGTTATGCGAAATACACACACACATTCACATACAGACGTACATACAGACAAAATATCCTGTAAAATCGTAGATATTTTTTACAAGACCGAAGTTGGAGGTGTGAAACTAGATGCCATGACTGTCGCAAATATAAATGTACAACATTCTACGACTATATGTTGCGCAGCATTAGTGCAACGTTAAACCCAGCCAACCAACCGTTCTACGACCATTTGTTTTTGAGATGTGCGAGAAACAAAATGCATTACGCAAATCTGGATTACAATATTCCCTTATACTTTCTTTGAGCATGTAAAAATAAAACATATAATAAAAATAACACAATATATTTTTCACACAACAACATTATCTCATTACGGATTTAAAATTGATGTATTATATGTAGCAAGTCATTTACGAAATGAAGAATTGTTATTTAAATACTGAGTTAGCTTTTTTTTTTTTTTTTTTTTTTTTTTTTAACAAATTTATATATGTAAAACATGCAGACGCTTTTATTATATTTGCAATAAACGTGTGATGGTCAGATTTTCTCTTATATTATTATTATTATTATTTTTTTTTTTTGTAAATATATATATATATAGCATTCAAAATATTGTAATTGAAAATGTATAATTCTGAAAATTTTCTGTCTTTAGTAATTATTCTATAAATTTTCTACATATTCTTTTTTAAGTATTGAAAATAGATATTTTTTTAACATTATTTAATATTTAAATTAAATGATTTAAATTTACCTAATTCAAGTAAAGAAGCTAAGTTAAAGAAAAATATATATATATAAAAAAAAAAATTCATTTTTATATACTTTTAAATGTTGCTAAGGTTGAATACTATAAACCTTTGTATTAAAATGCTATGTCTACTTTTAAAAAATAATACATCATTTAATAATTTTAATTATTTATCAATTAATCGAATTTAAAACTTTATGATTCATTGTATCTTATAAAAGCTTTACTTTCGCTGTCTCTCTTCTATAAAAACTATCCTGTAACTTTTTTCAGCACAAAAGTTATAGGCAATAATATGAATTGTTTTTATATGCTTGCAAAAGCATAATTTATAAAAATACATTAATCTTAAACTACAACATTACTTATAATTTTTCAACGATAATATGAGATTTTATTTTATTCAGATTTGGAGTAACTCAGTTTCACACACAGTTTCTTAAATAAAAATACATTTTGGTTTTCCAGAAATATGGGCAGTTTATACATTCTTTTTAACTTTCAGTTATTTTCTGGAGAATATTTTTCACTCACAAAGATAATATTTTCATCCAGCTAAAAGCAAATGTGTTTTGCATTTTCAAGCGTGAAAGAAGCCATTTTCATACACACAGATTTCTGAGAAAGGGATTTGAATGTTTTCTTTGTATTTTTAAAAATATTTATTTCTTTTAAATTATATTCAGTTTTTGACATACATTTACATGTTTTAAAATGGTAAATAAATACTTAAAAATTTTTAAGTATATTTTAACCTTCTATCTACCGCGTTATGAAAAAAATTCATTTGACTTTTTTTCTAGTTACTTAATAGTATCATTTAAAGATACAGGCAATAAAAATTATGCATATCACATGCTCCTAGTAATTAATGAAAATTTGATGAAGTGGTACTTCAGCGTACTATTATTTCATAGAAATCGAAGAATTTATTAGAACCTTAAAAAATGTTTAAAAGAAATATTTACTTTTTATGTTTCTTAATTTTTTCTAAGATTGTGTAAGGTCTGTGCTCCGGCTTCTACAGACCTCATCTTTCCCAATCTATGTAGATTCTAATTCCCTTATAGACACTCCATGCCAACCCAAAACCACCTCTACTCGACACCTCTAGCGATATCACCTCTACCGTCGCCAAACTACGCTGCATCGAGCTTATAAATTCCCAATCTCAACCAACATCTTACCTTCAATACTGATTTCCTACGGCGTCTTTTATTTGCCCCAACCCAACGCTACATCTACCTCACAACTGGTGGTAGATTCTTGTGGTAATATAACAATTATTAATGCCACACATGAAGATCGTGATGAATTCCAAACGAAAACTGCGAGAGCACGCTGTAAAATATTTCCTGCGTCAAGAAAGGCTACATGTAGCGTCTAGTGCCTTGAAGTGAGATTAAAACGAGTTATATACATATTTCTTATAAATACCTTAAATAATTCCTATACATAAGTACCATTTCTTCCATATATTCGATTTTATAAACATTTGAAACAAATGGCACTTAAAAGTACTGTGAGTAGATGAAGGGTTTTTGTTAATAAGATCTATATATATATATACACTGACCAATAAATTAGAAACCTGTAAGACCGGTCTAGACGATTGTCTAGAAATGGTTGCTGGCGGCGTAGGTAAGATAAACCTGTTATAAACATTTGGGGAATGTTCTGCTTGTAAGGAAGTGGTCCCCTGGTGTTACTTGAGGATAATCAAAAAGCCATGCAGCACCTCAATATATTGATAGATTAAGCTCATCCCTCAATGTTACATTTTTACTCTGAAGTTAACGGATGCTTTGTGCTCGATAATTCAACCATACATCGTAGCAGGATCGTTCGAGATTGGTTCAGTGAACATCGATCTGATTTTTAACAGCTTCCTTAGATGTCATAAAATCCAGATCTTAATCTAATAGAAAATGTTCGGGACATGTTGGAAAGGCGTATACGTCATCAATCTCCTCTTCCATCCAATTTACAGGATCTTAAAGTATGTGTATCCAACGTATGGTAAAATCTGGTCATAAATGCTCCTCAGAAACTTGTAGAATCGCTGTGCTCACGAATACTGGCTGTTATTCATGAAAATTAGGTCCAGCTTGCAAAAGAAGGTTCAATAAAATATTAATTTAAAAGTTTCTAATTAATTGGCCAGTGTGTGTATATTACTTTAGTCAATAACAGATTTAAGTTATTCTAGCTGAACATCCGGTTTACTTGATGCCATAGTGGCAAACAAAATATGTCCTAACTAATTCGCCATTCAGTTAACCTCAGCTGAACTCAGAGGGAATATATATCTTTAAATAATAGTGATTAATAATTTCTGCTAAATCTCCAAATTCTTCTGTAGTCCGTAAACCATGAATTCTGCAAAACATTCAAGTAACCATTTTATAAAGAATGACAAAGTAACATCTCAATAAAAAGCTCTTAGACGATTCTTTTTTGTTGATTGGATTGGATTGACTTAAGTTGATTAAAGTTGCATTAGAGCTGCGTAAAAGTTTGTAATTTACTCTTAGGTGTGGTCTGGAGACGTTCTATTACAAGTTTAATCCTGTATAGAAGAAAAATAAAAATAGGAATTTCGACAATGGTTGCCTAGTTGGATGCCTCAGTTATTTCGTACTCATTTTGATATCGCATTCTTTTGTACTGAAAACATGGCATGAAAATAAAGCTAGATAATACTAGTAAAATAATATCACTTATGTCGGTTATAGTCTTTTCTGTCATTCAACTACTGACTGTTTGATTTCAAACAAATTGGTTGGGGTGGAAATAACTGTAACTATGTAATAAGTAAAAGTTCGAATTATATTTCAATTGATAAGATAGATTTTAACCTAATAGACATCATATATATTTGTTTGAACTTTTTTATTGTTGTTGTTTTTACATTTAGACATATAAATTTCAATCAAGTGTTAAATAGTAAAAAATACCTTACAATGTCCTTTCCGACAGAGTGTCCCTCTCAAAATTCAAAGGTTTGTTTTTGCTGTATTAAATTATATGAAAGAAACTTCACAGCTCTTTTATAAGAAAGAGCTCTGAGAAAACACTTTTGTTAGAAAACTAAGTTTTGTATGCAGGTCTAAATATAACCTAAGATTTTTTCAATTTCTTAAGCTTTTTCGTTTGTATCCAGTGATTACATTGACACCAGGAATCGTGTGTGCCAAACAAGTGTAAACAGAGTATTTACACTTGTTCCACGCAAGCATTTCCACCGCATCATTATATCTATCTATATCTATCTATCTATATCTATCTATTTATATATCAAGCAATGATAAAAAAAAAAAAAAAAATGATGATGACATTTGCCTGATGAGATTATTTTTTCTGCTAAAAGGGATTTTTAAAAGTTCCTTCTTTAGAATTTTTCCAAGCGTCATTTTAAACTTAGCAATACTTTAAAGACATATAAGAATATGAATTACTATCACAAATTGAGTAGAAAACTTAATCGTAAGAAGTATAATGAAAATAGAAATTAATAATAATAATAATAAAAGAATTATGCCATAATAAATAAATAAAAGTCATCGACAATACAGCTACAAAAATTTAAAAGGCGTCCCATTCTAAAGCTGCACTGCATGCAAAAGTATGAAAACTGGGTCGTCAACCAAGATTTTTTATTTGAAACTTTTCTTTGAATGATTATGGTTTCACTATTGCACAATATAAATTTGGTTTAAATAATAAATTGTCTTTTGGTAAGATAAAAATTTAATTAGATGATGAATTTTGTATATTTATGATTTTCAAATTTTAAAGGTAAAAGAGAAAATCTAAAAATCATTTCATTATAAATTTATAATTCAACCACCTTTAATTAAAATTAAAATTAAAATTTTATATAATTTTACATTTGTTATAAAAAATAGCATTTTTAGGAGGAAAAAAGAAATGCTGAAATCTTAGTATTTTTACTGAAACGTAAAAAAATGTCGTTTGTATTTCTAAGAAATACAAACAAATTACAAGTACAAACATATATCTCACGAGTTTTTCCTTTGAAGAAAAAAAAACGGGTACATTGTTCTAGAGGAAATCTAAGAATAAAAGTAAAAAATTTAAATGATTTTAGTATTTTTTCGCATATTTTAATATATTCAGAAGTCTTAAAAGCATGCAATATCTGTGTTTACACACCGAATATATATATATATATATATATATATATATATATATATATATAAGAAAAAGTCGAAATAAAATTAAATATCTGACGGTTATTATGCTGCATATGAAATTTAAAAATAAAATTCTTAAAATTACTTTTATTCTGAAAATGATTTTATTTTTTATTTTTTAAATGCTTATCATATGAAATAAATACTAAATATTTCTCATTTCTTTCAAATATTTTGAAGCTATGATGCACCCCTTCCATATATATTTATGAATGGAAAAAGGTTGTTAGGTATTATATTAAGAAAATAAGTAGAACTAACAAAAAAATTTTAATTATTTATGAGAATTTTTAATGATTCTTATTTTAAAAAGGACTTACAAGGAAACATTCAAAAGGTGTAGACTTAAAAAAATATTGAAAAACATACATGTGCTTCTACTCTTCATAAAACACCAGAAGGTGAAAAAAATATCGGTTGAAATGAATTACAGCGACCACAAAAAATTATCAAAATTAAGCATTTTTGGTAATTTAGCGCTGTTAGGCTATAAGTTCGCTAGCACCCAGATTGCTGGGTATGAACAGAACCGTGTTTTGCTTTTCCGCTAAGAACTCAAAATCAATCCCAAATATGCTTAATTTTGATAATTTTTTGTGGTCGCCGTAACTCATTTCAGCCGATACTTTTTTCACTTTCTTCTCGTGTTTTATAAAGAGTAGAATCACATATATTTTTTTCAATATTTTTTGAAGACGACACCTTTTGAATGTTTCCTTGCTAATTTTTACCGAAAAAATTAATGAAATTTTTTAATGTAAATAAAATTTCGTCTTTTAATTACAGTTAAATAGTTTGAAATTAAATATATATTCCTTTGTTGCAATTTAATGTACGACTAGAAATAAAGTTAAACTACTATCTTATGGCTATCACAAAACATGCTCTTTTATCATCCTATGTAACATCGGTACACACCAGTCATTATGAACTAACATTTAATTATAGTTTGTTACAAAGAATGTTTTACATATACATATGAGTACAATTCCTACCAAATAAGTGTTTAGATAGTGATGTATAAAAAATGGTAGGTAAATGCATCACCACCTTTCAGACGGTATACACCCAGTACTACGTAAATCAGATATATTTCATATGCATCGCAGCATCTTATGATGGCAGTAAACCTAAGGAAGCCAAGGTGCATTTTCTAAACGATTTAACATATGATTCTTTTGGAAATCGTATAATTTATATTACAATTATTTTAAACTGTGAAGTAAAAATATTCGACTTCATAGGAGAAATTAAATAATAATAATAATAATAATAATAATAATAATTTCAGTTTTGTTAAACATTGATAATCCATTAAAAAAAAAAAAAAGAGCTAAAATGTCAGAAAAGTAAAAGAAAAGAGAGCTAAACTGTATTTTGTATGTATGTTTTTGTGCAATCTAATTTAAATAAGTAACTTTCAAAATCCTTGGAGATATAATATTCTACGTACAGTCGGTAACAAAAGTGTCCGAACACTAGCAAAAATTCCTATGTGAAAAAAGTAGAGTTAATACTGTTTTATTAAATAAATCCTTGTCGAATCCTGTTCTTAGTCAGTGTAAGAACATGATTCGATAAGGATTTATTTAACAAAATCGTATGAAGTGTACTTTTTTAACATAGGAATTTTTGCTAGTGTTCGGACACTTTTGTTACCGACTGTACGTTTCGTAATTCATTTAATCGATTGAAAATTTGTGTAGAGAAAAAAATTCTTTAATTACAAGGCGACACAAAAGTATTAATATACATTTCTGTCTATTTAGAATAAGTTTTTAATACCCATTTTTATATTTTCTTATAAACACAATACAATGTAATTAACAGGCATTATTCAGACTTATAAAAAAAATACTTTTCATGGAATATGATATAATAAGCATTATTCAATAGTTACAATGCAACGCAGAATTAAAAGAATTTATTATCTGGTATAAATTGAAATTTTGTGAAGACCATTTTCAAAGAAAGTTTTAGGTAATGATCAGCGTTACATGAAATAATCTATTAAAATACATTCTTATTAAATATATCAGAATAAAGAAAGTTTTATGACATTTCTTCCTCTATATTCAAAAACAGTGTATAATTTTAAGCGTCATCACAGTCATAATTTCATAAAATACATTAAAGCTTAAACGTTGTTATGACTAAGTACAATTGGGAATAGTTTTATAATTTATGCAATAATTTATGATTTTTCTTAGTTATTGAACCTAAAAGCAGTAAATTAAAGAAGAAGTATTTAGTTATTATATTCACTAGTTTGTTATTATTTAATAACTACTGATATTGCGGATTGTGATTTTAATCAAATACAATGTTTTAAAATTATTCATCGTTACCCCTTAGAGAAGAAAAAACTCAAAAATTCATTTTGGACACTTACACAAACACCTGACAATTCTTTAAATTTTTAACCTTACATACATACATGCGCTACTTTTAGCATTACTTTATCTACAGATTAAAAATGGAGCCAAAACATAAGATCAGAATGCAAATTTTTAGATTAATAGAAATTTTTTAATTAATAGAATTTTTAGATTAATAGAATTTTTAAATTAATAGAAATAGAAAATTTTATATGGAATTAAAATTGTAAATGTTATTAAAAATTCTTTATTAAAAAGTTTAAGGTAAAAAAAAAAAAAAAAAAAAAAAAAATGTATATAGGGTAAGTGCACCAGTGATTGACACTTTTAGAGCAATCTCTGATGTTTTTAATGTGTTCTAGTCATCAGAAAATTATTTTTAGAAATCTTAAGTTAATACATATGGCATGAAAGACATTCAGAAACAAATATATGTTAAAATATATACATTTGATAACAATATATATATATATATATATATATATATATATATAGATATAGATATAGATATAGATATAGATATTACGAATTTTTATTTGACACCCACTCAATGTTCCAGTAATTGACACTTCCAGTTTTTCATTTTATCAGTAGTTGGCACCCTATGTTCCAGTGTTTGACACTGCTAGTTATTCATTTTACCAGTTATTAGCACCCTATGCTCCAGTGCTTGACATAAAATGTTAAAATTCTTGTATGTAAAATATATGCTTTTATTATGTTTCTTATATATTAATTATTTCGGGATAGATGTCAATTACTGGAGCACCTACCCTATATATATATATATATATATATATGTTCAGAAACACTGAAATTTTTCATGCATCTTACAATATTCTTTAACCACTTTTCTTGCGAACATAGAAGCTTCTGCGCAAGTCAAAGAATCCAGTATTAAAATCGGGGTGATGGAGAGAAAATAGCGATAAGGGACTGGATGTTTGCCAAATCTCAACCTGTCGGTCAATTCCACACCCCTCCAAGCCATTGGATTGGTCCTCAAAGCCAGTTTTGAGAAACGTGGTTACATTATAACTTATATACTGTTTGTTTCTCGATTAAAGTCTAATGATCTCTGTTACGCATGCGTCAGGTCTTTCAAATAACAATATCAATAAATCTAGTGTTGAAAGATAGCTTTAAACATAAAATAATACTTATAAAAAACCTTAAAAATGTTTCATAAAAATAATTATGTATATTTCTTATTATTGTATAAAAGGAAAATATAAAATAAAAATAAAAATAAAATGCTGAATATTACAATACAATTTTCAATAACTTCTATTTAATGTTCTGTATAGAAAAAAAAATTTGCATTAATTCAGTTCATTCTTATTATTAATACATGCATTAATATTTTCGAAAATATTCTCATTATTTTACTTTAGAATAAAAACCATTATTTTAATAAATTTCCATCATTTAAATAACTTCAAAGGAAGAGTATTTTTTTGAAAAGAATGTATTATTTGTAATTTTAAAAGAATGAATTCTTCATGTTTATGCCTAAAAAAATATGTATGCTACATTTGCTTTAAATCACCAAAGCACTTAAGGTAATCCTTTCATACAACTGAAAATGTATGTTTTGCATTTTCTAGAATAAAAGAAAGGGGTATTCAAATGTTGCAGCTGTATAATAAAAAAGAAATATAAAACTAAAACTTTTCCGAAGTTTTGCTTTTATCAGAATTTTTGTTTTTCTTTATGATTTGTTTTTCTTTCTGTATTTAAGATACTAAGTTCAAATAGAAAATATTAACCAATACGCAAGATTGAATTTTAAATTTATATTAATGTAATAAAAAAATGATTTTTTTTTTTTTTTTTTTTTTTTTACTTTGGTTATTATTTTATTATACATTATAATAATATCATAAAAAATTTGTTTATTAATAAAATATAAGTGATTTATATATATGTGATACATATTTAAACTGTGTATTGGTTGATTCTATTGCAGTCAATATACACACAGAAAAATGGAAAATCGAAACTTGTCAAGAGACTTGCCATCTTTGTGATTCTAGACGTTTGAGAAAAATATTGACAAATTTGTACAAAATTACGCAACATTTTAAACAATCAAAACACTACATAGTTAGTCATCAAACACAAAAGTCGTTTTATTTTACTATGTATTAAAATAATGTTTCGTCTGATGATCAGTTTTGGTTATAAAACTTGTCAGACGACTAGTTTCGCTGGTACAGTTTTCATTCTCCTGAAATTTGACTGGTTAGTCAAATGAAAGGATAAAAATAAATTATTCCAATCTTGTCAGTAGACTAAGAAGATTTTTCTAGTGTAAATTCGTACTAAGTTGCCTTGTCTGGTAACTATAGTTGCTGACTAACCTTCCTGGTCGGATAATTATCATTGTCGACTAGTCGTCTTTGTCTGATAATATTAATCTTCCTAGTCTGGGGTATTGTTTTAGAGAAAAACCAACTAAACAGACATCGTAGTAAAAACGGATTGTTCTGTGGTAGCGTGTTTGACTTGTGATATGGAGGTCCTCAGATCGAGTCCCGATAAGCGCGTTTTGTGTTTTAATTTTTTCAAGTGTACATTCTGACTAACTTACCTTGTCTGGTAACTGTGGTTGTTGACTAACCTTACTGGTCAGATAATTACGATTGTCGACTAGCTTTCTTTGTCTGATAATATTAACCTTCCTAGTCTGGAGTATTGTTTGGAGACTAGTTCATCTAGTACACTTTTTAACTGATATTTCCTAGTCAGCTATTTAGGTTAGTCAGTTCTGTATTGTCAACTGAGCACTTTGCCTGGTAACTGCGACCAACTTATTTTTCAGTGTGTAACTAATATATATGATTTGTTTTGTTTTAGGAAATCATAATCATTAAACCATTCTATACCCTACAAACCTGAGTCTTTCGCCAATCAATAATAATGGTTCGCGCGGTAGGTACTCGTTTGGTTGTTATAGTTTCAGTGTGCCCAACGTCTATTTTGTTTCTCTCCGTTAGCATTTTATCTGTTGTGATAACTACGGTTTGCCCACCATAATGAACAACGTTATGAGTCCAACAATAATTGATATGTTAAATTTCAATAACATGGTTTATTTCTAACCATTATATGACTTCAAAGAAACTATATATTTTTATTACACGCATTGAAATATTGTCAAGGATGTTGATAATTCGCAAGAAAATATGAAGTTAACAAATGATAAATAGCAAATTGTAATATACAGTATTTGGGCCAACAGTCTGTCAACTATTGTGCCATCAATCTAGCCAAAGACCAATTATAAATGTCGTCCAATATAAAACCCATTGTTGTATCAATGTTAACCCTTGTAAATTTTGTTTGTAGGGTGGACATACAACGAGTGGAATCGTAAATTTTTAACTAATGCAAAGAAATTACCAAAATATTTTGATAAAATTTTATTTTCCCATTATGTGCCCTCTTTTATAAAGATGGGCTCTAAAAAGCCATGAAATAGTGAGAAATATCTAGAATTCTTGTTGAGGAAGTAATTAGAGAAATCATAAGAATCAAAATTAACTAGTGTGTTGTGGCCATCGAATCATTTTCTTCTATATAAGCTTATAGAAATTCACGTAGCACCAATTATGTATTTAAAAAAATATTTATTAATTTTTTTTTTTCATTATGAATGCAGATGATATTTATATCAGATAAGTATAACACTAAATGTCGAAAAAAAATCAATCCTGTGTCAACATCTGCAGAAATGTTATTTTTAACTTTCTTATTTCCCTTGAAAATGAAAAATACTTTTGATACTTCAATGTTTATAACGAGGTTAAATCCCTTAATTTTTATTATGTATTATTATACAAACTTTTAAAATTATAAATCTTATACTATTAAGTGAGCAATATTTGTATATATATATGTATATTTCACTGTTCTCGAAAACAGTAGCTCGGACAGTCACGTAATTTAACACAAAGGTGCTCTCCGAAGGGTCACTGTGAACATCGAAGTCAGATTTTTGAATTTTTGATTAGTTTTCTTTAAATTAATAAAAATATGGAAATAAAACTTCCCATTTCTATAATGACGCAGAATGGAGAATCTTTAGAGATATTTTATTGGTTTATTTGATTTTAATTGATTTGAGTATCTTTTACATTGAACTACAGCTACGGTATGATGAATTACAAGAGATTTGATTGGTTTATTTGATTTCCATTGATTTGAGTGAATTTTACGTTGAACTAAAGCTAGGTTATGAGGAATTACATTAGACTTGATTGGTTTATTTTATTTTAATAGATTTGAATGTATTTTACGTTGAACTAGAGCTACGTTATGAGGAATTACGAGAGATTTGATTAGTTTATTTGATTTTCATTGATTTGAGGTAGGGGTGTCCAGTGATGTTTTTTTTTTTTTTAACATGCTTGATAGTGATTGCTGTGAAACGAGTTTCTTGCGTTTTCAGATTCATGCACAGCGTGGTAGGGGTGTCCAGCGATTTTTTTTTTTTTGAGGGGGGGGGGATAAATCATGCGCGATAGTGATTGCCGCGGAACAGAGTTACGTGCGTTTTCAGATTCATGCACAGCGTGTAGGGGTACTCAGTGTTGTTGTTTTCATTTAACGAGCGTGATAGTGATTGCCGCGGAACTGAGTTTCGTGCGTTTTTAGATCCATGCACAACGGGGTAGGGGTGTCCAGTGATGTTTGTTGGTTTTAACCTTCATAGGGTGTTCGGGTCTTTTTTGACCCAAATCGAATTTATTTCGCAGATATTTCGAACATTTTTGGGAATTTTTAAAAAAATACTTTGTTACTTTAATTTTAAGGCTGCAGTGAATACGCACGTACTTTTTTTTAATTTTTCAACTGGTAGTTTTTTCGTAGTAAAAATAGTAACACATAAGTTGTTCGGGTCTTTTTTGACCCGAATGGACTGTTTACGGTAAAGCAATGATAGCGCTATACCTTTCAATAAATTATTCAATTATTATTGCTGTGAGAATGTATTTGTCTCCTCGCTCTTATCTAGTACGTATTTTTCGTTATCCGTAGCCACAATAGATGGCGCTACTAGATAGATACTACATCAGTAACTGTAAGTTTCAGAGAGCGGCATTTTTTCCCGCACTTTCTTTCCTGCTTCCGTATAGTACGTTGTTCTTTTCATAGTTCATTTTGTTGCGCATTTTGTTAGACACACAGTAAAGTCTATGATATGGCCAATCGTGGACTTACTAAAGAAGAAATAGATGAGTTATGGCTTGCGATGTCAGACGAAGAAGAAGTTGTTTCAGAAATTGAAGATCATGTTTCGGAAAGCGAAGAGACATCCGATAACGACACAGATGAAGAATCTGATCAGTCGATAATTCAGACGGAAACTTTAGTTAGCAAAGATGGTAAAATTGAGTGGAAATCTGAACCACAAGCTTTAGGTGGTAGGCGTAAAGCAGAAAATATTTTGAATATGACTCCAGGTCCTACGAAGTATGCTACGTCTAGAATTCAAGATGAATACTCTGCATTTATGTTGTTTTTCCCACCATCAATAGTTAATATTATACTAAAAAATAGTAACATAGAAGGAAAAAATTTATTTGGTGACCGATGGAAGAATTTAAATAACTCTGACTTGGAAGCCTTTATTGGCTTGTTGCTGCTGTCTGGTGTATATAAATCTCGTAATGAGTCCACAGAAAGTCTGTGGGATGCCACAACGGGACGGAGTATATTCAGGGCTACTATGTCCTTAGAAAAATTCAAACTGATATCGAAGGTTCTTCGATTTGATGATAAACAGACCCGACAAAGAAGAAGGGAAACTGACAAATTCGCAGCCATAAGAGAGCTTTGGGACAAGTGGGTGGAAATATTGCCAATGTTGTATAATCCCGAGATGTAAGTTACTGTGGATGAGCAGCTAGTTGCTTTCCGTGGAAAGTGCCCATTTCGTCAGTACATGCCCAGCAAACCAGCCAAGTACGGCATAAAATTTTGGTTACTTTGCGATAACGCTACCAGTTATGTTTGGAATATACAACCGTACCTTGGAAAGAATCCTGGTTCTGCATCAGAAAAAAACCAAGGTCTCAGGGTTGTTAACGATCTTGTTCAAGGCTTGAAAGGTCACAATGTAACTTGTGATAACTTTTTCACGTCTTATGACCTTGGACAGCTTCTTCTGAAAAAAAAACTGACAATGATTGGAACAATCAGAAAAAATAAGACAACAATTCCTCCTCAGTTGCTTCTAAAAAAGGCTCCAATGTACTCCTCAAAATTTGCGTTCACGAAGGACATGACTCTAGTATCGTACGTCCCGAAGAGAGGCAAGTGCGTAGTCCTCCAAAGCACTCTTCATCATGACAAGAAGCTTGCTGACACAGATACAAAGAAACCTGAAATCACTCTGGATTATAACAGCACAAAAGGAGGAGTAGATACGTTAGATAAACTAGTATCTAACTATTCTTGTCGGAGGAAGACCAACAGGTGGCCCATCATTGTTTTTTCCAATATCTTAGATATTTCTGCATATAATGCATTCGTACTCTTCATAAAAGTCAATCCAACATGGAAGATGAATTCATTTCACAAAAGGAGGCTCTTCATTGAAAAGCTCGGCATGACTTTGGTTACTCAACAAATCGAAAAACGAAAACATCTGCCCAGAGCAAGAGCTGCCCGAGAATTAGCGATGAGTATTCAAAATTCAGAACGGACTGAACTCGCTCCTGAACTATCAGGAAGTTTATCAACTACCAATAAAAGGGGAAGATGCCACTTGTGCACACGGACTGATAACAAAAGTTCTGTAAAATCTTTCAAATGTGAACATTTTACTTGTAAAAAACATTTCATTCAAGTGTGCAACAATTGTGTATAAAAGATAATCTCTTTTCTATATTTTTCTATTTTTTCAGTATTTCCTACACATAATTTTCTAGTATATTCCTGTTATACAAATTGAGAAATGTGTAGATTAAAAGATAAATAAATAATTGCATATCCATATTTAGAATTTTTTTTTTCAAATATTATGATGCAAATTCAACTTTTCAAAAAAGCAGTTATTTGTCCCCTAAAGGGTTAAGCTATATAAAAATACAGAAAAGGGTAAAAAAATGATAATTACATAAAAAAATTGTATTTCCATTTTTATAATAGAAAATTTTCAAAAATTCTGTGGAAAATTTAACATTTCAAAAAAGAAATTCCTTGAACTGCAAAGGGTTAAATTATCATTTGATCTACCATTTTCTATAATTTTGTATAACTACTTAATTATCTACATTACCAATATTCATAATGTGTGCCTAGAATTCGAAAAAATTGAAAATTATAATATGGGTCTTTTTTGACCTGAACACCTTAGGTGTATGCTACATTGGAACACCGTATGAAGGTTAACATGCGTGATATTGATTGCCGCGGAACCGAGTTTCATGTGCTCTGAGATTCATGCACAGCAAGGTAGGGCTGTCCAGTGATTTTTTTTTTTTTTTTTTTTTTTTTGGGGGGGGGGGGGTTGTGCGTGAAGCGTACATACGTGCGTTATAGTGATTGCTGCGAAAAGGACTTACGTGCGTTCTCTGATTCGACCGTTCACCGAATAGTGACTTTTACTGTAAGAGTAACAGCTTTAACTGTTTCCAGAATATTCGAAGAATTAACATTTCTTTTTGACTGTTTTCGAGAATATTCGTTATAATAATAGTTTTGTTCCACAGATTCGAGAAGTTTGATATTGTCAAAGAGTTCCCATACTAAAACTGTGAAGAAAATGGTCGCCAATCGAAATATATTTATTTAACCGTTTCAATTATTCAATTAAAAAGATATCCTTTAAATATAGTGCCCAGCGAAGCGGACGAAGCCTGCTACTATTATTTATGATGTATAATGCTGTGTCATTACTTGAAATAGCTTGAAATATTTCATACATATTAATAATTTGAAATATACGGATAGATTTCTTACTTACACTGACATAAATCATTTATCTGTTTAAATAAATCTATAGTACATCATCTGTACACACATTTTATATCTATAAAACAATAAACACAAATTGATTATAAGTAAAGTACCACTTAGAAAAAAAAAAAAAAAAAAAAAAAAAAAAAAAAAAAACTGTAAAAATAAATTCACTGCTCAGAATGACCTAAAATTTGGCATTCTAAAATTCTGCTACCCCTAGCAGTTACAATACTGTAATTTTTTTTACATTCAAGTCTGGGTTTTTGTTTTTTATTCGTTCAATTTTGTTGTTTTTGTTAAGTGTTTTTTGCATTATTTTTATAAGCTTTTATATTTATACATATTATTGTATAATTTTATATTTTTTCCTGTGCATCTAAATAAATTTTCGTTTGGCTATCAGAGCAGCATTGGTTATTTATTTATTTTAATATTTTTTTTTCTCGTAGTAAATGTAGAAGGCCAAGCTAGATTTCATTTTTTTTTTATCTAGTAGCTCTTGAAACATCTTACTTTTTTTCCCACCCGCTATTGGGGATAGGGGGGGGGGAAAGAGGGCTCCCTGATGATGACCTCAGTAATTTTAGGGTTAATTTATATTGTTTGTCTTGTGTCATTGTTATTTAAGTTGAATATATTTTCAAAATATTTTATATTTTACAATATATTTAAGTTTACATATCTTTAATTAGAGCATTTTATTGCCCACTGAGTATCTAATTTCAGTTCTAATATAGCTCTTTTAAAATTTACTTTCAGTTTTTTATTCTTTTTTAATACTTTTCTACTTTAATACCGGGTGTTTGAAAAGTCACACACACACACACACACACACACACACACATATATATATATATATAATTCAAAAATAACTGACTGTAACTTTATGCGGTTTTCACTGAAATATACAGAGAGGTATAAGATTTATTTCTACATATATAAGAAAAAATATTCGTTACATTTTTGTTACCAAAATACCATGTTCTATTCGTAATATACTCTCTCATTTTAAAGAGATCTTCCTGATAAAATGACGCCAAATTGAGAATACCAAAAGCTACTTTTAGGAAAATTTACTATACACAACCTCTGACGACGATTATAATAAATGATGACCCTTAAAATGAGCATTTATAGTCCTAGATAGTCCTAGTTATGTTATATAATGTACTGCGCCACTGTAAAAAAAGTAATTTTACAATTTTAACGTTACCTGGTGAAGAACATTTAACCTAATTTTGCTAATAAATATTTTGATACCTAAAAAAATCGATATATTTCTGTGCATTTCATTTAACATTGCATAGTTCTGCCGCCAATACTTTTAAATAATATATATATATATATATATTTTTTCAGTGATTTTGGATCACCCGGTATATATATATATATATATATATATATGAAAATACCGATATAGGGAAAAAACGTAATTATAAATTGTATTGCAGTTCAGAAAGAAAGTTTTCAGTTCATTATCTCAATGCCGAATGAACAATATATGAAATTTCATAAATGAAAATTATAAAAAATTCCCTTAATAACTCATTTGGATAAGGTATTTTTAATCATTTATAAATATAAAGACAGATGACACAGAAAATCCTATTATATTAATTTTGTTTTAATTTAAAAAAAAGTTATGTGTATATATTTTTATAAATCTAATTAAAAAAAAATTCTGTAAACGTAACAATTTTCCCATTATAGTGTGGTGTTTCAGTTATTTTTGTTTACAATAAGTTTATTTTTATCAACAACCATTAATTTATCGGTGCATTTTTCTGTAGCTATAAATGTAGTTTATTAAATTTTTACACTAATTTCATTAGCGTATCATTTATATTTTATTTAACGATTGGAATATTTTTTATTCTTCAAAGTATATGTAAATATATTTAAGATAGTTTGTTAAATTTTTATTGTGTTTTTTCTTTTTTTAATCAAGTACTGAATTAAATATATAAGTATTATTAAATGTATTAATAACATATCAACACGCTTCTAGGACGAATAAAGCTATGCTCATGTTTATAATTTATATTTTTGTCATTATGTACACATTTGTTGTTGTTGTGTGTAATAAAGGGAAAGTAGGAATTTTAATTTATTTTATTTTTATATATTTTTAATACCGAAATATATAAAACAGAACATAGTAAGTAAGTTTTTGAAACGCATGCCAGGAAATAAAAATCTAATTTCAATGGTTTTCAAATTTATATATTCATAATATTTTCACTTTTCTATCAGATATAAATAGAATAAGGAAAAAAAAGTATATTAAACATTTATATTATCTGCTTTTCCTCTTTAAGATTTTTTAAAAATAAAATTATTCTCTATATAAATAGAACTAATACAGCTCGAAATATCTTAGTAAAAGGTGAATTAGACAAAAAACACCGTTCTCCATTCAATATAAGTCTAAAAAGTCGATATTTTGAGACATTTGATCCATAAAGATGTTTCGTTTTAGAAAATTGTACTTGGACGTGACAGTTCAATTATAAGCATCTGTTGTTGCATTCAATTGTTAGTATGGCGATAACAAAAAAGAATAGATTCAGAAGACTTGTGTTTGGAAAACATAGACTCGTGTAAAAGGGAAAATACTCTTTTAAATATACACGCAATTGTGAAATGTATAAAGTTATATACATTTTATGGGAATGTCTTTAATGTAATGCGTTATGGTAAGTTTTGTATTCAATATAATATAATTAAACTTAAAAAACATAATGTAAAAAAATAGAAAAGAAATAAACTGTTCATATCTATTCACACTGCGAAGCAAAAATAAATAAATAAATAAATAAATAAATAATAAATAAATAAATAAATAAATAATAAAACCTTGATCTCTGATACCATTCTTCCTTATTCTTATGTCAAATGACTCCTGAATCCGCATATGATCCCGTTTTCTCGGGGTGCTACCACTCTCCATATTTTTATCACTGTTCGGTAATTTTATGGCCCTAAATATGATTTGGAGAATGGGAATTTTAACGCTAAGAAACCAAAATATATAATGTGTAATAAGTAGTAATAATAACTGTTTAAGGAAATATAGTAAATGTAATGTATAATTTCAGTGGCAAATCCCCCCCCCCCTCTAAATTTTCCCCTTGCTGCAAATGCTCATGTTTTAGAATTTTCCAACTCTGTAGCCCTTCCGAAGGTACTTAACAGTTAAAATAACCCTGTCCCCCCTACAAATAATATTTATAACCGTAAAACTACCGAAAAGTGATAAAATAGGGGGTGCGTCCCTAAAACCAGTTGGTGATAGCACAAATCATATTCGTATTCAGGAGGTCATTTTACATAAGAATTCGCTAAAATGGTGTTGGGGTCAATTTTCATGCAGAGCAGCGTAATTCATTTAAATTATAAGCGAGTGGGTTCTTATCAAATCAAATTAGAAGAGAATTATTTAATTAAATAAAATTATAATCGAGACGGGACTGGACGCTGTTTCCGGAGTGTGTAAAAAGTCGCCTTTTGTAGAAATACATATACATTTTCTGTGTTGAACACGTCTCTTGAGCTCCAGTTAGAAACGGGTTTTACAAGATGCCCATCGAATCACCAGCGGACTTTGTCGCCTGAATTAGCGTTGCAGCTGCAGACTTTAGTGAAATGTCAAGAATCTTCCAATGACTGCGTGATCTACTCCGTCGCGGATGTAAAACAATCACCGTAGGTAGTGATTACTCATTCAATCACCTTTTGTAAGTTTTTAAAAAATAAAGATTCATTGTCTTTTATTAATCAGCGTAATTTTATTACCAAGCACATTCTATCTCTAGGCTTGTCCTTTGCTTTCCGTTCCCACATTTTATAGTGAAACTTGATTGTTTTGGATTGTTCTTTCAACCTTTACATTTTTTACCTTTAGTTTTGTTACACCCTGTAGTTAGCATAAAAAAAATCTTACGTTAATGGTTTAGGTAAGTTTAAAATAAATTCAGTAAATTTATGATAACAGCAACCTTGATTGTTTTTCTTGCTTAATTTAGTGATAGAACTAAAAATTAATTTACTTGATGATTGTGAATATTATTAAAATTATACGATCGATGTTTTTGATTATTTATTCAACCACGATTTTACATATTCTTTTCTTTAACAATTTTCGAAATATTTATTGAAAAAAAATAATAGTACAGGGATATTTTACAGATAATTAAATGTTCTTATTTATGGTCCAAAAATATTGCTGAGAAACTATTTAGTCTCTGATACAAAGACAAAACAATCTATTCATTTTTAAAGTCATTTTGAAAAAAAATATATATTAATTTGTTTCAAGTTTAATTAAAGAAAGAGATGCTTTGTTACGCTGAAAATATTTTGTTTTTTGTCATTGTATCTTTAATCAATGTTCATTATTTCCTGAATACTGAACAGAATAAAACTAAGGTGATTATTTTTTACCTTTGTAACAAGTATATTCTGTAATGTGTACTTAAATATATATTTATATGAAGTATGTGTTATTAAAGTACCTTAGAAACAATTGATTTTAAATTACATTTAACTTCTCTTTTATCGCATTTATTTATTATGCATTTTATATTTAAAAAATTCATTTTTAAAGTCTTTTTTTTATACTTTTTTTTAAAAGGTTTTTTTTATTGTATTAAGTTTTATAGATTTAAATACAATTTTAACAGTTTCGCGACCGCTGACGTAGATTCACGTCATTTGAAAACCTGTAACTCCGCCAGTGGGCGTTTTTTTCGTAGTTTGTGTGCTACTTTTTTTTAGGTTGATTTCTTTAGAAATCGACCTATTGCAATCACTTCGTTTATCTATCTATCTATCTATCTATCTATAATGAAAATTTTGTCATCACGATAACTCCCGAAATAATACTCGAAATCTAACCAAATTTGGACAGTGAACTAATCTTATAAATATCTTGGATGAGTTCGTTAACCAAGTTGCTCCGACTTTTTGTTTTCAAGTGGCAGCCACTTGAAAATTTCAAACCGACATTGTAAAAAGCATATTTAAAGCAAGATTTCCTTGAATTTTGATGTAAATACAGGCCCCCAATGAAGTTTTTTAATGAAGTTTATCCGCCATTTTTAATAAAGTGGAAGATATTTTAAGTTAAGCGGGACCATTTGAAATCAGGCTACCACTTGGAAATTTAAAATCACTATAACTTCCGATATAATTCTCCAAATCGAAAAAAATTTAGACAGTGTCTTAACTTATCTTATAAATATCTTAGATGAGTTTATTAATCAAGTTGCTCCGCCATTTTGTTTTCAAGTGGAGACCACTTGAAAATTTCAAATTCAAATTGGAAAAAGATTATTCCGAATTTCTTTGAAATTTGATGTAAATGTAGACCACATAAGGGTCTCAATGATGTTTATTAACGAAATTTATCCGTCATTTTTAATAAAATGGTAGATAACTTAAGTTAAGAGGGACCACTTGAAATCACGCTACCACTTGAAAATTTAAAATTACAATAACTTCTGAAATAATACTTCAAATCGAACCAAATTTGGACAGTGTCTTAACTTATCTTATAAATAACTTAGATGAATTAGTTAACCAAGTTGCTCCGCCATTTTGTCTTCAAGTGGAGACCATTTGAAAATTTCAAATTCAAATTGTAAAAAGCGTATTCCGATTTTTTTTTTTTTTTTTTTTTTTTTATGTGTACATAGATTACACAAGTGTCTCAAATAACTTTATTAATGAACTTTATCCTCCATTTTTAATAAAGTGGCGGATATCTTAAGTTAAGCGGGACCACTTGAAATCAGGCCACCACTTAAAAATTTAAAACCATGATAACTTATGAAATAATACTCCAAATGGAACCAAATTTGAACAGTGTCTTAACTTATCTTAACTTATCTTATAAACATCTTAGATGAGCTTGTTAACCAAGTTGTTCCGTCATTTTGTTTTCAAGTGCAGACCACTTGAAAATTTCAAATTTAAATTGTAAAGAGCGTATTCCGAAATTGTTTGAATTTTTATGTAAATACACACCACATAAAGATCTTAATGAAGTTTATTGATAAACTATATCCGCCATTTTTAATAAAGTGGCAGATATCTTAAGTTAAGCGGGGCCACTAGAAATCAGGCTCCCACTTGAAAATTTAAAATCACGATAACTTCTGAAAAAATACTCCAAATCGAACCAAATTTGGACAGTGATATTATCATATAATTATCTTGAATGTTTTCAGTGGGCAACTTGTCCCGACGTCTTGTTTCTGAGTTCCAGACACTTGAAATCACACTGCCACTTGAAAATATGCCATCACGATAACTTTTTAAATACTATACTGATTCAAATAAAAGTTGGCGAGTAAACTTATGGTTCAAATATCTAGGATAATTTCACTTGGTGACTTGATCCGCAATTTTATATCTAAGTGACGGCCACTTGAAAATTTGTTATTATGGTAACATTAGTAATACAGAACCAATTCGCATCAAATTTGGGTAGTGGATTTATCATTTAAATATCTCAGATAAGTTCGCAGGGCATCTCACACCACTTTTTTTTCCAAGTGGAGCCACCTGAAAATTTCTTATGACGATAATTTTTGAAATACTGATTTAACTTGAACTATAACTGGAACTATAACTGGACAAGGAACTTATACAAGTATACTGGATGATTTCGCAGGGCAAGTTGTTTTGCCATTTTGTTTCCAAGTTGCAACCACTTAGACTGCCACTTGAAAATTTGCCATAAAATTAACTTTTGAAACACGGCACTGATTTAAACCACAGTTGGACAGTGAACCTATGCTTCAAATATCTTGGATATGTTTGCTGGGTATCTTGTTCCACTGTATTGTTTCCAACTGGCGGCAACTTGAAAATTTGTTATCACGGTAACTTTAGGAATACTTAATCAATTCAAATCAAAGTTGAAAAATGGATTTATCATTCAAATAACAAACATTTAGAAAATTCACGTAACTCGTGAACCAATCACGTTATTGCGTCCAATTTTGGTATATCGATAAAAAGTATTTTCTCGCCAAAAGTCGCCAAAAACGTCGCCATAGGGGAAAAGTCGCCAAATTTGACGCCAAATCCATTATCTGCGTTACTGGATCTTTTTAATGCGTTTTTAAGGAAAAATTAGGCTATTTTAATGCTAAAACAAACTAGAAATGCAGAAAACTAACATTTTAGCAGCTTACTAAGCCTCTTTGAAAGAATTTCTAGAAAAAAAATTATTTTCAAATTTGCAACGATATCTTAGATAAGAAACTTTCTCTGCCCTTTTGGTCGAAGTGGCAGCCACTTAATTTTTCAACACGATGACTTTTGAGATTTTGAATTAATTCGAACTATATATGTACAGTAGACTTATCTCACAAACACATTTCATATATTTTTCAACTTAACCCAACATTTTGTTTCCAAGCGCCAGCCACTTGAAAATTTTTAATTCACATAAAAATTTATTTATGAACCGATTTGCTTAAAACTCCATATGTGCATAGCCTACATCAATATTGCTACCAAGTGCATTAATAATTTGTAGATGCCATTTTGAAACAAAATGACGGCTACTTGATAAGGAAAAAGAAATCAACCTACCCTTCCGATAAAGCCGGAAGGACTTGTTCTTAAATATGTACCCAGTGTTCATATTTTTGCAATAAACTTTACTGTGGATAAAAAAATATTTTTGTTTGAAAGAATGTACCATTTGTAATATATCCATTTGTAATATAAATGTGAATAAATAAAATTTTCTTCTGAAATATTTTACCTTGGGAGAATAACGCCTACAAGCGGATTTACTGTCAAAAAGTTAAAATCATGCGGTCGCAAAAGTGTTAAATAAATACTTAAATACAAAATCGTTATAGAATGCTGTCATTTTCTTTTTCTTTTTATCAAAATGCAACTTTGCAAATATTAAGTTAATAGATAAGATTTCTGTAAATGTTTTTTATTTATTTATTTATTTACTTATTTTTAGAGGCTGAAAATTGTTTATTAATTTTATAATTATAAATTTATATATATGAATATTTTGTTATACCAGTCTGTAGAATATTAATACGGCTGATTGCCATGGGTAGCATATTGAAATATATCACCCGTATTTCAAATATGCTACCCGTTCAATCATAACGGAAATATTCGCATCTGATATTAACGTAAACGATTTATCTGTTAATATAAAGCTTTCACTAAATATACCAAGAGTATTTCTGTTTATAAAAACATATTTTATGCCTGAAAAAAAAAAAAAAAATATATATATATATATATATGCTTGATGAAATAAACAAAATATGTTCTAAAACATTTTTTGTTCACTGCAAACTTTGTAGTGAATTCATGAAGATTTTTTTCTTTCATTTAGTATACAAGAATTGTATTTTAAACGTTTCGTGAAGAATACTTTTATTAAAAAAGAATTGTTTGAAATCTACAAGCATTTAATTTTCCCAAAAGGAAACTTTAATCTTAAAAAAAAAAAAAAAATTCTATTTTGCTTAAAATAAAACGACTGAACAAAAATCCTTAACCCGTGTTTACGGCATAATGTTAATTAAAATTTCGCTGTTCGTTTCTATGAGAATTAGAAGTATAAAATGTTTTTCTTCTGTTTATCTATGTATTACTTAATGGATCTAATTTTTTATGCAGAAGGAAAAGAATCTTGATTGAATGATTAATATTGTAAATTTTAAATTTAAATATGAATAAATTTTACTGTACTGAGACTTATTACTTTCTCTTATAAATATGTTGAATCGAATGAATTGTTTTTGTAACAAAGTTTTTAAAGTGAGTTTTTGATCTTTTTACACTTTTTAACCTCACATGAATCAAGAAATCAGGTTTTCAGTGGTTGGCCTGTGAGCGTATTTACCTTTGTTTCTGTAAGTGAAAACCCATTATCCCATTTGTTACTAAAAAACAACTATTACCAGAAAATCCAAACTTGCTCTTACAGCATACCTTCTCCTAATTATATCATCAGGATGTCCCATGGATTAAAAATATTTCTGTGGACATCCTATGGACATCTTCAGGATGCATTATGGAGAAGTGTGATGTTAGGGTGGTATTCTAATAATATGTGTAAGGTTTCTACTTAAAACTATTCGGTGTAATCGAAAAAATATTTCGTGTACAGTGACATGCAAAGTTATTCAAATTCATTAGATGTATGGGGAAACTTTCTGGTATGTTCAATTTAATACATTTTGACTGAAGTAACCAAAAGAGATCGACACCTATTCTTTACATGTATAAAAGCATTTGTTTGTAAAATGTACGGTATTGGAGGCCCTTTGTTTACAAGACCACATAAAGATATCTGATATAGTACTGTTATGTTTTGAAGTAGCTTAAGGTGTATTTGAATTTACCTTTTGGTATTTGTTTGCTGCCCTTCATTTAAGAACGCTGTTTGCAGCGTATATAATTTACAGTTAATACACAGGGCTATGTTGTGCTACATTTGGTAAATCATTGATTAATAAGAAATTTTTCTTTTTAAGTTGATCGCAGCGTTAAATAGTTTATGAATGCAACTAAAATATTGGAAAGGGGTGTCGAGGAAGACGGTTGTTTTCTCACACAGAAATGTATTGCATCAAAAACTGTTTTGAAACCAATTTTGAACTTTTATTAATTTTGTAAATCTCTCGTACTCAACTTTAAATTGCAATAATGTGTTCTGTATTAATAGAGAATAAGATAATGTAGTATAAATGACGCAGGAGATCATTTTTTATTTATATCATTGTGATTTAGTTTTGGATATACAAAATAGAAATTAGGTTAACTTTATAATAGATTCCATAATCTTTAAAAATTGAAACAAAAAGTCTTAGAATGCAAATACAAAAAATATTTATGCAAAAATTTGAGCAAAATTTCAATCTTTTATTTTTCGTAAACTTTTACCACATTTGTGGCAAAAGTCTTGATAGTTTGTACACGTTTCATAGAATAATTTTAAACAAGTTATGCATTTTATCCAGTCATTCTTTTTTGTTGGGGGTATTGGTTGTTATTCATCTTCACAACTAACATAGTGATTTTCAACAAATTCTATTTCTTCGGAATCTATAAAATCGGATAATTCCAATACACTTCGTGTTTCCGTTCTTTTTCTTTAATCTTTCTCGTGTCGTGTTTTTGTTTTCTTCTTGGTTTATTTTAGACTTTGCAGGGTTTTAAGCTTTTTATCAAATTTATCTGGTGATTAAACGTGCCATAAACACCATTGGGTCGTCTCCTAACTACCTTTGTCATGATTACATCAGGAAATGGTGCAATGTCCTAACGTACTTTTGTGGGTGAGGGTACATCAGGGATTTTTGATCTTTTAAAGGGGGCCATCTCTTCTGGATTTTATGTGGCCATATTCCCTGAAACTGAAGAACAAATATTCTCCCAATGTATATCCTCATCACCATTACTCCATCATTGTACGTCTTTGTTTTAGGCTTAGAATCAAAGATTGGATTATATACGTGCTTTAAAAGTGCGCATAGTAAAAAAATAAAAATAAAAATAATTGTAACGTACGTATTGTAAAACGTTCAGATAACTAACTCAACAAAAATATTCAACCACTAAATTAAGTAAACATTAAATATTTACTTAATTTTTAAAATCGAAAAACACAGCCACACGTCACAGTAAATGACTTCATTGAACTATTTCCTACAAACAACGTTGATGTTGCCATCTGTGATCAAGTTTAGAAAATATTCAGATTCGCTATCTCTTTAGCTTTCTATCCTACAGTTACCCTATTTTTCATTATTTTGAAAGATACAGTAAAATAAAAAGAAGTCTATAAATACAGAAAATACATCAAAATTAATTTCGAAAAAATAATAATAATAATAATAATAATAATAAATGTCATCTGTAAGTTAGAAGTTTCGCAATATAAACAAAAAAGAATGAATGGCATAATTTTCAAAAAACAAGAACAGAAATATAAATGTTTTGTCACAATATTTAAAAAAAAAAAAAAAAAAAAAAAAATGTTAAATGAATAAAAGTAAAATAATAATGAAATTTATTTATGCCTAAGACAGTCGTTTTTTAGTTCTTTATTAGATGGTTGAAAGAGTCGTATCAACATATTGATACATTTTTATTTTAATCGAATAATTTTTCATAATTTAGAGGAATTTGACAAGTTATATATTTGCTTCTATCGATTTATTTTTTTATAAATATTCATGTTAAACTGAGTGTAAATGCATATATATTACATTGAAATAAAAATTTGCTCCATTTTTATGTAAGCATTCAAAGAATAAGTAGTCAGATTTAGGAAGTAACAGATTTAGTATCCATTGTATTGCAATTCAGATTGCAAAAATATTGAAATTATTGTGAAAATAAATTATAATATAATAAGAAATGAGATCTTGTGTCTATGTTATTGCTTAATGAATAAACTAGCAGGCTACGCCCGCTTCGCTGGCCACTATATTTAAATGAATCTCCAAAAGGATTGGATCATTATTTATTTTTCACATCACATTATAAATAAAAACTAAAATAATTACATTGGAATCGCTCTAGACCTCGCATCGGGTACTCGCTGACTACGGCAGCTTTTTCTCTGCCCGCACTGTATCGGGAGCAGGTCCCCACTGCCTGCAGAAATCTCTTTCTTATGTATTTCAATATGGGTATTTATTGACGATAGGTGGGTCTGTCATTATTTAAGAACTACGATTTTAAAGATAACTGTATCTCAGCGTCTATTAAATATTTTAGTTTTTGAACCAAGTATTTTATTGCTCATGCTATTTACACTGTATTACAATTTGATTCCGACCAATATAATGAAATAAAATACAAAGTAGATTTTCTTTTAGAATGAATTAAATACATAAAAAAACAAATTAATTCCAATCAGTTTAATCCTTTCTACTATATACTACCATTATTTCCTGACAAATACTATAAATTAGAAAAAAAAAACTTTTAAAGAAATTAAATTAACAAATGAAAAATAATTGTTGTTATACTACAAAAATTATACATAAACATAACTGTTATAAATACGTTTTTAAATTTTAAATTTAATATATTTAATTTTTTCTACTGCATTACCATTTTATTTTCAATAAATATAATAAATTAAAAAGAGAAAAAAGATTCGCCCTCAAATAAATGTATTAAATAAAAAATAAATTGCATAATATAGCCGTTGCTAAGATACGCAGACGATTACAATCGAAGAATAAATTCATGAAAAATGAAACATAAAAGCCAATGTTTAAAATCGAACAAACATTAATTTAAAAAATTCAAATTTGAAATTCGAAAAAATCTCGATGAGGTGCACACCTGCAGGGTCCCAGGTACCTATATGCCAAATTTGGAAGCTCTGCAATCAGTAGTGTGTAGTATTATGTTTAGATAAATGTATTTATTTTCCTGTTGAAAAAAAAATAAATAAACTCTTTTTTTTTGGCAACAATTAAATTATGAATTAAATTTAAATGGCTAATTTTTTGCTATTATTAGCTTATTATTTTCATATTTTTATTAATTGAAAGAAAACTAAACAGAAATTCGAAATTCTGACTTCGATGTGCACAATAATCCTTCGGGGGGCACCTTTGTGTTAAATCTCGTGACTGTCCGAGCTACCGTTTTCGAGAACAGTGAAATATATATACAAATATTGCTCACTTAATAGTATAAGATAAGTGTGAAATTTTCCAAATAAAAATTATTAAAAAAAAATCACCTTGAAAATTCCTTTGAAAATGTAGATATTATTTTATGATACATCAGTATACAGTGTGATTATAATTAAAGTTACGATTTCAAAACTCTTTAAATTTGAAACTACCCATCAGAAAGATTTGATATTTTACCAGAGCAATCGTGAGGCAATGAAATTTTGTTTGGGGGAGGAAAAAAGTTCCAAAATGTGCCGTTAATTATCCGTAAAATATTTTTCATGAAGCTCCTCTTTTACTATTTTCACTATGACTGTTTCCTATGCAAACACGTATTCTTGTCTTTTTGCTAAAGAAAAATGCAGTAAACCCTTGAAGTCTATTGTTTATTGCTATTCCATTGTGTTGCTAACAACATTCATGTGCTTAATGAGTCCATTTAGGCGTTTCCCCAGAAATTCCCCCGACAGTGCCATCTATAGAAACCTGTTAGAGCTACTTTTTTCCTCCTCCAAACAACATTTTATTGCCTCATGATTGCTCTAGTAAAATATCAAATCTCTCTGATGGGTAGTTTTAAAACTATAGCGTTTTGAACTTTAATTATAATCTCCCTGTGAATAACATGAAACATAAAATCCTATACCATTAATTTATTTTCAATTACAAATTTAAATGTATGCTTATTCTTAAGTTTTTATAAATAATGTGCATAATTTAATTAATATATATATATATATATTTATATTTAAAGAGAAAATTATTTTTTATATAAATAGAAGTAAAAGAACTAAAAACATTTTAGAAGGAAATACATTACACTGAAATACTATTCTCCATCCAGTATAAGGCTGAAAAGGCGATATTTTGCGACATTTGATCCATAAAGATGTTTCTCTTCCGAAAATTGTACATGAACGTGACAGTTCACTTATAAGCATCTGTCGTATACAGTTGTTAGTATGGAGATAACAAAAGAATAGATTTGGACGACTTTTTTGGGAAAACGTAGAATCTTTTTAAATAAACATACAGTCAAGTTATAAGCATTCAATGGGACTAGCTTCAGTTTAATGGACTACGGGAAAAACAAACTATTTTTTCCCTTTAAAATTAATTAACATTAATTAATTTCGTTACTAATTAACAATATAGTCATTCAATACACAGATAAATAAAAATAAATATTATACGATAATGCATAAAATACAATATATGCATTATAGAAAACAAGTTTATTACTTTATAATGTATATAAATCAATCAAATTATAAACTTATTTTGAATATGCAAAAATATTAAAACTTATATAATTTTCAATTTATAGTTTTCTGTATTAATTATTTAACTGTTATAAATATTTTTTAGTGTTAATCCATAGTTGGATTTAGAAGCTAGTGTAAAAAAATTTTGAAGTAAATAGATTTGTTTTTTTTTTCTTTTTTAATAAAATATGAAATTAAAGGATATCTGTTACGTTTAGGTAGAAATTTTATCCTACTTTGATTTTTTTTAAATTAATTATTCATTAAGCAAGCTGAAAACCAACCTTCTTTGATATCACTGCTCGACAAGATAATTGCCCTCAACGTCATTTTTGCGAATTTTTATGTAAAATGACCTCCTGATTCTGAATATGACACACGTTTTGCCCTATCACCCACCGTTTTTTAAGGACAGCCCCTGATTTTATCACTTTTCGGGGATTTTATGGCAATAAATTTGATTTTTAGAGGGGGGGGGGGAGGATTATTTTAATTGTCAAATATCTTCTGATACTGTTAAATATCTTCTGGTACGGGCTACAGATTTGGAAAATACTAAAACATGAACATTTGCGACAAGGGGAAAATTTAGTGTGGGGGGGGGGGGGGGTGCCACTCAAATTATGTATTATATTTTTCATATATATTTTTTAAATCTGTTATGAAAGTTACTTATTAAAAATTATTATTATTATTATCATTTGTTTTTAGGTGTCAAATTAATTCATTTTCTTTCTACAAATCAAATTCGTGCTCATACAATTACCGAACAGTGATAAAAATTGAGGGAGGGGGTGGTGTCCCTAGGAAACGGTAAGTGACTGGGCAAAAATGGAGTCAGTGTATTTTTTATAAAGATAAATTATATATATATATATATATATATATATATATATATGCATATACTTTTTAAAAATATTTTCAGAATACAGGAACATTAAATATACTGACAATGCGTATGACTGAAATGGCACTATGTATGTTTTATAAATGTCCATGTATATATTGAAAATTATGTGTTATGTAAAGAAAAGTACTTTGAGAAACAGTACAAAGAAATTATACATGGATAACCAAGTTTAATCAAATATATATATATTTTAATAAAAATCTAATTATTTTTTACAAAAACAATTGTGGTCGATTCTAATCTAGATTCTTTAACTTAACGAGTCAAATCTGTAACAAATTATCAAACTCAACAGTATATACTGAAAATATTCGCTTACTTTGAGAAAGTACTTTGAGAAACAGTAGTAAGAAATTATACATGAATAACGAATTTTAATTAAATATTAATTTTTTAAATAAACTTCTAATTGATTTTTACAAAAACAATTGTGGTCGATTATAATCTAGATTCTTTAACTTAAGTCGTCAAATATGTACCAAATGATCAAACTCAACAGTATATGCTGAAAATAGTTCAGTATTTTATTTAGTTTATTCATAGTTATTAATTTATAAGACCCACTATAACAGCACACTTATCCAAAGTACATCCTGATGATGTCCCTCGGTTGTACTTTCAATCATAGGATATCCTGAGGATTTCTTGTGGATGAGATGTGCTATTAGTGCAACAATAATTAAAAGTTGTTTTACATTACTTTAGTCTTTTACTTTAGTTTATACATAGTTATTAATTTATAAGAATCACTGGCTGTACTTTCATCCACATGATATCCTGAAGATGTCTTGTGGATGAGATGTGCTGTTAGGGCAAAAATAATTAAAAGTTGCTTTACATTACTTTAGTCTTTTACTTTAGTTTATGCATAGTTATTAATTCATAAGAACCATTGTGACAGCACACTTATCCATAGTACATCCTGAGGATGTCCCTCGAATGTACTTTCATCCATAGGGTATCCTGAGGATGTCTTGTGAATGAGATGTGCTGTTAGGGAACAATAATTAAAAGTTGTTTTACATTACTTTATACATAGTCATTAATTTATAAAAACCACTATAACAGCACACTTATCCATAGTGCATCCTAAGGATGTCCCTCAGATGTACTTTCATCCATAGGATATCTTTAGGATGTCTTGTGGATGAGATGTGCTGTTAGGGACAATAATAATTAAAAGTTGTAATTAAATAATAACTAATATTAATCAATGTTTTGTAATCTTAGCAGTTCAGAAAACTCATCACATAGATTAAAGTAAAGGTGAATAATAATATATAATCATTTTACATAACTTTAGAGTCTATATTATCATAGAAATGGACATTTATCTGCTTTTTTGAAGTTTCCCTGTCTAGATATTTTTTTCACGAGAACGGCGATCTTCCTAAAATAAATACCAGCAGTAAAGTTCAACCTAACACAAGTAATGTTTGAATTAGATACGATATAATTTCAGTATTCCTTAACTAATTAGTAGCCTATTAGTCGATATTTCTAAATGAAATAATATTCAAATCCTTCGTAATCACCAAATTTAAAACTTTAGCCAAATGTTTTGACAAACCGACGATCATTTATAATTTAACTGTCTTTTTATTATTATTATTATTATTATTAAAATTATGGAATCTGAATCATGAAATGCAATTTAAATTAAATTGTTTATAAAAACTAATTCATCTTATATCTATTAAAATCGTGACTAGTTTGCCTTGGAAGGAATAATACGCAAATACCACAATTTATTATTTTTATTTTTATTTTTAACTTTACCAGTATCCTATTCCTATAACAGAAAAGTACCACATATTTTTAGTATGAATTTATTACCATTAATAATATTTGTATTATTAGAACGACTGTGCTATTGCTTTCATTCAGGCATGTCCTGATGTCATCATTTGCTGTATTTCTCCTGGAATATGTCAAAATGTTACAAAAATATTGAATTAAAATTCAGCAAATGAAATTTTAAGGAATCAATATAGCATTTCTTGCTATGAAACGCAATTGCATATTTTATGACACAAAATTAGTTATTTATTTTCTTTTATTTCCTTTCTTTCTTTCTTTTTTGTATATTTAGACCAAATATTTTTTTTCTCTCTCTCGAATGAAATTAAAATATGTATATATATATATAAAAAATACTATTTAGTATAATCGTGTTAAAGAAATGGGGCAATTTTAATATAGGATACCCTTTGCGTTTGGCTCCAAAGTAGGTCTGACGTTTCAAGCTAAACTTTTCACCTACGTAATTTCGATAGCCATTTTAACTCATCCTCAAAATGGCAACAAAAGTTTAAAAGTCGTCAAAGTGTCCTATACTAAAGACATTTTAAGAAAGAAATATAGCAACTTTTGCTAAGGAACGAAACACTATTATTGCATGCCTTTATAAGAAAAAATAAACGAAAATAATTTGTCTGGTCATGCTAAATTAAATTCTGTTTCGTTCAGAATTTTATATTTACCTATTACTTAGAAAACAAAAATAGGTTTCTATGTTTATTTACTTATATTAATTTTTTTAATATGTTAAAATAATTTAGTATTTATTTAAATTTTCTTTTAATTTATTTAACTGTTTTAACTATAGTTTGGTGGTATATAGCGGTAGACGAAAAAGGAATTCACTAAATCGCCAGTTGTCGTTCCTTACATAGTATTACATCTATTACTTTAAATTATCTTTAATACACTTATTTTATTTATTTCAAATCACAGTAAAATTTATAAATATTCATTATATTGTTGCAATTTTGACGTCATATGTTTCTTCTGAACCATCATTTTCTATTATTTTATTCAGTCCTCCAAACAAAGGATAAAAATTTATTTTCTTTATTTCAAAACATTTTTCCAGTAATGACATTAATTTCCCGGGCACCATAGTCTTTTCATATTAGGAATATATTTAAAAAATATATAAAAAAATTCTATAGCAGAAATAATTCGGACAAAAATATAATAATTAAATTGTGAATAAAAGGAAAAAATTCACGAAGTAACATTATTTGTTTTTCTATATATTTCTCTTGATTTAATTTATAGATATAGAAATTAGTTTTCTTAATGATTGCGAAAATCATTATAAAACATATAATACTTAATACTTTTAGGAAATACTTATTCCAGTTGTCCTTATATATTTTCTTCTTTAATGATGTTCCAAGTATCTAATGTGTAGAATAGTATAGGTATGGTTTCTAGAAAAGTAAACATTGTTATTTCTATTGTTTAATCGTCCAAAATTGTTGTTATGAAAATATATAACTTATAATGCAATGACAAAATAAACATTTACTTGCGAAACAACTTTTACAAGCATATGTTACAAATTTAACTAAAGAAACAGATACAATGTATGTCACTATCAAAAAATTTTGAAATCGCTCTAACCTATTAAATTAACATTCGTTATTTCCTAAATATTGCAGAGAAAAAAGGCAAGTGATTTTAATTTTGTTAAAATTTGGAAATTTATGTTTAAAAAATCTGAAATATGTGTTATTAAAGCATCTTATAATCAAATGATGCCACTCATTACACTCGAGAACCTCATTAACGTGAATCTCAAGGGGATAAAAAAAGTGTTTTTGTTATCAGTAGTTCAGGCTATCAGTATCTCCAAAAACTAATCTTTCTTTTGAGGAGTACTGTGGACACAGTTCATGTAAAAATAATTCACGTTAACGAGGTTTGACTGTATTTAAAATACAATAGATATATATATATATATCATTGATTTTTTTTAATATAAATTTTGTTTATAAATATCAGTAATTATAAAATAATAATATATTTTTTACCTTATAATATGAAAATGTCCATTTTAACGTTTCCACTTTTTATCATACTGTCTTTCACATGATTTCGGTAAAGTTGGACGGCTGGTGATCTAGTTTACTCACCCCACTTCTCTTAAAACGTGGTGGCATCTGTTTTTTTTTTTTTTTTTTTTTCAGTTTAATTTGTTTGAATTTTGCTCTTGTTTCACATATTATTCACTACTTATTTGACATATATATGTATATATATGTACATGTATGTATGATTTGGTTTAGATTTGTACATACATTATATATATATATATATATATATATATATGTATATAATTTTTGATTTTAGATAAAAATACCAAAATTTAAATGCATTAATATTATAAATATTTTGTAAAGTTACAAATTCATCATATGTTTTAAAATAAATTAATTTGAAATGTGATTAAAAATATGTTTATGTCTGACTCCTTTCTCTGTCAAATATAAATAAAATACAAAAAAAAAAAAAAAAAAAAAAAAAGATAAATTTAATTTATAGATTATCGGCCTCTTTTCTTTAAAATTTATTCCTTAAAAGAAAATTATTCTCAATATAAACAGAAGCAAAGAAACAATTAATATATAATAAGGAGATGCATTCCATAAAACACCGTTTTCCATTCACTATGAGGCTGAAAAGCCGATATTTTGAGATATTTGATTCATAAAAATGTTTCACTTTAGAAAAATGTAGTTGGACTTGACAGTTCAATTATACACATTTGTCGCATACGATTGTTAGTATAGAGGTAACAAAATGGGTAGATTTGGATTTTTTTTTTTTTTTTTTAAATCAATTATAAAGTACATGTATAAGGGTAATGTATAAAAAGAAATTTCCATATTTGCACATTTTATAATACATAGTTACATGAATTATTTGACAATATATATATATATATATATATATATATATATATATATATATATTCATAATACAGAAATATTAAACATACTCAATGTATGTATCATGTGTATGAAAGAAAAATCGATAAGATTTATAAATATGCTTATATTTTTTCAGAATTAATTATTATTTAAAGCGAGTGTGCCTTAATAATAATAATAATAATAATAATAATAATAATAATATATATTATATATATATATATATATATCAAGTAATTGTAAACAACAGAAAGAAAGATTATATAAAGTTAGCCAAGTTTGATTGAACTTAATTTTTACAATTTTGGAAATATTTTTTTTACTCGGCCATTATTCTAATCTAGATTATCGTTTTTTTTCACTGAAACGACAAGCCATTTCAAATAAGAACCAGTAGTAATTTTAGAACGTAAATATATATTGCTAAATATCAATCAATTTACCTGGTGTTTAATAATTTACCTTTAAAATATTTATAAAAATTCATGTAATATAAAAATTTGACACGTTATTCGGTAAAATTAATAAATTTATAATTATAATTATAAATAAATTATAATTATAAATTTATTTTCAATATATTTATATTCTTAAATAATGTAAATAATTTCAATAAATTTATTATAATTGTAGACTTACAGGTTTTTCTTACACACTTCTGTTCATTAAAGGCATCAACTCAAAAATTAGGTTTTTTAACGACTGAGAAAAATATTTTTAATCATAGTTTATAATTTTTGAAAATACTGGCCTTTCAACATAACCTTAGATAATATCTTCTTTAACGATGTTCGAAATATTTAATGAAAGGTAGAGAGTATAGTATAACAGTATAGTTATGTTTTTCAGATAATGAAATGTTGTTATTAGTTGTCCGAAACGGTTGCTAAGAAACTATAAATCTTCTATAATTAATATAAAAGAAACAATTGATTTCTGTAATCATTTACAGAAGTGTTATTATTTTGTTAAAATTTAATTAAAGAAAGAGATGCTTTGTCACGCTCGGAAGATTTCGTATACATGATTGTATCTTTAATTAAAGTTCGTTATTTCCTGAATATTTTGTAGAATCAAAATAACATGATTAATTTTCCTTTTGTTAAATATTTTACAACGATGTCTGTTTAAATATAAATAAAAAGAATATAAATTTTAATTCAGCTTACGTATATTACAAGCAATTAACTGAATTTAGAATTCAAAGACTTATTTATAAATTATGTTTGCGATTTAGTATTTTAGATAGAAAAAAAAATTACATGAATATTTTAGTCAAATATGTTATAAAATATTATAATACTTTTAATTGAAATGTAAATTACACTGCTCCTAAAAAAATAATAATAAAATAAATAAATAAATCGTGGTTTGATACCATTCATCTTGCTGATTCTTATGTAAATTGGCCCCCTGAATCCAAATATGACTCCCATTTTGCCCAGTTACACACCGTTTTCTAGATAACCCACCCCTTCCCTCAATTTCTTTCCCTGTTCGACAATTTTGTGACTATGAATTTGAATTGAAGAATGAAAAGTAATTAATCTAACACCTAAAAACAAATATATATATATATATATATATATATATATATATATATATATATATAAAGTTTAAAAAATAACTTTAGTGACAGACAGGGCCCGACTAACAAAGTTTTGTGCCCAGGGCGCTTTCAAATTTTAGTGCCCCCCCCCCCCCCCCCGAAAAAAAAAAATATATATATATATATATATATATATATCTGATTCTGTTTTTGGCGTTAATAAAATTACTTCACTCAGCCAAATATAGGTGCTGCCAGTTTATAAGTTTCCGGATTATCGATGCTTCTCCGTATGTTAATTGTACAATTTCATGTATTTCAAATGATCTGATGTACAGTATCAATCAAGATTTTATTTTAAAAATTTATTCATAAAAATAAAACATAGTTGAGTTAGAAAACGAAAAAAAAAACTAGGGGATTTCGATCAGATATTTTTAACTATTAGTAAAATTTTGTGCCCCTCAGAAATTTCGTGCCCAGGGCACGAGCCCCGGGTGCCCGTGCGATAATCAGGCCCTGGCTGACAGATAAAAAAAATATAATATGTGTAATGAATAATTTCAGTGGTAAATCCCCCCAAAATTTTTTCCCTTGTCGCAAATGTCCGTGTTTCCAACTCTGTACCTCCTCAGATGATATTTAACGGTTAAAATAATCCCCCCCCCCTTCTAAAAATCAAATTTATAGCCATAAAATCACCAAAAAATATTGAAAATAGGGGGTCATTCATAAAAAACGTTGAGTGATAGGAATAAATGGGCGGCATATTCGGATTCAGGAGGTCATTTTACATAAGAATATACTGAAATGGTGTCAGAGGCAATTTTTATGCCGAGCAGTGTTATTAAATTTGAAGTTTTACGTAAGATACCTGTAAGTCCTGTAAGTAAGTAATCAGACTTATCTGTAAGTAAGTATTCAGGCAAAAATGATTCCGTAAAATGCCTTCAGTAATTTTATAAGACAACTAAGTAGAATTATTAAATTCAGTAGTTGGTTCGATACTTCTTTATGTAATTATATGCGATGTACCATTGTTGCAAACACAAACCATGTTTATTCTTAACTATTTATATAAATATACATGTAATTCTTAAGAAAATGCATGAGTGATTGATCGAATTTTGTGAAAAAATATATGAAATTTTATGGTATTTCTATATACATCAAAAACGAGACATATTAATAAAGAAGAAATTGGCAAAAGCTATTACTAAAATTTTCATTTTCGACAATGACATTGACTCTTCCCTATGTCACTATATTTCTTGTAGCACACACACACACACACACATAAAAAGCGTACGTAATTTTTTCTGCAACAAGTGGTATTATAGAGTATTTAGCCGTGCCATAACAATTGTCCTGTCATGATATTTCACGTATTTCGGTATGATATTAGTCCCGAAGTTTGAAATTTTTTGATTATAGAACTAAATTTTAAATTATTAAGATTAGTATTATCTTTTAATTAATAAAAATAAAAAAATATATAGTTTTTTTTTTTTTTTTTTTTTGGTTAAATGCAGTTACTTTTCAATACAAATGATTATCGTAAAATTTTCATAACGAAAAACAATTAGAATAAACACTTAATTTTTATATGTCATTCTTCACCCTTTTTCCCAATTTAGTCACAAGTTACCTGCCATATTTCGTGTCACCATATTTCGAAAATGGGTAACTTCTAGACAACCCCTATCTACCTGTGAAAGTCAAGCCTACATGTTAATTACTGTCCACAAAACATATAATCGCCATATCGCCGCATACAGTCGGTAACAAAGGTGTCCGAACACTAGCAAAATTTCCTATATAAAAAAAAGTACACTTAATACAGTTTTGTTAAATAAATCGTTGTCGAATCCTGTTCTTAGTCAATCTAAAAATAGGATTCGACAAGGATTTATTTAACAAAACTGTATTAACCCATATTTTACCAAGCACTGAAAAAATATTTTTTTTCTTTATAAAATCTGAAATATATGTTTCTTTAAGCCTATGTATACACACAAAATCAAAAAAACTTACCAAACTTTCTAGCTTAATCGGTACAGGCTGTCCTAAAAATAGGTCAGTGGTTTGGGACATTCGGAAATATAAAAAAAAAACACACCATCTAGTCATTTTTTTTTTTTACCTAATTGTTTTACTAGTACAAAAGTGTAGTATATTACCTCAAAAAATTTATATGTCCGTTATTCTTGAACATAAAAGCTTTTTAAATAATAATATGTTGAAAATGTAAAGAATAAATCTTCAAAAGTCGTCATTTTAAAATTTAAAGAATTTATTAAACGTTAATTTAAACTAACGATAAAGACACATATGTATTTATTGGATTTTTAAATAATGTATCGTCTTTAATTGGAATTAAAATATTCAAAAGAATCTACATAAATACCACTTATGCATGGTGCCCAATTTTTAGCACTACGGCGAAATATTAGTTAAGTGTGCACTTTTGTTACCGACTGTACTAACCCAATACGTGAGAAATCACCGAAGAAGCTCAATTTAATTTTGAAAAGAATTTTGAGTGCCAAGGATAATCGCAGCTAGAAGTAAGGAAATTATGAATGGGGTTAGAAGGAAGAAAAAGGAGTTTTAAAAAGGGTGGGCATCATAATTTATATCCAACACACAAAGAGGGTTTTCCCGTGTTGATAGACCAGGCAGGTTTATTGAGGACCAAGCATCGACAAAAACTCGCTCTCTTGTTGAATAAACATAAAATTAAATAGAACAACACTAATAAGAAATTATAAAATTATAAGGTATAAACAGAAATACTAAAAGAAATAAGCATAAGAACTGAATTTAAATATATGTATTAAATTAAATTGCAAGTGATAAAATAAATAGGTAAGTGAATAAGTGAAAAAGAAATAAACAAGTCCTTCCGGCTTATTCGGAAGGGTAGGTTGATTTCTTTTTCCTTATCAAGTAGCCATCATTTTGTTTCAAAATGGCGGCTACAAATTATGATTGCACTTGATAGAAATATTGGTGTAGGCTATGCCCATATGGAGTTTTAAGCAAATCGGTTCATAAATACCTTTTTATGTGAATTTAAAAATTTCAAGTGACCGGCGCTTGGAAACAAAATTGTGAATACGTGGTGAGTTAAGTTGGTGAGTATAATGGTGAGTTAAGTTGACAAATACATGAAATGTATTTGTGAGATAAGTCTAATCGTCTACTGTACACATATAGTTCGAATAAATTCAAAATCTCAAAAGTCATCGTGTTAAAAAATTAAGTGGCTGGCACTTCGATCAAAATGGCAGAGAAAGTTGCTCATCTAAGATATCGTTGCAAATTTCAAAATATTTTTTTTTTTTTAAAGTCTTTCAAAGAGGCTTAGTAAGTTGATAAAATGTTAGTTTTCTGCATTTCTAGTTTGTTTTAGCATTAAAATAGCCTAATTTTTCCTTAAAAATGAATTAAAAAGATCCAGTAACGCAGGTAATGGATTTGGCACCAAATTTGGCGACTTTTCCCCTATGGCGAATTTTTTGGCGACTTTTGGCGAGAAAATACTTATTATCGATATACCAAAGTTGAACGCAATAACGTGATTGGTTCACGAGTTACGTGATATTTCTAGATTTTTGTTGTTTGAATGATAAATCCATTTTTCAGCTTTGATTTTTATAGATAAAGTATTTCTAAAGTTACCGTGATAACAAATTTTCAAATGGCCGCAGTTGGAAACAATACAGCGGAACAAGTTGCCCAGCAAACATATCCAAGATATTTGAAGCAATAGATTCACTGTCCAATTGTGGTTTAAATCAGTGCCGTGTTTCAAAAATTATTTTTATGGCAAATTTTCAAGTGGCAGTCAAAGTGGTTTCAACTTGGAAACAAAATGGCAAAACAACTTGCCCAGCGAAATCATCCAGTATACTTGTATAAGTTCCTTATCCAGATCTAGTTCAAATTAAATCAGTGTTTCTAAAATTATCGTCATAAGAAATTTTCAGGTGGCACTACTTGGAAAAAAAAGCGGAGTGAGATGCCCAGCGAACTTTTCTGAGATATTTGAAGGATAAATCCACTACCCAAATTTGATGCAAATTGATTCTGTATTACTAAAGTTACCATAATGACAAATTTTCAAGCGGCCGCCACTTGGAAATAAAATTGCGGATGAAGTCACCAAGTGAACTTATCCTAGATATTTGAACCATAAGTTCACTATCCAACTTTTATTTGAATCAGTTTAGTATTTAAAAAAATATCGTGATGGCATATTTTCAAGTGGCAGTGTGATTTCAAGTGACTGAAAAATAGAAACAAGATGTCGGGACAAGTTGCCCAGTGAAAACATTCTAGATAACTAGTGAATCTGCAGATCAGGAGCCTCAACGTCCTAGTTGCATCAGACATTATTCAATAGGTCATTTTTATTTATTATATAATAGTATATATTGATTCGATCGACTTATTACCATAATCAGATACATTCCAACCCCCTGCTGTATCTCTCTTTGTATACTTATTTGTATATCATAAAAAGTGTTACGGAATTGTAAATATTTGCATTTATTTTTGTATAAATTCTTTCAAAGAAGCTTAGTAAATCGATAAAATGCTAATTTTGTGCATTTCTAGTCGTTTTAGCTCTAAAATAGCCTAATTTTCCTTTTAAAACGCATTAAAAAGCTCAAATAAGGGAAGAAATGGATTTGGCGCCAAATTTGGCGACAGTTTCCCTCTTTGGCGATTTTTTTGGCGACATTGTGTAGAAAATACTTATTAGGGATATACCAAATATGGAAGCTCTAATCTCATTGACTGATGAGATACGAGAATATTCCAGAACAGTCTGTGTTCGATAGAATAGTATAAAAGGAGCATTCTTTTAGCTAAGGCGGCCAATCTCAGAACTGTGCCAACAACACTTTCGTCAAATGCTTGTTTTGCTTTGAGCCTTTTTGAATGAGACTTGCTTTATGTGTTATTGATAAACAGTTTGTACTGTTGTTTTCCTGTTAACGGCTGTTGTTTAGCTATGTTTACTGGTTGAATTGAAGCTGATACTTGGTTTATAGACCTGTAGTTTTCTGGAACTTTCTGCTAATAAATCACTGAATTTTTGGACGTTTCGCCTTTCATTCTCGGACAACTTACGAACCCCCAAGTACGCAACAATATGTATTCTTAATAAACAACGGTCTTGTATTATTTCCCTGAGATTCATAAGTACCAAACTTCTTAACTATAAAAAAAAAAATTACATAGCTTATCGGAAATATTTTCTGTAACCTTTAAACTAATTATCTATTCTATGCCTACAATTTTCAACAGGAAAATATGCTTTTAAAATTCTAATAAAATGTCATTATATTTGATGGGGTGTAACCACGTTAAAATACACTTTTAAGAAATACCGACTATAGACCGTAATAGTACGAAATTCCTTTATGTATCCCGGAAAAGTAGCCACAGTCATTATAAACGCCAATAATAAGAATAAACCTAATGAATTATAACTCATTAATTATTCAAACTAATTTGACATCATTTGGATGATTACAGTATATACTCGGAATTATTTTGTGTGGTCCCATAAATTATTTAATCTATACATATCCTTTTTTAAGAATAAATATGATTTTAAGCATCTTTATGATGTATGTTAACTTTATAAAGATCAATTCAGTATAATCGCATTAAAGTGCGCGCTTAAATTAAAAATTTGTCCATAGGATCTAATGTTACGAAATTCTTTCGTGTGTCTTTGTAAACGAACCATAATCATTGTATACAAAAGTAAAAACTATTCAGCTAAATTTGCGTTTAAAATTAACAATTGTTCCAAATTTAACATTGTTTGGATGACTACGTGACATTGTCAGAGCACTTTTGTAAGGTCATGTACATTAATTAGAAAGCTTAAGAGCACATATTTTTTTCAAACAACATAAGTTTAAGCATCTTACGTACGCTGCTTTCATTCTCTTCATTGCAAAGTAATGATATTAAAATGCTTTTAAACGAAATTCACCCCATACGCCCTAATGTTAAGAATTTTGGCGTGTCCCTGTACACAGTTTATAAAAAATATAGCAATAAAAATTATACAGCTACATATATGCAAAGTTGGAACGTGTGCACCAATTTCCAATTCAATCGAAGGATTTTTGCGGCCGGTATTGCGGTACATACAAATTCTTCCCATAGGCCGTAAAGATTTGAAAAGTTTTGGCGTGTCCCTGTACACGAACTACAAATGGAATACACACCTAACACTATACAGCTAATTCTGTTGGGCTCATGAATATGTGTACCAAATTGCAAGTCAATAGCGTTATTTTGGGGGCCGCTATCGCGGTACATACAAATTCTTCCCATAGGCTGTAATGATAAAATAAACTTTGGCGTGTCCCTGTACACGAACAAGAATTGGAATGCAAACCCAAAACTATACAGCTAATTTCGTGGGTATCATGAATATGTGTACAAAATTTGAAGCCAATAGCGTGATTTTTGCGGCCGCTATCGCACGACAGACAGACAGACGGACAGACGGAACCCAAAAGTCTTTTGAGTCTCAACAGAGGGCCTCCACTGACGTTTCGGCAAAAATTGGAAGCCAGTAGCTTGATTTTTGCGGTGGCTATCGCAGTACATACAGATTTTTCCCACAGGCCGTAAAGATAGAAAATCTTTTGCGTGCCCCTGTACACGAACTACAAATGGAATACACACCTAAAACTATACAGCTAATTCCGTTGGGCTCATGAATATGCGTACCAAATTGCAAGTCAATAGCTTGATTCTTGTGACCGATATCGCGGTACATACAAATTCCTCCCATAGGCCGCAATGATAAGAAAAGCTTTGGCGTGTCTCTGTATACGAATTACAAATGGAATACTCACCCAAAACTATACAGCTAATTTCGTGGGGCATATGAACACGCGTACCAAATTGCAAGTCAATAGCGTAATTTTTGTGGCCGCTATCGCGATACATACAAATTCCTCCCATAGGCCGTAATGATACGAAAAACTTTGGCGTGTCCCTGTATACGAACTACAAATGGAAAACATACCAAAAACTATACAGCTGATTTCGTGGCTCTCATGAACATGTGTACCAAATTTCAAGTCAATAGCGCTATTTTTGCGGCCGCTATCGCGCGACAGACAGACACAGCCCAAAACCGTTTTGAGTCTCAACAGAGGGCCTCCACTGACGTTTCGGCAATTATATGATAATATCACTGTCCAAATTTGGTTCGATTTGGAGTATTATTTCAGAGGTTATCGTGATTTTAAATTTTCAAGTGGGATCCTGATTTCAAGTGGTCCAGCTTAACTTAAGATATCTGCCACTTTATTAAAAATGGCGGATATATACTAATAAACTTCACTGAGATCCTTATATGGTCTGTATTTACACCAAAATTCAAACAATTTCGGAATACGTTTTTTACAATTTAAAATTGAAATTTTCAAGTGGTCTCCACTTGAAAACAAAATGGCGAAGCAACTTGGTTGACAAACTCATCTAAGATATTTATAAGATAAGTTAAGACACTGTTCAAATTTGGATCCATTTGGAGTATTATTTCGGAAGTTATCATGGTTTCAAATGTTCAAGTGGTAACCTGATTTCAAGTGGTTCCGCTTAACTTAAGATATCCGCCACTTTATTGAAAATGACGGATAAATTTTATTAATAAACTTCATTGAGACCCTGAAGTGGTCTATATTTACATCAAATTTCAAACAAATTCGGAATACGCTTTTTACAATTTGAATTTGAAATTTTCAAACGGTCTCCACTTGAAAACAAAATGGCGGAGCAGCTTTTTAACAAATGTATCTAAGTTATTTATAAAATAAGTTAAGACACTGTTCAAATTTGGATCCATTTGGAGTATTATTTCGGAAGTTATCATGGTTTTAAATGTTCAAGTGGTAGCCTGATTTCAAGTGGTCCCGCTTAACTTAAGATATCCGCCACTTTATTAAAAATGACGGATAAATTTCATTAATAAACTTCATTGAGACCCTTATGTGGTCTATATTTACATCAAATTTCAAACAAATTCGGAATACGCTTTTTACAATTTGAATTTGAAATTTTCAAGTGGTCTCCACTTGAAAACAAAATGGTGGAGCAACTTAGTTAACAAATTCATCTAGGTTATTTATAAGTTAAGACACTGTCCAAATTTGGTTCCATTTGGAGTATTATTTTGGAAGTTATCATGGTTTTAAATTTTCAAGTGGTAGCGTGATTTCAAGTGGCCCCGCTTAACTTAAGATATCTACCACTTTATTAAAAATGACGGATAAATTTCATTAATAAACTACATTGAGACCCTTATGTGGACTATATTTACATCAAATTTCAAACAAATTCGGAATACGCTTTTTGAAATTTGAATTTGAAATTTTCAAGTGTTCTCCACTTGAACACAAAATGGCCGAGCAACTTGGTTAATAAACTCATCTAAGATATTTATAAGATATGTTAAGACACTGTCTAAATTTGGTTCGATTTGGAGTATTATTTCGGAAGTTGTAGTGATTTTAAATTTTCAAGTGGTAGCCTGATTTCAAGTGGTCCCGCTCAACTTAAAATATCTGCCACTTTATTAAAAATGGCGGATAAACTTCATTAATAAACTTCATTGAGACCCTTATGTGGCCTGTATTTACAACAAAATTCAAGCAAATCTTGCTTTAAATATGCTTTTTACAATGTCGGTTTGAAATTTTCAAGTGGCTGCCACTTGAAAACAAAAAGTCGGAGCAACTTGGTTAACGAACTCATCCAAGATATTTATAAGATCAGTTCACTGTCCAAATTTAGTTCCATTTCGAGTATTATTTCGGGAGTTATCGTGATGACAAAATTTTCATTATAGATAGATAGATAGATAGATAGATAAACGAAGTGATTGCGATAGGTCGATTTCTAAAGAAATCAACCTAATAAAGAAAAATATTGCAAAAGCGGAAGAGCTGTTTAAATTGTGGAATTGAGAATAATTTATAATTGTTAAAAAGAAAGGTATAAGACATTAGCTTATGAAGTCCTCCAATATTTCTCTAATTTTATATTACCGGAGATAGTAACACATAGAAACATAATGTATACATTTCTAAAATTTTGTACTATTTCTTTTTTTTAAGAGAGTTTGACTAGTGCCGAGAAAAAAATTACTCCATATGAATCACTAATTGCAAAAACAAGACATGTTACAAAAACTAAACTTTACAGGAGACACAAAATACTGTTTTACCAATTTTACGTGAAAAAAAAATTCTAAAAAAATACCGCATTCTAATTAAATAATCAATTAAATATACGTCTAAAGAGAAAATTTTCGCAATGTGGAGAAGTCTCCTTTTTCCTCTTAACATCTATTTTTTCTTCACTTGTTACAGTCATTCAAAAAATCATTGTTTTACTTCCAATCTCGTTATTAAAAAACTATGTACCGATTTATACAACATGATATAAATACAAAAAACATGAAATGGCTTTAAAAAATATTTAATTATAGTTCTTAATGAATTGGCCATTCATTAAGTTCCATTCAAAAGGCACGCAATCTTTCATGCAGAATGGAAAATTTTAGACTTTGAGATCTTTCAATTTATTGATATTTATAGGATTTTTCCTCAGATATAATTTCGTTAATGGCATATTTAGATGATGAGAATCATGATGCTTTCTCAAGCAAACATGATTGGCGATGAATCCACCAAATAACTCAGCCGTCGCAACATTACAAGAATTTCGGAGCAACATTCAAAATAATGATACGAAGAAATCAAATTTTTTCCCCGTCTTTGGTTGGCAGGCTTCTTGATTCCAAGCAACGTGGTTACTCGTGATGTACTAATTGGAAAACTAGTGCTGATAGTCACTAATCAATGAAGGATTGACTATGATCATTCTGAATTTGCAAGGTACGTTTGAAGCATTTGACATTATATTTACTAATCGGAGATATATGTCATATCAACATTTCCCACTTGATTAATTTAAAGTTCTCGGTCGTAAAGGAGGTAGGAGATTTCTTTAATTGAAAAAAAAAAAAAAATCTGATTTTTTAAAAAGTTTGTCAGTTCTGCCATTAACATTATGGTTCGAATGAATGCATTTTTTTTTTTTTTTGTTCTGCCCCCCGCAGTTATCGCAAAAGAGTTGTTTTTTCTCAACTACGGAGGGGGTGAAACTTTGAGGGTAGTGGTAAATTATGAAAATATATCTACTCACCTGTTCAAGTTGATGGTAGAATAATTTTCTGCAGGAAAAGTTTTTTTGAGGAATTCGAATACGAAATTTCCTTTACATGAGTTTTTTAAATGATGTTTTTTATATAATTAGCAGAATTATAAATGTCATATTTTCTACTTCTTCAAAGTCAAACTCCTCCCAACTTTCACTCATGTTAATAAGAAATTAATAATTAGCATAAATTAATAAGAAAATAACAAAGCACCGGAAAAACGTGGAAGCTACTTTTCGTGATGAGTGATGAAAACAGAATGATGCAATATTAATGCTGCGGATTCTGATTTCTTAGGAAATAATATACGTGCCAAGTTTCGATTTCTATGGGAACGATCAGTAGCGAGAGAATACACAAAGAGAATGACGTGAGAAAAACGTGAATGTTCCGTCACTTCCACACTGTAAAAAAAAAAAAAAAAAAAAAAGTCCTATTTGCTGCAGCTTGCTGCCAGAAATTTTCTGTAATTCAGAAAAATACGTTCTATCAACGTAATTTTTCCGTTGATAGAAGATAATTTTCTGAATTACAGAAAAATTCTCGCAGCAAACTGCAGCAAACAGGACTTTTTTTTTGACAGTGCATTTCATTGATAATAGTCCAGGACTTGACTCTTTCTAGTCTAAACTGTTTTTAGACTAATGTGTTCTCCCGTACAGAGCTGAAGTACGTGTTTCCTTTTTACAGCTAATATGCGACTAAATGTTACAGGATTGTTTGCGTTCCGAATTTTTTATTTTATTTCCCACCAGTAATTACAAATTGTATTTTTGGCTATATTTAATTGCTAAACATTACTAGAAAACTACTAATAATATCATTATTAAAAAATTACTGGTGGGAAGTAAAGAAAATAAAATCCGGAACATAAACACCACTGATGTTAGGAACACGCTGGCTGTTCACTAATTTTCGCGAAAAACTGGACACATCCCCTTTCTGCAATCAGCAGTTCATATGATCTTCAAATTACATAGAAGAAAATGTAGCAGGTATCCAAAAGATAAAAACTATTATTCAGTTGAAAAGCAGAAAAGATAAAAAAGAACAAAAGCACCAAGTACGCTCTTGAAGCATAAAGCGCTAGTTGCAAATTCCTTTTTTTTTTTTGTTTAAAAATATTTATACAGTATTTTAAAACAATTTTTAATGTTGGCTTACAACTTTGCATAAAACCAATTTTTAAGATATAAAAGGAAAAAAAAAAAAAAAAGAAACAGAAAAAAAAAGTGTAACTGACGACTTTGGGAAATTATATTTTTGTTTTGATATTTTATATTTCCATAATGGCAATCACACTTACACACAATACTTAAACAAATCTTGGAATTTCCTTAACCCTTTGAGTACTGAATTATTTAAAAATTTTTATGCCCAAGGGACGGATTTAATTTGTCGCTATATGGAATGATTTTGAATTTTTGACAGTAAGGTCCGCCTGTGGGCGTTATTCTCCCCTGTTACAATATTTCAGAACAAAATTTTCTGTATTTACATTTATATTACGAATCGATATACATTATAATTTTATTCTTTATAATCAAATTATTTATATCCATAGTATATTTCATAGTAAAATTATGAATATTAATTATATATTTAAGAAAAAAATAGCATACAAATTGCAAAGGAAACGCCCACTGGTGGAGTTACAGATTTTCAAATGGTTTGAATCTACGTCAACGGTCACGAAAGTGTTAATATGTAAAAGTAATACATTTTATTTGGGATATACTTATAATGAAGATATAAGTATTGTTGTAAGATATCATAAAAAACGCCAGGAAAGTGTTTGCGATCAACGCTCACTGGCGGGGGTGCCGCAAACATTCACGCCTACGTCATAAATTCAGATGACGAGTCAGACTCCTCCACCGTAACTTCGCCCAAGTAAGCACATGACGAGTCTCACTCGTCTAATATACCCAAAGGGTTAATGTGAGAACACTTGGTGTGTTTCTTTCTTCCAGCCATCTAGCGTAAGTGAGTAACGTAAGGGTTTAATTACGAAAAACAATCGAAATAAAAACCGTACGAAATACGCTTAGACGAAATTTCATTCAACTTATGCTTATGTTATGTTAACCTGATGTTTCAACTTATTTGATTTTAATCCATTTTCTTTTCGAATATCTTTTAATCGATTAAGATAAGTATAAACCTTCCAATAACTAAAAATAAAAAAAAAAAATAGTTATGTTTGCTAGACAAGTGAGTGTCGTACAGGTTTAATTATGAAACTTTATCAAACAATCATGATAGAAACTACGTATTATTATACACTATTCTTCATACTCTCTATATTTAATCACTATCAGAAGTTACCCTTGAATGTGCCCATACTTCTCATGGAACAAAACTTTTATTCTGTATTTTTCTATACAGATAATGGCGACACATCATCGGAATGATTAACACAGTTGTAAAGGAAATTCGACGAAGATTGTGATAATATTATATCCGGTATTTCAAAATGTTTGATTATAGATTTATTCTAAGATTCTAAGACGGAAGGTGGTCGCTCACCACTATGCAGCAGTTTTTAGCGATTTCAACCTTTAGAGAGGTGCTCTGATGGCACTGTGGAGATTCAAAAGAGTCCGTGTCTAAAGATTAAACCTCCAATTATAGAGTTATTATACAATCCATTAAATCCAGCATAAAATTATAAAAAAAGGGTGAAAGGATGAAATAAGGCAAGTATTTTCGCCGTACAAGTGAGTGCTGTAAAGCTTTAATTACGAAAAATAATTTCGAGATAGAACCCTAATTTTCATATGTTATCCTTAACCCATTGAGTACTGAATTATTTGAAGATTTTTATGCCCCTGGGACGGATTTAATTTTGAATTTTTGACAGTAAGTTCCGCCTGTGGGCGTTACTTTCCCATGTTACAATATTTCAGAACAAAATTTTCTGTATTCACATTTATATTACAAATGGATATACATTATAATTTTATTCTTTGTAATCAAAAGATTTTTATCCATAGTGTATATCATTGTAAAAATTGTGAATATTGATTATATATTTAAGAAAAAAATAACACACAAATTGCAAAAGATACGCCCACTGGTGGAGTTACAGATTTTCAAATGGTGTGAATCTACGTCAGTGGTCGCGAAAGTGTTAATACGTTAAAGTAATACATTTTATTTGGAATATACTTATATTGCTGATATAAGTATGGTTGTAAGATACCATAAAAAACGACAGGAAAGTGCTTGCGATCAACGCTGCCGCAAACATCAACGCCTATTTCTTAAATTTAGATGACGAGTCAGACTCGTCCACCGTAACTTCGCCCAAGTAAGCAGATGACGAGTCTCACTCGTCAAATGTACCCAAAGGGTTAACTACTTTCTGTATTCAGTAACGTTCCGGAGCTGTTCATTTCCCCAATGTTTATTTATCTTTCTACATCTGTCATTATATAATGATGTTGATTTGGATAACTGCAATTTACACACTCCTGTATTCGAACAATTCGACATTGTTAGCTATAATTGGTCTTATTTGATACATATACATTACTTAATATTCAGAATACTTTTTCTCCAGAAATATCGGTTATTTCTCAGACAATAATTAAAATTTTGCGAAACTTTCTCGTTGGATTTGCACTGTAAAAAATATCTTCTATTTGCTCCCAGAAATTCACTGCAATTTGAAAAAATACGTTTAATTTACGAAACAATTACATTGTCAAAACGTATTTTCTCAAATTACAGAGCAATTCTGGCAGCAAATAGGACATATTGTTTACAGTGTGGGTATATGGAATGAGGGTTAATTCAATTTATTACTTCCTGAAATAAATAAAATCAACACGAATAACTAAAATTAGTATTAGGACAATGGAGCATAAACGTTATTCAAATATCTTGATTTTTTCTTAGTGGAAAAAAGAAATAAGATATATATATATATATATATATATATATATATCCTTTTGTCCAGAACATTTTGTCCAGCCGCCGATACACGGCTCGAAAAAATCAAAGCGATATATCTATATTATCTGCCGTTTTAATGGGGTACTAATTTAAACCTACTTTTGATGAAGAAAAAATTCATTATTGTAAGATACATTGTTGTAAAGGATTTTTAAGAGAAAAAAAAATTCTAGCCGATCTGGAAATATAAAACCAGCTTTTGCCTTAGAAATAACTCAAATTACCAGACTGAAAATTGGATGTTTCAGACTTTTAAAAATTAGACTTGAAATTATACTAACAGTCTAATCTGAAAAAATGATAAAAATGTAAAATAATTTTAAAACATTAAACTCTTAGCCTGAATTAAAAAAAAAGAAAAAGATTCAATAAATAATTTAGATTATACACTTCTTGGTACATAAATGCAAAGATTATTAATTAATTAATTTTAATAATATAAATAAAAGTTTTGATACATATCATATTTTTGTTTATAAATATCTGTATTGAAATATAAAAAAAATCTGTAAAGAAAATATATTTATTTAATATTTTGATTAGTTTTTTGAAGGCAACTTTTCTCACATTTATGATTATCTGATAAATTAATTAGAATTATAAAAAAACAACAAATATAAAGCTTTTATAAGATAAAACCAAATTAATTTCTCGCATGAGAGGAATGAAAATATTTACTAAAGCAAAAATTAATCGATTGGGCCTAAGATAATTTTCAGAGACATTAAAGGTGGAAAAAATAACTTATGTTCATATACATTTACCTTATAAAATTATTCGGTAATTAAAACCTTTTTTTAAGATATTTTCATTTTTATCTCAAATATTATTTTATTATTATATTTTTTTGTCAACGAGTATACCCAAAAATAATAAATGAGTTACACATCTATATTAATATTGTGTTATATATAAAGATGTAAAGTATTTTAAATTGAGATAATATTTTGAAGAATTTTCCCTTCAACACGAATTATATAAAATAGAGAATAATCTGCATTCTAGACGAAAGAGCATTATTAATTTAACTAAAGTTAAACATTGCACGAATTTTTTGAAACCCTGTGCTGGTCTAGTTGTTTAGTCCAGATTACTGTTAGAAGTCTAGATTACTATTGGAACACTGAAATTAAAGAATTATTAAATACAGTTATTATTTATAAGAATGATACATGTTCCCCTTATTATGAGAAAAAAACTGAAGAACTGATGATGTATGGTCCGCGTTAATCCCAATTCTAGAAATCAAGCGAGAATTTCTCCCTATATAAATGATTCAGAATATTTAGAGTATTCAGAATATTGTTTCACAATCTAGAAATGTGTTCACTAGAAATTCACGATAATTTCGTTTATTCAGTTTATTGGCGTGTCTTATGCGCATAGCTCGGACATCTATATTTCTAGTTAATGGATTTAGAAAATGGTCAGTTATTCATTCTAGAGAAAGGCGGTATATATTTTTCCTCAGTGTCCGGATGCCAAAGCGAGTGAGCTAGACTTACTGCAGAATAGAGATACCATAAATACTTTGAAAATATCACATAAGATTTGTTGACATTCACGACTTTTTTTGCTAAAAGGGCAATTTAAAAGTTAAAATGTTAAAATATGCTTCGATACAACACGGTATCCTTTTAAAGACTGGTTTAAAAATCCCGTAACCTTCAACTTTTTCTTTACACTGTCTTCAAATATTCTCAGCCAAATTCAGTTTTTTCTCTTTGTATTTATTCAGTAGCTCTAATCATATTTTCTCGAAATTAAAAGGCATTATTACATTAAGCACTGTATTTTTGCTGGTTAAAATTCTATTTTTTTTTCTCGTATGGTAGCGGGATAATTTAACTTAAGTTAAAAATAAATTTGTTTTCATTAAAATGTGTTTGAATATTTTATTTATGGTTAATTCTTGTGAGAACGGTAGTATTCCTATTACACTGTATATCTCAAAATGTGCTATTAATGATATTTTTTTTTCTATTAATGAATTTTCTGCTAGTTATGCCTATGAATTAATTCATTTCTTAAATATTAACTAAATATTAACTAATTATTAAATAAATAACTATATATAATTAAATAACTAGTAAATAAATAACTAATTATTAAATAAATAGAAAAAACGAAACAACATCCAACTTGGATGTTTTAGTCCTTGTTGCCTAAACGTCAGTGAGGCCTCCATGTGAAGACTCAAAAACATTTTGGGTTCTACCTGTCTGTCTGTATATCTCGTGATAGTGGCCACATTAATCACACAGAAATAGCTGTATAGTTTTGGATGTGTATTCTATTTGTAGTTGCATGTGTATTCTATTTGTAGTTCGTGTACACCAGAGTTTTTCTTATCATTGCGGCCTATGGACGGAATTTGTATGTACCACAATACCAATCGCAAAATCCCTTGAATTGATTTGAAAATTGGTACACATATCCAGGCGCTTTACAGATATATAGCTATATACAATTTGGGGTATATATTGTTTATAGAACGTGTACAGGAATACACCAAATGTTTTCTTACTATTAAAAACTATGAGAAGGATTTCATTTTAACTCATTTTAACATAGTACATTGCATTCAACAAAATGAAGTTAGCATGCATTATTCAGATGCTTAAAAGTATGTTTCCTTTAGAAAATGTTGTTTAGATTTAAAATTAATGTACAGGACTCCACAAAATTGCTTCGACAATGTCACATAATCATTCAAATTATGTCAAATTTCGGAAAATCATTCACGAGGTACGCAAAATAAGTTGTATATTTTTTATTGGTTTATGTAATGTTTATGGTTCGTTGGCAAGGTTACACAAAAGAATTTCGTGACATTAGAGACTATGGCCAGAATTTCATCAAGCTCATTTTAACGCGTTCATGCTGTCGTTCAACAAGATAGAATTAAGATACACTATTAAGATACTTGAAAGCATGTTTTCTTTAGAAAAAAAAGTTTGTATAGACTAAAAAAATTATTTAAAAGACAACACGAAAGAATTCCGATGACATTCTGTAATCATCGAGTGATATCAAATTTGGTTCGATATTAATGAATTCCAATAATCGAGTGCCGAACCCGTAATCTTCCAATTACGAGCCCGGCGCTCTACCGACTGGGCTACCGCGGCTCCAGCCGTCCATAGGAATAGCCGAAGTGCAATCACAATTGTAGCTCGAATTTAGCTCAATAATCTAACTTAATGAGATTAATGCAATTTAACTGAAAAACAATATAAAGTATTTTAGTGTTATGAAACCAATTACCTCCTTAGAAGTAAAGGGAACTAATTTTTTTTTTTTTAATCCATAATTATAAAAGGTATTTTTGCTTCACAAATATTAACATTAATATTAAAATATAAAATTTATAAGTTATTTTACTTTTTTTACTTTTTTTTTTAGTTTAAAACAAAATAATTTTTTCCAAAATGAATTGGCAAAAAGTGTTATTCTAAACGCATTATACTTTAAACTATACATATGACATGAAATTAGAACTGATATATATTTTTTAAGTTAATTGCAGAAATTTGGTATAAATTAAAAATATAAATTACAAATTTTAGTTTATTAAAACCTTTTTCAAATATTATCGTTTTATTTTATCGTTAATTTTACTTTATTTGCAAAACGATGAAGTATACAGTACACTGGCTAATCCTATTTAAATGGCTCTTATTCCCAAACTCTTCTAGGAATTAAAATTTACAAAATGAAGAACATTGGAATGATACATATACTAAAATACTACATATATGATAAATTGAAACCGACACGTACCCAAAATGTTGCCCAAACCAAAACTAAGCATTTTGCTTTTCTTTAATATTGCTTTTCAAAATTTATTCCACGAATGGATGGAAAAATTGTTATGGATTGAACAACTACCCATAACCCCCCCCCTCACACACACACGAAAAAATGAATGTGAAGACAGAAAAATCACACACAATTAACCCTTTCACTACCAATATTTTTTCTGTGAAAAAATAAGTATGAAATAAATTATCTGAATCAGCTTCATTTAATAGACGGTATATTTCCTCAACTAACCGTTCTACTTCCCTATTCAAGGTAGTTGCAGGTCTAAAAGAAAAAAAAAAAAAAAAAAAAAAGCAAACCTCCAGAAAAAAGTCTCATAGTATATGTTAAAATCGCCTTGGGACATATATGTCCCAGTGGTAGTGAAAGGTTTAAAAACAGAGCAATAGTTTGAGTTATTTAACTTCTCCCTTTTTAGGACATTTACTGTAAAAAATAAAATCTGGGATGAGGTCACACGCCTGGACTTAATTTAGTAATAACTTCCAAATTATTGCCATTAGTTTAATGAGCAGCTATAGTCTGATGTTAATCTATTAATCCTAAACTCCCAGGTTGGTTCGATATTTAATAATAAAAATTACTGTAAAAGTGTGTTGATTTAAATTATATCTATTTTAATTGTTGTTAAGAGCCATTTTTTTTAAAGCTGGACAAAGTCTATGGAGGTGTGATAGTTGACATTTTCAATTTTCCCGAAACTTTCAGGATATGCCAGTAGTACTGTGATAAGAAAAAGTGAAATTTATTTTTACAGGGACAAAAAGAAAAATTCTTTATCATTAGGGCCTATGGGACCAAATTTTTAAAAGTGCGATAGCATCTAAACGCCTTTTTCAATTGAGCTGAAAATTTATATGGATATTATAAATCACTGTTGCACTAACTATAAGCATTTTGGTGAATCTAGCATTTATAGGCTTTATCTACAAAACTGTTAATTACTCAATGTTCGGAAAGTCGAGTGGAGTCACTCCAGATTTTTTAATTTTATATTTATTTTATATTTATTTTGATGCTGACCTCTGTAATGAAAATTGGGAAGTTTTAAACAAGCATTAATGTATTACAAAATTGGGTCTCAAGCGTTTTGTACTACATAGAACAGGTACACATTGGCGATATAAAAATAGACTATATCTAAATAAATCTTGCAAGCCCCATAGGTTTGTAACCTGGGTCTAAAACTAGACCATCTAGGGTATAATTAAAACTCTCTCTCATAGTTACTGACTCATGGCTTATAGAGTAATTTACCATCAAATTTGACCTTTTTTTGAAATTTTTCAACTTTGAGACCGTTCATCTACTAAAGCCAAGAGTGACCCAAGCAATTTTAAATATTTTTAAGTTCTGTACTAAGGTGTGTAATTAACCCCATAACGATTTCTATGGGGCACTCATGGCCTTAGCAGATATTCAGACTGAAAACATGGAAAAAATCAACGAAAACTGCACTTTTGAATGACCCTGGCCTTTAAAGCCATGAATGACCCACCAAACTGTTTATGATAAAATGTACTTAGTATCAAGTAGTATCCGTATTTAAAAAAAATTGACATGGGTCACTCATGGCTTTAGGAGTAAAATGATATTAAAATGGCACCATTTATTTACGGCCTCAAACTTCGACCCCATCTCTAGGTCGAACAAATCAAATTCAGAAAAAATTAAATTTCACTTTTTCTTATCACAGTACTACTAACACATCCTGAAAGTTTCGGAAAAATTGAAGATGTCAACTATCAAAAGTGTCCAACTTAAAAAAAAAAAAAAGACTCTTAAAATATAACTTTTTTCTTCTTCCTCCCCCCCCCCCCTTTTTTTTTTAATATAAAGATAAAATTTTATTTACATACTTCTTTTTTTTTTTCTTTTTGTTATTCCAAAAAATTTTAATTTGAAATTTTGATATTTATTGATGAATTAGAGTGAGCATTACTAGAAACAAGAGTTTATGCCTGTGTATTATAAATTAAAATATTTTATTTAATATTTCTTTTTTCAATTATTATAAAATATTAACAAAGTTCAAAGCTTATTATTTTGTTTTATTCGTCATTAGAAAGTATTTGTTGGAAATAAAGTTAAGAATTAGAAATTGATTTTTCAAGCATACGCTTTTTTTTTTTTATAAAGAAAATTTTTGAAATTATTTTATCAAGATAATATTACAAATATGATGAAATACTACAAAATTTTAAAACAGAAGTAAAGTATTTGCTAAAATGAATCGTTTTAATTTCTAAATATCCTAGAATCAAAATAAATATATCAAATTTATTTTTTATTAAGTTTAATTAATTTGATACATGTAATATACAAACTGCATAAATCTACTCATTATACTAGTTTTTCAGAAAGGTTACGTTAGTATACAATTAAATAACACCAACGCTACTCCATTGTATTAGTTCATAATTTAGTTCTTGTACTGTTTGCAACAAAATTTATTTGATAATGACCAGTGTAATTAAATTAATGGGCTTGTTTTGGAAGATTGTTCAAAATGAAAGAAAGGTTTATTTCTTGACTAAATAATAAATAATACAATTATATATATATATATATATATATATATATATATATAATTTTATATTTAAATTTTGTTTCGTGAATCTCATTAATAAATCATTATAATTTAAATTAAATATAAATAATTTTTAAAACAAGTAAAAATCTGTTCTTATAATAATTTTTGTTAGTTTTTAATGCTTAAAGTTGCATTAAAGCCGCAATAAAAAGAAGTTTCTTCGTTTTTACAGAATAGTTGGCTAGTAAGCACAACTTCTTGTGAATAACATTAGTTCTTGTACTGCATTTTCAAACCTCATTAATAAAATTTTTAACCTCTTTATGTTATTACAAAAAAATTTTGTTGTATTACTAAAATATCGCGAGTCACCACTATCTACATGCGTACTAGTTAAATAATTTGCGTATAAAGATATATGGAAATGTTTCAGGAAAATGTCTGGATAATCACTATATGGCATTTTATTTTTACTTTTATATTTTGCACATTAAGAAACATCAAACGGAACCTGAGACTTGAATTGCATTTCAAAGCACTATGAACACTGTACTTGAACTTGAGCTTGAACACAGCACCTAATCCTGACCAAAGAAATATCTATTCCACCATCAAATGGATGGTGATACATACTCGGAAATGAGAATAATTCTTTATTTGTGCCTAAAATCATAAAAATTGCCTATACCAGAGTGAACTTTTAATTATATCAGTCTAATACTAAAGTCAACAAAGCAAGAAAAAGAAGATTAAGCTTTTTTATTCATTGTAATGCAAAGCATCATATTCTTTTTTTTTTTTTTTGCCACCAAACGTTATGCCAAAGCTTATATATAAGTATAATCCGTCTTTTGGTTTTCAAAAAAAAAAAAAAAAAAAAAAAAAAAAAAAATTCCTTCAGGCAGTTCTTGCTTCATTCTGATTATTGAAATATCTGCCTCGATACAGTGATTCCTCGACCTTCAAAAATGTTAGTTGTTTGGAGAAAAATCCGAGCTATATGCTGGGTGCGGCATTAACTAAGTGACATTAGGTTACTGAAATTCAACACGGCTGGATTGTGCAATACGTAGCAGCGATTGTTTGAACTATTTATATGTATTTATTTGATTTTTTTTTTTTTTTAAACTCAGTGAAGAAACATTTTTCTATTAATCATATTTAGAAACAAGATTGCCAAGCTAGTTTCATGAAAAAAAATCTTTATTTTTTTAAACTTTTTTTTTTTTTTTTTTGAAAATCGAATTGAAGTTAATGAAAATGAAGAAATCTTCTTACAATCTTCTTAAAAGAATATATTTCCTCAAAAATAAAAGTAATAATAAAAATAACGATTGTCATAGTTAATCTTGCATACACAAAGTTCCTAATCCTATTCGTAAGCAATTTCCACATGATGCATTGGATATATTTAAAAAAAAAAATCATAACATAATGATTAAATAAATAATTTGTAGCCTAATTTGACGTTTGATTTATAAAATATATTATGCATTTATTCTGTTGAAAAAAATAATAAAAATGTAAATAAATTGTAAATAAAATTCATCATAATTAAAAAACTGAAAGAAGTTATAGACTTCGGTCACCAAATTGAATTTTTAGTGTTTGAGTTTGATAATAAAAAATAAATAAATAAATAGTCGTTTTGCCTCTGTAATGAAATGTAACAATTAATTAAATAGACAATTAAAAAAAAAGAGAGTGAGAGAGAAAATTTGTAAACATTTTCCAAGTCCATTGAGTGCATTATTAAAGGAAATGTTATAAATCGTATTAAGTGTATTTTAATTATTATTTGTTACAAGATATATATTTTATTCAGTCATTTTATTTCGTTTTAAGCACTTGTTAAATAAGGACATATTATTTGCATTTAATAAGGTTGGTTGGTTCGGTTTTACGTCACACTAGTGCTGCGCAGATGGGCAATTGGCGTCGGTCTGGGACTCACCCCTAGAGATGGTCCGGAGACATGCCATCGCAATTTTCGTCCTCTACGGAAGGGATGGCTCTCCCGTTTCGGTGAAACCAGAGGTATAATTTTTGATGGAGACATGGAGGACATTGCAGCCACGACATATTTTACGTGCACCAGCCACTATTAGTGTACACGACGGTCTTTCGCCGGCTCGAGTACCGAACCCGTAATCTTCCAATTACAAGGCCGGCGCTCTACCGACTGGGCTACCGCGGCCCCATTTAATAAGGTTTTCTACATAAATATACTATTTTTCAATGATTTTGATCATCAATAATAATATATGATCAAGGGTCCCTCGTATAGCTCAACACCGCTCTTCGAGCGGTGAGCCGGGGCTGCTCCCCTGTTCAATAATATATGATAAACGTAATTAAATAATAGACATTTACATAGAATTTTATTAATTTAAGATTTAAAATACACATAACAAAATGCTGATAATTTTTGATAGGCATATACATATATATATATATATATATTATTTTAATTTTTTTTTTCAATAAATAACCCCACATTAATAGACATAATAGACATTTACATAGAATTTTAATAATTTAAGATTTAAAATACACATAACAAAATGCTGATAATTTTTGATAGGCATATATACATATATATATATATATATATATATATATATATATATTATTTTTATTTTTTTGTCAATAAATAACCCCACATCTTAGATAAACTATTGTAATTATCTATTGTTTATCACACTAGAATTAAAAACAATGCATTGAAAAATTCCAATTTTATACGTAAATTTTTAATCAGTTTTTGTCAAAAATAAGAACGCTTAAAACATATTGTGTAATTTTACTTTCTCTAAACGATTAAATATTTATTTATTTATTTCATTATTATTTTTTTTTATTGGACAAAAACGTGAGAATATCTTTAGAAAAAAATAATAATAATAAAAAAATAAAAAAATAAAATAAAAAAATAAATAAAAAAAAAATTACCAATAAAGTAGTCTGTTGAACATTTGATGCATTTACTCAGTTGCCGTTAACTGTAACACAAAAATCCAATAAAAACATTTTTTGAGCTTGTTTCATAAAAAATAATAATAATAATAATAAAAATATATATATATATACGCAAAAATGCAGTAATGAACAAAGAACATCTACTTGCATCGATATTTTTTCCACAGGAAAAAAATCTGAATTGTATGCTGAACAAAATTATTTTACAGGGTTTTGGTAAAAATATCTATATGTATCTATCGGAGGAATTTTTTGCAAGAACTATTTGAACTTTCGTATGTGGTTCATATTCTAAATTTTTTATTATTTATTAAAATTATTATATATCATTCAGTAAAATCATTATTTGTCAGAATTATTTTTTATGACGAATGCAGACGATTTTTTTTTTCATAGAGAAGTATAACATTAGATGTATAAATAAGTTGAATTTTAAGCTATCAGAGATAATAATTTTTAAAAACGCATTTTTTTTTATTTTTTCTTTCTTTTCTTTTTTTTAATAATAAAAAAAAATCGATAAATAATACACATTGTGCTTATTTACATGAAATTTTGTCCTATACTGAAACGTTGAAATTTAGAAAAAAGGGAATGACAGCGCCATCTGTTGAGCAATTGATTCCTAAATTGAATCAGTACCAGTCAAGTCCAAACTAAATCGCACGTTTAGTTAAATTTAGTTCATCGATTTGTGAAATACATAAAAAAAAATGTCATACACACAGGAACACAAACAGTCTTTTCTAAAAATGGTGAAATCATGTGCAGAACAGCTCAAAACGTATAAATCTATCGCAAACCCGATATCGAATATTTTACCGAAATCACCACATCCTTCTTATATATATAGAAGAAAGGAAATGTTTATATAAATAATATTAAATGCTTATTTCGTTAATTAATAAAATAACATCTTAAATGAAGTGTTGCACGTGTGTGTCTTTTACGTAACTAGAAATGAAAACAGTATATTCATATGTACCGATTTTATTATTAAATTAGATAAATAATGTAAGCAAATATAAGACATACATAAAATAATAATTATTTAATGAATTTCTATCACGAATAAGAACACTTAAAAATATTGTGTAACTTTACTTTTCGTAAATAATTAAATATTATATTAAATATTATCTTTCATATAAATAAATTTTATTTATTGGACAAATAAGTGGAAACATCTATAGAAAAAAATAATAAAAGAAATATCAATCCTTTTTCGATAGTAAAAATATTTACCAAAAACTTATTACTCTACTGAGCATTTGATGTGTTTACTGTTGTGATTAATTGCAACACAAAAATCCAATAAAAATAATTTTTTTCTTCTTGTTTAATAAAAGTTTAACACAATTACGCAGTAATTAACAAACGACAACAGCATACATCGATATTTTTTCCATAGGAAAAAAAAAATGTTTATAATGGTGAACAAGTTTATTCTGCTGGGGTTTACATAAAGAAAAATATCGATATATATGTATCGGAGGAATGTTTTGCGAGAATTATTTGAACTTTGGAAGAAGCTTTACGTTTTATAACTTTATGGATAGTTATGCTGTGTATCCTATTTAAATACGAAAAAAAAAAAAAAAAAAAAATTATTATTGTATCATTTAACATTGTATTAACAATTTTATTAATAAAATAATTAACGAACTTCAAAAAGGAGGATGTTCTCAATTCAACCTGTGTGTATGTATGTATATTTTTTAGCTAACAACTTATTAATATATTCTCCGATTTTGATACTTTTTTATTGTAAAAGTCTTGGTCTGAAATAGGTCCTATTACCATACATTTAATATCTAAAACAAATACAGGGCGTGCGCTAAAATCGACCATAACTCTTTAAACTGCTAAACGGGTTGCAGCTGTAGTCATAAAACTGGTATACATGTAAAGTAGTTATGCACGACAAGCCGCTAACGATTACAGCACCACCTCAAGGAAAATAGCGTATTTAACGTTCCTATCTTGGGAACAATAAAAATCAAGGGGGAAATTAAATTACAAAGTTAAAGAGTATCATCAATTTAGTATGAAAATACAGTTTGAAGATATTAATTGTAAAAACAGAACGCTTAAAAACTGCATTTGTTTGTTTGGTATTTCCTACACTGTGACGTGCCAAAACAAACTCAGAAATAAAAGACATTTATTCATCGTGGAATACCTTTATTTTCGATGTTCGAACTTTTCTCCGTCAGCTGCAATGAACATATTTATCCTTCTTTAAAAATTATGTTGCACACGTTGTAGTGTTACGGCTGAAACATATACTATGTAAAACTCAAAATACGATCACAGTTAGAGGTTACATCTGTTAGCGCACAATGATTTTTCTTTACCTAGAAACCACTTTTATTATTAAAATTTCAGCCATTCAGCAGTTAACAGAGTGGGGACCGAATTTATTGAACACCATGTATGTTTGTCTGTTTTCATATTCCTTGTCCACCTCCAACATTAAACGGACTCTCCGAGTTTGATACACACACACACACACATATATATATATAGGGTGTTCTAAAAGTCCCACACACCCCTCCTAACTCGAAAAGGAGTCGAAATTGTGGAAATCGGCGAAACACATGTTCAATGAATTCGAAAGGGATCCCTTTTGATGAAAAACGTTAAGGCTCGAGGGGGCTAAAGGGGCCGCTGAGGAAGACAAATTTAAAATTTCAAACGGGAAGGTATGCCTTGTGATACATCCCTGGAAACATCTCTAAAAAACAATGAATTTGATATAAATAGTTTTGCTCAACGATTAGTATTACAGGAGATACATGAGTTTTTAGACTTTTTAAATGTGGAATTTATACTTATGTATCTTCTTTAATAATCATTGCAGGACAAATTATCAAATCAATATCATATCATTACCAATTTACATCAAATTCATTGTCTTGAAGAGACGTTTCAAGGGATGCATCACAAGACATACTTTACCCAAAAATGCTTGGTCCCGGGCAAGGGGGTCGTAGTAGTGCCGATAGGGAGGACAACTTGAAATTGTATTGTACATAGACAATACTGAAAATGCATATTCTGAATTTACGATATAATTTAGCTTACGATATATTTTAATAATCTTGATATTCGCAATGATTATCCCATATTTTTATTTCTAAACAAAAATTAAAAAATAGATCTCAATCAAAATAATAAATGAATATGTCTACTGTAGAGAAAAGTAATAATAAGTAAAATAAAGGAATAATAAAGTAATTTTAAATCAACAATATACTTTTACCAATAAATAATTAAAATATGATTATCCATTAAATTGTATACGTAAACTATTTTTAAAATCTGTGATAATATTCCGCTGTAATTTAACACATTCGCGACCGCTGGCGTGAATTCACGTCATTTCAACTTCTATAGCTAGATGCCGTTGACGTAAATTGACGTGTTTTCAGATTCTGTTCTTGATTATCTCTGACGTGAATTCATGTCATTTAAAGAATTTTTATTTAAACAAAAGTATTAGTTTTATTTCGATAGTATTATTAGGGGATTTATTCTTAGATAGTGTTATAGGTTCGTTTTAATATTATATGAATATTCTGCATTTCATGCTTCAGATAATTATAAGAGTATCATTTTGAAACAATCTGTACCTAATTTTTATTTATGCGTAAACATCAAAAGTTTGCTGCAACTAGTTTGAGTTTACTTCAATATTCAACGGCAGTAAGTATTAGGGAAAGGAAAAAAATACCGGTCGCGAAAGTGTATAAAACTTACTATGAATAATTTACAGTAGTTTTCTTCTGCGTAATGTTTTAACAGTGCACACATAACCATCATATAAAATAATAACAAAACATATTCCACTATAATTTAACATAAAACTTACTAAAATTAATTTGCAATAGTTTTATTCTATATAATGTTTTTAACAGTGCACACATAACCATCATATAAAATAATAACAAAACATATTACGCTGTAATTTAACACAGGATTTACTATAAATAACTTACAGTAGTTTTATTCTGTATAATCTTTTAACAGTTTATACATAACCATCATACAAAATAATAACAAAACATATTCTGCTGTATTTTAACATAAGACTTACTATAAATAATTTACAATAGTTTTATTCTGTATATTTTTTTAACAGTGCAAATATAACCATCATATAAAATAATAACAAACATGTACGGAATCTTAAAATGCAGTTAAAACAGTTTTTACACCTCTGTATATAAGTATCTACATATATTGGCCCCGTTTACACGAGAGTTGAGTTTGGGTTGAAATACATTGATAATGTAACTATATATAATATAAACATATATTGTTTATATACGTACAACATAGACATATATTCATGTCGAAACTTTTCGAATAGAAAAAAACAAACATTTTTCCTGTTATAATCAAAAATTTTTAAATTCCGCGCCTTTTCGTATGCTATTTAATGAACCATGCAATGTTTTTCTACCTTGCCGACGACGAACAATATAACACACTTTCGATTGCGAGAATCACATAACAGTTCAGTATACAATTCAACGCACGTTTCTGTTAATTCAACATAGATATTATAATTGTGACAATAGAGAATTTGCACGTTTTCTGATTTTATTCTTACATAATAGAATATGAAAGGTAAGAAAATAAATACAAACATTTTCTTTATTTGAAATCTAATTACTGATTTATAACAATTTTAACATCGCACTATTTACTCTATCGAGAAAGCGCAGTATAAAATATCGTGACGTCACTCTTTATGACAACAAACGGAAGTAATCATTGTTTACATTCGATTTTGTGCTTTGCTTTGCTTCTTGAATCAGTGAAATAGGTTTTGTATTTTATAATAATGACGGATATTAAAAAATCATAGTATAAATTGTACCACTCTGCATTAATACAACGGCTAAATGCTTCTCAAAAGCTATTCTTTAGCATTCCACAGGATCCTATTAAACGAAAACATTGGACAACCTGCATGAAAAGAAAACAATTGAAAATAATGATAAGGAAAAATGATGATAATGGTATTAAAAGATTATAAAATGAGGAACAACTATAGTATTTCCCCTCAGCTAGATTTGGCGATTTTTCGTTGGCGATTATGGCTAAATCCTGAATCTAAAAATCCTAAATCATATAGCATAAATGATAAAATCGTAAGCTAAATTATAATGCATAAATCCTAATTCCAAAATTAATAGCATGCAGGCAGCCATATTATATCTCAAACAATCCAGAACGACATCGTTATCGTTCAAATCGGCGCCAAAGAAAAATAGCCAAATTCAGCTGAGGGGAAATACTATAGTTGTGCCTAAAATGAAAAAGAAATGCCCAGAAATCACATAAATGATTAATAATTACGAAAGTTAAAACGAATTGCTGCTTGCTAGCTAGACTAACAAAATTAGACCCCCCAAATAAAATAATAGGCCGGCGCATCACCGCTAATTTTTTGTCTCCGAAGAGGACAGCATTCCCGCTTGGCGTCCTTATCGCTTCCGTAATGATTTTAAGAAGACTTGATCTGAAGCTAATCCGGTCAAGATAAGAGCAATAAGCAACAATAATAATCCTAAAAACACATTTTTTTCACAATACATTCTCAGGATGTCATTTTATTCTGAGGATATCCTATGGATGTACTGGGGTAAGATATGTTGTTAAATCGGTTTCTGTTTCTTTTACAAAATGTCGCCAAAACTGAAATACACAGTAATAGACGGTCTGTGAACACTTCGTATTTACTTCTTGAATTATTATAGCAGTTTATCGCTAAAGAAACTTCCATATAGTTTACTTAGCTAAAATTATGAAATATAATAAAACAAGTTACTCTAAAGTAACGTAAGACGATAGAAAAAAAATGTTTGTCGTTTGTTTATCAGAGAAATGCGCTGGGTACATGTGGCAACCCTAAGGCAACAAAATGCCTGATGCGGCAGCTGGTATATATAGGACCCTTAAACAAAATGTAAACATTGAAGCATCATAAAGTGTGACGTCAGACAGCGTTTCGAAGTCACATGATTTTTGGTTAATTTTAAAGTTATTTTTGAAATTAATGAGAACTTTTTTTTTGAATTTTTAATAAACTTTTTGAAATTTATGAGCCTAAAACTACCAGAAAAATAAGATTTTGTTCAAATCCCCCATGTGTGCAAATTGTCCATTCTTGAAATTCATTAAAATACTTTTTTTTCTTCTTTGATTTAGCTAGCAACAAATAACGTATTATACAATTAACTTACTAATGTGAAGTGTTAATAATTATATACTGTATATTGTTTAAATAAGAAATATTGTATTGCAGTGCTTTTAAGTTTGAATTTGTAAATCTATCATTGCTGATAAATTAATAGAACTGCTGCTCATCATCACGTAAGTGAACAATTATTTAAATAAATAAATAAATTAACGTACATTATTTTTAATTACAAATGAAAACTAGTATGTTGTGGCCACCACAAGACTTTCTTCTATATTTTCCTATACATATTCAATCAGTAACAATATTTTAAAAAAAAATTACAATTTTTTTTCTAAGTTTTTTTTTTTTTTCTTTTTTTTTTTTTTGTTAAAAGTAATACATATTCAATCAGTAACAATAAAAAAAAAATTGTTAAAAGGAAAAAAAAAATCGATAACTTTGTTTTAAATTATCACAGATTTATAGTTCAACCATTCATTTTAAAGGTATTGACGAGACCTTTCGAAAGATACCCATCTTCAAAATTTACCTCCCCGGGGGGTACTTCCCCCCAGGGGGGGAAGCGATGCCCCCACATGCACAGAAATTTTTTCCTAGTTTACTATTGCTATTATCAATAACGCATATTAAATTTACAATCACAAGTTAAAAATAACTCTCATTATGTAGATTTATACGAAATTTTGTCCTATATTGCCATGTTAAAAATATAGAAAACATGAGATCACAGCGCCACCTGTTGAGCGATTGATCCCCAAATGTAATCAGCACCAGTTTATGTCAGGGACCAACTAAGTACCAAGTTTGGTTAAATTTCGTTAAAAAAAAAATACGATTTTTTTTTTTTTTTTGGTTAAAAGTAAGAAAAAAAAAATCGATAACTTTTTTTCAAATTATCACAGGTTTATAGTTCAACAATTCGCTTTAAAGATTTTGACGAGACCTTTCGAAAGATACCCATCTTGAAACTTTGCACCCCGGGGGGGGGACCTATGCCCCCACATGCACATTTTTTTTTCCTAGTTAACTATTGCTATTATCAACGAGACCTTTCGAAAGGTACCCATCTTGAAAATTTACTTCCAGGGGGGTACTTCCCCCCTGGGGGGGGAACCGGTGCCCCCACATGCACAAAATTTTTTCCTAGTAAACTACTACTATTATCAATAATTCATATTAATTTTATAATCACAAGTTTAAAATAACGCTCATTATGTACATTTATACGAAATTTTGTCCTATACTGTCATGTTAAAAGTTTACATAAAATGCGATCACAGCGCCATCTGCTGGGCAATTGATCCCAAAATCTAATCCGCACCATTCCATGTCAGGGTCCATCTATATACCAAGTTTGGTTGAATTTCATTCATTGGTTTGTGAGATACGGTGAAAAATACGAAATTTTGCGATCACAGCGCCACATGCTGAGCGATTGATCCACAAGTCTAATCATCACCATGCCCCGTCAGGTTCCATATATATACGAAGTTTTGTTGAATTTCATTCATTGGTTCGTGAGATACGGTGAAAAATACGAAATTTTGTCCTATACTGCAATGTTAAATATTTACATAAAATGCGATCACAGCGCCACCTGCTGGGCGATTGATCCCTAAATCTAATCAGCACAATGCCACGGCAGGGTCCAACTATATATCAAATTTGGTTGAATTTCATTCATTGGTTCATGAGATACGGTGAAAACAAGAAACCACAGACAGACACACAGACAGTCAGACAGAGAACTGAGAGAGAACTAGCAAGGGGGGCGACTCACCTTTCGGTTTAGAGTCATGACCAAGGCCACTCCCCCACCGAAACACACACAGACAGACAGACAGAGAGACTTTTTTAAAAACTATCAATTCGTGTTCAGGACATCCCAAAACGTGTAGATCCGTCAAAGACTGAGGTCGAAAATTTTCGCGAATCCTATACTTCATCTATATTAAATATAGAAGAAAGTAAAAAAGCTAACACGTGGATAAAACTGTGTATCACTATATAGTATAGATTCGCTAATGATTTTGAGTGGGAATTTCAACATAAACTTTGCAGATGATAAAAATCTACCATTAATTGTATTTTTAAATAGAGAATTCTATTTAACGATGACCAATGATCCCAATCTTAACATAACGAGATATAAAAGTACAATTGATCCAGTCTTTACAAGATATTTAAATAGATTCGAATCAAAATTGTTTGTTTCCTATTTTAGTTACCATAAACCTATCAATTTTGGAATATAATGATAATTATGATGATGATGATGATGGAAGAGTTTTTGAAATTGTGGATGAAAATCCATAAGTTTCATTGGTATTCATTTAAAGAAAAAAGCAATTAATTAAATTTCATATTTCACGTATTCGTAAATTTACGTATTAAGCAATAGATTGCAATTTTTGTATGTAAAGTAATATGCATTATTTTTCATGTACAATAGCGCATTAAATAAAAATTGTAATATAATTTTTGTAGTACTAGTTTATATTAATGAATAAAAAAACACTTCATTTAAAAGTATTTCCTGCACAATAAAATATTTCCTTACGATTCAAGAAATACACACGTGATTCTTCAAGTTTTCACTTCTGTCGGCACTCCCGGAGTGCAACTTTTTTTTTTCTTTTTTCTATAGATGATACCGTGTTTACGTTCATAAAAGACCATTCACCATAAATGTACCATTCCCCGTTTGTTTATACATAGGGAATAACAAACATATACTTTTTCATATTAGGAAACACGCAAATGGTATAGCGGAAAAACGATATTTTGGTTTAATAATCGTATTTGGAAACTTAGAATAAAAATTTTTGAATTTATATACATACATATATATAAATACCTGTATAGATAGATAAAGATATAGATAGATAGATAGATAGATAGATAGATAGATAGATAGAGAGAGAGAGAGAGAGAGAGAGTTAGCATATATGTTAATTGAACGGATTAAATTTCTTTCCTGCCTTAATTGAGCTAATGCTATGAAAACAGATTTGCAATCAATTTTGAAATTAATAACATTCTCTATACTTCCATTAATATCGGCTTTGGCGACAAGCTTATCGACTTGTTGACCAAATTTGGAGGAAAATGCTACTTTGGGATTCCAGAAGTTTCGAAACTGTATGTTGAATAACAGCCGAGTACTGGAATCCTCCATTGGACTGTAGCACAGACTCATTGACAAATTCCATCACCAAAAATTATAAATCAAAGTATGCAACTTAAGTAGATCAGATTAGTTTTAGAGAGCTATTCTATGTAATTGCGTTTAGAGACTGTTCCAAGAGAATGTTTTTTTTTTTTTTTTTTAACGAAAACCCAGATCTGGGAATATTTAATGCTATGCTATTTGCTTTACTCTTGTGGAACAAGTGACTGTTTTCTTGCAATATGTTGTCGAATAGTGATTTTTGTCATACAAATGACAATTTTCTTTGATTGCTTCAAGAATATTCTTTGAAGTGATATTTTTATTGAACTGTTTCGAGAATATTGATTGAAATAAAAATTTTATTGGTTTGTTTCGTAAAATTGCGCTTAATAAAGTGTATTCATAGAATATAACCTGAATTTTTCTTTAAGATCTATTTTCATCTCACAAGCTAGTCTACATTTTCATAAAAAACATATGTTGTATGTAAACAAGTACATGTTTTGTATTTTCACTATACTACCATGACACGAAAGTTCAAACAATTAATATCTTACATGATTAAAATAATATAAAGGATATATATTTTTTAAATTAAAGATTTTTTTTTTTTTTTTTTTTTTTTTTTTTTTTTTTTTAAAGAAATGGGTGTTATTAGTATTACACAAAGTACTATATAACTGCACGTTTATTTATTTTCATAAAAGGAAACTGTATTGCTAATTTTGCTTATATGTACATATTATCGAGGATTACTAATTTAGATTATGAAAAGAATTATTAATGCACTTATTTCATAAAATCAGAGGAAGAGGCAATATTAAATAATTTTCCTACATTTTCTCAGATAAAACTGTAGTACATAAAGAGTAATTATCATATATATTGCCTAATAATACTATTTTCAATTATAGTTGATAAATATAAGCATAAAATATAATAACGCATTATTGAGCTAATGATTGGGAGAAAAAATAAAATTGAATGAAGAAAATAAAATAATGCTCTAATAGAAAAACAACGAAAAATTCATTTATAAACTTAACACTATATTAATAAAATAAATAAATAAATATATATATATATATATATATATATATACTAGCAGACCCGGCCACGCGTTCCTGCGGCTAAGTAATACGTTGATAATTTGATAAGGTATATAGTATTTCCCCACAACTGGATTTGGCGATTTTTTTTTTTTTTTTTTTGGAGCCGTTTTGAATGATAACGATGTCGCTCTGAACTGTTTGTGATATAATATGGCAGCCTATATGTTGTTTATTTTGGATTTATTATTTTATGTTTTTGATTTATGATTTAGATTATCATTTATGATTTATGATTTATGATTTATGATTTATAGATTTATGATTTAGCCATAATCGCCAACAAAAAATCGCCAAATATCGTTGTGGGGATATACTGATTAATATATTACTGAAAAGATTAATATATTTTAACGAAGTGGTGAGAAGATTCTGAGTATGTTAAAGTTTTAATAGTAAATTCAAGTTAATCAAGAAGGAAAGCATTGAGGATTAAGATAAGAAAATTGCAAGATTTTAATATCGCATTTTCAGCAATAAATGTGAATCAAAATTTAATGCAAAATACATATATAAATCACAAATTTAATCAGGAACGTTAAATTGGTAATAATTAAAGAAAAAGTAAAGAAAAATAAGAGAAATAATTAATTAAAGTTTCGAACATCGGTCATATAGGTTAGCGTTACAAAACAAATAAACAGACTTAAACTCTTCCAGACTTTTAAATAAGTTTTAAATTAAGTTTTAAAATTTAATGTTGAATAAAACAGACTTTTAAATAAGTTTTAAAATATTGAAATGGTTACTTTTTATTTAGAACGTTATGTATAGATCACAAATTTCTTAAAGAAAACGAAGTGATACAGATTAGAATAATGCAACAAAAATTGAAAAAGCAAGGTTATGTCGTAAATAAATTTTTAACACACGTGTCACGTGAAATAAATTGTAGCATATACATAATGTATCTGATATAAGATATTAATATGTTGCAGCGGAATAAATTTCATATCTATCATCCTTGGCGGAAAAAAAAATAATATCGCCAAATTATCTGGCGCACACATTTAATTCATTTCAAAATTCATGGTTAGTTTAACAACTTATATTAAGAGAGTAATGAATAATATGAAACAATATTTAGCACAATACATATTACGGAAATATACATCTAGCTTGTAAATTTTCGTGTTACGTTTTTGATCGCCAAATACGAAAAACTCCAAGGACGACAGAGCTTTAAAATTTAAAATTAAAATTTTGTCAATTTGACAGCAAAATAACTCAATCTAACGTATGCACATGATAAATAATACATATCTATACAAAAATATGGGAATTAAAATCCGGAAATAATTTTTCTCGTTTTTTAATAATTTTTTATAAAAAATACAATGGGCAATTAACATAAGAAATCTTTTACTTGATTTCACAGACGGTCAGTGACGTCACACTTCGCTTGTGTATAACTACATACTTTATCAATGCGAATAAAATCTTTAAATTGATTATGACGTCAATTTTCGTGAGATGTATAATTTAACTTTTTATAATTTTTTAACGTTCACGTTTGATTAAATGTATTTACTTTTATGTCGAAAGAAAATAAACTCGTATTTTTTCTTTTTGGCAACAATTAAAGTTATGGAACTCACAGATATTTTGGAGCAACTGTAACAAAGGTCTATAATTAACAAATAATTGCAATAAAACAATATTGTGACAATAAATTGAGATAAAAACTATCCTATCTCTCAAGTTGGACCAAACTGCACACAGTGTGCAAAATTTCATTAAAATCGGTTCCTTAGTTTAGGAGTTTATCGCGGACAGACATCGTGACACGTAATTTTTATATATATACAGATATATTTAATTGTAATATAAATAAAAATAGCATTTAAAAAAAATTAAATATAAATCATCACTTGCAAATACCAAAAATGTTAAAAACACGCAACAAACTATTCGCCTAAAAAAAAACATCTGAAAGATACATTTTTTTTTTTTTTTTTTTTTTAATTCTGGTTTTATTGAGTGAAACTGAATATTGCGTAGCTCTTTAAATACACTTAATAAGCAAAAACACTAATAAAATATTAACAACATTCTGCTTAATAAGAAATCACAAATTAAAAAAAAAAAAAAAAAAAAAAAAAAAAAAAAAATAGAACGGAACATATTTTGCATTTGACAAATTCTCTTTCGCAAAAATTTTTTAGCTTATCATGTAAGCTAATATTCTAAAAGGTGCAATAAAATAGAGTAAATATTTAGAAATATAGAATGATTATATTTAAAGTTGTGTTTTCAAAATACTCTAGCTTTAAATTACCGATCAGAATGACTTGATACTTTACCTGAACAATCGATGTCAAGTTTTCAAATAAGTGATGTCGAGTCAATTTGAAACCCCTTTATGTTATAAATAAAAAAATACTTTTTTTTTTTTCATTAAAAATTATTTTTATATCGCCGATAATATAAGTACTAATCTCACACGAACGAATATAGATTATTAAAAGAAAGATCAAAACCATATACCACCAAAATGCATTTAAATATATTTTTTTTTTTTTTTTCTTTCTTTTTTTCTTTTTTTTTTTCTTTACAATTTTCTAAACATTTTTATTTGAAGGGGACTAAGAATGACGAAATTTTTCTAAAATCGATGCAATTAAAATTATCCTGATAGTTGTTATAAAACGTAAAAAGCTGCATAATATTTTTTAAATATCATCTATTTTTAAAATATCATCTATATTACCTTTATTACGAAGTCTCACTTTCTATCGCAATACAAAATTTTATGAACAATTCAAATTTTACACACATTTTTTGGTTTATAACTGATTCTGTAATTGAGGCATAACAACTTAAATACACATATATGCTCAGTTACATAAAAATGAAGTTTTGAATAATTTGGAATTAGAATGGGGCATTTCGAAATTATTTTATATTATTTTCCCTCCCTTCCCATTTCCATCCCTAGAATTATCCTTTATCTTTGATTATATGCTTGTAGAATTCGTAAGAGCATATTCTTGAATAGAATGTAAAACAGAGATAATTAATTTCAACAAATTTTGTTCCCTTTTATTTTTTACTAGGATAATTTTACCACAAAGAAATATTTACTGCATGATATAAGATGCTCTTCGTAGACGTAGAATTTCAGGAATATTCTTCAAATAATTTTCTAGATATTTGACAAAACATCGAAATTCTAAAATGTCCGATCATTTCATCCGCAAGTTCCCAGACGAAAATTAATATGACTCTCTAAATAAATTCAGAGGATATCATTTTCAAGGTAATCTGACACTCTGCACAAGAGAAATTGTCTTTGTTTATTTCCAAGGTGTCTTCTGCATATTAAGATGACGCACGTGTAGACATGCTAAGGACGTACATTTATGTTTGTTATCAGACAGTATGACTTTGGTCAGCATATCTCAAGAGCAAATATCAGCATAAAGTCCAAACTCGGTATTCTAAATGTGTATCATATAGGGATGCTACACTAAACTTTTCGTTGAGATAAAGCAAATGGTTCGTGTACAGGGCCAACCAGGAGAATTCAAATACTTTACGTTTATGAGTGAAATTGCAGGCAAGTAGATTTTAACATCTATATTCTGCCTTAAATAAAACGGAATGAGCAATTTTTTTTTATATGAATAAAAGCATGTTTTGTGTAGATTTTTATATGAAAATCTTTCATCATTCTTTATAGGGCTACACAAAGTGTTTAGATATATTAGTCGTTATACTTGGAAATTACTGAAGTTGTAATTAACTTTGTGTTATATATTTTTCATGTAAGACTAAATTTAAATACGCATTAATTTTTTAAAATGTATATTGTTTACAGATACAGGACTACCCAAAATTGAGCGAAATGCTCTTTTCTATTGAATATAATTGATCGACGATTATGCTACATTTTACTATGTCGACAAAAGCTTCTCAGGATGCAAAATAAATTTTTCTTACGTATACTCTAAACAAAGATCCTTTTGAATTTTCGCCTTTTTGTTTTTGATAAATGAAGTTTTGAGGTGTTCTGATTACGAAAGTGTAATTTTTATCAGTCGATCTGTATCTATATCTCTTATCAGCAGAACCTATAGACAAATAACTGCAGGAAATTCAAATTTAGTATTCTGAAGTCCGCATTAGGTTGTCACTTAAAAATTTGATAAAGTTTAGCGAATTTTAACGCAAATTAATAACAGCATTTTTTTTTTTTTTTAATAGTTGTATGCACTGTAACTGATCGTGAGGTTGAGGGGGTAGGTAGCCCCCCCCCTCACACAGAATTACACATCAAATAAGACTGTTCTTAAACCTAGTTTAAATTATTTTAAATGTACATTGAACTTTAATATCTTACGCTATTAATCTTAATACTTAATATGCAATCTACATTTATACTATTGAAATGCAGGTTAAGAGAAAGTCGTGTTAGTGACACACCAGATTATTTTTCTTAAGGAAGTTTTATCGACTATCTATAACTGTAAGGGATGGCTTTTCAGTTTAAACCATTCGCTTTTTTCATATAATTTTAACTAAAATATTGTAAATATTTGCAATTAAATATTGTAATTAATTTACGATGTACATAAACACAATAATAAACATTAAATTAATTAAAGAGCCTTAAATATTCGACATTAATAAATTTGAAGTTACGACTATCATATGCACTCAACAGAAATTCATAGCATTTGTATGTAAAATAGTATTAAATACATCCACGTGCTCGGAGCCGCGCATTTGTTCACAATTTCAAAATGCACAAATTAAAGTGCTTAAAGTCTTCTACGTACAAAAGCAGAATATTCACTTTAAGTACATTATTACTATTATTATTATTGTTGTTGTTGTTATTATTATTATTTTGGAATGCGAGAAAATATTTTAATATCACAATTCACACGCACACACACCCCAAAAAAATATTTCTTAATTAATATGACTTAATAATTTATATTGGAGTATTATCGTTATTGTTAAATTTATTTCTTACTGCAATCAACGGAAATAAAAATTTAATTCTTAGCGAAGTAAGAATTTGAGGAACAATTTAATTAATTTTCAATTCCAAAGGAAAATTTATATTAAGTTCTTATCTCACATTCTCGAATTCTTTAATAATACTTGCTTCCTATGTAAAATCAAATCAATTGTTCCAAAATAGTTAATTATTATGAAGGCCGTGTATTTAAAATCAAAAAGAATGGTGTATATATATGTATTCTTTCTTACACAATGTTTAACAAAGTAATTATCAATTAAATTTGCATTTAGCTTGCGTACATGAAATAGTTATAATTTACTAATTTAAGTGCCTTTAATGCTTTATAAAATATTTTTATTTTTGTTAATATATTTAATTGTTCGTACATTATAAATATTATAAATAGTTATGTATAGTATTAATTAGTATATATATATACAATCGAACCTCGTTAACGTGAATCTCAAGGGGAATGATATTTTTTTCATGTTATCAGTAGTTCATACTATCAGTAACTAATCATCATATAACTAAACTAATCTTCATTTTGACGGGGATAGTGGAAACCGTTCATGTTAAAATTAATTCAAGTTAACAGTGTCCACGTTAACGAGGTTCGACTGTATATATAATAGTAATAATTCATATTACAGTGATCAAAAAACAAGAAAAGAAAACTTGAATTAATCAGTAAACAGCTACAAAATGGAAGTAAAGCCTTATATAAAGGAAAATCTAGTGACAAATTTAATATTTATTACTTCTGAGACGTTAATAGATGATACAATATATATCAAATACAAACAAAGTATTACAGAAATAAAAGTAATAGTAGTAATAACTAGAAGAAGGAACGAGGCATCCACGGTTTACGTGGAATGAAGCGGGTTAAACCAGTTCTACGATCACTCAACTTATTTCAAATCATCTGCAAAAACTAATGATAACAAAAAAATGTTATAATGAAGATAATGATTACTAGAAAATAATAATATTAAAATAATATTAAGCAAGCAAAAATTAAAACCTAACGCGAAATTCTTGAAAAAATTAAAGCAGAAAATAAAAGTGTAGGAAACATTGTTATTTTGATTTGATTGCATTGTCATGGAACTAAATATTAGCGCAAATCAGTTGCAGATTTTCTGTTGATATTTTTCAGCATTTTTTAACTGCGATTTTCATGATCTATATCTTTAGGATTTATTTACTGAAAGGTACTTTGTAATCTTCAATTTATGAAAATATGTGATTTTTTGGACGTATCGTTTGAGAAGGGTTAGTAATAGTAACTCATTTACTGCATTTTTCCAGAAGCCTATGTATCAACTTTCTTTGGGTAAAATTACATGGTGAAAAATGTTCCAGAGTCTATACTGCGTTAGGAACTTCGTTCTTGACGGGGGTTCCCAGACAACACTTTTTTTCTTTTTTCTTTTCTTTTTTTTTCATTATTCATTTTACTGTAAAAAACATGTTTTTATTATATAGGATCAATTTTTCAATACTAAAACACTAGATTTTTTTTTTTTTTTTTTTTTTTTTTTTTAAATACGAAATTTTTATTTACTGTAGCCTCCTTTAATTGTTAACAATTTTCTGATAGCACCATGTTGTTTTCTTTTTGATTAATTTTATACCTGTAACAGTATAATTAAATTTTTATACCTTCAACTAAAACAATGCTTTTAGAATAAATCTGTCGAAAATTACATTTCTTAAAGCAAATTAGATTTTAGCTGGTGGTTAAAGATAAAAACCTACTTTAGGTAGATTACTTTCTTTCGTATTGCCAATTACTAGTTTTTTCTTTTTTCTTTTTTTTTTTTTTTTCATTATTCATTTTACTGTAAAAAACATGTTTTTATTATATAGGACCAATTTTTCAATACTAAAACACTAGATTTTTTTTTTTTTTTTTTTAAATACGAAATTTTTATTTACTGTAGCCTCCTTTAATTGTTAACAATTTTCTGATAGCACCATGTTGTTTTCTTTTTGATTAATTTTATACCTGTAACAGTATAATTAAATTTTTATACCTTAAACTAAAACAATGCTTTTAGAATAAATCTGTCGAAAATTACATTTCTTAAAGCAAAATAGATTTTAGCTGGTGGTTAAAGATAAAAACCTACTTTAGGTAGATTACTTTCTTTCGTATTGCCAATTACTAGTTTTTTTTTTTTTTTTTTTTTTTATTCTTAAAATTCTCGTAACCTGAAATATTTTCTTTAAACTTAAGATGTCCTATTTTCATTTAATATATAGGAATAGAATCTTTTGAATGAAGGAGAATTAAGTGAAAGGAAGGGAATTATATTGTATGCACAGTCATTTCAAAGAATGGTTTGAGATTTTCTAATTTATTCAATCTATGTAAAAAAAAAAAAAAAAAAAAAAAAAAAAGCTGTTTTATTACATTTTTTGTGTACATTAGATTTATTTTTCATTTTTTATTAAGAGCACAAAAATTATTTTAAAATCAAAGTACCGCTTGATGGAAATTTTAATGAGCTATTAGAAAACAATATATAATAACACATCTGTTGAAAACTCCTAGGACTAATCCCCAGATCGCAAATAAAACGTTTCTATATATGGGTAAGGTAATACTATCCTTCAAAAAGTGCTTGTCAAAATTTAATGATATTTTGACCGTTCGTTACCGAGATATTAAAGTTTCAGTGACTCTACTTTTAATATTTTCAAAACGATGGACGAATCTGAATTTCTTGGTTGATTAACCATCGCTTTCCCAAGATCAAGGCATTTCTGCAGAAAATTTGCATTCAGTTGCCGCTTGGCACGTTTGACGAAAATCACCGGCACCGCGCCTTTTTGTATCGATTAGAAGTTCTTACATTCCACTGGTTACGTTTGCTATCTCAGGCGAATTAGCGCACTTTTTGAATGAGGCGGTCTTCACTTGATTTCAACTACAAAATGGTGTCGAAATGATCCTATCTTGGGAAAGCTAGGGTTAAACACTGTTTTTTGATGGGCAAAAATACTGGTGATTCCCTGTAACACTTTTAAGACGTTTTCTAATTTTAAAATTTTCTAATTATTTTTCTAACCAAAAAACATTGTTTAAACAACACACGAAATTCAACTTTGTCCATCGCCTTGAAAATATCAAAAATAGAGTCACAAAAAATTTAATATCTCGGTAACGAAAAGTCGAAATATCATAAAACTTCAATGTGCATCTTTCGATGGTTAGTACACTATAAAATAATTCCAATCCAGATTATGGGCAATGCCCGGCAGCAAAGATTCCAGACAAAGCGCATAAAAAATCATTTGGACCATAAATGATGTATTCTATGTATTTTACATAGTGGCAAATTTACAACTTTGAATTAAACTCTTTTAATTAAATTAGAAAAAAATAGCTTTTTTATATCTATCAATATTTGTATAAACGTATAATTAAACTCTTTCAACAATAAAACTGCAGTTATATTTCAGTTTCAAACACGCAATGATTCTTTTATGACGTCACTGGAAAGCTAACACTTTACATTTGAAGGTATTTAACCATAAAAATACAATTTGATGGCAGATTAAAAAAAAAAAAAAAAATACGTAGATTAACGGCTTTTGCAGTACAAAAATTCAGTATTCTAAAACTGTAATTTCTTGGCATTAATTTACTGTCTTTGAGCGTTCCGCTAGCTAAACGGTCATTTCCCGTAAAATTATACGGTCAAGTCCCGTGATTATATATATATATATATGCATTTTTTTTTACAGTGTACTACCTTACCACATTCAAATATTTTGATTTCGACGGCATCTGTGATTAGCAACGGGACCTTTTGACCGATGTGTTATATTCTTACCATCACAGAAGCTTTTCTTTAATGCACTTAAAACTTGATATATCCTATATATATATATGATATTTTTAGTGTATTAGGTATAAAATTAGGTATTAGGTTTAGGTGTATTAGGTGTATTAGGTTTAGTGTATTAGGTATATTTTAATGGCGGTTTGATTCTGGTCTTTGCTAAATTTTGGGAATGCAGTTCCATAAAATATATGTCATTTTCTGCGCAATTGACTTTCCAGTTTGAAGAGCAGGCGATATTTATCATATACAGACGTATTTGATATAATGATACATGAAAGCAAAAATATTTTTTCTTTAGGATTAATAAGTTTAAATTATTTTATTACTTTAAATGTACACAGAATGTTTCTTTAAAGTTGTCTTTAAAGAAATATTCTTTTCCCTTATCCAAAATAGATATAATGTATTTAAATTAACCTACTTAAAAAAAATAAAAAAAAATGTCCAAAGTGTAAATTCACTTGGTTTTAACTCGACATTAATGAAAAGTTTTTGTTTTAACATACCACTAAATACAATTTAATCCAAAAGATGATATCAAAGTAAATCAAATATACATTTTAATATAAAATGTATTGCGTTACTATAGTTAAATCCTAATTAAAATCTTCATTTTTATTTATTTATTTATTATTTTTATTATTATTACTACACACAAAAATTACCCTTTATGATTAAAAGTTTGTCAATTATTTTCGTTAATCAAGCTATCAAAATTATATTTCAAAAATTTAAATCATCTAGAGCATACTGTATTCAAGTAAGTGACAAAAAGATTTATTGTATCATGTCTGTAATTAAGAAATTCTAGATACCTAATGTTGAAATGCTTCGTTTAATAATAATTAATAAATAAGGATATCTGAAATATTTGCATTTCACATTTTTTAAAATTAATCATATTAATTAATTTCACATTTATATAAAAAATATGATAAACAGATTTGATAAAAGTTAATTTATTCTTAAAGAGCAATTGTAGGGAATTTATTACATTTCATGAAAAGTATCATCTCTGATTATCAAAGAAGCATAAAAATTTTGTTTTGCCGCTGAGTAAGATTTTATGTAATTAAATTAATTATTCTATCTATTTTTGGAAATAATATGCGAAATTTCATATATAATTAAATAATGTAGAAACCTATTTAATTGAATTTTAAAAATATTTATTTATCAGCAAAAGAAATATAGAAAATGCTTTACAATATTATACATGCAGTCTAAATTAGCATTAATGCTGAATGTAGTAAAACTTCAAAAAAAAAAAAAAAAAAAGAAAAAAGAAATCAGAAATAGATGATAATTTTAATTCGAAAAGAATTATTGTTCTATATAAATTTATTAGGATTACACAAATTTTAATTGAACCATCTTAATTTCTTAAGTATCTACTTAATGTAAATCAAGACATGCTTGTTTAAAACTAATTTCTATAATACTTTGATCTTGAACGGAAGAGAATGTGAAACTTTCACATATAGTCTATTCTTAAATAATCTTAAAGTAGTTTTTAAATCTTTATAAACTATAAAGTAACGAACTCACCAGACGTGAGTTAACTTTTAAACATGAATTAGTCTGAGAAATGAGGTATTTAAATCACATTAGCAAAGAATAAACTCCGAGGTTATTATGAAACGACTTGCAAAATCTAGAAACTCGCAAATTAGCACTGTTAAAATATTCCATCTCCAAAACAAAAACTTCCTTAATTCGGAAGTCTTAATTTAAAGAAATCAAATAGCGAACAAAACTATTTTTTTCTGTAATAGAGGGGTGAGTGAAAGTTTCATACATACTTTAGACTTAAATAATCTTAAAATTGATGTTAAATCTTAATAAACTATAAAGTAACAAACTCACCAGGCATGAGTTAACGCTACATTTGAATTAGGCTGAGAAATGACGTAACTAAATCCAGTTATTAACCTTTTGGAAGGAGTTGTGACAGCATCTCTCACACTTTACGTAGGATTTCGTAAGAGACTTTCTCAAAAGGTTAAATGATAAACTCCAAAATTAACATGAAACTCCTTTGCAACATCTAGAAACTCCCATATTAGCACCGCCAAAGTATTCTATCCCCAAAACACAAGCTTCCTTAATTCGAATGTCTTATTAAAAAAAAATAATAATAAATACAGATAGATTCCTTTCATTTTCCCTGAAATATTCATGAAAAAAAATACCTATATCCACCAAATAAACACGAAAGTCCTCGGCGCTACCCTTAAACTCCTTCCATATCTCCACTGGGACAAACGGCAAGTTAAGTTCGAGTAACTAGCAACTGCCTTTTACACCAACTCAATTCTTCTACGTTTATTCTTACACTTTCACCGAGAACATCGACAGTTAACGCTAGATTCAACTGGTGACTTTAACTCTTCCAACCAAACACTCCAGGGACAACTAGACGTGCTTTCGAGAACTTAGAACATAAAGAGATTGTGATATCTTATACCTTACGTAACTACATTCTTAATCAATCTTTTAAAATGATTGTTTGACCAATTTCATAAAGCTCCCTTTTTTTTTTTTTTTTTAAGGTGAAGAATATATGCCACAGAAAAATACAGAAGAAAAAACAATTACAATATCTTCCATCAGAAAGCTTTCTTGTTTCTTTGAATATGATGTTTATTCAATACTGTGAAATAGATTTAGATTCCTTTTTGTTAATTCGGTTTTGAAATAACAAAATTTTGCATGTGAAAGAGTTTGCATACATCTTAAATTCAAATTTTAAACTATCAATTTATTTTTAAAAATAAATATAAGAAACGTAAAGAAATAATCTACATTTAATTTAAGTTAACATCAATACTGGAAAGAAAGAGAATTTAAAATTATTTGTAACTATATATATATATATATGTAACACCATGGTTAAATGGTAGTTTAATTGGTACATTCTCAACCATCCTTTTAAAAATTTCGTCAGACGATATACATATTAATATTTTTTTTTAAACAAAAACTCTTATCAGACGCTAAAATGATTTCCAAAATAAAATATAAAGCAAAATTTCACACCATAATAGTTTTTTGTTCATCTGCTAAATCTGATATTTATTTATTATAGTCTAATATTTTCATATTTCATTAATATCACGTTTTATTAATCAACATTTATTATTTTTAGAACATATTGTTTGCAAGCATTTGGTTAGCATGTTACAACACTTGTTTGTTGTAACTTATCCGAGTCCATTTGTCTGTAAAATCTAGTTTTCTGTCTGAATTATGACACTTGGTGCACAATATATAAATAGTTATTGTCAGTGACTATTATAAATATCATGAAGTATTACAATTTATGAATATACAGATCTGTGTTAATTAAATGTATTGTTTATTTAGAAATCACATGTATTAATGACATAGCGACAAAATGTTTGCGAAGTGTAGATAATAATACTTCGAAATAAATGCGGAGACTAAAATAAAACTAAAAACAAATAAAAACAAAATATTTAGTTTGATTAATATAAATAGTTCTGAATTAATAGGGAAGAACTATTTTACACGACAGTTAAAGTTTTCTGTCACTTCATAAAATAATATTCGGGAAAGAAATCACAATGGTTAAGATAAATTCCGACAGAACAGCATCAGAAAAGTTTTTATACCGTTGAAAACTTTAAAATATTGCTGGAAATTTAACTATTTTAAAGGTTTGAGTGGAGAGAGAATTTATTAAACTTAATTTTAATTGAAGGATATATGATTAATTAATTTATATTTAATGATTTATTTTATTATATTATTATTTTTTGAATAATAGAGATAACAGTAGAGCGAAGACATCAGATACAGGTCATCTAAAAATATCTGAAAATTTGTTAAATGAAAGTATTTTCAATTTAAAAATCTTGGCCTGAACCCAGTATATACAGTACTCAATTGTTTTATATACCACATACAAATAAATAAATTAATTTAAAAAAATCTCTTTATATTAGAAAAGATGAAAGATGAAAGAAAATGCGTTTAAAAATATTTTGTGGGGTCGTATAATTTCCTATTCCGAAAGTACTTAGAAATATAAATGACAAGTAAATATTAGGGTGGTTAGAAAAATCGATTTTTTTATTTCGGAATCGCGTTACCTCTCAAAAGTTGTAGTTTGGTATCCTCAATTGAGGAAAAAAAAAATCTAAATTGAAATTTTCAAAAAATAACAAAATTATATTTTTTGCAATTTTTTATAATGAAACAGTCATAAATTGTCAGTATATAGCGTAGTTTGAACCTAGAAAAATATTTTATATCTTTTATATAATATCTTTAGTTCGCGCATACGTCTTAAATTGGTCTAAAATCGCCTAAAATTTGAAATTTACGTGTTTAATATGCAATAATTCATACATGACATATTTACGTTTCAAAAGTATTGTAAAAATTCTAAATTTGATGAATAAAACCTTTTATTACAGTATTATACGTACAAGTGTAGTTACACACACTTTTATGTGTATATAATATCATTGCTTTTCATAGCTAATTACAGAAGGATTTATGGATTTTACCTATTTTTCGTGTCTTCAAGATTCCTCAGATGTGTTGGGCATTGTTTTAAATTGAGATTTATAATCAAATGATGGCATAGTTGACCTTGAGGGCAAAGTTGTCCTTATGAAACCATTTCTCCATACACTTTAGTACAAGGTTCTGTTAGGAGCTTTACAATTCTTTCGACACTTTGCGTGTGGCAAGGAAATTTAATTAGCTCGAACTCTAGGAGAACATTAGTATTAATAAGTTCTACTAGGCTTTGCGTTGACACATTGCTCATTATTGGAGGAGATGTAAGTTTGCACTTGGACCAATCAATAAGTTCAATGTAATTTGAAACTGCAAAATTGATGGCCGGTGGTTGAAATATTCGCACCTATTTCCCTTTTGGTTTTCCCTTTTGTAAAGGACGACCAAGTTTAAGCTCAAGGTGAAGAATAACACCGTTTATCCATCCTGTGTTAGTCTCTCTTCCGTCACATCCAATTGCAACAAGCTTAACATAATCAAAGTTATTGTTTTCTAAATAGCAAAAAACGCTATTAGCTATTTAACTTCCAGTGGCCCTTGGAGGTGTCAAATGTCCCAGATACTTTCCACCAGGCTCTTGAACCAAGCTGATGTGCTCCTCTTTCTTTAGTCTGCGATACATTTTGTTACAATTCTTTTCCCGATAATAAGTGTTATATTTTCTCCCGTCAAAATACAGTCTATGTAACTCTACATTTGGAGAGTCTGATTGTAAAGAGTATCGAATTTTATGTTTTTCTTGCCTGATCTTACTCTTATCTATTACTAGAGACATATCTCCTTCATTTATCATGCCTACATCTTGCAAAACATAGGTAGTAATAGCAGCAGTGACTCTCTCGGATATCCCATATTTATCGTTTATTAATGCTGTTGCAGGAAGCTTAATTCGCATTTGCGATGTTCATGGCAACTGTCACATTTTGCTTCGTGACTCTCAAACTGGCTATTTTGGTCAGAATTTATAAGAGTATCTCTTTTGCTAGCATTAATATCAGGTTCAGCTATCTCGTTTTTCTTTTCACTTTGCATTCTTTTTTTTTTTTTTTTTTTTTTTTGCGATCTTATTAGTCTCTACTCTATCCAAAGTACCAATACATTTTAAACGGCCATTTCGCTGGCCGTACAAAAACTATCTCTCAATAATAGGGATCTTATTTCCTTTATCACATTTACAATCCATAATTACTTTACAGCTACAAGAGATAGGCTTCTTACCACACGAACACGCAAAATTCATTACACATTTGCAGGAAGCAACATCAAAAAGTTTGGACTTCGCATCATTAACAAAGATATTGAGTTTAGTCTTGAAGTTAAATTTCCCTTTATCACGACTAAATGACTTTCTTAAAGTGTAGTACGTTTTATGGTAATCCTTTATTAATTTAACAATACGTTCATGACTTGTATAGAAGCTTTACAGTACAGTTCTTCTATTTGAGCAGCAATGCAATTTGAAATATTTGAAAAAGATTCGTTTTTTACAGATTTTGATGTTTCTTCAAAACAAGCTAACAAAACATCTGCATATGTGGTTAAAACACTTTGACTTAACGCTTTTGGTGCACCGAAAAACGGACAAACACTTAAGCGTTTAGAAGTTTTCGGGGGGTCCCATTATTTATTATTTGGAGAACTGAGAACAATATAACAAAACTTGAGCATAAAAATCTCCAATAACTTTACAAAAACATCCACTCAAAGCAAAACACGCTGCACTTTTTGAAAAAATATTTGATATTTTGAATATTTAAAAATTTAAAAATTTATTAAATTTTAAATTCAGTTTCCGTATTTAGCAAGTAAAATAAATGTTTTTTTTTTTTTTTTTTTCATTATTACAAATGTTATTATTATTATTTGTGAACTTCTAAATACTTTCGTAAAGATTATTTTTACTCACATAAATATTGTAACAATACTAAAAAATACCTCAGTTCATAAATATTTATGTTATGGAATAATGCAAATACATACTTTGAAAATAGCTTTGAACATGCATTCAGTTTTAGTAAAACCACATTTCAAGAAAAGGTTTATCTCAAGTAAGAGATTCTAGCTTATCGAGTTTGAACATTTGAATAAATTTTACAATCTATTTCGTATGAGAATAATTTTTAAGCCTTCGATGTTTCCGTTTTAACTGTATTTATGTAAAAGACTCTGCGGATCACCACAGCGCTTAGTATAATATCTTCTTTAGGAAAAAAAAATAGGAATTTTATAACTAATTGCTACTTAAAAAATAATCGAACATCGTAATATACATTTTCTACAAATGTGTATCAAATATGTTATTTATCTTTTTTTAAATAGTTTTTGAAAAATTACTTCTATTCAGAATTTTATTTTAATAATTAGTTTTAATCTAAATGATATTTCTAAAAGTGAAATTAATACAATTAGGATTATAATGACATTTTTTACAGGGTGTCGAGATCAAAGTAGTACATTGATTCAATAATCCAAATTCACAGATTATAATGCAACTTTGAAGTGAAAGCCACGGCTTTAAAGAAAACAACGTCTTTTATTTTAAGAGTCATAACCTGATTTTATAATGGTATTTCGATTAAGTAAACAGTACAGGGTGGGAAAAAAGTTCTTGCACAATATTTGTCAAGCTATTTTAGCCCATTATACAAATATATTTTGTGTATTATTGTTGATATTTATTACTTGTCCATACATTTTTAAAAATTTGCAAAAATGTCTCTTTTTTACAGAAATATGTCAACGAAAGATAAAATAGCAGCAATATCTGGACTTTGGATATATGGATCAAGCATTGCAAGCATAAGTAAACTTCTTACGGTACCAAGAAAAGGCGTTTATTATCCTATCAACAGATATAAACAGTTAGGTACATTCTGTGACAGACCTAAATGTGGTAGACCAAGGTCAGCTGACACACCAGCCAATAGGAATGAAATTAGAAACAGAATTCGATGAAATCCTCAACGTTCTCTTAGAAAACTTGCTAAGGAATTTAAAATCAGCACTTTATCTGTTAGAAACATTGTTAAAAACAAGCTACATCTTCACCTTTATAAATTACGCAAATCCCATTTTCTTATGATAAAATGAATGCAACCCGGCTCAAACAATGCAAGATGACAGAACGATTGATCTCAAACGTAAGACACTGTCAAGTTCTCTTCAGTGACGAAAAGAAATTCCCCATAGAAAGTGGCCATAATCATCAAAATGATAAAAAAAAAGGGGACAAAAAACAATTTCAATGTGTCCAGATCCCACTATCCAGACTCATTAATGGTTTGGGCAGGAATTCATTCTTCTGGTAAACCTCCTCTGATTTTCTTGGATAAAAACGTTAAAGTGAAAGCAAAAAAATATCCAAAAGATGTCTTGGAGCCAGAAAAAGCATGGGCTAATCGGCATTTTAAAGAAAATTCCTGGACCTTTCAACAAGACTGGGCACCATCTCATGGAGCAAAATCAATCTGGAATTTGTTGAAAAGAGTTTTCCTAGCAATTGGGGGAAAGGTATTTGGTCCAGTAATTCCCCTGATTTAAACCCCTTAGACTACTCAATCTGGTCCATTCTTGAAGACAAAGCTTGTAAGAAGAAGCATGCGTCAATTCAGACCTTAAAACGAGATTTGAAGAGATCATGGAATACAATTACTCCTAAGATGCTGACGATCACCATTGATGATTTGCCCAAACATATTAATTTATGTATCAGGGCAAACGGAGGTCATTTTGAAATGTACTCATCCATTTATATTTTATCGACAACAGAACTTTCATAATTTCTAATTTATTAATTTGCTTTATATATATTTTATAAGTAATAAATTATTTTGATTGTGCAAAAACTTTCCCAGCAAACACAGAACTATCATATTGACATCAAAATGATATCTTACGCCAAACACGAAAGGTATCATTACGATGCCAGCGATTCTTAACTTTTCTGTGTCGAAACTGTCCGCGAAATCGATACCCGTAGCGATACGGGAATAGGTGTCGGTCCGGCATCGCATACCTGATACAGATACGAACGCCACCGATAGCTCCGATACGAAAATGTTATAAAAATGACACTTTATCGATACCTTTATGTTGCCATTTCGATCCTTATTTTTGACGCTTATATGATACATATCGGACTTGTGCCAAGCTGCCGACAGTTATTCGAAAGTCGGCGTTTCCTGTCAATTTTAATATGCATATTTTTAATATTTTCTATACATAAACACAAAATAATTATTTTTATAGGTATCGATTTCTTTTCTTTAAATATATATATACATTTAACTATATTTTAACGGTACAGTGAAATGTTGGTAACTCTGACAAAAATAAATTAAATAAAAATCAGCAGTTTAAAAATATATTTACTTAAAAGTTTCAAAAATTCATTAGTTCATTTTTCGCACTTGACGATTAAATAAAACCATAATTTAAATTAAATATATATATATGTATGTATGTATTTCATTATGACATGTAATTACTTTTTTTTTTTTTTTTTTTTTTTTTTAAGTTTTAAGTAGTCCCATTTGAATGATTTACTAAATCAAAACTAAGAATTATTAAAAGTAAATCCATTTTAAAAATTCTGTTATGGACAATCTTTATTGTAATTAAAAAGCAACTAATTAAAGCTTTGGGTTTATCCACTAATATATATATAAATAGATCTATCAAAGCATTTTTTTTCTTTAAAAAGAAAGGCTTTCATAAATTATTTTGATTTTAGTAAATTATTATATATAAATTTCTTTTTCTTAAAAATATATATATATATATATATATAAGTTTTATTTTTATTATTAATTATTATTCTATAAATTTGAACAGTCCATAAAAATGTTTCATAAAAGGCATATTTATATATGTGTTTGCAGGCAGTGTTTCGATATTCCAGAGCATTGCATAGCTCTCTCCACCAGAAAATCACTTTCAACTTAATTAAACCACAATTTAGTATTATACAGAGATTTCTTGTGAATAATGCTACGGAATGTTTACAGTTTTGTATGTAAATAAATTCATTCTACCTACTGCAGAACAACTTTATTTGTTCTCTAACTATATAAATGGCATTTATATCCTTATTAGCAGCTAATTTGTTACACACTACATCTTTACTATTGAAAGAGAGGAATATTACATCAGAAGACAAACCAGCCTAGAAACAATCCATTATCCCCCCCCCCCCTTTCCAAAGTGACTTATGATTTTGAATAAAAAAATATTGTTGGTCAGTGCAATATAAAATAGGGTAGAGTGTAAAATTTGCACCCCCCCCCCTTTCAACAGGTTAGGTATGACCCTAGAAAAAGTTTCAGCTTTCACTATGAGAACAAATGAAACACACACAGTACAAGGAAGTGGGGTGTTTGAATTTATGTGTGGGAGGTATTGAGATAAGTCTCAGCAAGGTTTTCTTTTATAATTTGAATTAAAAATTGTTTACATTTTTAATTAAATTAATTAAAAAAATATATTTAATACATTACAGATTTTTTCAGCAATTTTTTTTTTTTTTTTTTTTTTTTTTTTTTTTTAAGTTTTTAACAAGAAAAAATGTGTTAATTTTTTAAGATAAAATAAATGAATAATTTAAGGGAAAATACTTTATATTACATTTAGATAAAATTTCATTACTGATTTGTTTCAATGTTTTATGTAATTTTTTTATTGAATCACAAATAAGTTTTGATTGTCTACTATTAATTGTATTCTTATTCATGCTACTTACACATAAAAAATTCTGAATCAACAATAGCTGTTGCTCAACTGTTTGACATCACATTTAACGTCTATTTCAATTATTTTATAATTGTCAAATTTTGTGTTTTTTGGGAGAACTGCCAGTAAATTTGTGCACAAGGGTCAAGCACAAATTTTCTCAAGACGATTTCACTAATTTATAATTAGTTTACATTGGAAAAATTTTCAAAATAAAACAATCTATTTGATGCACTTACTCAGCATTTTTTTTTTTTTTTTGTAAGTTTTAATTGCATTATTCGCAATAAAATTTTTGACATTATCCTTGAAGTTTTGTTTCCCAGATGGTAAAGAGGTTCTGCTTTTGAAGTTGGTAGACTAGAAATACTGGATTTGATTCCAATCTGTGCTTAACAACTTTGTGGTAAGTTTTCTGAGTTTTTTTCTGAAATTCGATTAAATACAGGATAAAACCATTTAGAAAGACCCTCACTCTTCCAAGTTCTATTACCTTTGTGTAGTCAACCAGCTGTAATACTTTATTACATTGTTTGCCTAAACCATTGTATGAAGCACAGCACTATTGAAGCCTTAAGACTACCATGAGATGTAGATGCTGAATCAAGTCACTGCATGCCATTCACATCTATGCCTAGCACGCTTACCAGACAGTTTGCAATAAGAGATACTTACCATGAATTCCTTTGTATTCTGGTTTTCTTGTCACTCACAGATGAAACATTGAATTTTTCTTTTGAAACAATTTGAAGTTTAGCAATTAAAATTTTTAATTTTTTTTTTTTTTTTGGTAATTTTCTTCCTTCAACATTTGTACAAAAAGATCAAGGTTCTGAGCTTGATTTTTACACAAAATATGTTTTTTTGAAATGCAATTCGCATGTTGTGGCCCCTAATTTGAAACACCAGATACATTGGTTTAACAGAGAATTATTTTATAATTTTTTGTTCCATATTATTGCATTATGAAAAAAAAAAAAAAAAAGATAAAATAAATATGTGATGATAATAACAGGAAACTTGGTGTTGGAATATTAAAACCCGAATAAACTACTACGTCAGAAACAGCGAAGAAAAATATTTGAGATGCATACAGCTGTTTTGGTAGCCTTAAGCATACCGTCTTCAGTGCAAAAAGAACAGCTGTTTCGGTAGCCTTAAGCGTACCGTCTTCAGTGCAAAATGAATTCTTTTTGCACTGAAGACGGTATGCTTAAGGCTACTGAAACAGCTGTATGCATCTCAAATATTTTTCTTTGCTGTTTCTGACGTAGTAGTTTATTCAGGTTTTAAATATGTGATGTTACAAATTTATAAGAAATTTCAGGCAATAACTTTTTTTTTCTTCCTGTTCTTACCTTGTGCAGAGATTGGGGGAGGGGGTTGTTTATTTGTGACAAAGCAAATTATGATCTAGTGAAGTGTATTTTTATTGCATATGGAAATGCCAATATTTATTTTAATAAATTTATGAATATTTCTTATGAAAATAAATTTGTTAGCCATATTTGAAAGATAACAATTGTTACTGGTGCAACCGATATAATTTTTTGAATGATTAAATCTTATACATGACCAGGAAAAAAATATATATATAAAAAAAAAGCTTTTTTATCAGTGTCCTAAAAAGTAGTAAATAAGGCAAAATTTTCTGTACTCAAACCAATTAAAAGGTAAAAAGCATTAATTGATTATAAAGTGTGTTAATATATAGTACAATGTAGTCATCAATGAATGCTTTTTAGCTTTTAATTGGTTTGAGTACAGAAAATTTTGCCTTATTTACTACTTTTTAGGATGCCAATAAAAGAGCATTCTTTTTAATTAGCAATAAACAATTTAGAATTATACAAAAAACATTTTTAAACACTCGCCATCGAGTAGGTTCGAACTCACGACCTTTGGATTCATAGTCCAGCGTTTTTGCCTCACAATTACAGCGTTCACAGGTGAAACTGCTTTTGTTACATTTCTGCTTCCTTAGGCTTAAAATATAGCAGAAAAGTGGCTCGATGACAGACAACTCGGCTGAATAAAAAAGCATTCTAAAAAGTCCATATTGTATTGTGGCCTGTAAAGGTCTCATATTAGAAATACTATATTGTGACAAAGTACAACAGTTAATTTACAGGTCTACAACTTAAAAGATAGGTGTTTTTGTAAAATCAACCATGATATATAATATACTTACCAAATTTGAACTCAATCGACTGCACTATTCAAGGTATAATATGGCCTTTATTTATATAACTCTTTATTGGTAAAACTAAAAGAATTCTACAAAATTTCATCATGATAAAGAATCAGTTAAAGGACACAGAATTAAAAAAAAATTATTTCTTTAGTCTTTTATTTTTTAAATCTCACAAAATAAATACATTCACATAATTTAAAATTCTGCTTCTTTCAGTCATGTTCTCTGCCAATAGCACTTGTCCATATTTGTAGATGAAGAAGAAACCCTAGAGAAATATTAAGAAAAATATAAACAATTAGTACATTTAATAAAAAATAGGGAAAAAAGTTCAGCTTTCAGAAGGAAAAAAAAAAGAAATATAAAACACAAATAAGGATTTCCTTTCCTACTGTCTTTCCAACCAGTGTTAAGAAAAGAAAAAAAAGAAAGAAAACTTCATGCCAACATCACATTGTCTCGCAAACCCACAAAGCAGGTTTTGAATCGAGTCACAATAGCCCTGCTCATACACCTAACTTGCTCACTAGATTTGCCATAAGCAAGTTACCTATCATGAACTTGTTTATGCTTTGGATTTCTGCCACCTGCAAAAGGGAGGCAGGAGTCTACCAAAACTTTTGAAATTAGAGATTAAAAGTTCTATCATTTTTCATTTCTTCTCCTCCTTCAATGTTTAAGTGTGAAAAGTTGCAATACCAAGCTTTTTTTTTTTTCACTAAAAAGGCACTAATGCAATTTGTGTGTGACAGCCCATAATTTTCAACAATCAATCTATAATAATAAAAGAAGATGTATGTCTGTCTGTCCATCTATACGTTCAGCCTCTATTGAACGCAGAAGTACAAGAATTGACATACAGATGTTCAGGAGCCTTCTCGGGGGGGCTCCTGAAAACAGAATTTAAAAATTTTAATTAGTTATGGAGATATTAATTAAAATGTTGACCTATGTCTAATCAAAAAGCGATCTCAATGACTGAATTTATCGCAATTGCATAAAAATAGATATTTTAACGGAGTTAAAAGCAGAAAAAGTGGAAAATAAATTAGAAATATTACTCCGATCATTATGAATTTGGTACCAAATGAAAGCAGCGATTTTTCTGAATCTAAGAGTGCAAGCGGCTTATCGATACAACAATTAGATTTTAAAAAATTAACTAAAGTATAAAATTTAGATGGCAACATCATTTCAACTGTCTGCGATGAAAACAGATAGCAGACGCCTGTCTGGATGAAAAGGAAATGATTGTAATCAATTAAGATGTCACATATTTTATAGTGGGGGAAAAAATTGCAATTTTCAAACTTATTCAAATTTTCATTTACATTACATTTAAATTGATATACGGCCTAGACAGCATATTGTAAAGTTACAGTTCAATTTTCATGAAAATAAGTGAATAAATAAAAAAAATACATTTTTATCAGGAATTATATTTATCACGACTCGTGTGACTAAAAGACAATGTAAGGTTAAGTTGTGTTTTGTATATTGCAGTATTTTAAATTGAGATGTGCCATTGAAATTTCGTAGTATTGTGTTTTAATGCCCAATAATTTGATTGTGAATACTTTTGAAAGTGTAGAATTATTGGGAAAGATTTAAGGGGGAGGGGGAAGAGAAAAAAAAAGGTTTTACAGCATTTGAAGTTCGTATTATTAGGTTTTAAAGCAAGATAAATCGATTGTGGATGTTTTCGAGTGTAAAATTATTTGGAGAGACGAAAAGGAGGGGGACAAAGGGGGAAAAATGAACGGGAGTTTCGGAGAAATCAACAGAAAACCCAAAACGCCTTTATTCTTTTATATTTTGCAGAGATTCAAATTTTCCACTTACATTTCTTACTAACGATTTTTAATGTTATATAGCCCAGAATTTTGCAAGTTTTGAAAAAAAAAAAACACGGATAAGTCAGACACAATTTTTTTTTATAAAAATGTTAATATTACCTTTGTATCTCAGCTCCTAATTAACACAATTTCGTAAGAAATATATCATTTTAAAATTTATTTGAATTGGAATGTAAGAGTATATATTGCAAATCACTGTCATCAGGGGGCGGTTTGATATTTTAATAAGTCAATATCTAGAATTCTAATTCTAATTAAATTAGTTATAATGCATCATTTGAAATATTGCAGACTTTTAAACTGATAGAAGCCATTAAATTCCGTACGGGAGTTTCAGAGAAAACCACAGAAAAGTCAGAACACTTTAAAAGCTTTGTTGATTTGGAACTGCCAGATGGCGCTGTAATATTTTAAAATTTCAATATTTCAAATTCTAATGAGCAAGGAAGGTGTTGTAAGTTCCAAAATAGGAATAAGGCACCGCAGGCACCACCAAGTGGGACTTTGTTAAAGTCAGAAATTTGAAAGATCATAAAATGGTGAGCGAACAGGCTGTTTCCGATATTAAAACGGGAAGAGGGCGTCGCAGGCGCTACCGAGCGGAAATTTAATGCAATTAAATTTTTTAATAAAGCTATTTTCACTATATGTCAATAAACTGTTGTAAGACCTGAAACAGGAAAAAGGCACTGCATGTGCCACCGAACGGGAGTTTTGTAAACTTCGATTTTTCAAGGATCGCGAACCAGCTGGTCGCCGAAGGCGGCTAGTACTTCATAAAAATCGTCAAATTTAAAACAAATGCTTCAGAAAAATCAGACAACTTAAAGAAATTTAAAAAATAAAATAAAAATAAATACAAAAATTGGCATTTAGAAAAGGATAACCATAAAATGCAAGAACTCTCGAAAATTCTTTCGGGCTGAAAGAAAACATGATCCTCTGTCAGCTGAGCGCAGTATATATGAGTGCTGCAAACAAAGTGCAAATAAATTAAAAAGAAAATTCAAAACCCAAAAGTGGGCGGTGTTAAAATTTAAAAAAGGAAAAAAGGTGGGGTTAAACAATTAAAAAATAATCGTAAAAGAAAAATTCGAAATTAAAACGCACAATAAATGAGAAAAAAATAAGGGGGGGGGGGTAATTTAACAAACAAAACAATAAAAAGAAAACAGACTTATTCACAAATCTATTCACTTGGCGCAAGAAGCCCACAGAAGTGACAAAAATTATATATATCTATAATAATAAAAGAAGATGGATGTCTGTCTGTCTGTGCATCTATACGTTCAGCCCCTACTGAACGCAGAAGTACAAAATTTGGCATGAAGGTGCTCAGAAGCCTTCCCGAGGGACTCCTAAAAACAAAATACAGAAATTTTAATTAGATCCGGAGTTATTAATTAAAACGTCGACCAATGTCTAATTAAAAAGCGAACTGATCGTATTTTCCGTCCTCAAGTAGAATTCAGCGTGTTCCTCGAAAGAAGAAACACAGAGAGAAAATTTTGCGTGTTTTTGTAAAGCCATCCCAACTTAGCAGTTGCAGATATTGTGGAAGTACACCTGTACCACAAGAAAGAGCATTTATTACCGATTCTTACGTTAAAATTTTTTTTGAAAAATATGGATTTTTTATATTTTTAAAAAAAGTTTTAAAAAGGGTCCAAAATTTCTCCTTTTCTCGGTCGTCTTTTTTGAATCGCCCTGTACGACCGAGTAACTGTTCCATTTCTTAACAATTGGTATATTTGGAAAGCTCATTTAATCCTCTCTTTCGAACCATATAAACATTTTAACAAAATACGGATTAGTGATCCATATTTTTAGATTTTACGAAACATCGATTTTTTCACAAAACATTTTATAACTCAAAATCTTTTAGAGATAAATCATTTCTTTTTCTTCTTTTTTGTATATAGATCTCGGTTAGACGATTCACATCTTAAAAGATTGAAACATTTTTTCAAAAACTGAATTAGTAATAATTTTTTTAATTTTATGCATAAACCATTCCATACCATGAATTCTAAATATGATTATATTATTTTTAATGCATCATTCGAAAGATATTTTAAAGTACAATTATATTATCGAAAGTGGAATTCGAGATTTCACTTAATTTACATGTTTTGTGGTCTCCTGAATCAGTTTTCTTTTGTATCTCAGCTACTAATTAAAATAATTTCATAAGTAATACATCATTTGAAAGCTTTGTTGATATGGAATTGAACAGTAGATTACAGAAATTTCTACTGCCAGATGGCACTGTAATATTTTAAAATTTCAATATTTCAAATTCTGATTAAATTATTTTTAATACATCATTCGAAAGATATTTTAAAGTACTTTTATATTATCGAAAGTGAAATTCGAGATTTCACCTGATTTACACGTTTTTAGGTTTCCTGATTAGGTTTTCTTTTGTATCTCAGCTACTAATTAAAATAATTTCATAAGTAATACATCATTTGAAAGTTTTGTTGATTTGGAATTGAACAGTAGATTACAGAAATTTCTACCACCAGATGGTGCTATAATATTTTAAAATTTCAATATTTCAAATTCTAACGACCGAGGAAGGTGTTGTAAGTTATAAAACGGGGATAAGGCGCCACCGAGTGGGACTTTGCTAAAATCAGAAATTTGAAAGATCCTAACATGGTGAGAGAACAGGCTGTTACAGGTATTGAAACAGGAAGAGGATGCCACAGGCGCTACCGAGCTGGAATTTACTGCAATTAAATTTTTCAATAAAGCTATTTTCACTATATGTCAATAAGCTGTTGTAAGACCTGAAACGAGAAAAAGGTGCCACAAGCGCCACCGAGCGGGAGTTTCGTAAAGTCGGATTTTTCAACGGTTGCGAACCAGCTGGTCGCCAAAGGCGGCTAATATATATATAAATTGAAAAAGCAATAATTACAAAACTTGGAATAAACACCATAAAATGCAAGAATTGGCAACAATTGTTTTGGGTCAAAAGAAAACAACTTTTTGTCAGGCGGACAAAGCAGCAATGCACCTTGCCGATATATCCAATATTAAAAGGATGAATATTGTAATGAATATATAAATAGCACTTGTTTTTATGTAATTTTAGGTATTAGTTTATTTTTAGAAGTGAGGCCCTTATACGTGGTGTGGAGATTCTGCAAAATTTAATTTTTCGGGAAACGAAATTACATTAGTGCGGCCCGTACGTGAATGCAGCCCACATGCCAGTTTTTACAGTATATATATAAACAGCACCTGTCACTCAGTAAAATCACGTTTGTTATGAGCCAAAGTAATTTTATTTTAAGCGGCTGATTTTTATATCTGACAAACATTCCCAAACTGTAGAAAAAATATTTCTTCTACTAATTTCAGGGGTGATTGTGACTCAAAGGTAAAAACCCTGAAAATTAGAGCCTCAAATTAGAAAAAACCCAAAATATCAGATAATACTCAAACTATTTAGGCCAGAAGCCCTCAATCCTTTTACATTTCATTCACATATCACCTGGATAACAAATGAACAACCAATGAAAGAAAAAATAACTTTATAGGAAATATAATAACACAGATGGATTAGAGTGAAAACCCTGAAATCAGGGGTAAACCCTGAACACAAACACCCCTGTAATTTGGAAAGAAATTTCAAAATGTAACAATAAGTGGAACTAATAAACATGATTTAAATTTCGAAAGATATTTAACTAATTATTAATTGAAAATTAATAAATTAATATTAATTTGTATAAAATTAAAAAACACATACTACACATCGAATTTAATTAATATTTCTATATTAATTAATTATTAGGCTTCTAAAAAATTATTAGTTTTTTTTTTTTTTAAACAGAGAATTAAGCATTTAAATATTTACAAAAATGTAGCATTAAAGGCCTGCTTCCAAACTTTCATTATCCATCTGAGTTTATGAACAAGTTCATACGGTCTATATCAGGGTGCGAAATTTCCACTTGCCAGCTCGCGGCGAGTAAAAATTTGGTCTAGTTATAGACAGAATTCTTACACGATTGAGTGACAGAAAACATTTTTTTTTTTTATAGATTTAAATATGACATAACTTTGCCATCTTACAACCTCATATTCATTTAAAATCAAAATTTAAAAAATTTAATTTTAAAATTTCTAAAGTCTTTTTATGATTTAAGTTATAAAGAAATTAAAAAAATTAAATAATTGTACTTTAAATATTCTAATTCTTTTTATCTGCCCTTTACATTAAAAAATTGGATTTTAATAATTATTTCATATTGCTTTATTAAACTTTTCATAGTCAAGAGATTTTCATAAAACATTTTTTAATTATTGTCCCTCTATATTACATAATAGTGTAGCACCGTTAAAGTTTTCAGAATTTTTTTTAAATTTGATTTTTATTTATTACCACATTTTTATTAACTTGCTTTCTTGTATGTTTGTCCAGTACAAATCTTGCAAACGATTTTTAACTAACTTCCTGACTAGCTAAACATTTGAAACTTTTAGAATAGCTGAGAACACGATCACAATGCATTCTTTTAATATTTTTATTCAATTAATAAATGTTTGAAAATTTCTTATAATTGCTCTCTTTATTATCATTTAATCATTTTCTTTCAAGTTGATGGAATAACTCACCAAAAAAAAAAAAAAAAGTATTTATTAATACATAGAATTGTCAAGTTTATATGATTCTACAGAAAATTTAAAACCGTGGTATATAAAAAGTTCTTTTAATCTTGTAATTATTTATATTTTATATTCCTCGAGTCCTACAGTTTTCTTTATATTGACAAACAACTCTGTTTTTTCTTGCTTTTATTTTTTTAATATACATATATTTTTTTTAATATATATATATTTTCTGTTTTAATAAGATAATTATACTTTTTTTTTTTTTTTTTTTTTTCATGGGGAATTTTTCAGGATTTTTTTCTATAGAGCAGTTTGAGCATGTTCTAATAGTGTATATAATATTTGTTTTATATTTATATGTTTATTGTAAGTTAGACAAAAGTACAGTTTTAAACAAGGATTTGGAAAAACCCACCCGGGTTTTTTCGGGTTGTGCAAAATTTAGCCAACCTTGAGCCCTGTATATCGTATGGAAACATATCACAGGAAGAAATGAAAAACGTAAAATATCACTGGAAACAAAATTTTGATCCAATATTATTCTGGTATCATTATTTAAAAAGTTCCTTTTGTGAAATAAAAACATTAAACAAAATTGCAATAAAATAATCGGTACTCTTCAGGGGCAATAGTTTAATTATTGTATTACAATATAAGGATAAATTTTATTTATTCTATAACTTATACAGAAGCAAAATTGTTCAATACTTCTCACTCATATGTTTTCTGACCCCCCCCCAACCCCCCATTTCCCACACTAACAATCAGTCATCAAACTGTTGATCGTTTACAGGATTACCCAAAGTATTTGGATGCATTGGGACTATATTTCAAAATTGCTGGAAGTGTATTTAATTTTGTATTAGGTTTTTTTTTTTTTTTCATATAAAAATAAATTTAAGTGCACAATGTGAAGTGTATATAGTTTATAGACAAACACAGGACAGGGCTACCAAAAATTAAGTTAAACATTCTTTTCTATTAGATGTAATTGATGGAAGTACTTTTTGCTAAATTTTTCTATGTCGATTGTCGATGAACACTGCTCAGGAAGGATAATTAATTTCTTTTACCCATACTATAAACAAAGTATTTTTTTAGTTCTATTTTCAACTCTGGCTTTTCTTTTTGTTTAATATCATGTTTTAAAGTGCACTGAATCTGAAAAACTAATTTTTAGCAGTTGATGTGTATTTTTATCAGTATAACTTCAAAACAAATAACTGCAGGAAATTTAAATTTGGTATTTTGAAGTTTGTGTTAGGTTGCTACTTTTAAAATTTGATTAAAATTGGTAAGTTTGAATGCAAATTAATAACAGTCTTATTTATATACATATAAACATATACATATTACTCTAAAATAATGTTCAAGCTCCCCCCCTAAATGTTCAAGGAAAATCGGGATATATTAGAAAGGGGTGGCTAAATTTTACACATACAAAAAATACAGAAATTAACATGCATTTGTGGTATAAAAAAAGGTTTAAAAACAAAGTATATACAGTCAAACCTCGTTAACATGAATTACTTTTAATATGAACTGTTTCCACAATCCTCATCAAAATGAAGATTAGTTTACACAGTTGAACCTTGTTATGTGAATCTCAAGCAGTGGCATCTCAAAAAAAAAATAAATAATAATAATAATAACCACTTCACCGGCCACTGTAGTATGTGGAAGGCTATGTTTCCCCCCGAGTTATCTCGGGATGGCCGGTGAAGTGGTTAAATAAAATTCTGATAGCATAGTTTTAAAGTTAACGGGAAAAAAAAAAAAAAAAAAGGGGGGGGGGGTGTTTCCCTATTGTGCTGACGCCCATGATCTCAAGGAGAATAAAAAAAGCTGTTCATGTTGTTAGTAGCTCAGAAATTAATCTTCATTTTGACAGGGATTGTGGAAACAGTTCAAGTTAAAATAATTCATGAAAAATGCTTAATGCTCCGAGGGTATATAAGTATATATCGAGCTGGTGCAGGTTTTGAAACTTAATTTTTGTATTTTTTGATAAATTTATATGAAATTTTAGTACAACAAAAACTTTTTACCATATTGAAAACAGAAAAATAACAGTAATAAAAATTTATGTATGAATATTGAAACTATTGTGATTAAATTTTAAAATTTCATGAAAAATGCTCAGTGTTCCAAGGATACATTAAGTATGTCGAGTTGATGGATGTTTACAAACTTAATTTTCTTGTTTTTTGATAATTTTATATGAAATTTTGGTAAAATGCAATCACTATAACATATTGATAACAGAAATAAATATATAAATAAAAGTAAAATAAAATAAGTAAAGTAACAGTAATAAAAGTTCATGCATGAAAATTCATATAAAATTATCAAAAAATAAGAAAATTATACAATAAAATTTCATAAATTCTTATACAATAAATCTTACCTGCCCAATAATAAAGTTAATGTTATACAATTTATTCATAAAATTAATTTAATAAAGAGTGATTTCAAAAAATATTTTCACAGCTTTAATCTATTTAATATTACTAGCAGGCTTCGCTGGTCACTACATTTAAATGAATTTAAAAAAGAATCAATATTTTTTAAACCGTTCTACAAATTAAAACTAAAAAGAAAATATATTGAAATTGCTTAAAAACTATGCTTCAGGCACTCGCTGACTTTGGCAGTGACTTCTTCACCACGATGTCTTGGTACTGGATAATTTAATTTATAGAAATGTCAATAATACATGAACATGAAAAACTGCATTAGTCAGTTTCTTTTTGATAATAAACAGAACGAAAAATGCATAGGATATTCTATATGGAGATAATTTGTATAAATAGAAAAATTTTAAAAAAGGCTTTACCTTTTTTTCCCACTCGCATTACAAAAATATTTAAAATAAAATTCAGAAAAATTGTGTAAAAACATTCAAAGAGCTTGGACCTTTTGGCAGAATTTGAAATTTGGCACTAAAGTAGCTCAGACGTTTCTCACCAAAATGTTTACTTATGCATTTGCGATACCCATATCAACTCAACGCCGAAATGACAAACTATTAAATTATAACTAACATATATTTTCATATTTTAATTAATTAAAAGAAAACTTTGCAACGTAATATCTTCAATAACTTAATGTCCACACAAAAAATGAACAATTTTTAGAGCTCTTTTAAAAAGTATAACATCTATGCAGTATCTTTTTAAAAAATTCATCAGTTTTTACCAAAAAAAATTGGCCAACTTTCATCACCAAAGTAGTTAAATTTAGACCAATCAAAAATAGGAGTGGTCCACCAGGATGTTTTCCTGGCAAACTATTTGCTTTATTTATATAGATTGTTTTACAAGGTCTGAGAAATAATGTAAAATAAAATAGCACAATTTTTAGTAATGAAGAAAGTTAGTATAAAAAAAAGACAAACTTACCAGAATCATGCGAATGTCACGCCTTGTTAATAAAATTTACTTCACAGCATCTAAGATTTGGAAAAAAAAAAAAAAAATGTGGTAAACAAACATGAAAGCTCCTGGTGCATTTATACAAGACTTAAAATTTCAGTCATAACATTAAAAAGTTTATTTACGACTAGCAAATAGATTGCTGTAATTCCTCTTTGGCTTAAAATTTTACAATATTGCAATGCAATAACAATAAATAATTTTAAGCTTATCCCCGAGTAGCCAGTTTTGACACTGATCAAACACACTATATATATCTAATACTAAACATATAAAATTGAAAACTCACTTCATAATATATTGTGCATTTTAGATTTTAGACAAATTCTCTCATTATCTTATTAATGTTTTCTATACCATCATCTGTTATCAAAGTTTCAATACGATGAACATTGTCAAACTCAATTTTAATTGAGAAAGTATTAATGAATAGTTTATGTTCTTATTTTCATACTTAATTCTTATTTATCACTGAAATTAAAAATACAATATTTTCAATTTTTTTTTCTTATTTTAAATTTTATAATTGAACATTGTTTATTATATTCGCTGCAAAATATTCAATGCGGACATGAATAACTCACAACATTTATAAAAAGATAACGATATCAACAATCATTACATTTACTACTTCTGCAAACGAGTTAATATAGTAGGTATAAATAACTCGCAATTTCTTTCTCCTAAAATTTTGGAGCTTTTGGCTTTTATTGTTTATGAGATATGAAAAATACGTTTCTCACAGAATTAATATGTAACACTAGCTTGGAAAATAGTCTAGTAACTAGGCCTAACTTAACACTAAGAATATTTTACCTTCTATTTAAACTTAGCACCGGAGGATATCACAGTTTATTATTACAATTATATTCTCCAATTTATATTAAAATTGGTGAGTATTTGACTTTTTAAAAATCAAAATGCATTTATCATACAGATTAAGCCTAAACGTGCGAATCATAAAATAACAAATTTCCGAAGAAACATTCTTAACTGAAGTAAGTATGAAACACCAAACATATTTATAATTTTATAAAAAGTCAATACAATATTTTCTTTTAATTTTTTTGAGAAGTATGAGAGCATTTAATAAAGAAGAAAATTCTTACCTAAATGAATTAGCAACAGATTAATATATATATAAATATCCAAAACAAGATCACCACCACACGAACTTCCCTTCTGGCTTGTAAACAAACAATGTGGTATGTGGTTGGTTGCCGGTTGGTTCAGTGCTCAGTTAGCGGTTACGGCTAGCAAAGCAATGTCTGATGTCCATTCGATAACATTTCGATACTTCAAAAAGGGATGTCAAAAAATTAACATGTTTCTGATATCAGATCAATATCATATTTTGGACAGGTTAGTGTGGTGTCAGAAATATGTCGTGTTTTAGCTATCGTTTCGATAACAAATATTTATACAAAAATTGCATGTCATAAAGTCGGTAGGTTTTCGATATTTTAAAGACATCATTAGATGATATAACTTTATTTTATCGTGAAAAGGTACCTAAATGTTACCCGAAAATCGATATCTCTGACAAGTCTGACATATATGACATCATTTTGTCATGTTTCCGACACGGCTGTGTTTGCTGGGTTCCTCTCACCCTGTATATAAAAGTCGTTGTTAAAAGACAGAAAGAACTGCACATTATGGATATGAAGGGCTAAGGGAGAGAGCTAATGGTATTTTTTTTTTTTTTTTTTATGTTTTTTAAAGTGAGTTAAACAATGAAATGCTGGCAGTGAAAAAGCAAAAACGAAGTCCTAAAAATGCCAAAAATGATAGAGATTGAAACATTTCACGCCAGTACTAATTTGTCTATGTTTATATGAAAACTTAATGGGAAAATGTGAAAAATAAACGGTTGGAACAAAGTAACCCTAAACTCGGCATAAAAGAAATCGCCAACAAAAACCCGATATCCAGGAACCAGACGAAAAATTAATTACATTTATCAAGCGCCATCTTATCTAGGAATAAAATCATGAAGTATTAATATGAACTGCATACGATTCAATATAAGGCATGAAATAAAATTAAATAGCTTTTTAAAGATAATCAAACAAAAATATTTTACAAACGGAAATTATTTTATATTTTTATAGGTAAAAATATAAATTGAATTATTCTGATAATTGCTTTAAAAAAATAAAAAAATTATGCTAAATTGCAAATATTAAAGAAACGATTTTTTATGGGGAACAGTACAAATTAAACTATGTCCTTTATCCCTGATATATAAATTGCCTTATTTTGAAAAGGGGTCACTGAGTTTATTACTGAAAATTTACTACTATTAATAAAGGTTATTTATTTTAAATTAAAATTAGATATATATTAATTTTCGAGTTAATTAGGCGAATTTACAAATTAAAAATATTATTAGGGTCTACCCCTTATATTACATATATAACATTGTATAACTCAGAATAATATGTTGCAGGCATTAAACTTTCTTCAATATTTTTCAACAAAAGTCACGCAGTACAAATTATTTTATTAAAAATTTATTATTTACAAGGAGTATTCTTCATGATGAATACAGACGATTCTCATCTCAGAAAAGAACACAAATAAAAATTCGAGATAAAGTCAATTTTCTGTTCTATAGAACAACAAAATGGGTCTTAATTAATAAATGGGTTATAATGTTTGTGATTGTAAGACAAAAAAAAAAAAAAATAAATAAATAAATAAATAAATAAAATATTACAGATATTAACGAGTTTCTTTGAATGATACCAATAGTAAAAATTAAAATACGTTCTAGAGGTATATTCTCCTAATGAAAACTCAATGCTCCTACGTATTTAAAAATATACTCCTATTCGATTACTTCTGTTAGAAATAAATATTTTAAACTTCAGATTGATTTGTAAAAAGTATTTCTCATTGTACTCATTCATACGAAATTGTGTCATATACTGTCCATTTAAAAATTGTGAAAAAAAATGGGATCGCAGTGATTCTTACCTGGAGGTTTTTATCAATAGTTGATAGGCAAAAACTTATGTCAAGATGCAAATGAATACAAATATATACGGAATTTTCTGTATTAATTTGGGAACTAGTAGTGCCACAAAAAATTTCGTTACACACAAACACAAACAAACATCGTCTGAAAACTGTTAAATCGCGTTTTGGACCTCTCTAATCGTGTAAATTCATCAAAAATTAGAAGTAGAACTCTTTTATGAATCCAATAACTTCGTCTATTGAATATAGATAATAGTAATAACAGACACTTTTGAACATAGGTAAACAATCAAAATGACTGTTTTATTATTATTAGCAGTCAATATTATCAAATAAACACTTTTTTAATTTAATACTCATGGAAATTATTCATTTATCATTCGTTTACCTTATATATTTTGTATACAGGGTGATTACAACTAAAGTTACTATTTCAAAACGATATAAGTTTAAACTACCCATCAGAGCGATTTCATATTTTATCAGAGCAAATCGTGAGGCAATGAAATTTTTTGAAGGGGGAGGAAAAAAATAGTTCCAAAATATTCCTATAGATGGCGCTGTCAGAGTAATGTCAGGGAGGGGAAACACTTAAATGGACTCATTATAAACACAGGAATGTTGTTAGCAAAACAATGGAACAGCAGGAAACAATAGACTTCAAGGGTACACTTCAAATGTTTCAGCAAAACCACAAGAATACGTGTTTACAAGGGAAACATTTATAGTGAAACGAGAAAAAGAGGAGCATCATGAAACACATACTTTAAGTATTATTAACAGCACATTTTGGAACGATTTTTTTTTTCTTTTGCCAAACAATATTTCATTCCCTCACCATTGCTCTCGTAAAATATCAAATCGCTCTGATGGGTAGTTTTAAAATTATAGCTTCTGAAATCGCGATTTTAATTTTAATCACCCTATATATACATCATTAACATTTACATCGCAATGAGTAAATTTCAAAAATATCCGTTTATTTAAAGGTTACATAATTCTGTAACTGAAATATATTATTAAAAAATCAGTTTTGAGATTGTTATCTGTTTAAAGGAAATCTACCCCCTATAAAACAAAGAAAGTATGAAATAAACTTAAATGCACCTAAAAAAAATAAATGTGACCGAGAGGTTTTTCTCTCAAAAATAATACGAAATAGAGGGAAAAAATGAGATAGAAAAATTTTAGGACATCATCGATTTATTACGAAAACACATATCATAGACATAATAAATAGTAAAAACAAAACGCTTTAATTTTGCATTTGTTTGTGCGCGTTTTCCTACTCTGTGAAGTGATAAAACGGTTTTAGAGAGTGAAAAACAACGAGTGATCACACGATATCTTCATTTGGATGTTCAAATTTCTATCCGTCAGCAGCAATTCACATTTAGTCCCTAATTTGACCTTTATATTGAATACGCTGTATAATCTCTGTACAGTCTCTGCAGTATTTTTGACATTTTGATTAAAGATTGCCATTGGCAATGGAAATTTCTGATTTTTAAGTGTCATTTTATCTCTGAATACTTTTTTCCTTTTTTTCCCTTGCACCTATATATAATATTTCTGTATATTTAAATTTTAATATAATTCAGAAAAATACATTTGATCTGCTAATTTTTTTTTTTTTTTTTTTTTTTTTTTACATTTAATTTATTAATTATTTAGCAACTTAAAAAGATGTAATATTATTCTCGATTTCAGACTATAAACTCAATACTAAGCGAAATTTATTTAAATAGTTACTCACTTATTAATGTTTGTTTTATTTTTTATTTCGTTCAGAAAATAAAAAAATAAAAAGGAAATGCCACAAGTATCAATAATTTTGAGTAGTGTATTTATGTGATATTATTGAGAAGTATGCAGATAAAGGTAAAATATAAATAATATTAATGATGAATGAATATTACATAAATATTCAGAAACAACAAAAAAACATAAAAAAAAAAAAAAAAAAAAAAAAAAAAATCTGAGTATTTGTTAGCATAAGATAATTTTTTGTATTAAAAATTCTACGGCGTTTGATGTCAACGGAAATGACATAATTTATTCCCTAAAGAAATTACAATGCAACATAATGTAACATTTACTGTTTTAAAAACAGATTACTTAAAGCGTTAGAAGATAAATGAGATCAATTAGTGCGTTTAAAAGATGAGGATCTTAAATTCTGAACATATTAATTAAGAAGATTAAACGGCAGAAACTCTGTAAAAAGATGATATTTCTCTACTTGATTAATATCTTTGAAACCGCTTTCTAATTATGTAGTTGTTTTTTTCTAGGAAAATGAACGTTTACGTTCCTATTAAAATAATTTTACTATTATCATAAATCATTAATTATGAAATATGGTTAAAATTTAATTTTATATTTTCAAAATGGCTATGCCTATAGAAAGAAAATTTGTCTGAATTTAAAGAGATTTTAATTATTATAAAATTTAGAATTATTTTTCATATTATGCCTTTTTTGAATATTCAGGTGTTCTTTCAAGAACTGAGTAGTTTCATGAATGAATTAATTACACAGATCTGCAGGTAAAAACTGTATAGGATATTGTGGTGTATTTCGTCATTGTATTCCTGATTCAATCTATTGGACTGTTGGTAAGTGACGTCACGTCCAATCAATGATCTGTTCATTTCTCTTTACTTTATCTCTGCTAAAACAGATCAGTCTTAAAAATGTAGTCGTTTATGTTACTTGTGTATTTCATCTGTGTATTTCATTTCTAATTGTCATAGTCATCTATTAAATTTTATGTGTTTAAAATGAAACGCCTCGTCATATCCTAGTTATGGCTTAATCATAAATCTTCTCCTGCCCATAATATACTATAGATATCTTTTTTTTTAAAGTATTTCTAATAAAATTTATTAACTAAAGCAAAAAAAAAAAAAAAAAAAAAAAAAAAAAAAAAATCACCGTTTTTTTTTTTTTTTTTTTTTTTTTTGCAAAACTCGCATTATGAGTTTAATGTTGCTTGAGAACAAACATTCAATTATACAATTGTTGATATGAAACGATAGTCAATAATTATTTCTTACATTAAAACATAATTTCTTAGAGCAAACAAGAAATTCGAACCAATTGTGGTAGGGCGGCATTTTTAAAGCTATTTACATAAATATAACATATATACACTTCAATAAGTTATGTAACGCTTTATTGGTTTTTATCTAACTTAACACGGAATAACGGGCGCCGTGAAACTTAACATGAGGACGGGCATGGGGTGTGAGCGCTCCCGAACATATTAAATAACATAAATACGAAAAAAAATCTTTAGAAATCAATCTTTTTATGAAATTCATGATAATTACGCTCTTTCTCGTGAAAATAAATAACTGAAATATTCAATTATAGTTAACTTTAAAAATTAATAGGAAATAAATTAAAAGCACTCAACTTTTTTCTCCTTGTTCAAAAAACTTAATTTTTCCCATGTGGCGCACTTAATTATTTCCTTTACAATATTTATTATAATAAAAATGATACATTACTGTGGATAAGAATACTGAGACATTAATTTTCCTAATAATTACGGTGTACATGGACCAGAAACTTTAGATTTTTTGCAGTTTTTACATATAGCTTCAATTTCTGAGTGTTATATACGAATGAAAAACAGTCTGAATTTGCCGTTTTCATACGCTCCACTCGAAGGATGAACATGGAGGCAGGTACTGAAGGACTCGACCACTTTTGTTTATAGGGAGAGACAGAAGATAAATTCTTCCGGGCATGGGCTGTCAAAACACCCCGCGTCCGTCCTGCCGGTATAAATAAAAATAATAATAATAATAAAGAATATGAAAAAAATGTGACTATGTTTATGCATTTTTAAAGAATCTTAAGTATGATTTCAAATACAGGGTAAGTCAAAACGAATGCAGGAATTTCAACACAAAATAATAATTGTATAATTATGTATATTTTTCGTTAAATGCTAAATACTTTAGTAACCATTACATTTATGGTCATAAATATTCTAAATATTCTTTTTTAAAAAAAATTAATATTTATAATAAACAGTACTATAAATACACACATTGAATATATTTTTAAACATGTATTCAATTTTAGTAAAACCACATTTCCAAAAAAATATTTATCTCAAGTAACAGTCCATCAAGTTTCCATATTTGATTAAATTTTAGAATGTGTTTTGTACGAGAATATTTTTTAAGCTTAAATTCTATGTCCGTTTTAATGGTAATCATACAAAAGATGCTGTGAATAACATGATTATGGTGATTTTCTTTTGATTTTAGAGAAAATGTACGATATATATTTATTAAGGTAGATCTTAGTAAAAATTTCTTTAGGATATTCTTTTTAGATGTGTATAAAAATTGTATTTGATATTACAAAATATGTTCCTATTCTTCTAAGGAAAATTAATCCTTTATTATTATTTTTTTATATATAAAAATACGTCGTTTATTCTTTGTCTTTTTAATTAAATATATATCAGCAATATTTCGGAAAGACACTAAAAACTATCATGCTGTTGCCATGAAACTTTCTTCTGTATTTTCCTACGAATATCATGCAGTATAAATTATTTACTAGAATTATAATTTATTAATTTTTTTCCCATAATAAATGCAGACGCTTCTTATCTTAGAGAAATATAATAATGTATGAATTGATTTTTCATTTCTTAAATATTTTATTTCACTACTCTTTTGATTGCTGTTTCTTTTGAAATCTAAACTAAAAGGTTAAAACAAAAATCACCAGCATCAGCGCACTAACCACTGAGCCACTTTACTTAAGGTTACTTAAACAAGCAATAAAAATTACAACAATCAAAAGGTTTGACCGTAAATATAAATCTTATCCGTAAAGTGACCTTAAAATAAAAATACTTTTATTTAAATAAATTTTGTACATCGCATTAGAAAAATACCAATCCTAGAGTCAGCCTAAACATCAAACTTAGAACCCATTCAAAATTGTCCCTAAATTATTTATTTATTTACTTAATTATTTTGAAGTAAAAAAAAAAAATGTAGTAATTACAAATAAATCCTTGTCTAATCATGTTCTTAGTAACAAAATTTATTAACAAAACAGTAATAACTCTACTTTTTTTTTATATAGGAACTTTCGCTAGTGTTCGGATACTTTTGTTACTGACTGTAGCTAGTGAAAAGTATGTTATGTAAAGTGCATATAATCTCGAAAGAATCTCTCCTATGTTTTTGACATTTTGTTTAAAGATTAGAGACGAAAATTTCTGATTCATGACAATCATTTAAGCACTAAATATTTTTTCCTTCCTGAACATATTGTGTTAGCGTATTCCCAAACAGCTAAAAGTTAAAAATTAAATGATACGGCAGGAAATAAATAAAGTCATTAAATTACATTTTCTATTTTAATTCGGAACATATTTACATTAATTATAATAATACAAAAAGGTATATTAAAGCATAATGGTCATTATGCTGATTAAAAATATTAATCGTCCATTATCGGCTGTTCTTGCCTCTCTCAGATCCCCCCCCCCCCACCCCTGAAAGAAAAAAAAAAAAAAAAAATCCTCTTCTTCTCTTTTCTCTTTCCGCTCTTGGGTCTGCAGATGAGAGGAAACACCCTTGATCCTTTCTGAAACCCCATAGGTTCTCTGTATTCAGGACCACACCTGAAAACTTTAACTTGACCCGTCGTTTGAAAACGAGCTTCGCATCACTAAGTCGTCCTACCTTGATGAGCCCATCGGACGTCAGGACTATTAAAAGAAAGCATGAAATCAGGATTATAAACGCCGAAGCCGCAGCATCCTTTGACCGAGGCAGACAGTGTGTCACTGCTGTCTATCTAGTCTTCGACGCTTGGTATGGAGGGTACCACAATATATATAATATTTCCATATCTTTAAATTTTAATGTAATTCAGAAACATACTGTTGAACTGCTAACAACTTATTACATTTAATTTATCAATACATTTGGCAGCTTAAGAAACTACATCCTTCAAATTCAATATTGTTCTGTGGTGATTTTTTTTTTAATGAATACTCATTAATTAAAGTATGCTTTATTGTTTATTTCGTTCATAAATTTGAAAAACGCTATGTGTTTTCCAATTTAAAAATAAATAAACAAATAAAATTTTTAATTTATAATTTTGGAGATCACAAGATCTATATTCATAGTATAATGAAAATTTATATTAATAAATATCAATTATTGCATATTATATCCTCTAAATCAGTGATTTTCAACCACTGCGCCGCTGCACTTTTGTGTGCCGCCAAATTCTTAAAGTGTGCCACCAAATTTTAGAAATGTATATAGTAAAAATTATAATGCTTTTTTTTATTACGAGTAAAGTTTGTTTAAATTAATGAAAAGTACACTGTAAAAGAAAACTGTTGTTTTTACATTTAAATACCACATTTTTACCTGTTTTTATCTTCGATAACTGTGACCTTCCATAAAGTGAAATATTCGCCCCAAGTGAAATGTGTGCCGCGACAAAGAAAAGGTTGAGAATCACTGCTCTAAATTAACAACAACAACAACAACAACAACAAAAAAATGGAGAGAGAGAGGGAGGGGAGATAAGCAGTAAGATTTATTAATTTATCGTAGATTATTTATGTGATTTTATTGCGAAATATTCAGATAAAGATGAAAAATTAAATAATCATAATCATAAATGAATATGACACAAATATTCAGACACAACATAAAAGATAATTTTCCAAGATAAATAAATATATATATATATATTAGAATAAGATAATTTTGTGTATTAAAAATATTCTATGATGGTCAATATCAACAAAAATAACATAATTTACTCGAAAAAGAAACTACAATTCATGAACATAATGTAACCTTTATTGTTTTGAAACAGATTGCTTAAAGCATTAGGAGATAAACGCGATCAATTAGTGCGTTTAAAAGATTAGGATCCTTAATTCTTAATACATTAATTAAGAAAATTAAACGCAGAATCTTCGTACGGTGATGATATTTATCTACATGGTTAATATCTTTGAAAACATCCAACGCTTTAATGTAAGTATGTAGGTAAATTTGTTTATTTCTCGAAAAACCAACATTTAGGATCCTATTAAATTAATTTATTTATATTTACCATAAAGTATTAATTAGAAAATGTAATTTTTTTTAAAGATTTTTATTTCTATTAACTTTTTTTTAAAATTTCTATATCTATGAAAATTATCTTGAATAAATTTAAAGGCATCTCATTTATCAAAATTACTTTTCATATTATGTCGGATTTGGGTATTCAGGAGCTATGCCAAGAATGAATCAGTTCTACAAATGAATCAATTACACAGATCTGTAACCAAAAATTTTTATAGTAATTTTTCTTCTTATTATTACTATTATTTCTTATAACTCTATACACATATACATTATACATTACTTACATACATGTCTTATATACATTAATTACATATTTACATTGATACAGAAAGATTTATTGAAACATAATAGTCATTATGCTGATTAAAAATATTAATCGTCCATTATCGGCTGTTCCTGCCTCTCTCAGATCCAAAAAAATAAACAAATAAAACCTCTTCTTCTCTCTCCTCTTTCCGCTACTGGATCTGGAGATGGGGGAAAGACCCCTGATCCTTTTTGGAAACCCATAGGTTCCCTGGATTGAGAATCATACCTGAAAACTTTAACTTGACCCGTCGTTTGACAGCGAGCTTGGCGTCACTAAGTCGTCCCACCTTGATGGGCTCATCGGACGTCAGGACCATTAAAAGAAATCATGAAATCAGGATCACAAACGCCGAAAACATACGAAGAGCAGGGCTTGCCACAGCATCCTTTGGTCGAGGCAGAAAGTGTGTCACTGCTGTCTATCTAGTCTTCGACGCTTGGTATTGAGGGTACCACAATATATATAATATTTCCATATTTTTAAATTTTAATGCAATTCAGAAACATACTGTTGAACTGCTAACAATTTATTACATTTAATTTATCAATACATTTGGCAGCTTAAGAACCTACATCATTCAAATCCAATATTGTTCTGCGGTGATATTTTTTAAAAATGATTACTCATTAATTAAAGTAAGTTTTATTGTTTATTCCGTTCATAAATTTGAAAAACGCTATGTGTTTTCCAATTAACAAATAAAATTTTTAATTTATAATTTTGGAGATCACAAGATCTATATTCATAGTATAATGAAATTTTTTTATTAATAATTATCAATTATTTCTTATTATATCCTCTAAATCAGTGATTCTGAACCACTGCGCCGCGACACTTTTGTGTGCCGCCAAATTCTTAAAGTGTGCCACCAAATTTTAGAAATGTATATAGTAAAAATTGTAATGCTTTTTTTTATTATTACGAGTAAAGTTTGTTTAAATTAAAGAAAAGTACACTGTGAAAGAGAACTGTTTTTACAGTTAAATACCACATTTTTAACTGTTTTTATCTTCGATAACTGTGACCTTTCATAAAGTGAAATATTTGCCCCAAGTGAAATGTGTGCCGCGACAAAGAAAAGGTTGAGAATCAGTGCTCTAAATTAACAACAACAACAAAAAAAGAAAAAAATGGAGAGAGAGAGGGAGAGAAGCAGTAAGTTTTATTAATTTATCGTAGTTTATTTATGTGATTTTATTGCGAAATATTCAGATAAAGATGAAAGAATAAATAATAATAATCATAAATGAATATGACACAAATATTCAGACACAACATAAAAGATAATTTTCCACGGTAAATAAATAAATAAATATTAGAATAAGATAACTTTTTGTATTAAAAATATTCTATGATGGTCAATATCAACGAAAATAACATAATTTTCTCGAAAAGGAAACTACAATTCATGAGCATAATGTAACGTTTATTGTTTTGAAACAGATTGCTTAAAGCATTAGAAGATAAACGAGATCAATTAGTGCGTTTAAAAGATTAGGATCCTTAAATCTTAATACATTAATCAAGAAAATTAAACGCAGAAATTTCGTACAGTGATGATATTTATCTACTTGATTAGTATCTTTGAAACCATCTACCGCTTTAATGTAAGTATGTAGGTAAATTTGTTTATTTCTAGAAAAACCAACATTTAGGATCCTAATAAAATAATTTATTTATATTTACCATAAAGCATTAATTAAAAAATGTATTATTATTATTATTATTATTATTTTAAGATTTCTATTTCTACTAACTATCTTTTAAAATTTCTATAACTATAAAAATTCTCTTGAATAAATTTAAAGGCATTTCATTTATCAAAATTATTTTTCATATTATGTCGGATTTGGGTATTCAGGAGCTATGCCAAGAATGAAGCATTTCTCAAATGAATTAATTACACAGGTATGTAAGCAAAAAGTTTTATAGTAATTTTTCTTCTTCTTCTTATTTTTTTTTCATAACTCTTCTTTTTAACTTAAAAAAATAAAAAATAAATAAATAAATAAATAAGTCACGTCATTGTTTTCGCAAAACTTATTTAAGTTTAATCTTGCCTGAAAGCAGGTGTTAAAAGATATAATTGTTTATTTCAGGCTATATTAAATAATCATTTCTTACATTATTTAAAAATTGTTTATAAAAGATAATTTGAAAGTATAGAACAAAATAGAAAATCAGAAGAATTGAGGTGTGTCGATAGTTGAAGAATGAGAGTAAAAAAGATTTCGTAGAGGTATGAAAATGAAGATGAAATGGTTTTTAAGGAATAATGTGTGGAGAGGCAGGATGTTAAGCATTTCATGAAAGAATTGATCTGCAATTTTTTGTATATTTATAATTTTTTTTTTCAGTTCAACGTAATAAAATTAGTGATTTTTGTGTTACATATGTCATAATATGTATATATATATATATATATATATATATATATATATATATATATATATATATATGCAGTACTGGCTAGAATGTATGACTATCCACAAAAAACTGTGATGTTTATGAATGCACAAGAATAATTGCATTTAACTAAGTATTTATTTTAGGGGAATTATTAATTTTAGTTTTATAAGCACAGTATACATACATAATTGACAAAGGGTTCAATATTTGGTGTGGAAACCTTTTTTTTTTTTTTATACAGCTTGGATACGATCAGACATGGAAATACATAATTTTTCGCAAAAGTCTGATGTAATTTCTGTAATCCATACTTGTTTTATAGTTTTTCTTAAGTCCGAAAGTGAAGTGGGGTTACGCTCAGCAACTTTGCGCTTTAAAATTACCCAACAGTTCTCGACTGGGTTTAGATCCGGGGAATTTCCGGGCCCCGGCCCAAGGATCTGAAACCCCTGCTTTGCAATCCATGTCTTAACAGATTTAGTCTTCTGACAAGGTGCTCCATCATGTTGGAAGTGTGTGCACTGGTTGATATTCATAAACGGTGGTAACTTGTCTTTTAGCACATCGAGATAAACAGTTTCCTTAATTGATGTGCCTTCAGGCATGAACCACAATCCACATCTTCCTTTGGCACAAATGGCTCCCCAGACCATGAGTTTTGCAGCATTCTTCACGGTGGGAATAATGCAGCGTTGGCAGTCTCTTTTATTGGGAGGCCGTCGTATGTTACTTCAGAATGCATAAAACTGTGATACTTGAGTCTCGTCTGAAAACATCACATGTTTCCATTGCTCCGCAGTCCAACACTGATACTTTTTACAAAATGTCAGTCGGTCAGTAATGTTTTTGGGAGACAATTTTGGCTTCTTAGCACGCTTGTAGGACTTTAAATTGGCATTCAAAACCCTCCTGTGGATTGTCCTTTGGCTAGGAATATTAACATCTTTTGGTAAACCAGCTTGGATTGCTTTCGTTGATTTTCTGTGTGACATCTTTGCTGCCAAAATTATGGACTCATCCATGTGCTTGTATGTGCTCTTGTGACGACCTTTTGGCTTTGAATATCTATAATTTCCGGGTTTTTTTTAAATTACTTATAGACCTAGAAACTGTCTTTTGTGCCAATTGTAATCTGGCAGCAATTTCTCGAGTACTATAACCTCCTTCGCTCAGAATCTTTATTTGTGCCTGCATTTCACGTGAAATTCTTTTACTAGGCATTTTTATATTATTTCACCCTTCACCTAAAATTTGTACGTCAACACTCGGCGAACACAACTAATGAACTAATGAAATTCCAAGCAAGAACACCTGCATTTTGGCAGACAGCCAAAACGAACATCTGGCGCTAATAGGTCGCTATGAATGGGAAAAAACAAGTGAGTCATCCATTCTGGCCAGTACTGTATATATATTTAAATAAATGAAATGAAAAATAAAATTAATGAAAATGTATTGTTTTAAGTAAATTAAGCCATTAACTATTTTTTTTAATCATAAAAAAGATTTTATATACACATTTTTTGTTATAATTTTTAATTTAAATTAGGTAGTTATAAAAGTTCTACATTGCTTTAAAATTACTTATTAAGCATATTTCCTTAAAAATAAATATGAGACTGCTCTTGTTATTAATTAAAATTTTTGCACCTAAGCTTCCTCTATACCTTCAAAATTAAGCACATTCTGAGTTCACACTCTGAGATATTAAACAAATCAATAACGTTATACGTAACTGAGATGCATCGATTTAGTTAAAATCCTCTTAGCTTTCTGGAAAATCCCCAAAAGATTTACGCCATAAAATCCATACCGTTTTATTTATTAATTTATTTATTTTTTAATATTAAAAGTTTCTGTAAAACGAAGAGAAAAGTTAAATAGAAAATATTTGTCTCATGAATAAATTATTATACTTTTTATTAATACGCGGTTACATTTTTTCATTCCATGAAAGAATAAAGAAGAATACTTACAGCATAGATGATATAAAGCATTCAAAGGTATTTTTAACATTTTGGAATAGAGTACTAACAGATGTTTTCAAAAGAATGTATAAATGTCAAAAAATAATATAAATCAATTAAATAAATCGCAAAAACTGTAATTATAGCTTTTTAGAAGAAAAAAAGGACCAGAAACAATACCGCACTTGAAAAAGCTTCGTTTTGAACTGGCATTATTTATTATTCTTTTAGCATTGTTTTACTGAACAACACATTGTTAAACAAAGCAGAACACTGAATTAATTGTGATGCAAAGAGCGTTTATGCCTTGTTACAATTAAGCTTATTGTTTAAATATTTTACTTAGTTGCTATAAAATTTCGTGATAAATTTTAAGAAAACTATTGAGAATTAACCACATGTTTGGCAAGTATTAGTGGGCGTCCATTAATTACGTGACGCGGTTTTGACGATTTTTTGACCCCCCTCTCCCCCCTGGTGAGATTTCGTGAGATTTGGCTCGACACCCTCCCCCCTCCCCTAATCGCACGTGATGTTTTCGAAAATTCGTACTTTTTCTGTAAATGCGTTAGATTTATTTAAAAAAATACAATTTTCTTTATTATTTTTATTGAAGACTAATCAAGACTAGTTTTTTAAGATTGACACGATAAATATTATCATGTCAGATTTTGCCATAGTCAAGAAACATGTTTTACTTGAATTTAACTCAATTTTCTCGCAAATTTACACTGTTTTTTGCGGGGAAAAAATTACGTGATATTTACCGAGACCCAACCCCTCTTCCCCACGTGAAATTAGGTGAGATTCGGATTGACCCCCTCCCCCCCTGAACACCTCACGTAATTAATGGACGCCCCTTTACAACAGTATTAAAAGCATAAAACTTATGCAATGTATATTGTCCCTATTCTTGCAATTCATTAAAATTCATTATTAGACTTTATTACAGTTGAATATGCCTAACAATGAGGGAAAATTTTTGAGAATTCCATATTATTTATTTTTAACAAGAAGAACTATAATATTATATTACAGTTTTCTTTAAAATGTTCTAAGTTGGCAATTCCAAGTCGTACCCCTATATGATATAACGTTTGAAACACAGAATTAGAACGTCCTGATGTTATTTGCTTTGAGTCATTCTAATAACCCACACAGCGACAAACACACACGAATACACAAAAAGCATACGTTAGAAACAGGAATTTCGGATTCATGACGCTTCAAAAAGCGTAATTAGAACAAAAAGACAATTTCGGAATTTCGACCTAAAAACAATAATTTCGAAACTATCTAAGGATAAGAGAAGATATAAATATTTTTGGTCTATTAAATTACAAATATCATAATTGTTAGAAAAAATACATCTCAGTTTTAACAATAAGGAAAGCTGAATATTGTCTAGTATTATCTGTTTAGATAAGATAAGTATTAAAAAATTATTCTTTTTAGTTTCGTGTCTGAACGATTGCGAGAAATACTGACTACACCCTTTTCGCTTGTCACGCAGGGAGATGTCTAAAATCCATTAGTTAATTCAAATATTTAATTTCATCATATTTTATTTACGTATGATTGTAATAAAAGAGATAGCGTTTTTGGCAAACAAAATTAATTTATAAAAATTGCCTATAATGAATCCATATATATTTTTATTATTATTTTAATTATTATTATTATTATTATTATTATTTTAAGATTGATAGAATTTCTGTGAAGCACAGGCGTCGCTAAGACAATTTTTATAAAAGCTTTTGATACATTTCTTTATATATATATATATAACATATTTATCTTAATTTACTGAACATTTGCTTATGCTAAAATTACCACAGGCTACTTCTTTTTTCATTTAAAATGTACTTCTGATTAAATATTAATGTTAACTCGTTTAAATTATTTATTGACAATTTATTTTTCTAAAGTATGTTTTATAAAAATAAAAAGCACGCATTATTAATAAAAGAAATTATTATTATTTTGTTTTATTAATGATGGTTAAATCTATTTTCTCCAACGAAATCTATACATAAACATTAACAGTTTATTTACAGTTGAATAATTATAAGATTAAAAAAAAAAAAAAAAAAAACTTTTTATATACCATGTTTTTAAATTTTCTGTTGAATCATATAAACTTCACAATTCTATGTATTAAGAAGAAGGCGAGTTCAAAGCGATATAAGAAAACAATAGTTTAAAAAATAAAATAATAATCCTTTTAGTACAACATATATTAGCATCATGAACTACTTTAGTACTTTACCAATGTGTAGAAAATCTTTAAAGTTATAATAATGTCAATTTTTGTGTGATGCCTGACTTCACTGTTTATATTTTTTTAATGTTCATGTGTAATTAAATGTATTTATTTTTATGTCGAAAGAAAACGAACTCGAAATCTTTTTTTGGCAACAATTAAATTATAGCTAATATTTAAATTGCTATTTTTAGACGTTTTAGGAGGTTATTATTTTCAAATTTTAATTAATCAAAGGAAAACTAAACAAAAATTCGAAAATCGGGCTCCGAGGTGTTGCGTTGTCATCGTGTTCTGAGCTATTTTAAAAGATTAAAATATCTAGCTAGTCAGAAAATTAGTTAAAAATCGTTTTCAAGATGTGTACTGGACAAACAAACAAACAAGAAAGCGAGTTAATAAAAACGTGGTAATAATAAAAACTGTAAATACTGAATTTCTGCACAGTTTGTACCTTTTCTGCCGATGTCAATTTCTTTAAATACGATAATATATTTCGAAAGATAACATTTCAGAAACATAAAAAATAGGGAAATTTAAAGAGAATGTATTATTATTACACTATATATGAATTTAACTTGTTTTTGCTGTAAAAATCTTGTACAAATAACATGCACGCTAGACACATCAAAGAGCTTTGCCATTAATGTGCTTTAAAGGATGTATTTTAGGAAATATTTTTATAAGGAAGTAATTGCAATAGTTTAAGGTTTAGGTTTTAAGAGGAAATAAAAGTATGTCGGATGTGATCACAAAGTATCATTAAAATAATAATAATAATAATAATAATCTTAAGATTTAAAATAATAAGCATAAAAAACACTATTATTTTATTGAGAATAAGTTCTTGCATGAAACCATGCTATTGAAATATGCGTTTTATTCCCCAACTCTTAGAGTCTGCTCACAAAGCTCGTAGACTAGAATGCCAAAGTTCGTATTCAGGTGGTGATATCAAATAAGGCTATTAAAGTTTTTTTTTCTTTTTTTTACTATTCTGATTTATACTTTTAAGAACTTTTCTTTTCGTAGAATTGGTAAAACTTATTTTTATCAACTAATATTTCTACTTGCATTTATAATTTCGTAAACATTTTGTATGAATTTTTTACGTAAGGTACAAAAAGAAAAAAAAAAGAAATACAAGATTTTATCTACAATAATAATATTGATATTAATGATAATAATAAATGCTTTGACGTGTAAATTTCAATAAGTGATCCTCATAAATGTCATATAAGTGTCATTCCCTGTCAAATCAACGTCATGACACTCAAGCTCACAGAATTAGATGGAATTTGCTGTGCTTATAGATCTTTTCACGTTATTTCTAAAAATGTTAATTATTTTAAAGTTAATCAAATAGTTTTCAAGTTAAGATAAAAATGATTATAACTTCTTTTAATTTTATTGTAGAATCATTAAACATTTTTTAGTTTAGTTAGAATAAAGTAAACTTTCCTTTTTAAAGATTTTATATTGCTAAAATAGTACATATATATATATGCATATATATATATATATATATATTTTTTTTTTTGAAGATGCCTTAATTTCATTGGTTTATTTACAAAATGAATAACTTTAACTAATGATTTCATGCATTGCCCCTCCTTTAATTTTCTCCATACTTTGTATACCCAAGATATGTTTTTATGTTTGATAAAATAATAATAATAATAATAATAATAATGGGCAAATTACAAGCAATTCTTTTTATAGGAATAATTATTAACTATTCATTTTGTATGGAATAAAAATTTAAAAACTTTCAATAATCTGTGAAAAAAATTAGTTTTAATTTAATTTAATAATTACTAGAAAAAAATTTCAGAAATTAAACTTTCATTTATTCCGAACTAATTTCAGTTCAAATAAATGTATTTCAAACAATTTTAATCGCCTCCAAAATGTCAATCCAAACATTTCAGACAATTTTAATTCAAACAACTTTAATATTTCAATCACTTGTTAATCGTCCCAAATTGAACACACCTTAAGTTGATTTGTGTATTCCCGTCATAATTTTAAGAAATATCAATTGCATGCTTTCAAATATGTGAGAACATTTTGATTTGCAGTAGTTTGTTTATGTTTAATCATTTACATCAGTCTATCAATTTTTGAAGCTTTTCATTTCGTTATTCTTCAACAAAATTCTCGTATAAAAAATTTTTCATTCTCCTCAATATATCCAAAAATGAACCAAACATCTTTCGCAGTGCTTTTTAATTTAGATCAGGTTTTCGTTTTCGGCAGATGTTTTTCTGTGTTCAACAACTACATGCAACTTTAAAGGATATACACCAACCTAAGTTAAACTTGATTTTTTTTTAACTACATATGTTACAATACCTTACAAAAAACACTAGCAAAAATTCCTATGTAAAAAAAAGTACACTTCATACGGTTTTGTTAAATAAAGCCTTGTCGAATCCTGTTCTTAGTCAGTCTCATAACATGATTCGATAAGAATTTATTTAACAAAACCGTATGAAGTGTACTTTTTTTACATAGGAATTTTTTCTAGTGTTCGAACACTTTTGTAACCGACTGTACACAATTTATAGAAGACGTGCACGACTACCAAGAATTAAGCAAGTTATTGAATGTAATTACTGGGTGTGCATTACTACATTTTGACCTATAGACGGAATCTGTTCAGGCATAAAAATATTTTCAGACCCAAACGGTAAGCAAAGAAATTTTTTTTTTTTAAATTTAAATTTGAGCTCTGATTTTTTTTCTATGCGTTTTTGGATCTCTGAATACTAAATTCAAGTTTTTAGTGGTTAATCGATAGCTATATCTGGTATTAAACCTAACTGGAAAACAATTAATTATAGAAAATTAAAATTTAGCATTTGTCTATTTATATAAAAGTGCTGCTTGAAAGATATGATAAACATTTGTAATTTTCAAAGAGTGCTGTGTCTTTAATTTGAATAAATTGGAATAAACTTTCAAAGTTAATAACAACATTGATTTCTTCTTTTTCATAAATATAAATATTGCATTTAAACAGGTGGTTGAGGGAAGCGGTGCCGCGCCCTTTAAAGAGAATTACAAGCCAAACAAAACTTCTCCTAAACCTAATTTAAATTGTTCTTAAGGTGGATTTACATACACTATTTCTTATCTTACCCTATAATCTGCAATACGTCTTCATAATATTGAAATGCATGGTGAAAGAAAGTTGTATGAGTGAAACACCGGTTTATTTGATTTCACATGGAATGACCTATAATATAAAATACTACTTAAAATGCATATGTTATTTACCTTTAAAATTACATTTAAGATAAAACTTACCTACTTAAAATATATTTGTAATTTACCTATAAAATTTCTCAATTTGAAAATAAAATATACAATTCTTCATTTAAAATACCACATAAACGTAGGTGTTAACATTAAAAGCATTTATCAAGTATCTACTAATAACCATTTTTTAAAGAAAGAAAGAAAAACGTTAAATACAGATTTAAAAAACAAAACAAAAATAACTTCAAAATCTCATCAGTCATAAAAAGAAAATCACGACAAAAAGATATTTTGAGGTATTTCAGAAAAAGATATATTACGAGTTTAATGAAGATTGCTTTATTCTTCTGATTGCTAAATATTTAGCAAAACATTATAAAAAAAGCACTCTTGGTACAATTTGTGGAAAGATTTGTATCTTTCGGACTTTATATTTAAAACAAAAGAAATTATTAATGCATACAATTATTAATTAAAGAAATTATTAATTAATTTAGCGGGGATAATTAATTAAACGTACATTATTAAAATACACATTATTAAAATATGGCAAATTAAACTGCATAAAAGCATAGAAATTTCGGAATGATATTCTTTAAGACATTGTGTTAGTCACACAATCTGTTCACATATTTTTTACGCAGTTTTAAAATATTAAATTTGAAAATTATTATGTCTTTAAACTCTGGTTTCTTTATTAATTGTTATTTCTACTACATCAATCCTGTTATCATTGATATTGCTATTAATAAATGAAAACTCCGAAATGTTTTAAAGGTTGATTTTGCTATTAATGAATGAAAACGCTGCAATACTTTAATGATTGATATTTCTTTTTCATCTGCTGTTTAGATTTTTAAATAAATGATTATTTCAAATTTACGTATTTATTAAAGCTTTTTGTATGATACAAAGTGTATGTGTTACTTTTGTATTATAGTAATAAATACATATAGTAATTATTGTATTAAGTTGTTAACCCAGTTGTAGTTTTAAAGTATCAATTTCCAGTTATAGTAATAATTACATATCTAAAAGAAGCAAAATTCTTTCAGAGAGAGAGGATTTATGGAAAGATAAAACTATTTCATGCAACTAAAAACTACTATATTTATTCATTAATACAAAATATATTATTGTTATTGAGTTTAAAAAAAGAAAAGTATTTCTTTGTTATTTCAAATATTCCTTTTAGAATCCTTAAAAAGAAGTTTAAAGCAACTTATTTATTTTATATAAATTTTACAAAATCAAATTTGTTCAAATTTATTCTTTTCCATTGCACTAAAGCATATATTTTTTGAAGCATTTAAAATACTTCAACATACATTTCTACTATTAAATCTAAATGTCAAATAATTATGGTCATGGAAACGTATTTCCGATACACTGATAAAATCATATTCTTAATCATGAAATCTCATATAAATGTAAATGTGTAAATTAAGATCAGTTAATGGAAGTGAACTCAGACAGTTCATTTTCTTTGAAAATTTCTATTTGTTTCCATTAAATAAATGTAGCCGCTTATTCCTATTTCATATCTTTATAAAAATTCATTATACATCATAAAAACTAATCAATGTTATATTAGTTTTATGAGGAAAACGCATTTTCTTCATTAGTAATTAGATTTTATGCGAATTGTGTGTTTTAGTATAGTTTAATACGTTATTTTTCTTCATTTTGATCAATTTTATTTTTTCGTCAAGTATAATAACATATTTTCTCGATTTATGTCGTTACAACGTTAAATTTAATAATTATGATATAATAAGGAGTATTATATTTTGAAAATAGCTACTTCTAAATTGCTAAACAACAGAATAACTCGCCTCCAGATATCGGAAAATAATTTTGGCATATTTTGTTTTTCCACATACAAGATTTATTATTATGTTGCCCTGTACCTGAATTTATATTAAAAAAGATCGGTTTATTATTATCATATTTATCATATGTACACATTCCTATTTACTTAAACTTGATGGAAACATTCAATAATTTAATAAAGTTAAAGCAGAATATAGTAAAATAGACTTTGAACAGGCAAACTTATGAAAAAATCGTTATATTTATTAAAATAAGTATGATTTATAAGAAATAAAACTGATATGCTTTTCCTTTATTCGCAAAAATAAATTTATATCCGATAATAAAAAATATCTCCTTTATATTCTCTCTCTTTATATAAAGTTAAGGGCAGTTGACAGCATTGGTTCATAGATCTAGGTGATGTGCCCTCCGTGAAGTGTTATTTTAATGGGTATTAGCCGTATTTACGTGACATTATGTATGAGGAATTACATTAATAAATAACTATTAAAATAAAAATAATATCTATTATTGGTTTGTTTTATGCATTTTCTGCGTTTGTTTAATTTAGTGTATATTACCTATATTTTAAAAAGGTATTAGAATTTGTAAAAGAAAAAAAAATCTATAAGTGTCTAGTTATAACTTTTTAAACTGCGGATATTTTGAAATATATCGAAATTGTCCCCTTCGAAAATAATCCTATTTTAAAAGAAATATATATATAAAAAAAAAAAAAAAACAAGATAGTTAATTCAACAATATAAAATGCATATTAAATTATACTTTTTCATTTTTTTTAACAAGTAAAATTGCATTGATTGCTATGAATACATATAGTTTATGATATGTGCCAACCATGATTACCAAGAACTGACTGCAGGTTAATTCCAGTGTCGTAACTTGTTTGCAAATTGTAATTTGGGGTGATGGCGGACACATGGAATAAAACTTATATGCCTGTAAGCATTTTCACGCAAATAAATATAGTTTTTCACGGAAATGTGAGATTTGCTCTTGTACAGCGCCTTCTACCGACGAAAATTTTTTCTTTGCTAGATAAAAGTTTTCCCTTCATGAGAATATTTTTTTGCAATTCTAGTAATTTCTTGCACTTTTATGAATTTTTATAATGTCTACAGACTTATAGGATACCCTGAATATTTAAATATAAATAAATATGTATATATATATATATATATATATACAGAGAGAGAGAGAGAGAGAAACTAAGTGATTATAATAAGTCGATATTTAAAAATATCGAACTAAAAGAGTAATGATTATAAAAAGCACCACAAAACTGGCGTTTCAATATAATAATTATAAAGTTTTGAATAAACACCAAAAAATACTAGAAATCTCAACAAGCCGCTTTGATTGAAGCACTCGTTCCTACTTTGTTCGCCTGACGTAGGGCCGTGTCTTCATTCGATTTCAAACAATTGTTGCGAATTCTAGCATTTTATGATATTTATTGAGAATTTTATATTTATTAAAACAGCAATGGGGTACTTTTTTTTTTTCTCAATGCGTGGTATATATGCGTGGTTTTTTTATAAATGATTCTAAAAACATTTTGCACTGTTAAATCCCAAAATATTACTGTACTAATTATACTAATTAACTATTGTTAAACGTAATTATATATTGTTAAAATAATATAGTAATTTTAACTTTTGTTATAATTATTAACATTATTTTTATTTTACACATGAAATAGAGTATTTATTTTTATTTATTTATTTATTTATTTTATTTATTTATTTTATTTTAGTTTTTATTTTAGTTTTTGTTTTTTCATTAAGAAATTTCTTTAATGTAAATATGTATAAAGTATAAAAATTTGCCTACAGAAAGTGTTTTTTGTTAGATGCTAGAGTGGTAACTTTTTAATAGTTAACGCTGATGTATTTTACTCTATATATGGAATAAGGATGTTTATTTTTGTTAGCAAATATATGAGATTAGTATAATACTCGCCTTGTTTCTCCCCATAAAGAACTTTAAAAAAAAAAGAAAAGTTTTCACAAATTTTTATTTCACTTTTGTAAACATTTAAATATAAATATTAAAAAAAAAAAAAAAAAAAAAAAAAAAGAAGAATCACTATAGATAGTGCTTTTTCTCGGTGACAAAGAAAAAAAGCTGCTGTATTCGGAAATGTAAATCAGTTGCTTTAAGTAATTATTTCGAAATTTTTTTGTGAGTACTTAGTATTTATTTTGTTGGGTTATTTATTTACCTCCTGACAAGACACATGCCATTATTTTTAATATTACAATTTAAAATTATGTCTTTTATTCAGCATGATAAATAGTGTAAAAAATGATAATCTAGTTAAACCCATTAAACCCGACCGAACTTAAATAATATATATAAGACAAAGTGAAAGTAATAGCATAACTATTTATACAAAGAAAGAAATTTTAATCAGTACTTTAGGCAGCACCTACTTAGTACAACAGTAACGATAATCTTCTAGAATATGAGTGTTACATCCTTTTATCACAAATTTAGTATGCAAGTGGTGTAAGTGACATTTATGATGGATATATCGATCGCATAAGATAAACTTGAAATTAAAATAAAAGAAGTTAACCTACAATTTTTATTTTAACAATTAATTCAGTGAAACGGAACAAGTATTTTATAAAATGACCTTATATAAGGACGCCTAAAACTTTTATTTTGTAGTCTAATTATGCAAATTTCATATCATCTTAAACAAAATGTTTTGACGTATGAACCGCTATTAAATATAGATGATAATAAAATATTTTAAGATCATTACATTCAAAATTTAGGGATCCAAAGCAGATAGAGGTAAATATGATATTTTTTAAATATTCCATATATACTAATGCGTAGGATTTTGTATTCCCCACCATGCATGCACATGCACGCAGTTTAATTATATTTTCTGTTTTGTTTACAATAAATTAGATAATTTCGATTTAATATGTATGTGGATATATTTATGTAGTCTTTCTAGTCAGAATAAAAGTACAAAAACGCATTTCATTCATAAATGAGATATTCTCTTTTCTGCATGCAACGCAAGTCAATCTATATAAATTATCTTAATTAATATCATCTTTTGTCAAGGGCTTATCTTTTCCATACTCTCAAAAGAGATACCTGGGAGGGAATGTCACGCTACACTTAGAAATGCAAATTAACACATGCTCCATGTATGTACTTCGTATTGTTTCTGTTCTTCTTAAGAATTAATCAGCAGTGTAATTACAGAATTCCAGGATGAAAGAATGTCGCCCATCTTCTAGTAATTTATTAAAATTTAAGACAATTATTAAGGTGATGTGAAGTCAATTTTATGTTGTATTGTAAATGAAAGAAGGATAAAAATACTTGTTTCTTTTTTAGGACATTTTTGAACGATAAATAGTTTTGTCTACACATATAGTAGTATTTTTAATCTGTAAGATTTTTTAATATAAATTAATTTTAGCTAATTATAAATATCTGAATTTTTATATTTATTATTATTATTATTACTATTATTATTATCGAGTTAAAAGTTTCATGATTTTATTTTCCAATGATTTGTTAACTGTTTTCAAATGAAGATGAAATCATCGTTTTGTTCATATATAAGTTTTTTTTTTTTTTTTTTTTTTCATTTTTAAGATTTTATTGTATAAACTATTTTTAGTTAGTGATAAAAATTCGAATTTTGAAAGTCGTTATTGTTATTATTATTACTGTTTTTATTATTATCGAGCTAATAAATTCATGTGTTTATTCAACACTTGGTTATTTGTTTGCAATATTTATAAATTACAAACGAAAGAAGAATAAAAATACATATTTATTTTTAAGACATATTTGTATAAATTTTTTTTTTTTTTTTTACGATATAAATGACTTTTATTACTTTATGGCTTTAATATTATGACTTTTTAATATACTTTATTATTATTATTATTATTATTATTATTATTATTATGTTAGGGATTCGTAAGTTTTCTGTTTAACACCTGTTTTCAAAATTCATAAATATCAAATTGAATTATATTAAAAATTCTGTAACTTAAAAAAAGTGGAATGAAAAACTTAGTAACTATGTTTTTTGATGAATAAAATTATATTTAGATAGTTTCAAGTAGAGGCCTACAAAACTACATGTTCTTGCCATTGAACTGTATAAACAATATATGTCGCATGGTTACCACTAATTAATACATAATCTGACTAACAAATTGAAGATCTTACAAATACAAATTTAATATCCTTTACATATATATATATATTAAATCGCCAACTTTTCAGATAATTAATATGGCAATGCCAATTGTATTTGTAATCTTTTTTTTTTTTTTTTTTTTTTTTTTTTTCTGTTTCTCAAATAAATTTAATATTAATAAAGCAGTAAAATTTTATGTTTATTTATAAGAGATTTTAGCACAATTTTCTACATAAATAGTCGTGACTTTTAATGAGTTTAAATATTTAAAAAGCAATTTTTCAGTTTTGTTAGAAAATTAACTTTTTATAGAATATATTTTTATTTGCGGTATTAATAGATTAACATGTTTTCCGCACATAAAATTTAAATTGCGTAAAATATGTGACCTACAGCAAAAATAAACTTTTTTTTTTTTTTTTTTTTTTTTTTTTACGAACTTTAATAACAATGAAATCTTCAATATGCAATACATTTAATGAATAAAGGATTTAGTGTTCACCAATTATTTTTTCATTTACGTTAAGAAACACTTATAGACATGCCAAAGGTATAATGCCATGAGATTTATAGATAGATTTTAACAAATATTAAGATATATTTTAATACAAAATATATAATATATTCCTTAAAACATTTCTGCTTTTGTATGGTCATTATTGACACTTCATATAAAAAACGTACAATAATTTAGATAAAAATAAAAATTTTTTCAAAATTGCATAATTAATTTATGATTAAAAATATATTATAATTATGTTTACGTTGACAATAAAGATTTCGGTATTACATACGAAATCTAAAGCATGTTAAATTAATTTTTTTTTTTTTTTTTTTTTTTTTTAGATTTATACATTTTTCTATATCTACAATATTTAACTACTAGTATATAACCCCATCAAAAATGACGGAATGTGAAATCAGTTAAGGTAGTGAATCAACAAATGCTTTGCCAGCTTCGCTGGACACTATATTTAAAGAGGACTAATGTGCAAGTTGCACCTGACGGGACTAATATGCAAGTTGTACCTGACGGGACTAATGTGCAAGTTGCACCGAACGAACAAACTATTTCTTTTTACGAAAATACCTACTAACCCTATACGATAGATATCGTATTTATTTATCGTAATATAACTCAGTACTTATTTCACTTTCTTCTTCGATTCATTTAATAAGTATTTTTTATATGCATGGGCAAATTTTATATTTTTTAATTTTTAATTTTTCGCGTGAAAACATTATTTCATCTTATGCCCCCCCCCCCCCTCAATATATATATATATATAACAATTAACTGGTAAATTTTTTTGGCATCAATCATAAATTTAAATGTCCAATATTGAAATTATTTTTATATTTTAATTAATTCTAAAATCTCTAATCAAAACTTCGTTCCAAATAAGGTGCCAAATGAAAGGTACCATATTTGTAACGAAGTAACCTTAGGTACCTTATTTGTAACCTTATTTATTTTAATTAATTTGATAAATATGACGTCACAATCAACTGTTTGTTTATATCAGATAAGTACATTATCATGATTGCAAGAAAATGATGTAATAACTATTAACCCATATTTTTTATGATTGAATTTTATATTATATTTAAATTTTATCCTCCATGGGTGTTTTAGAATTGCAATGGTAGTTTTAAACTTTCGTTGAAATCTTTTTACATATTGAGATTAATGGAAAAGTGTAAGAACAAAAAATGTTCAGTTTTGAAAGATCTTTCTAATGATGTAACATTTATGCAGATTAATTAAAAAAAATAAATAAATAAAAAATAAAAATACATAGCATTTCTAAGAGAAAAAAAAAAAGGCTACCAAAAGTCTCTGTTTTGAAGCGGTGTACTCGGAATTGTCCCTGACAGAAGATGGTCATTATTATTATTAATGGTAGGAATTACATATTGATGATATATGATGTATATAATAAATATACTATACTGGATTTTCACAGATGATACAGGTCTAAAAAAATAAGGTAGATTTCATTTTCTTTTTTATTCAAAACGCCAAAATTAAATTAAATTTAAAGTCATTTAATATTGTGTGTAATATGTAACGTACAGTTATTATCAAAATGCGTAGGAATAGAAAACTAGTTGGCATATTTGGACTCTGCTTCGTTTCCCATCATATATATGATATCATAAATTGCTACTACAGAACATACTATATTCATTTATTATTGTTATTATTATTATTTTATTCACTAACACAATTTGCTTAGTTTTTTCATTATTGAATAAACATTGCAACTAAATATTTAAGGCTTTATTTTCTCTTATTATCCTGTATAGCACATCTTCTCCGTAGGACACTCTGGGAATTTCTTGTAGAGAACAAACCATTCCTGGGACATCCTGAGGTTGATCTGTGCTATGTGGGATATGTATCTTTATATAAAGTGGCCGCAGTAGATCAATTGACAAAGTGTCAAGTTCGTAATCGGATTACAGAACGGTTGATTCTTGTCGTATCCAAATGTCATTGCGCATATTAATAGTAGCTAGTGCATATAAAATCAGTGCTGGCTACAATCTCATTTATGCCATTTCCTTTATATATTGCCTGTCTCTCGAACACACCAAGCGGTAAATTCCAGGCAATCGTAAATAGACCTTAACCGTGTTACGTCATAAAAGTTTTACATGTGATCATTGTAGAGAAAACAGTAACATCAAAATGTTTACATATATATTTTGTATGGAGAAATGTTCGTTTCTTACGGGAAAATTTACAGGGAAATTGAGAATCATACGTTGAGTATGATTTAACCTCGAATCCACAAAATGGGCTCGTTGGTTGGTTGTAGGTTTTATGGCTGATTGACTCCGCAAGTGTCCCAAGCCCCACAAAATGGGATATTGTCCATTGCTCACTCCGTAACTGTGGTACGACGTTAAGATCTTTCAACTTTAACCTCAACCTTTTTGTATAGCAGTGTATTATCTTTACATGTGACACTGCAGTTAACGTTATAAAGTTTACAGATATGTTTTGTATGGAAAAATTCACAGGGAAACTGAGAATCAGAAATCATATGTTGAGTATGATTTACCGTCGAATCCACAAAAGCGATATTGTTCATTGCTCACTGTGTAACTGTAGTACGACGTTAAGCTCTTTCAACTTCAACCTCAACCTTTTTGCATAGCAGTGTATTATCTTTACATGTGACACTGCAGTTAACGTTATAAAGTTTACATATATATTTTGTATGGAAAAATTCACAGGGAAACTGAGAATCAGAAATCATATGTTGAGTATGATTTACCGTCGAATCCACAAAAGCGATATTGTTCATTGCTCACTGTGTAACTGTAGTACGACGTTAAGCTCTTTCAACTTCAACCTCAACCTTTTTGCATAGCAGTGTATTATCTTTACATGTGACACTGCAGTTAACGTTATAAAGTTTACATATATATTTTGTATGGAAAAATTCACAGGGAAACTGAGAATCAGAAATCATATGTTGAGTATAATTTACCGTCGAATCCACAGAAGCGATATTGTTCATTGCTCACTGTGTAACTGTAGTACGACGTTAAGCTCTTTCAACTTTAACCTCAACCTCTTTGAATAGCAGTGCATTACTGTTTGTTTACGATTCACAGTTAACGATCATTGGTTGCAATTGTAGATCAGCAGATGCAGAGACTCCTTGTTTTAAATCGAATTTTTTGAAAACGAATTATTTTTTAATTATTAGATTTTCAATTCATATCGAGACAAATTATAGTTACATTTAATACAAAAATGCTTTAATTTATTTTTTATTTTATTTAGGTACTCTACTACGTAAATTCAAAGTATTATTTTTATTTTAGAAGTATGCAAATAATTTATTAAAAAATATTTCCTGGAAAAAATTCTGGGTTCTTTTATACTATGTGCAGGTGAATAACGCTTTCATATTTATGCATAAGAGCATAATTTTACTTAATGGAATCAAATAATTTTCTTAATAAACAAACATTTATATTTTTCTTCATTTTCATTTTGAATTTTTATAAATTATAAAAAGATATCCAAACATACATATTACACTACATAAATAAAGCTTTAAAAAGTATTTAATTTTTTGTTGACAGTAAGTTAAACAAAAATACTAATCTATGTTTGTATACACAACCTAGGGCTAAAAATATATTACATAATTAAATTTTAAATAACCTACAAGCCTTTCAAAAGAAATAATGAAATACCATTAGATTTATAAAACATTTATATAGAGAACTTTTTTATTCTCAAAAACAAACTTGCTCCCGAAGGGATAATTAATTATTTTATGTAGACAAGGGAAAATATATATTTACATATGAATGTTTACTTATGAATGACACATATTTCTACTTGGAGTTTTGTTTGTAATACATTTCTTTTTATATGTCTGTTAAGATTTTTTTTTAGGTTTTTATGAATAATTTATAATTTTATAAAGTTTATGCTTATTTAATATTTAGTTAAATTTACATGAAACGTGGAAATATGTCGCCTCAATTTTTTTCAAACATATTTTCACGAAAAAGGTGACGTAGTTATTGAATTTTTTTTAACAAATTCTTAGTTTTTTTTTTTTTTTTTTTAAGTTAAATTCAGATACAGATCATATTTATTAAGATGTTGCTTATTTGATTTTTAATGTTTAATTCGACGAAGGAACATTATGCATAAAAATTTATATTAATCAGAAAAATATTATTTGCATACTTGAGAGTTTATATTTTTCTTTGTTACTTTCTGAGCATACATATGTAAGGAAAGTATTGTAATCATGTCAAAAATTCGAATTTGAGATTCTGATGTTTCTATACGTTTTGAGGTGTCCCCTAAGTCCGTTTTCACTACAATGATGTATGTGTGTGTGTGTATGTATGTGTGTATGTATGTATGTGTGTGAGTGAACACGCTAACTTCTAAACGCTTTGTTCGAATGAGTTGAAAGTTGGTACGTATATTTTAACTTACCGTAGCACTAATCCTATTGCTTTTGGTGAATCTAGCACTTGTAGTTGTTTTACAGGGAGATCAGGAAGAATTTTTAATCAATATGGCCTATGGGGCCAAATAAGTGTGATAGCGTCTAAACGCCTTATTAATCTAAACAAGAAATTTGTCCACATGTTATAGGTCACAGTTTCACTAACTCTAAAGATTTTGGTGAATTTAGCACGTATATTTTTTTTACAGGGACACAAAGAAATTTTTTTTTTATCGTTATGGCCTATGGGACAAAATTTTTAAAAGTGCGTTAGAATCTAAACGCCTTATTCAGTTCAGCTGAAAATTTATATGAATATTGTAACTCACTGTTGCACTAACTATAAGCATTTTGGTGAATCTAGCATTTATAGGTTTTTACAGGGACACAACGAGAAATTCTTTATCATTATGATCTATGAGCTCAAAGTTCAGTAGCGTCAAATAAAACACCGTGTACTATATGGAGAAAAGTACCCAAACACTCTATTATGATTTTGTCTAATATGTTTATTTAACAACTCCTCTTTCTTTACTTTATCTACAAAACTGTTAATTACTCAATGTTCGGAAATTCGAGTGGAGCCAGATTTTTCTTTTTTTCTTTTTTTTTTTTTTTTTTCTTAATATTACATGACTATAACTATTCTTAGTTTTTGATGTGCATCTCTTTACTTATATCATTTTCTTTTTCATTTTTCTTTAAAAATGTTTTAGAAAAATGAAACTTAAAATATTTTTTTCAGTTATAATAATTATACTTTCTATTTTTATATGCAAAATTTCCAAATTAAAGGGCCACGATGTGACTTTATGAAGCTTCAAACATCGTTAAATATCGTTGTGACATTCTAAAGATGTCTTCCTTTTTTTTTTTTTTTTTAATATTTCGATAATATTCAGGTGTTATAAATTTTCTCGATGAACAATAATGACTGTATTTTTAAAAGTAATATGCATTCAGCATTCCTTTTTATTATTTACAATGGCAAGGCAAATACAGAGCAAAATGATTACAAAAAAAATTAAATAGGAATACACAAACACACGCACAAAGGAAAGACAAAAAGTCGAAGTGACCGAAGTCATTGCCTTAAAAGTTCTCTGGCACGCCAGTAAAGCGCAGTTTCAGCGTTGCCACGAAGTGAAGCACATTGACAGAGGTGGTGTCTATTCATTGGTTCTGCTGAATTCCAGAGGGGACAACCAGGGTTTGAAAATGTTCCAATGCGATGGAGATGATCTGTCAAACAATTATGTCCAGTCAAGAGTCAGAACTGGGCCACAGCCTGCCGTCGTGGACTGCTGGGAATTTTTAAAATATCTTCAGCCCTCCAACGCTTCAATTTTATTCTGTCACGATTTTGGAGTTTTAAATACCTATACATTATTTGTTTAATATACAGCTTTATGGAATGGAATGATAGTGCCGGGAATCTCATTTGAAGTAGTCTCGACCCTCTTTTTTTAACTAAAAATAAGTTAGTGTATTTTTACAAACATCATTTTTAAATCTTCAAAACAGAAGTTCTTCATTAGTTATAAAATAAGATTTAAACATCAATTTAAGAACCATGTATATTTAATTATTTTATATAAAGCTTTACACTAAAGCAAATTTATGTGTATATTTTGTAATTTTTTCGTTTGTATTAAACTACAAATTAATACCTTGTACATGAGCAATAAATTTAGAAAATAACGTGAAATTTATTTTAAAATATAATAAAAGATAGAGAAAAGGCTCCATGCTACTATAAATACCCTACATTAGCATAAATGTCACTAAATGTATAAAAATAGACAGCCTCTAGTATCTTTAAAAGTTTAGTTTCGTTTATAATTAAATAACACAAAAATAAGGGTGGTTTTCACTGTTTAAGTAATATATTTAGCAGTTTTTTTTTACAAAACTAAGACTAACCTCTTTGGTAAAATTCTAATTGCAGAAGAATATTTCTTAATTTTTTTGTTATTTTCAAATAATTTTTAAATTAAAATAAAGTGAGTTTTGCTTATTTATTATTGTAATAGCTTCAGTTTGAGAAATAAAGATGGATTCACTCTCGTGAATACGTATGTAATAAAAATATAAAATAAAAGTTTCATCATATGAATAAGTAAAATGAAAAATAAACATACACACCAAAAAATATATTTGACTGACATCTAAAAACAAAATTGTTGCATTTGTAAAAGTAATTTCGTGTCATCCTTACAAATTTTAGATCATTTTAAAATAGTATCGTGGTCAATCTTATTTAAAAATCTATGCAAATAAATGTGAACACAAGAGGTGAGTTTTAGTAACTATAATTTATATTCATAACCTAATTCCAGGAAATCAAACAAGAATTTCTCGCAATAAAAAGGATTAATAATATACATAATAATGTGTCACCATCTAGAAAAGCATAGATTAAAAAATTCTCGACCATTTCGTCTGTCTATGTTATATGTTTAACGTATACGTATAAATAGGAAATCTATATTTCTAGTTTAAGGATTCAGAAAAGAACTAATTATTAGTACTACATGAAGGCGGCATATATATTATTTTATTCACGGCACGCTATTCATAAAACATGAATAATTTCCCATATTACGGAATATAGTTAAAGTTTAATTAATAGTGAATCAGAAAAAGTTTCAGTAAGTATTTAAAAAAAAAAAAAAAAAGAAAAGAAAAGGATGCATCACTGATAAACTATAAACATATTTCTTATTATAAAAGATTTACAGTTTTCTTTTTCTTTTTTCTTCAACTTGTGGAAAATGAAAATAAGGAGTAATTATGCAAATTTACAAGTGTACATATAAAAAAAAGAAAAAACTGTATTACATTTTAACTAAGTACAAAAAAAAAAAAAAAAATCCTGCATTATTTATAAATTATGAAACATCATTACGATATATAATTACGGTATATTATGGTATATAATTACTTATTAAATGGGAAAGTGAGTCAGTGAATGATATTAAGTATGTAAACATAGGTAATATTACAACAAGAAAAAAATACTGCTTTGTGCGTAGATAATGAAAGACTATCCGTATTTTCTGCAAATTTATACTAATACTTATAAAAGGCACAATTCATAATATATATATAATGAAAGATATCTTTACATTTTGGAGAAATTTATAAGACGAATACAATTCTTTATTAACCTATTTCTACCCTACTAGTTACTCCTTTATCCCCTATTTGCATCGTATGTCTAAAGAAAACATGTTCTTAGGTTCGATAACGCGAGCACATTGTTGCTATTAAAATTTGAGCACGTCTAGTTTTAATTCATCAATGTTTGAAATGAAAATAAATGTATGTAAAAATAAATGAAACGATATTAAAATGACCAATTACCTTTTATTTAAATCAAGTAATTATCTTGTATAACATAAATAACTATGAATCCCTTAAACATACTCTATTAATATGATGGAGGTGTATAAATTTTAATGTAAATAACACTGTCTTAGAGATATGAAAATGTGTATACAAATTCATTAAAATATAATATTCAGTATGTTACAATTTGGCGAAAACTACTTATTTTTAAAAAGTTAAATTAAAAAATTTAAACAGTTTGAGAAGTTTTATAATTTTTTTTTTTATATAGTCATTTTTCCCCTCGATTTTAAATTATCATATTTTAACAATATATTTAACATATGTCGATAATACCCGGTGGCTTTGTTGCTAAGCTCATTTTTGAAAAATACTTTTATGTTTGATATTTCTAATACCCTAAGTGTTATATTTAAAAAGTGGATTTTTTACTTTTTCTTTTTTTACTAGCAGGCTACGCCCGCTTCGCTGGTCACTATATTTAAATGAATTTTCGAAAGAATTGAATTAATATTTATTCTTTTACACCACATTATAGACAAAAAAAAAAAAAAAAAAAAAAAAAAAGAAAAGAAATAAAAAGAAACTGAAATTACTCGAAACCTTGCTTCGGTTACCCGCTGTCTGCGGCAGCTCTTTTCCCGCCCGCACTGCATCAGGTCTAGGTTTCCCATGCCTGCAGAAAGATCTTTTTCGGGCACTTCAATCTGGATATTTATCGACGACAGGGGGGTCTGCTACTATTTAAGAACTACGATTTTAAATATGACTGTATCTCAGCATCTATTAAATATTTTAGTTTTGAACCATGTATATTAGTTTTGAACCATAGCCCATGCTATTTACACTATGTTACGATTTGATTCCGACCAATGTAATAAAATAAAATAAAATAAAAAGTAGATTCATATATAAATAAACAAATAAATTTTAATCATTTTAATCCTTTTTACTATGCATATACTACCATTTTTCCCGATAGATACTGTAAATAAAAAATAAAAAAAATCTGGTGTGACTCCACTCGACTTTCCGAACATTAGGTAATTAACAATTTTGTAGATAAAGTAAAGAAAGAGGAGTTGTTAAACAAACAAAAGAGAGAAAACCATAATAGAGTGTTTCAGTATTTTTCTCCATGTATTACACGATGTTTTATTTAACGTTACTGAACTTTGATCCCATAGATCATAATGATAAAGAATTATTCTTTGTGTCCCGGTAAAAAGACTGTAAATGGGAGATTCACCAAAATGTATACAGTTTGTGCAACTGTGACCTATAACATGAGTACAATTTTTTTGCTCAGATTAATAAGGCGTTTAGACGCTATCACACTTTTAAAAATTTCGCCCCATAAGCCATAATGATAAAGAACTTTTCTTTGTGTCCCTGTAAAAATACTATAAGCGCTAGGTTCTCCAAAATCTATACAGATTGGGTATCTGTGACCTATAATATGTGTATAAATTTTTTGCTCAATTGAATAAGGTGTTTAGATGCTATCGCACTTTTAAATTTTGGTCTCAAAGGCCATAAAGATAAAGAATTTTTCTTTGTGTCCCTGTAAAAAAACTATAAGTGCTAGATTCATTAAAGTCAATAGAGTTCGTGCTACGGTGACTTGCAACATGCGTACCATCTTTCAGCTTGATTGAACAAAGCGTTTAGACGCCAGCGTGTTCAATCACAGACATACACACATACATACATACATCATCGCAAAAATAGTGAAAACGGATTCAGGAGACCTCGAAACGGTTAGAAACATCAAAATCTCAAATTCGGATTTTTGAGATGATTACAATACTTTCCTCACTATAGTGTTCGGAAAGTAAAAATTAATGAATAAATGTTTTTTCTTTTAAAGGAATTAACTAAAAAATGAAAAATAAGAAGTTGTTCCACTATAAAAAAATAAACATAACTGTTAGAAATACGTTTTTAAATTTAAAACTAATTATACTTAATTTTTTCTACTGCATTACGATTTTATTTTCACTAAATATAACAAAAAAAAAAAAAAAAAAAAAGAAATCGCCTTCAAATGAATGTATTAAATAAAAATAAGTTGCGTAATAACCGTTGCTAAGATACGCAGACGATGGAAGCAAAAGAATAAATCTATGAAAAATGAAACAAAGAAGCCAATATTTAAAATCGGAAAAACATTAATTTAAAAAATTCAAATTCGAAATTCGAAAAAATCTCGATGAGGTACAAACCTGCAGGGTCCCAGGTACCTGTATGCCAAAATCTAAAAATTTAATGAGTTTAATTTTTTCTACTGTATGTGTATAACTATTTGATTTCAGTAAATGTAATAAAAAAAAATTCTTCCTCAAATGAATTTAAATAAATAAAAAGTTTAATAGCCGTTGCTAAACTCGCTCTGATCCGGATCAAAATTCGAGTTTGGCTGGTGCTGCCATCTTTCACCAGCTTATGGAACTAGAATTCGTACTTCCTCCCTATGAGGCGTTCCTAATAACGGAAGACGCAACCCTCTTGCCTTAAACTTCCGGGGCTCGGAATTTCCGAGTGGCACACGACAACAACAACAACGAGATACGCAGACTTTTGAAAAGAAAGAAATTTCTGAAAAATGAAACATTGAAGCCAATATTTAAAATCGAAAAAACATTAATTTTAAAAATTCAAATTCGAAATTCGAAAAAATCTCGAGGAGGGGCACACCTGCAGGGTCCCAGGTACCTATATGCCAAATTTGGAAGCTCTGCGATCAATAGTGTGAGCACCAGAGCGCAGATACACATACAGACACACAGACACTTCTCTTTATTTATATAGATTATTTATTTTTTTGCAATAAAAATAAAAAAAAAAGAAAAGAGAAGTTATATATCCATGAATATATGTCGCATCCTCATAAAACTTCATATAGATAATAATAATAATAATAATAATAAATGTCATAAGTACATGCTACAGCCAAAATGCATTTAAAGCCTTACTTTTTACCGGGTTATCCGAAACATTTTGACATTTGTTTAATTTTTACTGGTGCCCATTTTCTTTTTAGGATACAACTTTCGGTGAAGTATATGAAGTATAACATGTTCTTTATGCTCCAAAAGTTTCAAGATGATTCCTAATGATTTTTTTTTCGTTTTTGGACAAATCGTCTAAATTAAAAATTGTCCAAATACTTATTGGCACATAGTGTAATACGAAAAATTTATTTTGGAAATATTTAATTATTTTTTAATTAAAATAGTTTTAAGTATTTTTCACAAACTTAATATTGCTATATTGTATTGCATATGTATAGAAAAGCCGTTGTCATTTTTTTTTTTTTTTTTTTTTTTTTTTTTTTTATTTTTTTAAACTTAAGAGAAAAACAAAACTATTTCTGGTGTGAAATATATTTCAAATAATACACTCTTATAGAGTCTTGATAGAACAAAATATATTTTCCGAGAAACAAAAAGTGCAATTGTTTTAAATACTTGATGGTGATAATAAAACTCAACCTAAACAATAACCTTCATCTAATGCAATAAAAACGTTGCAACAAGAGAATAATATTAAGTAGTATGCGATATAAGAAGACGATTTAATTTTAAACTTTAAATGACTTTAAATCACATTTCACACAATAGAATTTTTTCATCGTTTGCTTTACATTGAAAAAAAAATTACAAATGCCTTGCAAAAAACATAATGTATATTTATTAGAAGAATAACACATTCCCAGAACACTATATTTCATTTCATCTAATAAAAATGTCACGACTAGCGTGCATTACAGAATAATATATGAAATAAAAGGATGATTTAAATTTAATGTAGAATCCCTTAATGATAATCATTTTATTTAACTGAAATTTTTATTTAATACATAAAATATTATAATAAATTTTATAACACAACTGTTGTTTTAGATTTTTTTTTTAATAGATTTATTTTTAACCGAAATTCTATACTTTTATTTAATTAATGATTGCATTTATATAGCGTTTTTACCTTTTTCTATTTAAGAAAGAAAGAAAAATCATGAATTCTTTCTAACTCGATATTTTATTGTTTTCATACCTTTTGAAATTACCTTTACGATTTTACCAAATAAAAAAGTCTGTCCGTTTGTGTGCCTGAGTGTGTGTATAAAAAATTTTCTGTATTCTGTGTCTAACGAATCAGTTACTGAAATTCAGTATAAGATTATTTTTGTTGGATCTAGCCTTATATTAGTGTTTTTGAGATTTAGGCGAAAAAGGCCCAATAGAGGGTGTTGCTACCCCGTCTTTGCACATTTTTTAATTCGGCAAAGTAAGGCCAAATTTCGTATAAATATGTACATTTTTTTATCGAATTATTGTAAAATTAAAATGAATTGTTTGTGGTAGTAATAAAAATTTATGAATAGCAATAACAATCTAAAGTTGTAACAATAGTAATAACAATTAAAAGTTGTAGTACATAAAAGTGTTTACGAAAAATATTTTTATACTTTACTTAATTTTAATTTCTTGGTTAGCATATATATATATATATATTAACAACCTTTTTAGTAAAGTAATTTTAAGGTGAACTTTTGCAACAAGAAAAGCAGGGATAAATAATTATAAATAGATACAAAAAAAAAAAAAAAAAAGATGAAATAAATCAAATAAAAGTACAGAAATTTCAGAATGTTATTCTTCAGAAGATTGCTTATTACATCCACGTATTATTTATGCAGTTTTAAAATAAAACATTGAAAATATTTATAATTTTAAACTTTGGTTTCTTTATTGTTACTACAATTACTGTCGTGACTGATATTGCAATTAATGAATGAAAATGCGGCAATACTTTAATGGTTGATATTTTTGTTACCTCTGCTGTTTAGATTGTCCAATATGTAAATTTTACGCATTTTTAAATTTTTTTTGTATAGTACAAAAATTACCTGTACTTAAATAAATTTAGTATTACGATAACAAAGTTACAATTTTAAAGTATAAATTATTATTTACTGTAATTTTTACACAACTACAAGTATTTATTTATTTTTATTTATTTATATATTTTAGAGAGAGACAGTTTATGTAAAAAATAAATTTATTCCGCACAACTGAAAACTGCTATATTCATTAGTTACTACAAAATATGTTATTCTTATTGAATTAAAAACGGAAAAATATGTACATTTAATGTTAAATATTCATTCTAAAATCCATTAAAAGTTATTTAATGGCATTTTTTTTATTTTATACAATTTTTTTCCCTTTCAATTTTATTATTTTCCAAAGGTTATTTTCTTGAATAAAAATAACATAAAATACTTATATTCTTATAAAAAAAATATAAAAAAATACGAAAAAAATATAAAATAATAATAAGAAATATAAAATACTTATATTTCTTATAAAATACTTTCACATACATTTCTACTATTAAATATTTTGCTCATGGTCACGATAAATTAATTTCGATGCACTGATAAAATCATATTCTCAATCATAATTCTCATATAAATGTAAATGCGTGAATAAAGATCAGTTAATGAAAGTGAAGACAGACATTTCATTTCGCTTTAGGTTCTTTGAAAAATTCTATTTGTTTCCACTAAATAAATGTAGCTGCTTTTTTTTTTCATTTCAAGACTTTATGAAAATTCATTATATATCATAAAAACTAATCAATGTTATATTACGTTTATGAGGAACTAGCATTTTCTTCTATAGTAATCAGAATTTTATCTGAATTTTCTGTTTTATAATAGTTTCTTAGGTTATTTTCTTCATCTGGAATAATTTTATTTTTTCGTCAAGTATAGTAACATATTTCCTCGTTTTCTTTCTTTACAGCATTTCATTTAATAATGATACAATTAACAGTGTTATATTTTGAAAATAGCTACTTAAAATCGATAAACAATAGAATTACTTGCCTCCAGATAGAGGAAAATAGTTTCGAAGCAAATAAATATATTTACATGTATAAGATTTATTATTACATTTAACTGCGCCTGAGTTTATAATGTAAAAACTCGTTTGATTTTAATATATGCATATATTTATCATATATTTATCATATATATACGTATATTTATCTTTATCATACATACCTATTTTTGTTTGCTTAAACTTGGTGTAAAAATTTAATAATTTAATAAAGTTAAAATAGAATCCACTAAAACAGAACTTTCACAAGCAAACTTATAGAAAAATCGTAATAATTTTAAATAAGTGTCACATCCATAAAAAAAAAAAAAAAAAATTATATCCGATAATAAAAATAATTTTCTTCCTGTTTTCGCTCTATCTAAGGCTAAGGCCAATTGAAAGCGTTTCGATCATAGACCCGGTTAGTGTGCCTTCCTTGTTTTCTTTTCTTTTCTTTTCTTTTTTTTTCTTTTTTATGTGCCCTATCCCATATTTTCTTGAATTATATATAAGGAAATATATTAACAAATAAATATTAAATAAAAATAGTATCTATTGTTTTGATTTTGTGTATTTTCTACGTTTAATTTAGTGTATGTTACAGTCGGCATCAAAATTATTCGAGCGCTAGCAATAATTCCTATGTAAAAAAAATAAAACCTAATACTGATTTTATTAAATAAATCCTTGTCGAATCATGGTTTTAGACTGACTAAGAACATGACTCGACAAGTATTTATTTAACAAAACAGTATTAGGTGTACTTTTTTTACATAGGACTTATTGCTAGCACTCGAATAATTTTGCTGCCGACTGTACCTATAATTTAAGAAGTTATAAGAATTTGTGTATAAACGCCTATTGTCTCATTATAGCTTTTTTAAAAATAGCAATAATCTGCGATGTGTTATCAAAATTGTTAACTACAATACGTATCCTAGTTCAAAAGCACTAAAAATACCTTCAAGATAGTTCATTTAATAATATAAAATACATTGCATATTAAATCGTACTTTTCCATTATTTTATTTAATTTTTTAAGATGTAAAATTGCATGGATTCTTATGAATATATATATATATATGTGTGTGTATATAGTTGGTTATGTTTTTGAGATGCTATCCATGTGAATTGACTACCATAAATAGTTTATGGTATTTGAAAAGCTTTGAATCTTTAGACGTCTTAGATTGTCACTTTTCGTACTTTCAAAATTTTCAAACTTGAATGAGTTTGCGAAATATTTGGTGTTTTCAAGTGTCATGCCCTATATCACATGGATGTTTTATTAGTTATATAGATAATTAAAATCCGCCATGTTTTTTTTTTTTTTTTTTTTGTTCGAAATAATTGGCTAAAATTATTAAAAAAAGAAAAAAAAAAAAAAAAAAGAAAAAAAAGAAAAAAAAAAAAAAAGGTGCATTCTCACCGTGTTCTGGGCTATTCTGAAAGTTTCAAATGTCTAACTAGTCGTGGAGTTATACGATTGTTGAATCATGTAAATACTACGGAAGGCAGCAGGGACCCGAAACAATTGGCTAGAAGTATTTAAAAAATGCATTGTCATCATGTTCTGATTTATTCTAAAAGTTTCGAATGTCTAGCTAGTCGGGATTTTATGTGATTGTTGAATCGTATAAACGCAACCGAAGGCAGTGGGGACCAGAAACAATTGACTAAATGTATTTTTAAAAATGCATTGTTATCGTGTTTTCAGTTTTTCTAAAAGGTTCATATGTCTAGCTAGTCGAGAAGTTAGTAAAATAAATTTTCTGTGGAATCATACAAATGCTACCGAAGGCAGCGGGGACCCGAAACTGTCGGCTAAACGTATTAAAAAAAAACGCATTGTTACCGTGTTCTGAGCTATTCTGAAAGTTTCAAATGTCTAACTAGTCGTAAAATTAGTTAAAAATCGATTGCAAGATTTGTATTGGACAAACAAACAAACAAGAATCGAAGTTAATAAAAACATGGTAAAATAGGGGTGACAACCGTTGGGTTAAAAGAAAGTAGCAATAAGGGAGCGCCGGAAGATTAAATGTTTACCACTATAAGGAACTGCTTGCCTTTATTCGGTGACCCCCCCTCCCCCCCCCCCAAAAAAAAAAAAAAAAAAAAAAAAAAAAAAAAAAAAAAACATATTTTTCAAAAATGTAAATTTCTTTAATTATGTTTGAATTTTTTTCAGTTAGTACTTTCTATTTATACAGTTTGTTCATTTACTTAACACGTGATAAGGCGCATGCTATTTTTTTAATATACTACAATTTTAAACCGTGTCCTTTCTACAGCATGGTAAATCGAATAAAACATGATACTCTAAATAATATATTTGGAATGAATTAAAAATATTTATATAACTAATTATGAAAGAAGAAAGAGAAATTTTAATCACTACTTTTGGCATCACCTCTTGGGACATACATGTACTACATTTTAATAAGTATCTGGCAGATGGGTGTCTCACCTATTTTCACAAATTTAGTATGCAATTAAGTGTAGTGCATTATGGATATATTTATAGCATTACTTTAGCTTAAAATTCTTTAAAATAATTTATTTCCAGACTTTTAATATGAGGATTATTTCAGTCAGATTGCTAGTTTTCTATAAAATGACCCTAAAAAGTATGCCTAAAATTTTTATCTTATAATATACCTCTGCAAACTCCATAACATTTTAAATAAAAATATGCGACTTATGCATTATTGTCAAATGTAGAAAAATGCAACGCATATTAGAAGCATTATTTGGAAATTTATTCTTTCAATGAATATACAAAAAGTATATTATCTATAAAAAATTTATGTATTTTAATATTTGTGACTTTGTGTCCCGCAGTTTAATTATATTTTCAATTTCGTTTACAATAAATTAGATAATTTCAATTTAATATTTACATGAATATTTATGTAGTTATTCTAATCAGAGTAAAAGTACAAAAAAGCATTTCATTCATAAATGAGAAATTCTCTTTTGTGCATGCAATGAAGTCAATCTATATAAATTATCTTAACTACGATCATCTTTTGTCAAGGGCTTATCTTTTCTATATTCACAAAAGAGATACCTGGGAGGGAATGTCACGCCACACTTAGAAATGCAAATTAACACATACTCCAGGTATGTTCTTTATATCATTTCTGTCCGTATTAAGAATTAATCAGCAGTGTAATTACAGAATTCCTGGACGAAAGAATGTCGTACATCTTTTAGTAATTTATTAATATTTACGAGTTGTTAAGATGATGTGAAGTAAATTTTGTGTTGTATTGCACATGATAGAAAAATAAAAATACATGTATATTTATTTTATTTTATTTTATTTTTGTTTGTTTTAAGAAACAATTTAGCACGATGGAGTTTTTGTTTGTAAATGGAGCAGATTTTTGTTCTTTTTATTATTATTATTATTTAAGATTTATTAATAACAGTTATATTTTTAGACTAATGATAAAAATCTGAGTTTGATAGTTATTACTATTATTATTATTATTATGTTAAGAGGTTAGTGTGTTTACTGTTTAAAACATAGTTAACTACTTCGAATATTTATAAATTTCAGATTAAACGAAATAAAAATGCTCTGACTTAAAAAAATGAAAAGAAGACACTGGAAAATCTATTTTTGATCCATAAAAATAAATTTAACTAATTGCAAATTGAAGCGAGCAGAAATGCAGTTTATGATGCTAGTTTAATTAATATGCAGTGATGCAGTTTAATTAACGCATGATCTCATTAAAAAATCCAAAGATTTAAAACCGAAAGTATAATTACTGTTTTTGAAATTTTCTAATTTTTTTTTTCTTTATTCACGTTTATTTTGCTTTATGTCAAATTAATTTAATACTAATAAAAAGCAATTTTTCATGTTTATTTATAGGATGTTTTAGCATAATATATATTTGGTTTACATAAATAGTCGAAATTTTGAATGTCTAACAATTTAAAAAAAACAATTTCATAATTTTTGTTAAAATTTCACCTTATGATAGAATATTTATTACTTGCCTTATGAGAAGATCCATTTGTTGTGTTTTTCTCACACAAATTTCAAATTAATTTAAGAAAAAAAAAAGCTGTTCTAAACTTTGTGTTTCTTCTAACAAAATATAAAATAAATTCCTTCAATCAGTTTAGCATTTGTGTGATCATTAGAGACACTTCTTGAAAAACCGCACAGAATCATTTAGATACTAGTGAGAAATTTGTCAAAAATATGTAATAGATTTCTGATTCAATATAACATCTGTTCAAAATGTTTACAGCGCAGTCTTTACTTTACTTTTTCTTTCTTTCTTTCTTTCTTCCTTTCTATCTTTTTTTTTTTTTTTTTTTTGATATTACATTCCGAATATAAAAGTAACTGAGTTCTATTTCTCCAATATTTACGTATGATACGAATTATATATGACGTAACAAATAGATAATATTGAATTTTCACAAAAGACACATGTTTAAAAAAATAAAATATATTTGATTTCCTAAAAAGAAAAAAAAAGAGTCTGCATTTTTTTTTTTTTTTTTTATTATTATTATTATATATGTATATATTATTTAAGAAACGGTTACTAAACAGAATAAGTATGAATAAAAATCAAATTTGTTTTTTAAGACATTTAATATTATATATGTATATATCATTTAAGAAACGGTTACTAATTGTGGATTATTCGTTTAAATTTATGCAAGAACGCACTCATTATATGTGTATTCTAGAAAAAAAAAAAAAAAAAAAAAGAAGAAGAAGAAATCGCTGTCAATATTATTCTCTATTACAGCTGGTCTTCGATTCTTCTTCTTCTTCTTCTACTTTTTTTTTTTTTTTTTTTTACTCTCTTAGCTTGTAAAATAAAAACCTTGTCCATATAGTAAAAACACAAAATTTGTCAGATTTGTATATCATACAATAAAAGTGGTAAAATAAGCTGTTTATTAATCACAAGATAGTTATAAGTGGTATTTGAAATTGAATTCGGTTAAAATATTTATGTTACAAATGCCTTGCAGAATTAAATCTTTTTAAATTTTTGAGAAATTCAGGTATTACACAAGCCGTCTTCTTCTTCATGATACTTTCTACAAAATAAATAAACATTTTTTTTTCTTTCAAATATAATAGTAAAATGTACAAGTTAAATATTTCATGAACAATTTCCTACGTAAAAGCAAAAATCATTCTAATTGATTTAAGAAATATTTTATCAAAATATTTTCATTTATTGATTTTACACAAATTTAAATTAACTTTTAAACTTTTAAACTTTTTTTCAACTAAAAGAATCTTATGAAAAAAAATGAACTGATGGTAAATATTCGATCATGTAACTTGCTGGTGGTAAGAAAATGAATTTATTATATAAAATAATATCAGAAAGTAATAAAAGCAGAACTTTTTAAAGCGGTTAGGCGAGAAGGAAACTTATAATTTTTCACATGGTTTTAACTAATGGTAATATATATATAATATATATTTATATATTACTATGAATACATAATAATCATTGTAACATTCACTTTTTGATTAACTAAAACGATTTCTATCTTTTTTTTATATTATTATTGAATGAACAGTGCAACAAAATGTTTGTAGCTTTCCTTTCACGTATTATCCAATATAGCAATCCCATATAGCATTTTTAGTTTGCAGCAAAACTGCGACCGTCTTTCTCTGTAAGCCAACAAAGTTGCAGCAAGTTCATCGTGACAAGTTTGTAAGTTCATAACAAGACTGAAGCAAGATAACGCAAACTCCGAAGTTACCATACGCAAAATTTTCTGCAAACTTGCCGTGCAAGTTGCACTCTTACTATATCAAATATGCTGAAAATTCTTTGCTAACTAGTGGAAAAGTTAGCATTGTCTTATCAAGAAGACTGCAAATTCATTGCAACAAGCAAGCTTGTCATGTCACACCGACTACTGATGCACTGTAAACTCAGATTCTTGTCACATCACATTATTTCAAATACGCATACAAATATGAAAACACAACACAAATCTCATAGAAACCTTGCCAGTGAAAGACTTCGAATATTTTGAAACCCCCGTGCACAACGCCACGGTTCTTTCTCCAATAAACAACAGGAAGACAACGCTGTGGAACCGCTTTAACATCAGCCTTCAGTTACTATCTTTGAATTTCAAGTACTTGCATAGGAACTTAAATTTACAACGTAAACGTTATGAAAGAAAAAAAAATATTAATTGTAATAATAGATTTATGTTCTGTCTACTCTGCGGCAATTTCACAGCAAATTTGTCTCGTCAAATTTGTCATGGCAAGATAATATCAAGAAAAATCAAACTTGCTGCAAATGTGTATGCTATCTAGGATCAGAGTGGGGTCGATTCTCGAAATGTCTAAAGACCATTGTGTTCAACAGTAGTGCCCGGTGCACGTAAACTCCGTCGTGGTTACAAATGTCCTTTATGTCCACGTACATTTCCTCCATACATTGCAGCTTCAAAGTAACTCCCAGCAGTGAATCCCAGACCAGCGCGAAAAGACTTTATCTGTGTTACTTCAAAGAACTTCACATATGAATACTGCACAGAAAACTGCAATATTATATATGTACTAGTTAGTTGTATGGCGACTGAGGCGCCCGTTGAAAAATATCATTTCATTTTAATTATTTCTCACTTCAAGTTATTCATTTGCTAGCAAGCCCGTGCAAAATTTTCGCACATTATTTATCTCTTCGTTAACTTTAAAATTATTATTATTATTTTATTGATGTAATTTTTTCATATGCATGAGCAAATTTAATATTTTATAATTACTTTTTTTTCCACGGGAAGCATTTTTTTTTCAGCATATTTCATTTTATGCTGAAAAAAAAAAAAAAAATATATATATATATATAACAATTAAAAATTTAAATGTCTATTTTAAAGCTGTTATTTCCATATTTTAATTAATTTTAAAAAATGTAATCAAAAATTCATTACAAATAATGTACCAAATAAAAGAGGCAATTTTTCTAAATCTGTCGGATTCAGATCCTTATTGGTCGGACAATTAGATTTTTTTTAAACTAACTAAAGTATAAAAATTAGGTGGCAACTTGCGTTCACACACAGAGAGAGTCCAGGGATATCTCTTAGTCTTTTTTAGCGTGACAGAGTCAGTCAGTGATGAGCGTAACTATATATGCTGATTGCATGGGAAATATTTGTATTTTACGGGAAAATTCACAGGCAGATGCAGGATCGGCAATCATTGGTTGGTTAGGATTTAGCCTCGACCCCAAAAATATTGATATTTTTCATTGCTTACTGCGTAGCTGTAGTAAGACATTATGCTCACTCATTATTGACCTCAACTTTTTTGTAAAAGCTTGAATTAGCGTTTGTTTACGATCCGCAGTTAACGAGCGTTGGTTGAAGATTGTAGCTTGTAAAAATCAGAATTATCTTAGTATTAAGTCATTTTTTTGGAAAATAATCTTAATTTACTTATTGAAACATGATTCATATCAATAAAAATGGTAGTATCAATAAAAATGGTATTTAATATAGAAATATATTATATATATATATATATATATATATATATATATATGTATACTGTACCACGTAAATTCTTCAAAGTATAATATTTTCTGGTTTTTATCATGCTCAGGTAATTAAATTCGTATATTTACGTATAATAGCAGAGTTTCATTTCATGAAATAAATCTTTTTAATAAATAGAAATTTTAGTTTTTTTTTCTTCATTTTTATTGGTAATTTTAATAAAAAGATGTTTAAACATACATATTACTCTTTATAAATAAAGCTTTAAAAGTTATTTAATTTTAGTTGTACGCTACTTAAACAAAAATACAAATCTGTGTTTGGATACTCAACCTAGAGCTAAATATTTGATATAATTAAATTTTAAATAACCTTTCAAAAGAAATAATAATAATATATCATCATGTATTCTAAACATTTTAATAGAGAACTTTTTTATTCCTAAAAAGAAACTTTTGTCCGCAGGGATATTTTATTATTTAGTGTAGACTAGAAAAAAAATCTATTTACATATGTAAATGTTTACTTATAGATGACACATATTTCTGTGTATAGTTTTGTTAGTAATTCTTTTCTTTTTATATGTCTGTTGAGATTTGTTTAAGTTTTTTATGCACACTTAATTTTATGCTTATTAAATATTTATTTAAATTAATGTCTGTATGTATTTTTTGGAAAGCAAAACTTTGCCACCACTAATGATGTTTCAAACTTATTTTGACGGAGAAATTTTACTTTATTCTAAGGAAATAGTTACTCAATTTTCTGAAACAAATTCTTAGAGTTTTGAGGTGAAATTAACATCACAATGCTATTTATTTTTATTTATTTTATTTGTTTAATATTGAATTCTACTGAGGAGCATTTTAGAAAAAAAAAATATTTTAAGCATAACAATATTATTTGCACACTTGAGAGTTTATATTCTTCATTTGTTTTCTTAAACTTACACTTACACGACAGTAAAATAAAAATATACTCTTAGTTTCCGATGTGTTTATTAATAGTTATATCTTTTCTTTCTTTCTTTCTTCTTCTTCTTCTTGTTTTTTTTTTTTTTTTTTTTTTTCACGAAGCACTTCGAGGAAATTATTGCTGGTTTTTTCGGCCTTGCAGGACATATCGCAACCATTCCTTTACAGGATCGAAAATCCGTTAACGCTAAATGGTATACATAAATTTGTTTGCCAAAAGTCATCAAGGAAATCTCGAAAAACAACAAAAATCGCCGCATCATTCTTCATTACGACATCGCCAGCTTCAACACAGCTCGCGAGACAATAGATTATTTGAAGGATAAAAATATTGAATTAATGTCTCACTGCCCACATTCTCCTGATTTGTCGCCTAATGACTTTTTCTTGTACCCTTATGTGAAACAAAAATTTCTTGAGCAGCGATTTCCATCACCTCAAGAAGCTGTTGATGCCTTTCAAAACCACGTTTCTGAGATATCAACTTCAGAGTGGAAAAACTGTTTCAAGAATTGGTTTGAACAACTGGAAAAGTGTAATTATTTTTCATCCTACTTTTTGTAGAAACTTAAAAGACAACCCTTGTATTTTGAAAAAAAGAAAAAAAAATATTCTTTTAATTAAAGTAGTGTTAGGTAATTTTAATACAGTTATTATTATTATATTTTGGTGCATCAATATGGAAAACAATCCCTTTATATTTAGCTTAAAAAAAATAAACCTATATCTGGTATAAAATATATTTCAAGTCATAAAATTTTATATAGTCTTTAAAAATATATAAATAAATAAATAAATAAATAAATAAATAAAATAAAGACTTTTTTTTTTTCTTTTTTTCAGAGTCGAAAAGCGCAATTGTTTTACATATTTCATGATGATAATAAAACTCAATCTAAACAAGAACTTTCATTTAATGCAATAAAAACTTTGCAACAGGAGAATAACATTGAATAGTATACGATATAGAAGGATGATTTAAATCTAAACTTTATGACTTTAAATCACATTTCACACAATAAGCTTTTTTCATCGTTTGGAAAAATATAATTATTTTACAGGTAAGAAAAATTACAAATGATAATATATATATATATTACATATTCAGTAGAAGAATAACACATTCCCAGAATACAATATTTCATTTCATCTAATAAAAATGCCACGAAAAATGGGCATTAAAGAATAATATTACGAAATAAAAAGCTGATTTAAATTTAATGTAGAATTTCCCTAATAGTAATCATTCTGTATTATTGAAGTTTTTATTTAATACACTAACTGTCAGATTAAATAACATAATAATATAGTTGTTTTAAGGTCTTATTTATTTTTTATTCTTTCTAAAACAAATTACACACCTTTATTTAATTATGCACTGCATTTATGAAATTGTATTACTATTTTTTTCGATATATGAAAGAAAAAAAATTGATTAGTAAAATTTTCCTACCTCTGTTTTTTGATATGCTTACGCGTTTTGAGACATCGTAAACATGATTTGACATTAAAAAAAAATTCTGTCAATTTGTATGGACGAACGCATTTAATGTATTGTTCACGCTGTGTCTTCTGAATAAATAGTTGAAATTCAATATAAATTCATATTTGAATTCATATTGACTTATATTAGCTATTCGAGAAAATCAGCCAACATATGACGTGACCATTCTATTTTATCATAATTTTTAATATGGCTCTATAAAACAAAATTTATATAATTATATATATTAATGAATAATTGTGAAACTAAAAAGAATTGATTTTAATAGTAATAGACGTTTAGGGAAAATGTGTATTTCTAAAGGAATCGCCTTTTCCCTACGGAGTACATCCTGTAGGGAATAAATTTCCAATATGAGATTTTTTTCAAAAAAAAAAAAAAAAAAAAAAAAAAAGCTCCATACGAGTAAAACAAATGTTTGAACAATAGATATGAGAAAAGATTTATCGATTTTTTCATTAAAGAAAAGTAAACTTACCCAATTTCTGATTTATAAAATTATTAAGTAAGTATAATATCACATTTATTTATTTATTATTTATTTACGTGGTTATTTTCTTTTATGTAATATTTGACTATTTTTTAAACATTTTTGTTTTACAATAAGATTTGAATAATTGCCCTGTACATAAATTTATATTTGTTTTAAAACAGTGATAGCAATAGTATAAAAGTTCATATATTTATACACACAAACCATACACACAAACCATACACACAAACCATATATATATACTAGCTGACCCGTCCTACTTCGCACGGATGAACAAATTTTAGTTAACGATGAATTAATATGCAAAAAATAAAAAATATATCAGTTTATTGTTACAGTCAGGCAATATTATCAACTGAAAAGTCAAAATATAATTTTACAATTATTTTTTTCAATCAGTTGTTAAATGTTGGTAATTTTTACTTTATGTTATTTATTTATTTATTTCATAAAAAGAAGCATGTCTTTACTCATGAATAAAAAATATTGAAAAATAAACCTATAACATGAATGTGTGTTTGATAAAGATGACGTCATAATTGCTTTAATTATTATTTATTTGTTCTTATGATATTAATTTCTATTAAACACAGAGCTTATGTGTTTTTAATTTTCTTAAATTTAACGTCCGCAAAGTAATCTGGTTATTGTTTTAGTAATGGTTCTCCATTAGTGATCGTTAATATTTTTTGTGATTTTGGCGGTGAATTAAAAAGGTTATCGCAAATACGTAAAATCCTTCGAGTGAAACGTCCTAGCTATTGCGTTGCCAAATTTTAAATATCACCAAAGAAGCCCTATACAAAAGAAGATTTCTAACGCGAATGCACATTTAATTTATTTTAAATGAACCGTGTTTCCAAACAACATAATGAAACTTGCATAATCAAATGTCATTTGCAATTCCCTATAGCCGCTGTATATTGCGCTACTTGCTTTCGGAAAAGATTTTATATCAATCATACTTGGCGGAAAAAAAAATGATTGCCAAGTTATCTCGCAAATATATTTAATTTTTTCCATAACTGATGGTTTTTAATAATGTATATTAAGTGAAAAATCAATAATATGAAACAATATTCGTATAATATATACTATTACAAAATATGGTGTGAAACAACCACACGACTTACATTACCCACTATTAAACGTATTATATACATTTCTTGGAGATATTAAGTACATGCATTTTTTTTTTTTTTTTTTAGATTTTCCAGTAAGAGAAACTTGATACACGTATAAAGACACGTACAACAAAGTTTACATAGTGAGTTAAAAAATAAGGGGAAAAATAGATAGTTATTTTTTTAAACACGAATTACCGAGATCTAAAACTGAACTTCCTAATCAGGATGACCGTTAGTATTCCTGTAATATGCACGTAATACTTGAGAAAGGTTATCTAAATTGAATTAATGAAACAATTTTCAAGAAAATCGTTAGAGCCGTTTTTGAGATACCAACTTTTACCAAAACTTGGCATACTCAATTATTGACCGGAAAACAATAATTACATACAAAAGGATATTTAGTATTAAGTTAACATGGCGAGTTTGAAAAAAAATCGTACAGCCGTTTTTAAAGGAAGGCACTTATGAGATCTGAAATTGAGCTGCTTATAGAGCACGCCTATCAATTTTCCTGAACTAACCAATTATATCATTCGAAAGGACTACTAATAGATTGTTTATATAGCAACATTGAAGAAAATCGTTAGAACTGTTTATGAGGTACGGGCTTACGGTCCCATTTCCGGTTTTCGATGACCCAGTTCCGGTTTTTCAATTTTCACCAAAATTTGGAAAATTCATCTGTACATCAGACCTGAATCAATTGTGAAGATTTGTAGTTCTATCTTTATTAATTTTGGAGATATGACACCCGGAAAATTTCACACATTCGTATACACACACACACACACTGACCAATTGCCAAAAACTAATTTTTTGGACTCAGGAGGCCTTAAAACATATAAATCAGGTGAAACTCTATATCAAATTTTTGGACCGAATACAATACTTCCACTACCACTACCTACGGTAGTACGGTAATTGAAGTAAAAACATAGATCTCGTATTTAATACGAAAATATACAGATTTTTGTATTACGTTTTTGATCTCGAAATACAAAAATCGCCAAGGACAACCGATATCAAATCTATGCTTTGGTTTCAATTAAAATATTGAAAATTTGAATTAAAAATGTATTTTACCAAAATTTATTATAGCCTCTAGCACTTAGATACAGTGTAACTTTTGATTAGTATAAAAAAAGAAAAAAATAGAAATCGGCTTTTTAGTTCTAGCGATCGTTCTCTACGTATACATATAAACCTTTCCTCTTTATATATTAGTATAGAGCATAGATGGATTAAATAGGTTTCTAATCAACATAATGTAACTCAAATAATTAAATGCTATTTGCATTGCAGTAATGGTTGTATGCGCTATGTTTTTTGAGCTACTTGTCATAACTGTTAGTTGCTAAAAATACTCGTCAAATAAATTTAAACTTCTCAATTATTCTTTTAACAAATGCATAATGTAATGCAGACGATATTTTTTTAATTCACTTTTTATATTATTATTCGCGAGAAAATATATTTTATTATATGTCGAAAAATGAATTAACCCGTAAATTTTTTGGGCAACAATTATAAAATAAATAATTTAATAAAAGTTTAGAAGTAACGCTTAGATCTTTACATTATATCATATCATATCAAATTATATTATTAGAAAAATAAATACTTTAAATTTATAATGACGTCAGATTTAACGTGTAAGTTTAACATTTTGCAAAGCTTTATATGAATTTCAATTTAATTCACGTGCAAATATATTTCTTTTCTTTTCATGTCAAGATATTTTAAAAACAAAATGTAAATGTTTCTTTTATGTTGGCAACAGCTAATTTTTTAAATATTTCATTATTTCCATTTCTATTATGGCTTTTATGGGGATTTTAATTAAAATGCTCAGATTTTAAACTAAAATTTATTTTATCAAAATTTAATATAGCCTATAACAATCAGGGATAGTGTAGCTTTTGATCAGTGAAAGAATTTTTTAAATCGGTTCTGTAGTTTCAGAGATTACCCTCCACAAACATACAATTTTTTGCGCTTTATATAATGAAATATATATATATATATATATATATATATATATATATATATATATATATATATATATATATATAATGTATAATAAGCAATAATAATAATTGATTAATAAAATAAAATAAACGTAACTTATAATTTCAGTGGCGAATCCCCCCCACCCCTAAATCTTCTCTAGCTGCAAGTGTTCATGTTTATATTTTTTCATCTCTTTAGTATCTCAGAAGATATTTAACAGTTAAAATAAACAGCAAAAATAGGGGGGGGGGGGGCACACTAAAAACAGTGGATGATAGGTCAAAATGGCCGTCATATTCGGATTCAGGAGGTCATTTTACATAAGAGTTTGTAAAAATGGTGTTGGGACAATTTTCATGCTGAACAGTGTAATGAAACAAAAAGTAGGCCTAGATTATACCACCAAATTTGACATAGAACAGACATAGAAATATAGATATTAACACAACTTGAAAGAGGCCAAAGTAAAAACATTAAGGGCAGACTGCCGTTTCGGCAGCGTAAAGTGTGCCGTCGTCAGTGCAGAGTAACGAAATGCATCGTTCATAATTCGCTTCCTTATTTGCATATGTGAACAGTGATCCACTTCGTTATTCTGGGCCGATGATGGTATGCTTTATGCTAACGAAACTGGTATCTACACTTTATATTTTTACATTGGCGTCTTTGACGTTGTGTTATTGATACTTATATTTCTAAAACATAAACCTTTCTGAAAAATTAAACTTGCACGGACCTAATAAAACTGACGTCATAATAGCTGTGGTGTATTTCGTCATTGTATTCCTGATTCAATATATTGGACTGTTGGTAAGTGACGTCACGTCCAATCAATGATCTGTTCATTCCTCTTTACTTTATCTCTGCTAAAACAGATCAGTCTTCAAAATGTAGTCGTTTATGTTACTTGTGTATTTCATCTGTAATTGTCGTAGTCATCTATTAAATTTTATGTGTTTAAAATGATACGCCTCGTCATATCCTAGTTATGGCTTAATCATAAATCTTCTCCTGCCCATAAAATACTATAATGGCGACCAGGAATAAAGAAAAAGAAAAAAGCAAAAAAAGTTTTGCTCTTATACATTTACAAATATCTACTTGAAGATAATTAAAAATGAAATCTGCATTTCATAAAAAAAGAACGGAATATCTTCTACACATGTGTTTATTCAAAATCTACTTTTTTCATAAAGAAAATTATTTATTGAAATGAATCATTATGCGGTCGGAGACAGCAGCAGTTAATATCATTGTCTGGTGGCTGGCAGGTACGATTTAGGCGCCAGTGAGTGTAATTATCGTCTGCGATAATCTGCGATTTTTTATTTTTTTGAGAAAGAGAGGGAAAAAAGGTATTTATACATTTATTTTATTTTTTCCTTTCTGTTCTTTTATTTGATTGCATCTTTTTATTATTAGGAGTAGCATATTTTCATTAAAAATGTTTCAAAATTTTAAAGAATTCAATGATTCTGTTGAGTCTTTTGATACTTATATTCGACGATTAGAACAGAACTTTATATTGATTGATATAAAAGATGAAAAAAAAACTTAGTGCTTTAATTACGTTTATTGGACCCAAATTATATAATTTACTTACAAATTTATTGTTCCCAGATCTTCCTGAATCAAAAACTTACACTGAATTAGTAGATGTCTTAACAAAACATCTGTGTAAGATACCTAACAAAATTACTGAACGCATTAAATTTAGAAAATGTTTTCAAGGAGATAACGAATCTGTGCAGGATTTTAGTGTTCGTTTAAAGAAATTTACAACACATTGCGCGTTTACAGGCGATTCGCTGTCAGAAAATTTGTTAGAACAATTTTTACGCGGATTAAAAAATGAAACAATCCAAAGTAAATTAATGTCTCAGGCTGAAGATTTGACTTTTGAAAAAGCAGTAGAACAAGCCGTAACTATGCAAAGTACTGAAAATGACATGAGCGAATTACGTAATAAGAATTTGAATTTGAATAAAGTTTCTGTTAGTGTTAGGAAACCAAAACAAAATTATTCTCAAAATAACTTAAGTAAACAAAACGTGAACAAAACTGCGAGTGCAAATAAAAGTAAAACTCATTGTTATCGTTGTGGAAATAGCTCTCATTTAGCAAATGTTTGTAAATTTATTAATGCAGTTTGCAATTTTTGTAAAAAACGCGGGCATTTGAGTAAGGTGTGTCGGAACGCACAGAACAATGTTACTCAAAAGAAAAATGTAAATGTTCTTGATACTGTAGACATTTTGTCATTACAATCTGAAGGCACTAAACCTATAAAAATTTGGGTTTTGATAGAAAATAGTGCTAAAGCAGAAATGGAGCTTGATACAGGATCGGCGATTTCCGCTGTACCGATAAATCTTTTTCGGATATTATTTCCAGAACATAAAATGTTTCCTGCTGATATACAATTAAAAACACCTACTGGAGAAATTTTCCAGCCCGAGGGATTTGTTAGAGTAAATGTAACTTACGAAAACAAAACTAGGAATGTTAAGTTATATTCAGTTAAAAAAGACAATTTTCCTTTATTGCTAGGTAGGGATTGGATAACTATATTTAATATATTCACAAACAATTTACAAACTGTTCCGGTAAAGAAAGTAGAAATCTCGGAAAATTTAAATAATTTACTTAATGCATTTCCGGATTTATTTACAAATAACGTAGGTGAAATTAAAAATGTTAAAGCTGAATTACATTTAGAGAAAGACTCATCACCAATATTTTGTAAATCGCGAACAGTTACGTATGCATTAAGGAATGCAGTAAATGAAGCATTGGAAAGATTAGAAAGTGAAGTGAGAATAAAAGCTGTTAGTACTAGTAAATGGGCAACACCCATTGTTCCGGTGGTAAAACCTAATGGTAAAATTCGTTTGTGCGGCGATTTTAAAGTCGCGGTAAATAAATTTTTAAAGGTTGACAAATACCCGCTACCAAAAATTGAAGATATATTAGCAACTTTAGGGGGTGGATTACATTTTACAAAAATAGATTTAAATCAAGCATACTTGCATTTACCGGTAGAGGAAAATACACAAGAATTACTTACTATTAACACTCCTAAAGGCTTATTTCAATTTATGCGATTATCATACGGATATGCCAGTTCGCCAGCAATATGGCAGAGAACTTTAGAACAAATTTTAAAAGGTATAGAGGGTATTTCAGTTTTTATCGATGATATATGTATCTCAGGGGAAACGGATGAAATACATTTAGAGCGATTAAAACAAGTGCTAGAAAGGTTACGTGAATATAATCTTAAAATAAATAAAGAAAAATCTTTTTTCATGAATGATGAAATTACATACTGCGCTTACAAAATTGATAAAAATGGCATACACAAAACGCAAGAAAAAAATTCTGCTATTTTAAATGATCCAATACCTAAAAACGTAACTCAGGTAAAAGCATTCTTAGGCTTAGTATCTTACTATTCTAGATTTGTTCTTAAGTTATCTACGATTGCTTATCCTCTAAATGAATTATTACGTAAAAATGTAAATTTTCAGTGGACTAAAAAATGTGAAAATTCATTTAATGCAATTAAACAGGAAATTACTTCCGAAACGATTCTCACCCACTTTAATCCTAAATTACCCTTAATTTTAGCCACTGATGCTTCTCCTTATGGAATTTCGGCAGTACTTTCGCATACAATGCCAGATAACTCCGAAAAACCCATAGCTTTTGCTTCTAGAATTTTGTCTTCTGCAGAAAAGCGGTATAGTCAGTAGGGTGGGTCGAAAAAAAAATAATGTTTTTTTTCGAAACGCTATACCGCGGAAAACTTGCCTCTGGGTTAGTTAAGTAAAATGCAAATAAAAAAATGAAATTTTATTGAACCTCCAGCTAGCGCATTGTACTTAAAATTTCGATTTTTTTCGAAAATGAAGTTATTTTACTAGTTTTTTCAGAGTACTCAACCAGTAATATTTTAAACTGCTATAGCGAAAATCGTTTATTAAAAGGGTTGAAAAACACAAAAAAAAATTAAAACCGTCAAAATCTTTCAATTTACGGTAGCGCAAAAGACTCAGAAATCGGTAAATTATTGCATTTAAGGTGCATACTAGTCCTTTGTAGTCAAGCGTGCTGAGTTGTGTGTTAACTGCTTACGAGACCGCATGTTTTTGTCTTTTTTACAGTAAGGTTCAAATACGGGCGTTATTCTCCTCAGTTACAATATTTTAGAACAAAATTTTACATATTCACATTTATATTACAAATGGATATACATTGTAATTTTGTTCTTTCTAATCAAAGCATTTATATCCATAATATATTGATATTATAAATATGAATATTTGGTATATTTTTAAGAAATAAATAACGCATAAAAATTGAGAAAGAAAAGCCCGCTGGTGGAGTTAGATGTTTTCAAATGATGTGAATCTATGTCATCGGTCGCGAAAATGTTAGTAGCCCATTACTTTTTTTTTTTTACTTTACACTACAATTAATTATAATAGAATGATCATATAAAGGATGTAAATAAAATAACAAATCAATGTTTATTTTTATTATAGTAACATATTTACAAAAAAAAATGCCAGCAAGTACAGCTTCAACTTGCTTACCCAAAAATAGAATGTAAATTTTGCAATGCAGTGCAATATATATATATATATTTTTTTTTTTTTTTGTATTTTTAGTAAATATGTTACTATAATAAAATATAAACATTAGTTTTTTCTTTTATCTATATACTTTATATGGTCATTCTATTACAATTAATTGTAGTGTAATGTAAAAAAAAAAAAAAAAAAAAGGAATGGGCTACTAACATTTTCTCGACAGCTGACGTAAATTAACGTCATTTGAAAATCTCTAACTCCACTAGTGGGCGTTTCTTTCTCAATTTTTATGTTATTTATTTCTTAAAAACATACCCAATATTCATATTTGTACTATCAATACATTGCCATTACTACGGGGGATCCGGATAAAATATCGCGTCAAAAAATAGTATGATCTATTTCAAAATTTGTATTTGTGTCACGTGGGATCTCTGGGGAAGGCCACAGGACCTTAGAAGTCTAAATTAATTAATTAATTAAAATAAATAAATATATTATAGAATGGAATTTTATTATTTTATAGACATTTAGTTTTAAGTTACTTTATCATTTGCTTTTCACCATTCAAAATACATTTTAAAAATATTGTATAACACTGCTGACATCAAAGCTGAACACTGTTCAGAAAACTTAATTAAAAATTTTAAAATTGATAAGTACGCTTGAAATCTTTATGACTAAGCTTGACAAAGGTTAATTAACATAGTCTTTAAACTCTTTAAGCAAAATTTATAACAATTTTGGAAGTGGATTTGTCAGTATGTGAGTGCTCTGACGGTGGTATGTGTTGTCATGAAATTTTATACATTTTTATTAATAATTACCAAGTCCTTTTTACATTCCATTCATTTATATAGGCGATATTTTGTTCACGCGAGGTTTTTTCTCGCGAAGTTTTGTCCCCCTACGGTTATAAATGCTCTGAATAGAAAAAGCTTAATTACAATGTATATACATTTGTAATATAAATGTGAATATGGAAAATTTTATTCTTAAATATTGTAAATGAGGAGAATAACGACCACAGGCGGACCTTACCGTATAAAAGACAAAAAACATGCGGTCGAGAAAGTTTTAACACACAACTCAGCATACTTGACTACAAAGGTGATAGTACGCACCTTAAATGCAATAATTTACCGATTTTTGAGTCTTTTGCGCTACTGCATACTGAAAGATTTTGACGGTTTTAAATTTTTTTTGTGTTTTTCAACACTTTTAATAAAAGATTTTCACTATAGCAGTTTAAAATTTTATTGGCTGAGTATTGTGAAAAAACGAGTAAAATGACATGATTTTCGGAAAAAATCGAAATTTTAAGTATAATGCGCTAGCTGGGGGTTCAATAAAATTTCTTTTTTTAATATGCATTTTACTTAACTACCCCAGAGGCACGTTTTCCGCGGTTTAGCGTTTCGAAAAAAAATAATTATTGTTTTTCGACCCACCCTAATAGTCAGGTAGATAAAGAAGCGTTATCAATAATTTTTGGAGTAAAGAATTTTTTTCAATTTTTATATGGTAGGAGATTTACTCTGTATACTGATAGTAAACCCCTAGTTTCCATATTTTCACCCGCAAAAAGTATTCAGGTACTTTCGGCAGCTAGAATGCAAAGATATGCATTATACTTACAAACATTTAATTATGATATTAAATATAAAAAATCTGCAGAGCACGGAAATGCCGATGCTCTATCACGTCTTCCATTACGTAGTGAAGACTTACTGCTGCCGTCGTCCGATTCGCTACAGCCAGAAAAAGTGTCACCAACTTTGTCACCAAATTTATTTGGCACCCCTAATGAATCCGATTGTTTATTTATTCATCAAATCACTTCGTTACCGTTAACTACAAGAACGTTGTGTGCAAGTTCTAAGCGAGATCCAACATTGAAAGAAATGTACCAGCATTTAATATCAGGCACACAGATGTCAAATTACTTACTTTTCGGACATAAACAAGAAGATTTTTCATTATTAAATAACTGTATAGGAAATCGTGTTGTAATTCCGACTGTTCATAGACAAAAAATTTTAGAAGATTTACATTTTGGCCATTTTGGCATAGTTAAAATGAAAGCACTGGCACGTAGTTTTGTATGGTGGCCAGGTATTTATAAAGACATTGAGAATTTAGCAAATAACTGTTCTGTTTGTATTAAATTAACACATAACCCTCCTAAAATGGACAATCATCACTGGGAATGGCCTACAACACCTTGGAACAGAATACATGTAGACTTTTTTGGTCCAATGATGGGGAAAATGTTTTTAATCGTAGTAGATGCCCACAGTAAATGGACAGAAATATTCATTGTTCCTAATACTACTGCTGAGAACACTATAAACTGTCTTTCTTCGCTTTTTGCCAGATATGGCTATCCTGTATCCCTTGTGTCTGATAATGGGCCACAATTCATTTCAGAACAATTCGGACATTTTCTACAAAGTAAAGGCATAAAACATAGCTTAACTTCACCATACCATCCCTCTACAAATGGTCAGGCTGAAAGATATGTCCAAATAATTAAAAAAGGATTGAAATCCTTAAGTTCAGAACCCGGAAATGTCCAATTTAAGTTAAACGAATTTCTATTCCAATACCGAATAATGCCTCATATTACAACAGGGGAGAGTCCCGCATCATTATTTCTCAAGAGAAATATCAGATCAAAACTGGATTTACTTGTACCAAATGTTAAAAATTATGTTGAAAACAAACAACATTTAAATGTTTTTAACAAGAAAAAGATAAGATAATTCCATGTAAATGAAAAAGTTGCAGTACGCAATTACACATCAGGAGATAAATGGAAAAAAGGTAAAGTAATTGCCAGACTAGGTAAACTGCATTACAAAATTCAAGTAGGTTCATGTGTATGGAAAAGACACGTTGATCAACTGAAAAGTGTAGGTTCCAGAGTACAACTGGAGGAAGCTACAAGTCCTGGTGCAAATATTTCCATGGTTCCCGATAGCAAGAGTCCACACCTACAAAGCAATGGAGAATCTAAGTCTGGTAGGAGGCCTGCCATTATACCAGATCCAGTGCCAACCGATCCTGCCATTACACCAGATCTAGTGCCAACCGATCCTGCCATTACATCAGATCCAGTGCCAACCGAGCCTTCCATTACACCAGATCCAGTGCCAACCGAGCCCTCCATTACACCAGATCCAGTGCCAACCGACAGTAGATCAGTGTCTACAAAGCCTGGAGAAATTGACTGTGATAAAAATATCAACAGTACTGTAAATAAAAAAGAACTAAAATCTGAACATTCAAAACGTAAAAATACTAATTTGTCTTTTTCTAAACAGGTTGTAAGAAGATCATCTAGAGTAAGAAAACCTCCCATCAGGTATGGTATACGGAATTAAGGGAAGGAGAGTTGTGGTGTATTTCGTCATTGTATTCCTGATTCAATCAATTGGACTGTTGGTAAGTGACGTTACGTCCAATCAATGATCTGTTCATTCCTCTTTACTTTATCTCTGCTAAAACAGATCAGTCTTCAAAATGTAGTCGTTTATGTTACTTGTGTATTTCATCTGTAATTGTCGCAGTCATCTATTAAATTTTATGAGTTTAAAATGATACGCCTCGTCATATCCTAGTTATGGCTTAATCATAAATCTTCTCCTGCCCATAAAATACTATAATAGCAATAAAAATATTATGTATTCAGCTCTCGTTATTTGTCGTGACTACCAGCTACGAATGTGCGCCAGAAATTTTTGCTTAAAGTATTGAATGTATTACAAGTTTGCATTATACACAGTGTTAAAACACAATTCATATATTATAATGCTCTGGAAAGTATGCACACTCTATTCATACTTTAAAAAACCCCAAATAAATGCAAACTATTTTTCCGAATTATTCTGTGATGAAACATGATCAAGTGTTACCGATTGAATTAATTGATACATATGCATTAAAATCGATTTTTCGCCCGTTGTTCATCAGACATTCACTTTGACAAAGAACATTATCTTATCATCATAATCCGTGTGTGATATTCCATTACAGCCCAAGCGCAGTGCTCCTGGATAAGGCACGGCCGTGTATTTTGGCGCTGGCACACTAGGAGTCAGTCAAGATAGGTAATAGTGTTGAACAAAATGAGAAAATTCATTTTTTGCTTTGATAATTATCTGCAGAAACTTTTAAAAAGTAAGCAATTCCTGCTAGTTTTAAACAAATAAATATAATCTGGTGAGCCACTCACACGACAATTTCTTACCCTGCATTTCAATACTATAAAGATAACTTTCATATTAAGTCTTAAGAACAATAGCGTAAGATAATAAAGTTCGATGTACTTAAAAAATAATCTAAAATGGGTTTAGGAATAGTTTTATTTGACATATAATTCTGTGTGAAGGGGGCACTTCAATTTTACGTATTCTAACCATTATATATATATATATATATAATAGTTTTATTTGACAAAAAGTTCTGTTTGAATCGATGGTTGGATGGTTGAGTTTTAAGTCGCACTAGTGCTAAGCAGATGGGCAACTGGTGACGGTCTGGGACACATCCCTAGAGGTGGTCCGGAGACATGCCATCACAATTTTGATCCTCCACGGAAGGGATGGTTCTCCCGCTTTGGTATTCCCCAGAGGTATAATTTTGATAGGAACATGGGGGACATTGCGGCCACGACAGATTTTACGTGCACCAGCCACCATTAGTGTACACGACGGTCTTTGGCCGGCTCAAGTTCTGAACCCGCAATCTTCCAATTACGAGGCCGGCGCTCTACCGACTGGGCTAACATCCCCCCCCCGCCCCCAAGAAAAAAAATCCGTGTGAACGGGGGCACTTTAATTTTACGTCTTTTAACAATTTTATATTAAAAAAAAAAAATACATATTATGGACGTAATAGTGGATAATAAAAGTCATGTCGCTGTTACACAGCAGATTTTTTTTTTTTTTTTTTTTTTTAATAATGGAAAAAAAATATTACGTTATATTTTTGTACACATGTAACATTTCGTTAACATGCCATTTTATTACTGCAGCAAAATTAATTTTTCTATTTTATACAAAACATAAATGTATATTTAGAATTACTCATGCCGATTTATATCTTTAGACTAGTGATTTTACTCAATCGTATTAACTATAAACTATTACAGTATGCAATGTTGTAATTATTAAATTATTATGTGCACACATAAATGCATAGGGGTTGATTGAAATGCTTAATCATATTCAGACACCATATATTAACACTGACATATCTTATCTTTAATTATAATATTCCAATAATGATTATCAATACGATAATCTGTCTACAATTATAGAATATCTAAGATCAATCATAATGAGAAAATTCAAGACATGAAGATGGAGTATATGCGATATTCAAATGTGCTTTAGTACATAAGTTGAATATTATATTATTTTATTTACAAAGCTTTCAATTTTAGTTATCAGTTCCCTATTTACCATTATCTTTTTTTTAGTAACAGAAAACTAACAAATAGATATTTCTCATTTAAAGGGATCGTTTTTGATAATTTTATTGATTTTGTATATTTCGGAAAAAATAATTATTAAAATTATACTAATTGTAAAAGAAAATTCATATTATAACTTTAATATCAAGTCGAAAAACAATAGTATATATATGTTTTTTAAATCTCGTACTACTTCTAAGGTTTTATTTTCCGTCCAGTTATTTTCAAGTAAGTTTTCTCAAAAGCAGTTTAAATATCGTGATTTTATGTTTAAAAAAAATACTGTAGTCTCATAGAAAAAAAAAAAAAAAAAAAAAAAAAAACTTATCATTAACATGATTTTAAAGTAAATATGTTCTTCAGCTTGAAAATTGAATTTCAAAATTGAAGATTGTAAATAGATTAATTTTAAAATATCACTGCTACATGCTTTATTTTTTTTATTTAATTAAAAAATTTAATTAATTTAAAGAATATATATATTAATGACATTTTCATTAAAGGTAGCTAAAATCCTCTAATAAATCTCTGTCTTAAGAGGAGGGAGGGAAAAATCGTTTTTGGCGGGAAATATCGCAAATTCCAGATTTTTGAGTACAGCTCAACAAAAATGGAACAAAGATGTTGAAAAAAGCTGTTGGACTTCCTTAGGATATTTCCAAAGACACATTCTTGGATCAAAAACTTTTTCATTTACGAGGCAAAACTTTAGTTAAAATCTGCATTTAAAAACAATTAAAATATACACTTAAAAACAATTAAAATTTTAGACGTTTCGAAACTAGTCCGAGTTTCCTCAACAGTATCAATACAAGATAATTTGCAAGCGTTAGATAAATATCCAAGGAATTTACAAAACTACAGAATATTGTGGAGCCAGTGCGCATGCTTCATTGATAGTGTGGAGATGGCTGGCAGTGTGCCAACTCTCAAGAAAAATATGCGACTTATAATTATCAAAACCAGAATTTAAAACTTTTATATTATCTACATGAGAAATATGATCCGTTTTTAATGAATGGACTACAGTTTTAGTACTTTGGTTGCAATTTTTATATAATCGTCTGTGCTTCTGTAGTCTAAATCTTGCCGTACGGGTAGTTTCACCTACATAAACATATTTACACTTTTTACATGGAATTAAATATGTTACGCCAGTTAGATCCAAAGAAGGGGTTACAGGTTTAAAGTTAAAAATAAAGTTTTTTAATTGTTTAATTGGCCGGACAGCAGTATAAATATTATGTTGTTTAAGTAATAGATCTGTAGGAAAAACAAAATACGACATAGAAATATAATTTTTTCTATTAATTAGCGAATTTTTCGTTTGCGTTGGAAGGGAGGAGGGGAATTTTAGGAGAAGAAGAAAAAGAGGGAAAACGGTTAATTTTTTCAGGATAAATTCAATTTAACGAATTAAAAAGGTAATCGTTATTTAATAAATCCTGAAAAATTCTAATTTCCAACTTAAAAAGTGTCTCATTACTGCACAATCGAAGAGCTCTACTGACCAAAGTTTGAAAAACGTCAATTTTATGAGAATTATGATTAGCAGAATGAAAATTTAAATATTGACCCGTAAAAGTGGCATTGTGATAAACGGAAAATTGACAAATATTAGGTGAATTCGAAGAACTTTCAACAAGAACATCAAGAAAGAACAAACTATTATTTTGTTCCATTTCCAAAGTAAATTGAATTTCTGGACATAACGAATTAGAAAAAGTAAAGACCTCATGTTATTCTTCAATTAATAAAAAAATGTCATCTACGTATCTTAGCCAAAAACATTTTAAGAAAATTATAATAAAATAAAATTATAAGTGAATACCAGGAAAATTAAAGCACCCTACAATTACTTTAGATCAAAACATTTATGCAAGTCTTTCTCGGCTGGAAAAAATGTAGGTTCTTCCTTAACGGCACAAAGTTTTTCAGAAACCTATGAATTATAATCCAGTTAAAACATACATAAAAATCTGGAGTGACTCCACTCGACTTTCCGAACATTGAGTAATTAACAGTTTTGTAGATAAAGTAAAGAAAGAGTAGTTGTTAAACAAACAAAAGAGAGAAAAACATAATAGAGTGTTTGAGTATTTTTCTCCATCTGTTACACGTTGTTTTATTTAACGCTACTGAACTTTGAGCCCATAGATCATAATGATAAAGAAATTTTCGTTGTGTCCCTGTAAAAACCTATAAATGCTAGATTCACCAAAATGCTTATAGTTAGTGCAACAGTGATTTATAATACTCATATAAATTTTCAGCTGAATTCAATAAGGCGTTTAGACGCTATCGTACTTTTTAAAATTTAGTCCCATAGGCCATAATGATAAAGAATTTTTCTTTGTGTCCCTGTAAAAAAACTGTAAATGCTAGTTCACCAAAATCTATATAGTTAGTTCAACTGTGATCTATAACATGTGTACAGATTTTTTGCTCAGATTAATAAGGCGTTTAGACGCTATCACATTTTTAAAAATTTGGCCCCATAGGCATAATGATAAAGAATTTTTCTTTGTGTCCCTGTAAAAAAACTATAAGTGATAGATTCTCCAAAATCTATACAGATTGAGTATTTGTGATCTATAATATGTGTATAAAATTTTTCCTCAATTGAATAAGGCGTTTAGATGCTATCGCACTTTTAAGATTTTGCTCCCATAGGCCATAATGATAAAGAATTTTTCTTTGTGTCCCTGTAAAAAAACTATGAGTGCTAGATTCACCAAAATCTATAGGGTTCGTACTATGGTGACTTACAATATGCGTACTAACTTTCAGGTTAATCGAACGAAGCGTTTAGACGCTAACGTGTTCACCCACAGACATACACACATACACACATACACACATACACACACACATACATACATCATCGTAAAAATAGTGAAAACGGACTCAGGGGACCTCAAAACGTATAGAAACATCAAAATCTCGAATTCGGATTTTTGACATGATTACAATACTTTCCTCACTATAGTGTTCGGAAAGTAAAAATGGCAAAAACTGCAAAACTTAATGATTTTCTTTTATCTAAAACTTATTAAGACCAGTTAAAATGGTGGGAATATGAGTTTGCAATTTCGAAAACATGCGTTCTCTGCTTACTATGTCAAAAACAATTAAGTCGTACACTATACTGTTTACTTTCCGAACATTATAGTGAGGAAAGAATTGTAATCATGTCAAAAATCCGAGTTTGAGATTTTGGTTTTTCTACATGGTTTGCGGTCTCCTGAATTAATATTTAATATTTTTACGATGATGTATGTGTACATGTATGTGTGTGTATGTGATTGAACACGATAGCGTCTAAACGCTTTGTTCAAATGCTCTGAAATTTGGTACGTATATTATAGGTCTGCATTGCACGAACCCCCGTTGATTTTGATGAATCTAGCGCTTATAGTATTTTTACAGGGGAAAAATTAAAATTCTTTATCATTATGATCTATAATCCCAAATTTGATTGATCTGGAAATTTATATACATGTTATAGGTAACCACCGTACGAACTTTATTGATTTTGGAGAGTTTAGCACTTGTAGATTTTGACTGGGTAAAAACGAAAATTCATTATTATGATCTATGTGCTCAAATTATTTGAATCGCTATAGCGTTAAACTAAACTACATACTATATGAAGACAAATACTCATACACACTATTATAATTTTCTCTTTTGCGTATTTAACGATTTCTCTTACTTTAATTTATTTATATAACAGTTAATTACTTAATGTTCGGAAAGTCGAGTTGAGTCACTTATGATTTTTTTATATTATTATATTATTATTATTAGTGTCTGTAGCTAATTAAAAAAAATTAAATTTGAAACAGCATATAACAAACTGTATCTCTGTATTCCTAAAATTGTTTGAGGTATGACACTTCAAAAATTAGCCATTTCTTCGAATAAATTATTACTTTCCGAACACTATAGTGAGGAAAGTATTGTAATCATGTCAAAAATCCGAATTTGAGATTTTGATGTTTCTGTACGTTTCAAGGTCCAATGAGTCTGTTTTCACTATTTTTGCGATGATGTATGTATGTGTGTGTATGTGTGTATGTATGTATGTGTGTATGTCTGTGAATGAACACGCTAGCGTCTTAACGCTTTGTTCGAAAAACCTGAAAGTTGGTACGTATATTGTAAGTCACAATAGTACGAACCCTATAGATTTTGGTAAATCTAGCACTTATAGTTTTTTTACAGGGACGCAAAGAAAAATTCTTTATCATTATGGCCTATGGGAGCAAAATCTTAAAAGTGCGATAGCATCTAAACGCCTTATTCAATTGAGCAAAAAAATTATACACATATTATAGGTCACACATACTCAATCTGTATAGATTTTGGAGAATCTAGCACTTATATTTTTTTTACAGGGACACAAAGAAAAATTCTTTATCATTATGCCTATGTGGCCAAATTTTTAAAAGTGTGATAGCGTCCAAACACCTTTTTAATATGAGAAAAAAATTTGTACACATGCTATAGGTCACAGTTCCACTAGCTGTATAGATTTTGGTGAATCTAGCACTTACAGTTTTTTTACAGGGACACGAAGAAAAATTCTTTATCATTATGGCCTATGGGACCAAATTTTTAAAAGTACGATAGCATCTAAACGCCTTTTTCAATTGAGCTGAAAATTTATATGAGTATTATAAATCACTGTTGCACTAACTATAAGCATTTTGGTGAATCTGGCATTTATAGGTTTTTACAGGGACGCAACGAAAAATTCTTTATCATTATGATCTATGGGCTCAAAGTTCAGTAGCGTTAAATAAAACATCGTGTAATATATGGAGAAAAATACTCAAACACTCTATTATGGTTTTCTCTCTTTTGTTTGTTTAACAACTCTTCTTTCTTTTTTTTATCTACAAAATTGTTAATTACTCAATGAATGTCGAGTGAAGTCACTCCAGATTTTTTTTTTTTTTTTTTTTTTCATTTTGACTCGTTTCAGGACAAATATCAGCATAATCTCTCGTCCTACGAGATAATGTCGTACAAAATAAAGTTCAGTAAGTTTAATTGGATTCCATGTAAAAACATGCGGTACGTATTTATTATTAACACTTTCTAACTGTACGTATTTGTTTTATAAATTTCAATGTTTGTGATTATGTTAAAACACAACGGACAGGCAGAAGGACAGATGTCATACAAATAAACTAATTCTATCCATAGTTACTCTTACACATTGCTGGAAAGTGTTAGAATTCCTTAAAGCAAAAAAAGAAAAAGAAAAAATGCAGCTCAGAGATTTTAAATGCAGCCCTTAATGTACATGAATATTTTTGCTTAACCCTGTAAATCTGAAAGTTAATTATATCATATTCTGCATAAAACATTATTTTAGCATATTAATAATAAATGTCAATTTCTTAATGAATTTTATAGTTGAAATTTATTCAAATGTGATTTATAAAATTGTCTGTTTAAAACGCAATTCATTGGAATTTTTTGGGGGTATCCCTGTACATAAACCAAATGTACAAATACTATTAAAGACATTTTAAATAAGAAAAATACTATAGTGAACTTAAATAAACATATATCATTTTTTTTATTTTGAAAATATTTAAGGATGATCAGGACGGGCTGACGGTCAGACAGAAAAAAGGATAGCCAGACAGAGAGATACACAAATTGAAATCATATTCACAGTTAACAAGCATTTAGAAAGCGATAAAAACGTCTAATATAAACAAAAATGCAATTCCAGGAAATTTCCAAAAATAGCCCTTAATGTAACTGAATAGTTATGTGTGGTCCTGTAAATTTAACGTTAATCATAGTGTACTCTATGGGAAACATTCTTTTGTGCATATTAATAGCATGTTTTCATTTCATTAAAATTTGCGTTCGTAAAGCAGCGATCGTATTTACTGAATTTCGAATGAGAAACATCTAAACGTGAACTTGAATAACATGTTACAATTTCATTAGATTTGTGTAAAGTAAATGTATTAAATTATGGTTTATAGAACTCAGTACTTTGGAATATTTTCAGTTGTCCCTGTACACAAACCAGTAGAGGTATTCACTTCATTTTCAATAGAAAACATCTGACCGTGAACTTGAGTAATATATATGAGTTTCAAGAAATTCCATGAATATTTACGGGAGTTAGAGTGCGGGCAGACAGACAGACAAACTGAAGTCATAACATTTTTCAATCTTGTTGGAAAGTCTTAAATAAAAGAAAGAGAAAAAAAAAGAAAATTGAATTTTTAAAGAAATTAACCTAAAGACATTTAATATTAGTTTGTTAAAGTTCTTCGAACTTAAATATAAATTAAATGTTCTTTCTCTTATGAACAGTACACTGCCGGTGATAAAAGTGCCATGAGGTGTGCTATACAAGAGGACCCAGAAAGTTTATGGACCCTCTCACAGAGGACAGTAAAATGACTTTTCTTTCATATAAAATATCAGCAGCTAATGTGAATTGGAGTATTCCATGATGATTTTAATTTATAATATTGTTATGACAGCTGTGATACGTTCAAAATAATTATGTCACGTAAATCAGCTTCAGAATTTGAATAAGTAACGCCATACTAATTTTGAGTTTAAAATTTGACTACTTTTTAAAATTATTCAATCTTCCGTTTTTAAACATAAAATATATTAATGGATGGCAGTGAACTGTTAGAAAACGGCAGACATTTTATTTATTTATTTATTTATATTTGAGGAGGTCACCTTCATATGTGTTTTTGATAGGGTACCACGTTGTTAGTGCCTCCATTATGTATTTTATTTTTAGTTCTAAATACTATGATCTTTGAAACACACTTTTACATCATAAAATGACCGTTTTGTAAGTTTCTCACTTATACTAGTAGAAAAAAATGAAATGTCGGTTGACCAGTGACATTAATATTTTTAAACACGACCACTTTCTTTATAATAATTAATTTAAAATTATCTGAATAATCTACAAATAATCATTATATCAATTCAATATTTTTCATACTCCTCATACATAAAGATGAGTAAATGCGTGAAAAAACCGAGGTCGGAAAATTTTGTAAATAAAAAAATCGACTAAAAAAAAATATAATTTTTTTGACTGTTTTATTATATGTAATTTTTAAAGCATAATGAGTACACTTCATAAACGAATCTTTTCTCTTCTTTTTTTTTTTTTTTTTTTTTTTTTACTGTATCCATACTTTTTAAAACTTTCTTTTCTATATCAGATTTCTAAAAAATATGTACCAACAGAACTGTGCAGCTAAAGTAAAAAATATATAACTCTAAAAAAAGTATAAAAATATATACACTAAATATGTTATTATCTTTTAGTCTGTAGTAACTTTACCTAACATAATATCCTAAAATAAACTTAGCATATGGCATTCATGTTTAAGGAATATATTTCCCCCAGAAATTGTATACAGTATATCTAAATGTAAACCAGAGAAGTATATTCTGCATAAATAAAGACAAAAAGATATTTGAAACTTCCTAAAAGTTTCTGTAATGGGGATGATTCTGAGAATAATTACGGTTTTCAACAACATTAACGGTTTGTTAATGAGATCTTTGTTGTTGAATATGCTTGTAAATTAAGTAGTTAGTGTACTTTTGCGGAATTTTAATTACTTTTACCGAGATTGAATGTGTTGAAGGTCATTTGAGAGCCATCTTTAAATTTATTTCTTCATTTTCCGCTATAAAAATAACAAAATAAACCTTAATAAAGAAGTAGATATATAATAATAATAATCGCAATAATAATAATAATAATAATAATAATAATAATAATAATATATTTTGTTGGTCTTTTAACTAAAGACAGTATTAGAAAAAAGGGTATAAACAGTATATTTTTTTGATTTTGTTTAATGAATTTCCTAAAAGTTAAACACTTTCTGTAATAATGCATTTTTATTGATAGTAAACATAAATATTTACGTAATTTAAATAAACTGTTTTGCATTAAAAAAAAATCGAGATCGGATACCATTCTTGCTGATTCTTATGTAAAATGATTTCCGAATAGGACTGCCATTTCGCCCAGTCACCCACAGTTTTCTAGATACACGACCTCCTCCTTCAATTACTTTCCCTGTTCGATAATTTTATGACCATGAATTTGATTTGAAGAATGAAAAATAATCAATTTAACACCTGAAAACAATATATATATATATATATATATGTATATATATATATAAAGTTTAAAAAAGAGCATTAATATCAGATTAAAAAAATATAAGATATGTAATGCATAATTTCAGTAGCAAATCCCCCCAAAATTTTTTCCTTGTCGCAAATGTCCCTATTTTAGAATTTTCCAACTATGTAGCCCGTCAAAAGACATTTAATGGTTAAAATAATCCTCCCCCCTCCTAAAAATTAAATGTACAGCCATAAAACCACCGAAAAATGATAAAAATAAGGGGGCCATTCCTTAAAAACTCTGGATGATAGGGCAAAATGGACTTCATATTCGGATTCAGGAGGTCTCTACACATAAGATTACGCTGAAATGGTGTCAGAGGCAATTACCATGCCTAACAGTGATATTAACAAATGACATCATTTTAACTACCAGTTTTTAATGCGGGCTTGATTTAATAGTAATTAGTAATTTTAGACTAGGCACATTTTCAGAAAAAAATAATGCAAGAAGCATTTCATGTAACATTTGAGGGAACAACATTAGATCCCGCTGAATGCGAATCTGCCTGTTGCCAAATCGCAATTTGGACTGGAAGTATGTTATACAAGACGGCGACCAAAATTATGTTTTTTACACATTTTAAGGTGTGAGGAATCCGAAAATTGACATGGTGTCATTCTTTAGGATGTCTGTTAGTTTGTTAGTGTGTTAGTCCGTGTATGCGATATCTCAAAAGCAAATGATCGCAGAGCGGTAATACCAGTTTTAAAATGTTACTTATGACTATGTATAAACTCTTTTGGTTTGTATTATTCTATTTTAAAAACTTCGTAATTTATTCGTAATTTAAGATTTTCATAACAGGAGAGAATAGGACAAATTTTAGCTTTAACGTGTATTAATAGGAATATTTTTACTGTAAAGATGTCAAACTAAGTATTAAAATATAACTTGTGATGCTGTCATGAACATATTTAAATATGAAAATCCAAGTATAAAAATTTTGTTAAGTTATTTGAAATTTAAGAACTTCTTAACATAACAGAATACCTTTGACTACGAATTTTTTAATTTTAAAATTTCGTAAATTATTGGAAATTTGCTATTTTCTTAACATGACAGAAGTGGACAAAATCACATAAACATTTATTTTGAAGGCTATTTTCATTATATAATTTTCAAACCTTTTTAAAATATCATTGTGATTCTAGCTTGACCATATTTGACTAAAAATATTCTAATTTGAAAATTTCGTAAGTTATTCCAAATTTAAAATACTATCAATAGAGCAAAATAGAGCAGAATCTTTCATATAAACTTACATTTTGGAAATAATTGCAGTGAGAATAGTAGGAAATCGCATGAAATCTAAACTACTGAAATGGCCGTAAGAAAACAATTTAAAAATTTGGATATGATAAATGCAAATATATCGAACTGAACGGTGGGTAGCCCTTATTCGACAGATCTGACAATTTGTCCTTGGAACATTTTCTCTTCTGGCAGTTTATACATGTTGTGATTGGACGTTCGTGCGTTATCAAATAAGGAACATACCATTGACGTCATATCCTGCAAAAAAAGGTAGTATATTACAAAAATGATCGAAAAAAATAAAGGTAACTACCTTCAGTAACACAATTTTATTACCAAATTGTTTTTCGTAAATTGTAAAACATTACTTAAGAACATTTAGCACACACACAATAGTTTACATAATGTAGATTCAAACACTAAAAACCATATATCTGACGGATTTTATATCCCAGATACAACCAGATGAACAGAGCACACGTAAACACAACAGCAGCCATCTTGGAACCCATGCAGTACAAGCTGAACTAAATGCATTTTGAGCATTGAAATGTGTTTGACATTTCAAGAAAACCCCCAAGTAGACGTTAAATCATTATTTAAAGCGAACGGGTGAGGAGATATGGAGATATAAGGCAACAGAGTTTAGACTGCCATCTTGGATACCGAACTTCCAGTCCAAGTTTTGCTTTGACAACAAGCAAATTGGTATTCAGTGGGGTCGAAATACCCTAAAAACTTTGTTTCCCCAATTGTTACATGAATATCTTCTTGCACTTCATAGAGATGGATTTCTTACTTTTTGACTTAGTCTATTTGACACCTTTAGAGAGAGGCTGTGACAGCAGTTGTCACGCTTCACCATGGGGTTTCAGAAGAGCCTCTTTCTAAAGGTTAATTTGACAAATATCTTTCCCATTATGTATGATTTCACATAAAATAATTTAAATGGTATTTTTAAAAAATATTATTATTTTTTTTATTTATAGGAAAATCGTATAAAAGTTTATGTTTCTTTGATAATAAAAAAAATATTTCTTTGAAAAAATATTATTCGCGCTAAATTTTTAACGCCATATTTTATCACATTAACCAAGCTATCCTGAAAGCAATGATGATTTTTTATTTATTTTTTAACAGATTTCTGAAAAGGGATTTTATTACTGCAAGTCTTCAACTATGTGCCATCATTGTATTGATATTGCTTTAAAAAATTTATTACCGAACTTTTCATAACTAATCAAAAATTATCATATTAAAAGAAATAAATAAAATCATTATACATTAATGAGGGTCGGAAAATATTTATTACAAGAAACTTTACAAGCAGTGATGATTCAAAGAAAGAAAGAGTTTAAAGAAAAACATTTTTATTAATTATTTTAAAAAGTTATGCATTTAGAATTCAATATAAAAAGTCACGATTTCGGAACTTGCACTCAGAGAAAATTCTGTAACTGACATCTAGAATCTAAATTGTGGATCTAGAAAAAATGGTTCCATGTCATCCTTATAAATTCTTGTCCCCTTTGAAAGCGAGTTCTAGAAACACCTAATAAAATTCTAGAGAGTTTGTCTATATTATCGAGGTTAAACCTATTTGAAAATATCTCCATATAAATGCGAACACAAGAAGCGGGTTTCAGCAACTATAATCTTGGTTTATGACCCAAATCTAGATAATCAAGCGAGAATTTGTCGCCATACAAAATATTTAGAATATTGTTTCACCATCTAGAAATGTATAGACTAAACGTTCTAGATCATTTCGTTTATTCAGTTTATTCGTGTGCCTTATGCGCATAGCTCGGAAATCTATATTTCTTGTTAAGGAATATAGAAAATTGCCATTTATTCCTTCTAGATGAAGGCGGTATATTTGTTTCCTCAGTATATGACGCACATTATGTATGATATCAGATATACTAAAACATAAATCACAGATACGCTATAATGTGTACTAATATGTAGTACCATATATGCAGTTTAAAACTATATATTTCATAATTTTTGCACTTTAGTTTTTATCTCATTATATATATTTATATATGTAGTTACCCATATATCTATATCAACTTAATTGGGTGATGGAAAATAAAATTATCTTCGAATCAATAACTTTTGGAATTATAGAATATGTTCTTTATTTGTTCTTATTGCAACATTCTATCTAATTCATGAAATATACTTATTGAATTAAAAAAAAAAAAAAAAAAAAAAAAAAACTAATTGCTGCATGTATAAATATTGTAGAAATTTAGGTTTGTTTAATATAATTAAGAGAAAAAAAATAATGAATTAATCATTTTATCTACAACCGTATTACCTGTTTAAAAAATAATTAGTTTCTTTCTTCCTATATTAACTTGTAAATTTTGTACTATAACATAGATTAACTAGAATTAACGGCATTTCCACGAAATTAACAGATCATTTGCTTATATGAAGGATCATATACTTGTATTATAATGCAAAACTTCAAACTATACAGTGAATGCATTGTCATTCAAGAGATAAACCTGTATAGTTGATATATTAGACTCTGGAGTTATAAATGATAAATAGACTGTATATCTGATCAAAAGTTTGACTTAACTGTAATTGAGGTATTAAAGTCTTAAACTTATAACATAATAGTAATGAATTAGATGAAGATTAATTAATATATGAAATTATTTTCTACATAAAGATGGAAATTATTTTCTACATAAAGTAGTTAAACGATGCAAAATTTAACACTGCATAAAAAATAACGTAAAACTGCATAGGAAATCTTAAGGAAAATAATAATATTTGTTCTAAAAAGATATGCGAATTTTAAAATTGTGTATACATAATATCTCAGTGAAAATGTATGTTTTCTTGTTTTAATTTAAGCTAACACTTAATATATATATATTGTTTTGTTTTGTTTGCAAAAGCTTTAATAAGTCTCTTAAATATATATAAATAGTTCCTAATAGTGATTGTTTAAATTTTCCCAATAAATTTTTCTAAAATCAATCCAATTAAATTTCATTAAATTTCATTACTTTATTTTCTTATACTTTTAATAAAGTAATAAATAAAATTAAAGCACTGATAAAGTACCATAGACCGGGACGACTAAGAAGCTGTTGGAAAGAGATTTCTTACTTTTTTTTTTTTTTTTTTTTCGGTAGTCAATCAAACACCAAGAAGATATTTTTTATTTTAAATTAAGCAAGAGACTCTGATTAGTAGATTCCTTATATTTCAGTGAATTTTTACGTTGTTGCAGGCTGCGTAGAAGTTATTGTAGTATATGTATAAGAATAAAAAAATTTAACTCTGCCAATTTTTAACTGTACAATTCGTTTAGAAAAATAAAAAGTAAAGTAAGTGTGAAAATAGTTTTAGTAATTATATGATAAATCAATATCAATTGTCTTTTTTTTCTGTTTATTCAGATAGAAAAGTATTTTTATTTTTTACAGAATACTGTGTTATACTTATGTAATCGGAAGTACAAGCCTAGATTATGTAAATTTAGTTCTCCCAGCCATCTACGTGACCTACGAATGAGATGTACAATTAAAATAATTTTATAGCATTTAAATGATTTTTTGTAAATGTGTGCCAACATTATTATTGACATTTTTTTTCACTGAAAATCCAGATGATGAGGAAGACACTGCCACCTTGAGATATTAGCCTTTTTCGTGTGCTTCTTTTTTTTATATTTTGAATGGGCGAATACATAAATTCTGAAAATGAGGTTTTAAATTTTATTTTTGTGAAACTGATTTAATAAGAAAACAAAAGTATAACAAAAATAATCAAACGGAAACAAAATATTTATATATATACATATATATATATATATATATATATATATATATATATATATATATATATATATATATATATATATATATATATATATAATTAAAATTTAACATAAGACACAAATAATTTCCATAGAATCAAATTATATTATAAGTGAATTATCGTAACGGAATTATTATATTCTCATAAAAGAATATTAAAATCCAATTTTACAGAAAACTAGTATGTTGTGGCCACCACAAGACTTTTTTCTATATTTACCTATACATATTCAATCAGTAACAATATTTTAAAAAAAATAAAGTACGATTTTTTTTCTAAGGTTTTTTTTTTTTTTTTTTTTTTGTTAAAAGTAAAAAAAATCGATAACTTTGTTTTAAATTATCACAGATTTATAGTTCAACCATTCGTTTTAAAGGTATTGACGAGACCTTTCGAAAGATACCCATCTTGAAAATTTATCCCCCCGGGGGGGTACTTCCCCCTAGGGGGGGAAGCGATGCCCCCCCGTGCAGAAATTTTTTTTTCTAGTTACATACTACTATTATCAATAATTCATATTAATTTTAGAATCACAAGTTTAAAACAACTTTTATTATGCACATTTATACAAATTTTTGTCCTATGCTGCCATGTTAAAAATTTAGATAAAATGCTATCACAGCGCCACCTGTTGAGCTATTGATCCCCAAACATAATCAGCACCAGTTAATGTCGGGGCAAACTAAATACCAAGTTTGGTTAAATTTCGTTAAAAAAAAAAATAAAAATTGCGATTTTTTTTCTAAATTTTGTTTTGTTAAAAGTAAAAAAAATCGATAACTTTGGTTTAAATTATCACAGATTTATGGTTCAACTATTCGTTTTAAAGGTATTGACGAGACCTTTCGAAAGATACCCATCTTGAAACTTTGCCCCCCCGGTGGGGGGGGGGACCGATGCCCCCACTTGGACAAAAATTTTTTCCTAGTTAACTACTACTATTATCAACCTGATCTTTCGAAAGATACCCATTGTGAAAATTTACCCCCCTGGGGGGTATTTCCCCCCTAGGGGGGAAGCGATGCCCCCCCATGCAGAAAATTTGTTTCCTAGTTACATACTACTATTATCAATAATTCATATTAATTTTACAATCACAAGTTTAAAACAACTCTAATTATGCACATTTATACGAATTTTGTCCTATGCTGCCATGTTAAAAATTTGCATAAAATGCGATCACAACGCCACCTATTGAGCGATTGATCCCAAAAATCTAATCAGCACCAGTTTATGTCAGGGTGCAACTAAATACCAAGTTTGGTTAAATTTCATTCATTGGTTCGTGAGCTACAGCGTCCACAAAAAAATTATACAGACAGACAGACAGACATTTTCTAAAAACTATTAATTCATAATCTAGACATCCCAAAACATGTAAATCCATCAAAAAACGGTGGTCGAAAATTTTCGCGAATCCAATACTTTCTGTATATTACATATAGAAGAAAGTAAAAATAGATTGTATCCAGTTTTTAAAGCTTTTTCTAAAATAATACAAAACAATGCAAAAATAATTCAAGAATTGCAGTTAGATTTAAAACCTACTTTTTTTTTTTTTTTTTTTTTAACAGCGTGATATAAATATCTAAAATCTCTAGTACAAAATTGCTAAAACTTAATAATACATTTTTTACTTTCCGATTACTTTAGTGAGGAAAGTATTGTGATCATGTACAAAATCCGAATTTGAGATTTTGATGATTCTATACGTTTCGAAGTCCTCTGAGTTCGTTTTCACTATTTTTACGATGATGTATGTATGTGTGTGTGTATGTATGTGTGTATGTGTGTGTGTGTGTATGTCTGTGAAAGAACACACTAGCGTCTAAACGCTTTGCTCGAATAAGCTGAAAGTTTCTACGTACATTGTAAGCCACTATAGTACGAATCCCATTGCTTTTGGAGAATCTAGCACTTATAGTTTTTTTACAGGGACACCAGGAAATATTCTTTAACAGTATGGCCTACGGGACCAATTTTTTAAAAGTGTGATAGCGTCTAAACCCCTTATTAATCTGAGCAAAAATATTGTACACATGTTATAGGTCACAATTGCAACAACTGTATAGATTTTGATGAATTTAGCACTTACAGTTTCTTTACAGGAACACAAAGAAACATTATTTATCATTATGGCCTATGGGATCAAATTTTTAAAAATGTGTTAGCATCTAAACGCCTTATTCAATTGAGCTGAAAATTTGTAAGAATATTATAAATCACTGTTGCACTAACTATAAGCATTTTGGTGAATCTAGCATTTATAGGTTTTTACAGGGACACAACGAAAAATTCTTTATCTATGGGCTCAAAGTGGAGTCACTCCAGATTTTTTTTTTTTTTTTTTGGCTTTTTCAGCGACAATTTATTGTGTTTAAGGACTGTGGTTCGTGTAATTGTAAACGTAGTAATAAATATTTTTGTTAACACAAAATTGTCATTCTTACTTTTATTTATATTAATACAAAGCACTTTAAAATGCTTTTAAAAGTAAGTAAAACTATAATTTAATTTACGAAAATCTACTCATAGTATGAGGTACTAAATTATGAATAATTTTTATAATTATTTGTTAATGTAAATTTTATATATATATTTATTTAAAAGGAAAAACGACTAATCGTATGATTTTTCTAGATTAAAAATTCAGAAATAAGAAATGTATGTATCATTTATATATAATATTTTATAGGAAACAAAAAATCAATATGAATTCTGAAAATATATGAAAGAGAAAAACTTAAATTATACGCAAAAAGATTGTAAATGGAGACTTTTCAATAAATTCATAATAAATGAATCTGAAGTAAAATCATGTTTGTAAAAAAACTAAATTAATCGGAAACTTTCGAAAATAAATAATGAAATTTCCATTAGATTTTATAAAATATTTAACTAAAAATCTTTTTTCCATCTTCATTTAAAATTATATCTTACTTGAGACAATCATCATTTAGTTTATCTACGGATTTGTTAACTTTATTTAAGCAGTAAAATAGTTTTTTTTCTTTTTTCATCCTTGTTTATTTTTGATACTATGTATACTATTATTAATAATTTATTTCTTTTTATAAGTATGGAGAAGGATAGACTTTTTAAAAGTTAGTAAATCTAACATTTTTAAGCCTTATTATTTTTTTTTCTTTATTCCTATTTTCTTTAAAATTCCTTTGTGGTTTTATTTCTTCGAATTTTTTATATCAATAACGAAGAAAATAAGATTTAAGGGATAACGGTTAGATAAAAGGATTGATAAATATAATAAAACTAATATGCGTATTTTGTTACAAACATTTATTAGTGGTTAAATGATACTTCACACACATTAACTTCACACGTATCTATTGATTTAGGCTATCTGAAAACATTCAGGGATTTGTGCAAAGCGTTTATAACTCTAATGAATGCAGTCAGATGAAGAAATATGTATTTAGCAAGTTGTCCTTGCTAATACATAAGAATTGATTCTAAAAAGATGATTCAAAATAAAACACGATTATTAATTATTTATAAAATAAAAAAGACAATTTTCAAGTATAAAAGCAATAAGCTATTTATGCAAAAATCTTATATATATATATATATATGTGTGTATATATAAATAAGCATGATTACGTAATTTAACACATTATGCATTTAGGTATAAATTTATGATGATGAGAATTTAAACTTATATTTTTGATACATTCTGTATTTTATTTTTTTAAATACCTCTTTTGTTGAAGATAAGAGCCGAAACTACTTTTATACCACTTATTCATGAATTTGATGGAGAGCATTAGTGTAAAGTCATAATAGTTATTGTTACTTTCGCAGAGTAAACAACTATTTGAAAAGCAAAATGAGTATTTTATACATTTAAAATTGAAATTCATCCAGAAATTCATCCAGTAGAAATACTAGTATTGTTTCATAGAATTAAAAACAAAAAGTACATTTTAATAAAAGATGTATTTTACTAAAATAAATTTTCTTATTCTTTTATGGTACTGAATCTTAAATGAAACTTGGCAAAAATTTTTAAACAAAATAGCTATTAGTATTATAATAAGATTAACATTATAAATATATATATATATATATATATATATATGTATAATGACCAATATATGATTACGAGTATTTGATTTCTGTAATAACGACCATCTTATATCAATCACAAATATGCCTAAATATTATATGATAAAAATTTAAAAATTATATTACACATTGCAAAATTATATGAAACATGTAAAATTAATTTTATTAAAAAATCGACTGAACATGGTTGCAAATTGCTTATTAGTATACACAAATATTCTCCATGTCAAATACATTTTTGTTTAATACAGTTTCGTGATAGTGTGTAGGTAATTCGATCACTTTTAACGAAGAATTGTATAAAAAACAATTCATTTTCAAGTGTTTTTTTCTGTCTTACCCCACCATATAAATCTTATTTTATGACCATCAATCATTTCTTTACAAAATATATTATATATATGTATATATATATATATATATATTTGAAGCACCGCTATTAGCAGTAGCTTTTGCTTACTAGGATGATCTAAGATAGTAGAAAAATGCACTACTATTTATTTCAAATTGTGATTGTCGGCATAGATGTTTGGATTGGAGTCTTCTGTGATTTTCTCCAAAGCTTGAGTGAACACGGGCTAGGGACCCTTAAAAGACTTCATATAGCGTGTTATTTCCATGGCTAGGTCCCTGATGGAGACAATTTGTATTAAAAATTAACCAAGAAACCAAATGGTATTTAAAAAATTATTATTACGTTGCACATTTCTAATTCTTTTTCTTTTTTTAGACACATTTCGTAATTTTCGGAAAAGATTCCATAATGTTTTATATTTATATTTATGTTAACTCTTCATTATTCTATATGATAAATTTTATTTATTATCTTTAAAAGATATTTCTTTACATAAAAATTTGCACTTCAGTAGACATTTTCAAAAATATTTATTTTTTATTGTTTTTTTTTTTAATGACAAAAGACATATTTAAATTTCTTTCAAATATATATATATATATATTTCCCGAAACAACCTGTAGGTTATAGCTAGATTTAAGCATGGGAAATAAGAAAATAATAAAAATAAACTGAAGAAAAATAAAGAAAAACTAAATAAAATAATAAAAATATTTTATATACATATAAGAACTGACGAACTTAAATGTATGTATATGATATAACGAAAGAACTATAGCAACTATAGCCGAATTGTTATTCTGGGCTATAGAGGATGGTATGTGGAGTCCACCGCTCTAGCGTACAGTTGAATATCCAGTTCGCATGAGTGCAGTTTAAGTGAATGTGAAATCGTTCTAAAAATAGATAACTACAAAACAGAAAAACGTACATTATCACAGTTTTTAGTGGAAATAAGGAAGCATAATAAAAATGTTTGTCGTCGAATTGTGAATAGTCCCACATTACACACTCATTGAAAAACACAGATTATCTCCTATTACCGTGGATCTATTTAAATTCATTTAATATCAAAACCGTGCACTTTGAATTCACAACAGTACTGCAGTATTAACTTGGAACTATGTGTGGCAATCTTGAACAAACGGACTTATCCTTCTCTACATCAAGTGAGCTATTTTAATGATAATACCAACAAACCTCTCGTTAACGTCAAACAATCATACATAAGTTCCTTCAGGAAGTGTGAAACATCCAACGTGCTGCTTTGGAACATAAATAAACTTTTATTAAGAAAACATTTTCATTCGTATAAAGAGGTGAATGATGCAGTGTAGCACTCCCCCCCCCCAAAAAAAAAAAAAAAAAAAAAATTCAAATTTTACAGCAAGCGCTTTCACATGCTGTTGAAACGCTGGTATCCATGTTACAAGGTTAATAACGGCTTCTTTTATATAGAAATCAAATTGTTTTATAAATTTCAGTTTTACCAAATCTGTACATGAAAACAGTTACAAACAACTGAATTAAAAAAACGATTTTAGAGAAGATGGTGTTTGTACCAACTCCATGAAAATATTAGTAATTGTTTAACCATAAATTATTATGATGCAGTAGATTGAAAGACACGTTTCTGTACAAAAATTAGGGTAAAATGCGTCTAATGTATGATTGGTTGCACAATGGAAAATAGAAAAATAAAAATAAATAAGTAAAGCCTTTATTGGAAATTTAAAAGAAGCCGTTATTAACTTTGTAACATGGATATATCAGTTCTAAGTAAATTGCTTTTAAACATGTGTTTCGCTATTTTTTTTTTCCTTACAACTGATATATCAATAAGTAAAACAAACACTAATTCTACAATTATTTTCATCTACAAAATCAATTATATTAATTAATTCGATTCACATATTTAAATTTTTTAAAACTTAAAGAAGTTTTCTTTAAAATTGATTTTATGTATCTGAAAGTGAGTTTTTAAGTTAATTATATGATAAAAAACGCATTTAGCATCTTAGTTTTGTCCTGTTTATTTATTCAATTAGCAAGAATAATTAAAAAAAATAGTTTTGCGTAAAAGGTTTTAAATTTACCGACATAATTATTACAAGAAATCAAAAAATTCCGGGAAAAAAACCGTTTCTTTAAAAAGATAAACTTTGTGTATAACACAAGACTTTTATTTTTAGATAATTATTTAGACTGTTTAGATAATTATTAAATAAATTCCATTATCATTTAAAAGTGCTTCAATTAGTCTATATTCTTGTACTCTTAATTAATAATAAGTGCTCTATGTGATAATAAGACACTTTATAAAGAGAAATGCAAAAGACTCTTAAATATATATATATATATATATATATATTTGTTTAGTTATTTTTTTCGTTGATGGAAATGATTTTGCTTTATGTTTTCTCTTTCAATTGATAGTACGAAATGATAAAATCAGTGAGCACAAATTGATAAAATTCCCGATTAATGCGTTATTCATTTTTTTTTATTTATTAATTAATTCTGTTTAAAAAAATAGCATGATGCAAAGTGTTTCCATTAGACGACACTTAATTTCGCAAACTTCAAAGTAAGGTATATTTTTCTAATTACAGATTTGTTCAAAATGATGTAAATAATAATGTAAGGCGACAAATTTAGTTGTTATAATCTAGAAAATTTAGTTTCTACAAAAATTCAAAATAAAAAAAATTATATGATATTAGAGTCCCTATAATTATATTTAGTGAAATAACTATGGTAAACTAATATGATAAAACTTTTAAATCAAACGAAATCACAATTGTAATTAATCGAGTTATATTTCAGAATCTCTTAATTTTTACAGCTTTTTTAGGGTTTTTTAATAAGGACAGTTAGAAAATGCATTTTATTCAGTTATAATTCTTCTTAAGTTTAATATTCCATTCATTCATTCGACCCCGATAAATTAGTTCAAAGGACAAACAACTCCAATTTGAAATATCCTTATCAATAGCTTTTTAAAGTAGAGTTATTAGTTGTGAATAGTGTACTAATAGTAGACAATTTTACATTTTATTTCTAAATATAAGATTTCATTGTCGTGCTTACGTTCATCCAAATTTCTAATTACAACTATGTAAAAATTAATGAATGGTCTAGACCTAGGAGAAATATTAGTAAGCTTGCCTTCATTTTTTGTGATTCCGAATAAAATAAGCCAATCATAGTTTGCTTTGCATTTCAGGTAATATTTTATACCGTCGGTGTTTATATAACGACCGCATCCATACATTTTTTATTGTGTTTAATTTTTAATTTTATAACAGCATGTATTGCGAATAAGGATATCATTACAGGAAATGCGGTATGTCATCATAATCACTATCGAAAGGACTGCCCCAGGCGAATTTTATTATTATTATCGCACCACTATTAATTTTACATTAATTTTATAGTAAATTTATGCAGGCAAAATGCATATTTACCTGTGAAAATATATTATAAATTTTACTTTTTAGAAATAGTGGTAAGAAAAGAATATAAGAAAAGTCGTCTGTCGCAGCACCTTATGAGAAACTTTTTTTTTTCATGTTTGTATAATTATTTCCCCCGAGAAAGTAACGGTAAAAACTGCTAATATATATATATATATATATATATATATAACATATTTACCCCTTTAATAAAAAAGACTATAAATCATCATTATAAAAAAAAATCAATAAGTATAATCATTTTTATTTTTGAGAAAAGTATTTTGGCACACATTTATTATATTTAATATTATTTAATAATATTTCTTAAGAATACAAAATACATACATGCATGCATTAATATACATAATCATAAATATTGTATGTACATCAGAAATAATTTACATATCAACTTTAAATACATGATTCATTAAATTAATTATATAAATAAAACTATAACTGTCAGTATATATCTTCAAAAATACTTTTTCTAATTTTAATTAATTTAAAATATTTTTATTATAGTTTTTTCTAAACTATATTATTTACCCAACAGCAGTGAAATCTTTTAACTTTCTAAAATTTCTCATAAAACTATAAGAGCCTTAATTACAGTGGTTTCTATTGGTCCTAATGATCCTTTAATACGATGTTTCCAGTCGCATAAGTTTGTAATTTTGAAAGTTTTCACAATTTTAAGGAACTTCTCACATTTCTACAACTTGTTTAAGCAAGAAATTTCTCTGCATAATAATTTGTTTAACCTAGTTAATTTTCTTCACAGATTTAATTATAATCTATTTTCGTGAGAATATAAACAACCAAAATCATGAATATTTAGAGAAACCAGATTATAATTATATATTTTTTTATTTATTATTCAAAAAAGAAAAAACAAGTTTATCATTAGATATTTATCATCACATTCGTTACATTTTATGTATTTGGAAATCGTAAAATCCAAGATTTATTATTATTATTATTATTATTTATTATTATTATTATAGAATGTCTTTATGTTTTTCTTCTAGTAAATTTTAAGGGCAATTCGTCAAAATAGGTGTAATGAGTTGTATTTTTACAATAAATGTTTCATAGGAATATAAATAATGGGACATACATCATATATAAACGTATAATAAACATATACCTTATTTTATTTAAATGTATTTTAGTGTTAAATAACTAAACCTGCATTTAAATTGGTTTACCTTCTAAACATATAGTGCTCTTAGATCAACAAAATAAATCAACTGAAAAATCATAAATCAAAGTATAATGAGGATTCCAATTAATTTGAATGAATCAGCATTTAATAATATAAATCAATATTACAGTGTTTTATGTGATTAGGCCATTTTTTTAAAATACATTTTAGTATAACATTAACCTTTTACAGGCCAGTTTTACGTAATTGGTAACATAGAATTAAAATTTCTTTAAAAAATCCAATTTCATCAATATCGAATTAAAACCATAGCACATTAAAAAAAAAAAAAAAAAAAAAAACTTCCTTGATTTATTAAAACATAAGCCCAATATTTTGTAATAAACGTGGAAATTGACAGAAAATTATATAAATGCCTATTTTTAAAAATCCTTTTCCCCTGCTTGTCATGAATATAATAATATAAATAATCGCATCTGGTTTCAGTACACAAAATAAATCACATTGTTTAAAATATATGAGATTTATATATTCCCAGTAATAAATATTATGTTAATATATTAAAATGAATATATAAATATATTTTTAATAATTTGAATATCTGTAAACTAAAGCATTTTAAGGTAAAGTATACACAAAAAGAATTAAGTAGATTCCTGGATCTCAATTCTGCCTGTAAAAGGTTAAAAGAAACTTCGTCAAAAATATCTTTTAAAAAAAATCGCAATATTTCGTTAGAATTCATTATTCACGTATCATCAATTGTATTAGAATTTTAATAAGAAACATTAATTAAACTGTACTCAAAAAAAAAAAAAAAAAAAAAAAAAAAAAAAAAAAAAATCGTAATTTTTCATATAAAAAAAAAAGCTAATAAAATCATACAACTTTCAACTCACTTCTCAGTGAGGATAATCAAAATTTAATTATCTGTATAAGTGCATTATTTGTGGAAATTTAGTTCATTTACGCGCTTTTGAATATCTACACTCTCTACAGACGACATAAATTTAACATAAGTATTTTCTTGATGAAGGAGAAATAATAATAATAATTGCATTTCATGTATCTTTCTCCATAAGTAGAACAACCACTTGCTTTAATTAAAGGTTCATTCTTGTGATAAAGAATTTCACGTACGTGATCTAATATCTCTTTTACTAATTAAATATAAAGATTCTGCAAAAAATATTCGATACAAAAACTTCTGAGTTGTTTCTAGTTTTAGCATTGTTTTATTATAAAGAATACATATTTTAGGTACACATGGTGCACTAAGTATTCAACAAAAATTTTACATTTATAATTATTTGTGATTCTTAACTTAAAGTAATTGAATTATTTATGATTTGTATGATAAGACAAATTCTAGGATAATAAAAGTTTGATGGACAAACTGCATGTGTGGTTTAATAAAGACTATGTTTGAATGCATAGGTGCACACAGTTTCTATATCCCCAGAATACACACACTTAGAAATACAAATACACACGTACGCGTAACTACACACATACACACACACACACAAACAAACAACAACAACAAAAAAGGTTTCTATTACTATTTTTTACTTAAATTTTCCTATCGAACTCTTATCATTCTTATTTTAGAGATGTATTTTGTATTTATGCATTTTTCTGCTACTTTACTTAATGTAAAATTTATTTTTATGCCTAGCTATAAAATCAATAAATTTCAATTTATTGTCTTTAATTCAATGTTTTTAATTTTTTAAATCTTACATTTAATAAAATTAATTTTCTTAATTTACTAAATGGGCCTCCTAATAATTTCTTTTATATTTTATTATTAAAAATAAATAAATATAATATTATACTTTGGCATAAGAACTTTAATTATATTGAATTTTCTAAATATCTTTCAGCTCTAGATAGTCTAAGCACTATTATTGCTCTTATTCTAAATATAAATCTCTTGCCAATCAAACTCATGGAAATGTCATTACTGTTCATGTAAATATTGCAAAAAAAAAAAAAAAAAAAAAAAAAAAATCTTAAGAAATGTCATTACTGGAGATGTAAATATTGATAAAACTTACCTTAATAAAGTAAATGAAATTTGACATTAAATTGATAGTTTATTACTTATATAATATATACGGATTGTAATATATCAGTAGAATATACCTGCTTAGATATTTACTTTTCTTGACAAATTTAAATTAGATTTAGTATGTAAAATGAATAAATTTTCGAAATTCTGATATTACAATTTCGGGAAAAATAATTTCGCAAAGTTTTACAGAATTAATTTATTATTACAAGCATCCTATTAATTATACTTTAATGTGTTAAAATATTACAACTTATTTTTGAAACTATCAACAACACAATTAATTTTGTAAAATCTTCAGAAACTATTGAGGTTAAAAAAATAAAAGTAATTAAAAAAAAATGTATTTTTTAGCATTATGAATTAATAAACTCTCTCTCTAAAAATAATTATTATAATTTATCTCTGTGTAAAATATTTATAAAAAAGTAGTTTGAAATAGATTATCAGAAGTAATACTTTTCTAGCCTTAGGAGTATAATAGTTATGATCTATCTTACTTTTTTTTTATTAACTCTTAGTTAAAAATTTTTAGAGACTTAATTTTCTTTCTCATTTAATGTGAAATGCATTACTCAGTAAGAAGTCTAATTGAAACTTCGGACATTAAAATAAGCAGTCTCATGAAAACTTTAATAGTCTCATAAACATAAAATATAATTAAAAATATTTGTATTTTATGTATTTTATTTCATTTTTTAATAATCGTAATGTTTTTTATAAATAAGAGTTTAACTATTAAAAGTTTTCGTAATAGATTCATATATAAATTTATCAGTCTTCTTTAAAATAAAATTTTGTAGATGAGAAATATAACTTCAGTATTAGACTCATATGCCAGCCAGTTTCACTATATAAATAAGTTTATAATATAGTAACTAATTTTCAGCTATTTTTCATATTGAATAAAATGTGCATCAATTCTGGTTATACTCTTTCTTTATAAATTCCAGGATCAGTTAATTTCACAGAAGAAAGTAAAGTGCTAAGTTCGAATCCAAGTAGTTTCTTTTGAATCTTTTTAACCCGATTTTCTGGAAAACTTATATATATATATATATATATATTTAAATAAAAGATAGAAATAAAATATTTATTCTCGTAGAATGGTAGGATCATCTATTTAGTATGTAAAGGGTATTGGGATATATAGATAATGAAATTATTATCCGTAAAATGGTAACTACCAGAAAGAGAGTATTATATAAAAGTTTTGGGGTCAAACTTTTTTTTTTTTTTTTTTTTTTTTTTTTCGAATTCTTCTCTATTTTTCAGAGATACAATTAATTTTTTAATATAAATAAAATTGAAAATTTTATTAATTTAAATATTCTATACAATTTTATATGTTTTACCATAGACGAGTTACAATGAAAATTGTATAGAAAAAATAACTGTAGCAAAATTAAATATAAATATTGATAAAAATCTCTTTTAAAATATAAATACAAAATTAAAAATATTTCAATGCATGCAGTGATACATTTTTAATTATTAAGAACTGCATAATTATATTCTAAAATAACTGCTCACGACTAGTTTTTAAGAATTCATTAATAAAAAAAAGTCAATATTTAACACAAATAATCTGTCTAAATCTTGTTATCCCTTAATTAAACATGTTTGCTGATAATTTCAGTCTAGTCACAGAAAAGGAGCTTAGAAGCTTTGTCAACTAATATTGAGTGATATTTCGGCTTAACTAGAATCTTAAAGTACACAATGAAGATATTATTAATGCATGAGGTATTATATTATTCAGAATACTTGACACACAGATATCGTTAGGGTTTTGTTAAGTAATCTGACATATATATATATATATATATATATATATATATATATATATATATATATATAGATATTATAGATAGAGAGATAGATAGATATACTCTATTAATATATATTGTTATACAACGCTAACATTAATGCAATAATATTTGAAGAATTATTATTTTAATAATTATAATGTGTTTATATAAATTTGAGGAATATGTGAACACAATTAATTTCGCAGTGGAGCATGAAATAGTTCGTGAAGGATTAAAATATTTCCATTATTTCTTGATTATGCCATTTATTATCGTAAATTATTTAATGATATTAGAATGCTATATCATTTTCAAAAATATTTTCTAGAGCTTTTATGTTTTTAATTTTAAAAATGTACACCGAAAATTATTTCTAATTTATTATCGTAAGTATGCACCATGGTTATCAAAAATATAATATTGTAACGTCACAGTTTGCTAATTATTTCAAGAAGAATAAAATATTCATCCATGGTTTAACAATTATTTATTAAATAAAGTAAAAATAATGAAAATTAAAAAGAACATGAACTGTTTGAAGAGAGCACGAGAAGTAAAGAAAAAATCCCGGTTGTCCTAGGAATTAAAAAATTTGGATATTTTTCTCTCTTGTGTGATGGTTGGGAGAAATGGTCACCAACCTTTGGCGAATATTTAACTGTATGGTTTGCTTAAATACAAGTGAAATTCAGGGTGTAAATAGTGTAAATACAAGTAAAATTAAACTGTATATTTATTTTTAAAAAAGGCTCAGTTATTTCAAACGAAATACATTAACGAAATTTAACGTAGCCTTTTAGGTACCAACGGCGTACGTTACAATATGCATATCCAATGCATCATTGTAATTTGTAGGATATGAATTTATTCATGCTGTTCAATATTTTCAGTGTTATAAGGTATTTTTTATTTTTAAATTAAATGAAAAAAATGATTTTTGGTATGTTTAATACTATTTATGTAGCATTTATTAAATGCATTCTGCATGGATTAATGAAAACAAATAACATAATATTATTTGAATAAAACAATTTGTCGATTTCGCAATATATCCATATTAAGCAAATATTCAGCTACTTTTAAGTTTCTGCGATTTTAAACCAAATATTTTTAAAACTTGTATTATAACAACTACATACATAGAAAATTTGTAACTTAGAATCTCAGATGTTCATCATTAATTTGCGTATCATTACTTAACTAGAAATTCATTTAAAAATTAACAGCTTCTTTCTATGGAAGTTTCATAGTGAGATTATTTACCGATATTAATGTTTTGTACGCAACATTTGCTTTTTTTATATACCGATGTTTAGTAAAACAAAACAGCCAGCAGAATAGGCAATATTTATAATTATATACACAGCAAGAGAATGATAAAAATTGATTTAATAGTGAAAAGTTGATAATGTTAATTTTACACAAGTAATATATTGCACCTTAGAATAAAATAAAACAAAATAATATAAAATGTGGCAAACGTTATAAAAATATTGCAATTTCGTGATTCAATGTTTGTATTCTTACCTCAAAGCATCGTTTCAGGCCATATAAAAAATGAATAATTATAAATATATTTTCTCGTTCACATTTTTGTATAAAGTTATTTAATTGTCCCTCAAGAAATGTTCATCATCATGTCATAGTATTTTATTCCTTACTCAAAATTGCTAAGTAAAGCCTATTTTTGATTTCCATTCGTATGCTTTAGTTGTTTTTAGGAATATTGAAGGCCTCCTGTATACATAATTTAATGTTAGATTTCGTAAATACGATTCTTAAAAACGGCTCTACGGGTTTTCTTCGAACTTGCCAAATAATCCCCTTTTTAAAAATCCGTTAATATGTAATAGTTAGTTTTAACAATTTTCTTTAAATTTCCTACATAAACCCTGTTGAGATTTTTTTTAGCATGTATTACTCGTCTACTAAAGAGAAATTAACAGGCCTTATGCGCAGGTAGTGAAGATACAGATATAAGACAGGAGTGAATCAAGAAATGGCTATAACAAAATTTTTAACTCATTATGTAAACGTTCATTTATAAGCGTATGTATCAATTTGTAGTTACAGGAAAATTGTTAAATTTGTCTAATTTATTCAATTCTATGTCTTTCGACCACAGTCTAATATTTCCAATATTACCATGCTCAGCCACCCCCAGAGGATGGTGGGAAGTAGTGCATTGAAAGTAATGATGCGCGGGACTGAACTCTTTGCGACTGCTCTGAGAAGGTGGTTTACTAGTTGCTCACAAGAATCGGTAGAGGTGCGTTGCGCCTTTGAACAATCAAACATGAACTAATGCTAAATAATAATCTTATTCGTATTAAGTCAATTTTATCATACTTACATATCTTAAGTTGTCATGTAGCCAATAAATTCTATTCGTCAAAGATGGATTCGATTTTAGAATTATTTGTGTGAGCCTTTGTCGTTTTCTCATCCCGAGATGCTGGTAGAGGGTGAGTAGATTTAAACTTATTCTCATTTATCCTAATGCATGTTATATTGATTTCATAATCGACTTAAATTTGAATCTAAATCATAATCGTATGGAAATTCTTATTGTCAGATATTCTAGGTTTAATATAAATTCAATCGTAATTCTTATAAATGAAAATTAGTCGTATATTTTTCTTTAGCTTCATAGCCATTAGTGGTCCGTCGAAAACGGAGCCTCAATTATTGATTAATTAGATAATTAATTGTAATTCGTTAAATAAAAAAAATGAAAATTGATAAAATTATCTTGTTTATGTCGTATAAAATTCACTGAATAAGAACTTTAAGTGAAGTTAAAATCAATTTGTTGAAATGAATCATTAATATGGAGTAAAACGTAATTCAAAGTAGTTTTGGTTTCAAAAGTTTTCGTGTATACGTAATAGTTTCGGTTTAGAAAACAAAAGTAATTCAAGGTCTTTGGGTTTGTAAAGTTTTGATTTGAACTTACTTTTGGTTTCAAATGTAACAGGTTCGGTTTAGAATATAAAACGTAATTCAAAGTAGTTTTGGTTTCAAAAGTTTTGATGTATACTTAGTAGTTTCGTTTTGAGAGAAAACGTAATTCAGAGAACTTCTGGTTTCTAAACGTAATAGTTTCGGTTTAGAATTTAAGCAACAAAGATTCATATTAAATAATAATTGAATAAATTTGAGTATGAGAATGCAAAAATTGCATTTAATATTTTATTAGATTATTTATTTCAGTAAAAAAAAAAATCTGTTTTCTATGTGTTGTTTCTTTTTTATTCGTTCTTAATTTTCATATTTTACTTCCTGATCTGCTGAAAAATTATTTAATTCAATCGATTAATTCATATTTAAATTTAATTATTTGTTATTAGTTTGCTCAAAAAATGGGTAGAAAAGGTCGTACAAAAACAAATGATGTAGAACAGAGAGCGTTGTTCCCAAAATCTAATGAAATGATAAAATTTTAAAATGTTATTAAGGAAATCGATTTTATAAAATCAAAAGTCAATGGTTGTGATAGTAGCGATCAAGCCAGATTAAAGATCCTAAAGGATAAGGTAAATGCATTGGAACAGAAATTAGAGGAAATAGTTACAAAATTTCCGAAGAGGAAAACTTTGAAGAAGTGTTAAAAAATCGGGACATTCTGTTAGAATTATCAGTTGTATTAGAAAGAAATCGCAATCAAATACTCCAAATGTAAATAATGATGCACGTACCAAGCCAGGGACTTCTGTTAATTCGTATATTAGTCTCCCTAAGCTTGAGATACCTTTTTTTTTACGGGGATAATGAATCTTGGTTGTCATTTAAAAATTTATTTAAATCATCTATTTTGGATAATGACAGCCTTAGTGATGTTGAAAAGCTACAATACCTCCAATCGTGTGTAAGAGGTAGTGCATCAAAACTTATTCGTGGATTTGCTTTACAATCGGAAAATCTTAAACACTGTTGGGAAATCCTTAGTCAGCGCTATGAGAATAAACGCCAATTAGCTATAACTCAAATAAATAAGATCTTTTCGGTAAAGGTAAACAAAGCGGATGATCTTAAATCGTTTTTTAATTTAATAGATACTTGTAACGAAGCGGTGAGAAATTTATCGACCCTCTGATTGGAATCGAATCCTCTTAGCGATCTTATTCTTATAAATATCATGATTTCAAAATTGAATTCATCCGTTAGGCATAGATGGAGCTCAGTCTAGAGAATACGCAAACTATTCACGATTTGAACTCGTTTCGTACATTCATTGAAAGGGAGGCGTCGAGTCAAACAAAACTTGAAAATAAACCAAGGATGTTTAAGAAGCCAGTAGAAGGTAGTATTATAAAAAAATCTAGTGTGAATAATTCAATAATAGTCAAAGAAAATAAATGCGTCGCCTGTTCTCAAGTACATCAATTGTTTAAATGCCCCAAATTCAATAGAATTAATGTTCAGGAGCGATGGGACTTAGTTAAATCTAAACCATTATGTGAAAATTGTTTGCGAACTAACCATCAAGTGCGACAATGTAGAATTAATATTAAATGTAAGGTATGTGCAGGTTCACATCACACTCTTCTGCACATTTACGCACAGAATTCTGCAGATCAGGGAGGTGGCCTTCTTACTACGCCTGTGTCAAATAGTGCACAATCTAATGCAAATTTTAATCAACAAAGAGTGTTATTATCTACTGCCCTTATAAGGGTTAGGTCACCTAACGGTAAAATTATTCAATGTCGGGTGTTAGTTGATAGTGCCTCACAAAATAGTCTCATAACAAAGGAATGCATTGAGAAGCTAAATTTGCCTTTGTATGGCACTTCTCATCGACTTGTAGGCATAAACGGTCTGCCCGCAGAAACTGTTTTAAATTTCACGGAATTTTGATTCTCGCCATATTTCGCTAACGAGTATAGAAATTTGAAGGCACTAGTAGTAAATAGGGTTACTGCCCCTCTGCCAAATTTCCGGGTGAGGACGACGTCTTGGCCACACACAAAAAATCTTCACTTAGCCGACATGAATTTCTCCAAGCCACAACCGATAGATGTGCTGTTAGGCGCAGACATTCTCTCATCATAAATTTGTGGCAAACCAGTACATGGAAAGCCAGGAGAACAATCTGCCATTCCCAGTTCACTCGGTTACTTACTGAGTGGCCCCTCTCAAGGGATGGAATGGAGCCAGAATCTACTCATAGTCAGACTTTACATTGTTTAAACTGAAACGCATTCTTTGACAATGAACCAATAATATCTTCTAAGGGTGTTGAAGACGAAGCCGACCCGGCCGAAGTATTATATAAATCTTCTACCAAGCGCAGCCCCGAAGGGCGCTATGTTGTCAAATTACCCCTCCATGATGAGATAGATTTGGGTGAAAGTGCAAACTGTGCACTAAAAAAGTTTAAAGAACGAAGCTCGATTTGTTCAGAACCCTAAACTAAAAAAAAGAATATTGTCTGTTTATGTGCGAATATTCAGATCTAGGTCATATGACCCTACTTCCAGCTGAGGAACTTAATCGTAAACCAAATTATTATATGCCTCATCATGGAGTTATAAATGAAAATAGTAGCACTACCAAACTACGGGTAGTGTTCAATGCGTCGGCCTTGACAACAAATGGCCAATCACTTAATTCTAACATGTATAAAGGGCCAAAACTTCAAACGAGTATCTTTAACAATCTGATTAGATTTAGAGTAAATAAAGTCGCTCTCTCTAGTGATATAAAGAAGATGTTTCGACAAATTCTAGTCGCAGAGACTGATAGAACCTTTCGAAGAATATTTTGGAGGGCCAATGTGTCAGATCCACTCCGTGTTTATCAGTTGAACACGGTTACTTATGGCACAGCCTGTGCACCATTTTTAGCCCTGCGTACCATGCAACAATTACTGATAGATGAGGAAACCAATTTTCCCGTAGCTGTGCAGGCTGCCCGTAATAACCTGTATATGGACGATCTCCTTGGAGGGTTGAAACAATCGAGGCCGCTCAAACCTTGGTAACAGACCTTCAGGCTTTATTTAATGCTGGGAGATTCAAGCTGCGAAAATGGGCTTCAAATTGTGTGGAAGCTCTAGTTCATGTCCCAGAAACTTTAAAATCAACAAATCAGGAATTATCATTAAACCCTAAACAATCCCAACGTATTTTGGGATTAAACTGGAATTTGACATCGGATACATTGCAGGTTAGAGTTAACACCGAAGAAAGCGTCACAACAAAAAGACAAGTATTGTCAGTAATTGCACGAATCTTTGACCCTTTGGGTTTCTAATCCCCTGCCACTTTTCATTTAAAATTGCTCCTACAAGATGTTATGAAAGCAAAAGCTTGGAAGGGATGATCCTCTACCACCAGACATTCAAAACAGGTGGAATGAATTTTATGACAAAATTGCCTCCTTTGAGGTCATGTCAGTACCTAGATTTTTAAATTTGAAATCCAAATCTATTTACCAGATACAGGGATTTTGTGATGCTTCAACAAAGGCATATGCCGCCGTAATTATATACGCCCAAGTCAATGCTCATCTTTAAAATTGATTGCAGCTAAAATTCGACTAGCACCTTTAAAACCCATAACATTACCCAGATTGGGCAGCTGTATTGTTATCGGAACTTTTGTCAGTCGTCCAGAGCTCGCTAAATTATCCGGTTGGGGAAATTCTCCTATGGGCAAACTCCACAATTGCTCGTAGTTGGATCTTAAATCCACCCTTAAAAGGCAACACATATGTCCTACACAGAGTCAACAAAATCAAATCTCTGACAGACCCAACTACATGGCATCACTTACCAAGCAAATACAAACCAGCGGACTGTGCAGCCCGTGGGCTGTTTCCTGACAAATTAAAGAACTTTGACTTGTGGTGGTCTGGACCTAGTTGGCAAAAGATCCCAGCCTCAGATCACGAATCAAAGATTTCGACCTCAGCCCAATGTACAGTTGTGAGCACTCCTGGACTAATAGAGTCAAACCCAATGAATGAATCCGTGATAGAGGATTTGGTTTCAAAAATTTCTTCGAGTACAAAACTTTTTCGCGTAGTTGCATTTATTAAGCGATTCATAAATAATCTTCGAAACACTACAAAGTTGAAAGGACCAGTCTCAGTGCAAGAAATTTCAGAGACTAGAAAAATTGTTATTAAAGTCATCCAACAAAAGTCCTTTGCTTCAGAAATCGCCCTTTTGCAACGCGGCCAACCCGTTGCAAACAATAGTAAATTAAAATCTCTTAATGTGTTTATTGATTCAGAAACGCTATTGCGAGTGGGAGGCAGAACTGACAAAAACAAGACCCTACCATATGACACTAAACATCCTTTATTGTTACCTAAAAATCACCCTTTTACATCCTCTCTAATAAGACATTTCCATTTTTATAGTCTTCATGGAGGTGTCGACCTAGTGTTAAATTTAATTCGCCAGTATTACTGGATTCCTGATGGTAGATAAACTGTTAAAAAAGAGCTTCGAAAATGTGTCACTTGTGCCAGAGTCCAACCAACCCCAATTCAGCAAATGATGGGTGACTTACCCAGTGCAAGAGTCAACCCTTGTCGACCATTCCAACATGTCGGAATTGATTATGCAGGCCCTATTCAAACGAAGTGTGACCATAAACGGAAAAGTATAAAATTTAAATCTTATTTAGGTATTGTTATTTGCATGTGCACCAAGGCAATACATATTGAGTCAGTTAGTAGTTTATCAACCGAACAATTTTTAAATTCCCTACAAAGATATATCTATCGTCGAGGATGTCCTACAGACATCTACTCCGATAACGGTCGCAACTTTGTTGGTGCCCATGCCCATTTAAAAGGGCTAATGACACTTTCAAGGGAAAACGCTATACAAAATTATGTCATCAATAAAGAAATTCATTGGCATTTTATGCCTCCTTACGTGCCCAACTTTGGCGGCGTATGGGAATCATCAGTGAAATTGGCTAAACGCCACTTGCTTAAAACTTGTAAAGGCAGTTGTCTAACATTTGAGGAGTTTAATACTATTCTCACAAATATTGAAGCGTGCTTAAATTCACGCCCTTTAGTCCCACTTTCAACCGAGCCCAACAACTATCTCGTACTTACCCTAGGACACTTCCTAATTGGAGCTCCGCTTCTTCAGCTTCCTGAACAATCTATTAATCCTACTAATAAATCATGTACAAGTTTTTCTTCCAGGTGGACCCTCCTTCAACAGCTTAAGACGAATTTTTGGAGAACTTGGCAACGATCCTACCTTACTTCTCTGCAGTCAAGAGCAAAATGGCAAAAAGGTGTCACACATCTGCATCCTGGTCAGCTCGTCCTAGTCTTGGAGCCCTCTACTCAGCCAACACAGTGGAACTTGGCCAGAATTCTGGACTTGCATCCTGGTGATGATGGCATCGTAATAATCGTTACTCTGAAGACGCCATCTGGAGTAATCAAAAGACCTGTGAATCGCATCGCCAGTCTACCATGCTCTGCCACCCCCCAGAGGATGGTGGGAAGTAGTGCATTGAAAGTAATATTGCGCGGGACAGAACTCTTTGGGACTGCTCTGAGTAGGTGGTTTACTAGTCGCTCACAAGAATCGGTAGAGGTGCGTTGCGCCTTTGAACAATCAAACAAGGAATAATGCTAAATAATAATCTTATTCGTATTAAGTCAATTTTATCATACTTACATATCTTAAGTTAAGTCATGTAGCCAATAAATTCTATTCGTCAAAGATGGATTCGATTTTAGAATTATTTGTGTGAGACCTTGTCGTTTTCTCATCCCAGGATGCTGGTAGAGGTTGAGTAGATTTAAACTTATTCTCATTGATTCTAATGCATGTTATATTGATTTCATAATCGAGTTAAATTTGAATCTAAATCATAATCGTATGGAAATTCTTATTGTCAGATATTCTAGGTTTAATATAATTCAATCGTAATTCTTATAAATGAAAATTAGTCGTATATTCTTCTTTGGCTTCATAGCCAGTAGGTAATGGAAGATTCGTGGTTGTTGCAAACAAGAATTTTTAATATGAAATTTGTATATTATAACTTGTATATTATAATATTAATTTTAAAAATATATTGAAAATATATATTATTTCTTTATATTAATCCAACTTTTAAATGAATATATTTTATAAATTTCTATTACTATTTACTCTTTAATTCTTATGTACTACATTTTCAAAGAATAAAATACGTTAATTTCATCTATATAACTTTTCATTTTTTTTTTAAGAAAGCATAGTTACTTATAAGGGTTTTCTTACTAGAATGCTTATAAAAATATTTTAAAATAATTAGTAATTTACATTAATAAAGCTTTAAGAAAAATTGTTGATGACTTTTATATTTTTGCACTTTTTTTACCGGAAAGAAATAATAGATTATCTGAAAAAAATATTTTTTTTTTCATAAACCCATTTCTCAACTCGCACTAAAATGCATTACGGTTGAAAATAAAGCAAACACCGAAAAACTACTATAATAAGCTGACTCTGAAATTCACGTTTTATTCATGTTTAGTATGTAGTCGATCTCGAATAAGTGCTAACTGAATATTTCACAAACACGCATTGTCAAGTACTTCCTTATGCATGACTGACCCCATTGCATTCATGTGGGATAAAAACATCTAAACTTGTTGCAGACCAATATTTTAGAGAGCTTTTAGCAGAATATGTGTTATAATGGTATCTAAAAAATTTAAAATAAGAAATGTGCATGAATTTTACATGATCAAATGTACTGTTATAAGCATAACAATAGTTCACGAATTGCAAAGTATATGTATTCGTACATGTTTCTGATGCATTAAAATTTATTTTTGTTTTCAGTTTAAAAAATACATTATCTTTCTTTGTGAGCAAATCGATAGTTTTATTTTTCCCAAAGAAAGAAAAAAAATCCATGTCATTTAGTCTTTGAGAAAATCCATTGGTAAAAAGATTCAAGTCAGAAATTTAGCATTAATCTTTGGTATAAAATATTTAATTCATTTTTTTCCCTTTATTATATGAAGGTTGACAATCACTGAATGGTATAACGGGTATAAATCACCATAATCCCTTTTTTCCTAATCGATTCGTCTGATTAGTTTATAGTTAGCTTAGCTTTATTTTTCGTCTCCTGAAAAATCAAGAATATGGACTTAAATCCTTTATACTAATCAGTACAGATATTTTCTAAGGATAAAAATTTAAATTTAGATCAAGATTATATTATTAAGTGTATATAAACATATTAAATGAAGCAAAATTAATTTTATGAAAACAATTTTGATAGAGTTTTGTATAAGTTGAAATTTTGATAGTTAATATTTTCCTTACTACACATTCTTGAAATTTTATACTTGAAACTTTGTCATTTTAATACTCAGATTCGATATTTTTTTTTCTTATGATATGTATTTTTACTTTTTAATGTAGAGTTCTTTTTGATAAAATTTAGAAAACTTCTGATAATCTTCGCAAGAAAAAATATTTTAAAGAAGTTGCTAAATTCTTACTGGTATTTAGTGTAAAATATTTATGAAAAAATTGTTTGAAATAGATTATCAGAAGTAATATTTTTCTAGCCTTAGGAGTATAATAGTTATGATCTATCTTTTTTTTTTTTTTTTTTTAATAATCTTAACACTTAGTTAGAAATTTTTAGAGACTTAATTTTCTTTCTCATTTAATGTGAAATACATTATTTAGTAAGAAGTCTAATTGAAACTTCGGACATTAAAATAAGCAGTCTCGTGAAAATTTAATAGTCTCATAAACATAAAATATAATTAAAATATTTGTATTTTGTACATTTTATTTCATTTTTTTTAATTATCGTAATATTTTTTTTTTTTTTTTTTTTTTTTTTTTTATAAATAAGAGTTTAACTATTAAAAGTTTTTGTAATAGATTTTTAAAAATTCCAGGATGAGTTAATTTCACAGAGGAAAGTGAAGTGCTAAGTTCGAATCCAAGTAGTTTGTTTTGAATTTTTTTAACCCAATTTTCTGAAGAAAAAAAAAATCATATATTTATGTAAAAAGAAGAAAGAAAATTTTTATACCCATAAAATTGCATGATCATTAATTTAATATATAAAGGGCACGTTAGTGTAAGTAAAGGGTATTAAATTTTATATATATATATATATATATATATATATATATATATATAATTTAATACCCTTTACTTATAGTTAAGTGCCCTTTATTTACTAAATTTATGATCATGCGATTTTATGGGTATAAATATTTACATAAATACTTTTTTTTTTCAAATTCTTCTCTTTTCAACGACACAATTAATTTTTGAATATAAATAAAATTTAACATTTTATTAATATAAATTTTCGATACAATTTCATGTTTTACCTTAGAAGAGTTACAATAAAAATTATATAGAAAGAAAGAAATTTGTCAAAATTAAATATAAATATTGATACAAATCTCTTTTAAAACATTAATACAAAATTTACAATATTTCAATGCATACAGTGATACATTTTTAATTATTAAGAACTGCATAATTATATTCTAAAATAACTGCTTACGACTCCTTATTAAGAATTTATTAATTAAAAAAACAAAAAAGTCAATATTTAACACAAATGATCTGCCTAAATCTTGTTATCCCTTAATTAAACATGTTTGCTGATAATTTCAGTCTAGTCTCACAAAGGGAGCTAAGAAGCTTTGTCAACTGATATTGACTGATATTTCGGCTTAACTAGAATCTTAAAGTACACAATGAAGATATTATTAATGCATGAGATATTATATCATTCAGAATATTTGACACACAGATATCGTTAGGCTTTTGTTAAGTAATCTGGCATATATATATATATATACAGAGAGAGATATATATACTCTATTAATATATATATATATTAATATAATAATATTTGAAGAATTATTATTTTAATAAGTATAATGTGTTTATATAAATTTGAGGAATATGTGAACACAATTAACCTTTACGTAGGGGCTCGGACAGCATCTGTCCGAGAAAAAGTGAGATCTTCTGAGGGGCTGTGACACTTTTCGTCTTGCAGAAGGGGAAGAAATTTAAGAAGAGAAGAAGGGCTGAGATTGTGGTCGTAAAAGTGTCAAATCGGTAAATAATGACCTTTCACTGCAATATCGTACTTGAGTGTGTCTCCTTTTAATCACACTTAAGTTGTGGAAACCTATTCTTCCTATGCATATAGTGAAAGTTCTCATGTGTTTACTAGTTTTTCTGCTTAATTTGAGATTGATTTACATTTTAATTAAAGAGATAAAATGACGAAATACTTTATTTAAAAATAAATAGAATATATTGTTGTGATATGGGGTGAATTATCCGATTCTCATTTCAGTCTTCAGTAGTTAACTATAATTATTTATTTTATTATATATTTTATATTCACATTATCATTCTACATTTACATTAAATATAAATTATTTTATATTTAATAGTTTAAGCCCAAACTTTTACCATCAAAATTTAAATATTTGAAAAAACAGTTTAACATTAAAGCGATATTAAAACTTGGAATCAAAAATTCAAAATACATCGAAAATAATGAATAAATATTAATTTAAATACTAAGATTTGAGATATAGTTTGCATATTAAGAAAAATTAAACCACTATAAACGCCCATGACTAAACTTGGATTCGAACCTTGCTCCTATAAATTGGTGGCCAGAGCGCTAACCAGGGTATCAGATAAATAGCGAATAATTAGAAAAGAGAAAAATAGAATGTAATAGATATATTTATAGATAGATTAAAATACCTATTAAATAGTTAAAATATAATATTAATCAGTTTGGAACTGATTCTAACTGGACAGTTTAAAGTGTAAAATTTGAATATGAGATGAGGAAACTTTCTAATTAACGAAATTAATATACGAATTAATATAAGAAATTTCTAATTAACTTCTTTAAACAACTGAGCAAATTAATTTTGGAAAGATTTATTTGGTATAAAATTCTGTGTGAGAGGGCACAATATATCATGTTTTATGTACTCTATATATCATTCCGTATTCATTATGAATTAATTATATACGCACCAAACAATACATTCAAATTTATCACAGAAAATCTGATATGTTGTGGCCATCACAAAATTTTCTTTTGTATAATTTCTTACAAAAATTCACTCAGTACAAATTATTTAAGAAAATTATTTTTCATGATAAATGTGGACGATTTTTATCTCACAGAAAACCCTAAGAGTCAAAAGAAAGCTAATTTTGTGCGCTATAGACGACATCTGAAAAATACGTTTTCTTTGGAAGTATTTTTTTTTTATATATATCGGTAACTTTTTAAATTTTGTTTTAAATTACTACAGATCTATGTTTCAAACATTTGTTTTAAAGGTATTGACGAGTTCTCTTAAAAAATACATCCTTAGAAATTAGGTATAGGGAGGGAAGTGATGCCCCTAAATTTTATCTATTTTTTCCTTTTTGACAAATTCTATTATAAATAAATTCATATATATTTTTCAATTTCACATTGAATGGTTAAAAATAATTCTCAATATGTACATTTTTACAAAATTTCGTCCTGTACTGCCATAAAGTGAAGAATTTTAGAACTTTATAAAATTTAGCAATTAATAGATACATGATTAATACCAACAGCATTCAAATATAAGTAATTTTAATTCAATTTAAAAGTTAGCACTCTATATAATTCTTTAAATTTATATCTTCAGTTGAGGAAATGAAGTACTTTGAAAGCTTTTAGTCTCTTATAACTTTAAATGTTTCTTATAATATATGATAATACTAATAATAAATAATTCATCATTATAATGATCAGACACCAGAAGGAAGACGGGAATTAATGAACAAACAACAACATATGGAAACGAAGCCTTATACACGGCAAAAGTTATTTAAAAAGTCAATATGCATTGTTTCTAAAACATTACTGGATGAGATTATATAATAGAAAATAATTATAATAACCAGAAGAAGAAGAAGGAGCTGAGGCCACCACGGCTTAAGACGGGTGGATTAGGTTAAACTAGTTTGGTGCCCAACGTTTTTCCAAATCCTTTGCAAAATCAAATGGTAACAAAGTAAAAATGAAAATTATATTTACCGTAAAAAGAGAAAAAAATGTAGCAAAAAGGAAAATTTAAAGCTTAACGAGAAAACCATGAAAGATTTAATTAATTAACATAGTATTTATATGACTATGAAGAAAAAGAAAATATGTATAATAATAAATACAATAAAGGCGATGTTAATTTAAACATATGCTATGTATTAATTACAGTTAACCCCCATTTTGAAACTTAAATAATTTATTAAATTTATAAATTTTACATAGTAATGTTAATATTTAATATTAAAATTGTTATAATATATTTCAATCGAAATATATTTGCTGCATAAAATACATAAAATCAAAAATTAATTGTATATAACTGAAATGCAGTGATTCTTTCTTTCTTCTTCTTTCTTTAATTTTGTTCAACAAAAAAAGAAAACAGATTACTGTGAAAATTAACGCTTAGAAATCGAATAATATTTATATTTAAAAAACTCTTTCAAAAAGAACAGTCAAAGATAGTCGTTTCAAGTATCTTTCTGTATTTCTCCAAAATGATTTTTTGGAGAAATCTGTGGTGTAATATCACCCCAACTGCTGTAGAGTAAAAGAGGCTAGTTACTGGAAAAGCAGAGGAATAAAGAGGTTCCTCCTCCTAATTGACTTTTCCCCGAAATCATTCAGTGAGCAACCAGACTGCTATTTACTACCCCCCAAAAGCTTAGAGAGCCCCTCAGAAGAACTGTAAAATTTTTAGCATAGCCCACGTCAAAAGGTTAATTTCGCAGAGAAGCATGAAAAAATGCGTGATGGGTTAAAATATTTCTATTATTTCTTGATTATTCCATTTATTATCGTAAATTATTTAATGATAATGGATGCTACATCGTTTTCTAAAATATTTTCTAGAGCTTTTATGTTTTTAATTTAAAAAATGTACATCGAAAACTATTTCTAATTTATTATCGTAAGTATGCAACATGGTTATGAAAACATATAATATGTATATCCCACGCGCAGTTTTAATTTGTAGGGTATGAATTTATTCTAACAGTTCAATATTTTCAGTGTTATAAGATTTTCTTTATTTTTAAACTAAGTAAAAATTGTTTGGTATGTTTTGGTATGTTTAAGACTACTTATGTATTTATTAAATGCATACTGCATGGATTAATGAAAACAAATAACATAATATTATGTGAATAAAACAACTTGTCGATTTCACAATATAGCCATATTAAGCAAATGTTTCGCTACTTTCGTGTTTCTACGATTTTAAAACAAACATTTTTAAAACTTGTATTAAAAACCTTAATATATAGAAAATTTGTAACTTAGACTCTCAAATGTTCATCATTAATTCGCGTATTATTACTTAACTAGAAATTCATTAAGCAAATAACAGCTTCTTTCTATGGAAGTTTTGCAATGAGATTATTTACCGATATTAATGTTTTGTACGCAACATCTGCCTCTTATGTATATTGAAGATTAGTAAAACGAAGCAGCCAGAAGAGTAAGTAATATTTAAAATTATATACACAGAAAGAAAATGATAAAAATTAATTTAATCGTGAAAAGTTGATAATGTTATTTTTACATAAGTAACATATTGCAACTTGGCAAAAAGAGAAAAAAGGGACAAAACATATTTCCTTTTCGTGATTCAATATTTTTATTCATACCTCAAAGCGTCGTTTCAGGCGATATATATATATATGTAGAATCTTGGCTGGGTGTCTAGGGGTGGGGTAATGATGAGTTGCGACTTAGAAGACTAAACATTTATTACAAAACACACATACAATACAGGATACACAATGAAAAAATGATAATAGCAGACTTTCTATTATTAACCAACTGCTGGTTTCAAGGCTTAGCACATAACAAGCTTTCTTCATCAGTATAACCGTAACGAAAAAACATTTAAGCACCTACTCGTGCTTGTATTCACAAAAACACCTACGCGTGCTATCAAATAGTAAAAAGGAAGTAATGAGCCCTCCATGGCTCTACACACTTATTATGAGCATTCTGTGCTCAAATTAGGAGAAAATCAGCCTGTCAGCCTTCGCGCTGACGGTCTCAACCGATCTCCACTGCAGCCAGATCTCAACTGACTCCCGTCCGTCATCTCGTTCAAAGATAAGCATCAGAGACAGCGCCATCTGTTGGTTGTGCATGGAACTTCCCACAACGCTCGGCCATTCTGATGTGCGGTGACCTCACCGTAAACCAGCCTGGGATACTAAAGAATATCTGCAAAACACAATTAAAAGAAAAAAAAAAAAAAAAAAGAGAAACAGACATTAAAAAAAATTATGTACATAAAAATTCACAGTTAACTTTTTCGGTAAAGTTTATCAGTCTTGTTTCTGGATTCCAGTTCAGTTAGTGGACCATAATTTCATATGGTCTGCAGAAGTACTAGTATGTATAGGTCCTTCGTGATCACCTATCTTCTCGACTTCATATCTGTCTTTGGTCTTTACTCGCACAACTTTATAAGGACCTAAGAATTTTGGTCTTAGTTTCATGCCGGTTCCAAACTGAGTTCGCTGGATGGCAACTAGATCATTAATTTTATATACATGGGCTTTCTTTCTCTTCTTGTTGTAACATCGGCGATTTTCTTCTTGAATCTTAAGAATGTTTTTTCTTGCTTCTTCACGAATGGTGTTAAGATTATCAAGCATGGAATTTATCCTTTCCTCTTCGAGAAGTTCTAGTATTCTCTTATCTTCTTTTCTTCTCATTGTTACTCCAGTGAGTAATTCGAACGGAGTTCTTTTGGTACTTCTTGATACGGTGGAATTAATAGTTCTCTGGACAGCCTTAACAAACTTGTACCACTTGTTAGGGTCATTTATACATAACTTGGATAATACAGGAATGATTGTTCGATGAAGTCTCTCAATTTGACCATTCCCTCTTGGAATTCCGGTTGTGATGGTGTCATGTTCGATTCCCTCGGATACACAGTAATCTGCAAACTCCTTAGATATGAACGCAGGTCCACGATCAGATATTATCCTTGCGGGGTTACCAAAAATAGCAGCTTGCTGTTTTAATTTTTGCAAGGCGTCTGCTGAAGAAGTTGATTTTACCGGGTATAGCCACGAAAATTTACTAAATCCATCGATGACTGTAAAAATGTGATTGTAGTTTTTGTTAGTGGTTGGTAATGGACCCCCAAAATCGATGTGATACGTGGATAATGGTATATCTCCTTTAGGGATAGGGTTCAAAAAACCTTCTCCTTTTCCCTGTTTCTTATTTACAAGTATACATTCTACACAACTTTTTACAACATTATCTATGCATTTTTCCATATTAGGAAAGTAATATTCTCGTTTAACTAACTCTTCAGTTTTATTAGCCGAAAAATGTCCTAAGGCATGACATTTCTTTACGACCTCAAGTTGCATGATCTCTGGGACAATTAGTACATCCCTATCATTTAACACTTTATATAAAACATTATTTTTTAACACATATTCGTCATTTTGGTTCTGTTGTAAAAGAGATTTCATGGTGTTGATAAACTCATCATTTTCTTGAGCAGTAGCAATACGATGAGTAAGAGTATCAGTATTTACAGCCATTACAGGGTGTCTGCTAAGAGCGTCAACATGCTGCATTTGTTTACCAGGACGGTGTTCTACTTCGTAGTCGAATTCCTGTAGCAAGAAAGACCACCTGGCTACCTTAGGTGTCAATTCACGTTTATCTAAAGTTTTAGTGAACGCTTGACAGTCAGTATAAATTTTAAATTTACTACCTAATAAATAGTTCCTAAATTTTTTAAGGGCTTCTACTATCGCTAACACTTCTAACTCATAACTACAGTATTTTTCTTCTTGTACAGAGGTCTTTTTACTCATATAATGGATTGGATAGTACTGTCCATCGTCATCTTGTTGTAATAGGATTGCACCGAATCCTAATTTAGATGCATCTGTATGAACTTCTAACTTATAGCCTTGCTTAAAAAGGTGTAAGAAGGCGTATTAGATAAAATGTCTTTCAGCTTTTGAAAAGCTAATTTCTGCTCTTGCTCGAATTTAAATGGAGTGGAAGCACGTAATAAGTCACTGAGTGGTCTTGCTATGTTGGCATATGAACGAATAAATTTTCTAAAGTAACCCTTTAAACCTAAGAAACTCTGCACTTCCCTAGCATTACGGGGTTCTGGGAAATTTTGGACTGCAAGAGTTTTTTCTACTGAGGGTTTAATCGTGCCATTCTCAATTACGTGACCTAAGAAATCGATCTTACGTTTCAAAAACTGACATTTCTTTAAATTTAACTCTAGACCAAATTTTGATGCCGTTTCTAACACACATTTTAATTTATTTAACCCTTCATTCTCATCTTTAGATGGAATAATTATATCATCTAAATAAATAATTACAGTACCCTCTTTTAATAAGTCTTTAAACACATAATTTACATATCTTTGAAATACTAAGGTACTATTACATAATCCATAGGGAACTTTTAGAAACTCATACTGGGCATTATCGATCACAAAAGCTGTATATTTCCTACTTTTTTCCTCTACATCAACTTGTGAAAACGCATTCTTTAAATCTAGTGTCGAAAAAACTTTACCCTCCCCTAATCTATCAAATAAATCTTCAATATTTGGCAACGGGTATTTATCTTTAATTATTTTCTTATTTAAAGCACGATAATCACAGCATAACCTTATTCCTCCATCTTTTTTCCTACACACCACTATTGGCGAAGCATAATTTGATGTTCTTTCTCTAATTATACCATCTTTTAACCACTGGTCAATTTGTCTCTCCACCTCTTATTTCTCTACAAATGATAATCTGCGAGAGCGTAAGCACACTGGTGTATCATCAGATAAAATAATGGACATTTTAAATCAGTACTTTTTGTTTTAACTGGCTTATAACTTTTTATTTATTCGCTTAATCTCTCTTTTAACGACTTATCTAAAATATAACTGACATCGAATTTTTCTTCTTCTGAAAAATTGCACATATTTGAAAAAAAAGAATCTATTTCATTTTCCTTTCGGTCGAATACAGGAAAAGAACACTCATTTGCTTCATCGAAATTGCTTTCCCCCGAACTCAGAAAACTATCTTTCCCCCCTACGCTGGCACTCGAAACATCTGCTTCCTCTTTATTTTGTTGTTTCAAAATATGAAAGATATTACGAGGGAGAATTACGTCACATGACAAATTGTTGCAAAAAGCACCGATTACATTTATTGAATCATGATTAGGTAAAGATATTTTAAATTCAGTCAGATTTGCATCTTTCTTTTCATTAAAACAGCTAACTAGAGTGGTTGAAGAAATAACATTTTTAGTCTGGGGAATGCTATTTTTATTTACAATTAGAATCGAAGAACCTGAATCTTTCAACCCTTTTAGTGGAATATCATCCACTAAAATATCAACATATTCGAGCTCATTAACAATTAGGTTAATCGGACTTGTTTCGGATTGAACTACTGAATTTATTGGAAGATTTTCACGGAATTCTTTTTTCTCTGAAATACGTTTAGGACACACTCTAGCGAAATGAAATGTTTTCCCTTTTGCACCACAAATATAACACATTCTTTCATGCTTTTCGTGAGTTTGATTAGATACCGAATTACGTACTATGGGATCTCTATTATTATAATGTGTCTTTCTAAAAGAAGTTTTGTTTACAAACCGCTTATTCTCTGAACTTTCGTTTCGCGTATTATTATTAGTTTCAATTAACGATTTCCCTCTAGAAGAGTAGAATAAATCACACTCCCGACCTAATTCGTTGGGTTTAGACCAATTTTGACCTTCTCGAACACTAATATGTTCCTTAGTTCTAGAATCCAACGTTTCATATAATTTATCAGAAACTATAAGATCACACAATTGCTTAACGTCGTTAATCCCTCTCAATCTACAATAGTAATCAAAAGAAGCGCTTAGACGAGAAGCGAATTGGACGTGAGATTCTGAGGGATTACGCAACGCATTTTTAAAATTACTTAAACATTCACGCGGCGTTGGTTGAAATTGTCTTAAAATTAATTCCTTAACTTTTTCATAATCGTTAATTTCTTCGGTGGTTACGTACGCAAGAACCTGATTACATTTATCTCCCAATAAATTAATCAATATTTCCGATTTAAATTTAGACGGTACATTTTTAGAAACGAATGCTTTTTCAAGGGATTGAAAAAATAAGTGCAAAGCTTCCGGTTTCTCAGGTACTGAAATGGTTAAAGTTCGAATACTTCTAATTAAATTTTCTAATGATTGTGAAGTAGTTTCTGAATTTGATTGCTCAACATTATTACTAGAATTATTTGCTGCAGCCTGTAACTTTAAATTCTGTAACTCTATTTCTTTTTCTAACTGGGATAATTTAATTCTTTCTATCTCAATTTTGGTTTGTTCTTCTACAGATTTCAACTTTTGTTCTTCTACTAGCATTTTAATAACACCTCTAACAAATTCTAAATCATTTTTATAAATATCAGAACTCTCAATTAAAGTTTTGATTTCAAGTACCTTAGCTTCCGCCGGAACAGTTAGGCCTAATTCTTCAGCAATTGTTTTTAAATCGGCTTTTCTAATGCCTTGTAACACGTTTTGGGCCATTATAACTCTAAATAATTATTTATACCAAAAAATATTTCAATACTTCTACCAAATTAATATCATACTTAAATAGAAACAAAATAATATGAGAACAATTTTCTCAAAAAATGCCTTCGCGCTGACGGTCTCAACCGATCTCCACTGCAGCCAGATCTCAACTGACTCCCGTCCGTTATCTCGTTCAAAGATAAGCATCAGAGACAGCGCCATCTGTTGGTTGTGCAAGGAACTTCCCACATATATATATATATATATATAGATAGATAGATAGATAGATAGATATAGATATAAAGCATAATCATAAATATATTTTCTCGTTAACATTTTTGTATAAAGTTATGTAATTGTTCCTCAAGAAATGTACGTCGTCATGTCATAGTATTTTATTCCTTACTTAAAATTGCTAACTGAAGTCTATTTTAGATTTCCTTTCGTATGCATTAGTTGTTTTTAGGAATTTTGAAGGTCTCCTGTATAGATAATTTAATTTTAGATTTCGTGAATACCATCCTTAAAAAACGGCACTACGGGTTTTCTTCGAACTTGCCATATAATCTCCTTTTTAAAAATCCGTTAATATGTAATAGTTAGTTTTAATATTTTTCAACAATTTTCCTACATAAACCCTCTTCAGATGTTTTTTTAACATACGTTACTTGTTTACTAAAGACAAATTAACAGGAGTTATGCTCAGGTAGATAAGATGCAGATATAGGAAAAGAGCGTATCAAAAAATGGTTATAACAAATTTTTTAACGACGTATGTATCAATTTGTGGTTACAGAAAAATTGTTAATTTTGTCTAATTTATTCAATTCTATGTCTTTCGACCACAGTCTAATATTTAAAAAAAAAAATAGTAGGTAATGGAAGACTTGTGGTTCTTGCACACCAGAAATTTTAATATGAAATTTGTATACTATAATTTGTATATTATAAATTAAAAAATACATTGAAAATATAAGCTATGTCCTTATATTATTCCAACATTTAAATGAATACTTTTTAAAATTTCTTTTAGTATTTACTACTTAAAACTTATTTACTAGATTTTCAACGAATAATATGCATTAATTTTATCTTTATAACATTTTATTTTATTTATTTATTTATTTATTTTTAAGAAAGCATAGTTACTTATATGTTTTTTTTTTACTAGAATGCTTATAAAATTATTTTAAAATAATTAGTAATTTACGTTAAGAAAGCTTTAAGAAAATTTTTAATGGGTTTTATATTTTTGCACTTTTTTGCCGGAAAGAAATAATAGATTAACTGTTTTTTTTTTTTTTTTTTTTAAATCATAAACCCATTTCTCAACTCGCACTAAAATGCATTACGGTTGAAAATAAAACAAACGCCGAAAAACTACTGCAATAAGCTGACTCTAAAATTAACATTTTATTCATGTTCGGTATGTAGTCGATCTCGAATAAGTGCTAACTGAATATTTCACAAACACGCATATTCCAAATACTTCCTTATGCATGACTGACCCCATTGCATTCATATGGGATAAAACATCAAAACTTGTTACAGAGCAATATTTTAGAGAGCTTTTAGCAGAAAATATGCTATAATGGTATCTAAAATATTTAAAATAAGAAATGTGTATGAATTTTACATTATCAAATGTACTGTTATAAACATAACAATAGTTTACGAATTGCAAAGTTTATGTATTCGTACATGTTTTAAATGCATTAAAATTTATTTTTGTTTTCAGTTTAAAAAACACATTTTCTTTTGTTGTGAGCAAAACAAGAGTTTTATTTTCCTCAAAAAAAGTAAAAATAATAATCTGACATTAAATTATAAACTCGACATTTACTTACTCATGAATTCTTTGAGTTTTAAGAAGATTAAAAAAAAAAATCTAGTATGCTGCGTCCGCCAAAACACCTTACTCCATTTTATTTTATAACAACACCGTCTACTGGTTATTGTAATAAAATGTTTAATTAAAATAGTCTTTAAATATATATATATATATATATATATATGAAGTTTGGTGAAGTTTAACCCAACAGACGTTAAGATATAGTCATGTGGAAAATCTAACTTATACCAGATACATAAGACGGCCTTTAAAAAAAAGAAAAGTAATAATAATAATAATAATAATAATCATAGATTTGTATAACATGCATATATTTCGCACAGTAAATTTCTCGCATTTGTATAGCATAAAAGATAAGATAAATCTTCCGCAACTTATCTTCGCCTTCCGTCATTCAATGTACGCGCAAATTGAATCAACAGGCATTTTTTTTTTTTTTAATAAGAACCAACAGGCATAGCAATTTCAGTTTATTTAATAACTCATAGAAGCTCAGATATTGTCTTTCCTCAAACGGGGTTATAGCTCCCTCTGTTGCCCAATAGGTCATCCAAGCTGAATTAAAATGCATGCTAATAATATCAATCTCACATATGTTGAGTTGTAACATTTTTTGAAGTTCGAGTAAATGGGAAAACATCTAACACTATTAAATTGAACACGTGTCATTTGTTAATTATATTAGAAACATTTTAAACACACGTAAAATTAAATTTTATTTAAAAGATGTTAAAAATTTTTATCCGAAGCTTTTCGCTTTAATAGTAAAGCATCATCAGGGATTTTTATTACTCGTTTCCAATGAGCAGTTTTTAAATATTTTTTTTCTTTCCACAGTCAACAGTTAAGTCTTTTAATAACGTGAATAGCAGCAAAGTCAATTTGAAGTCCGGTAAAGGTTGGATCAAAGAGCTAAGAAAAATAAGAGAAGCTGGAACTATTGAAATACCACACGAGGCTATTGTAGAAGAAAAATCATCATGAATTTGCAGAAATAAACTATTAGCTAGTTTTTCTATATCAAGTGATTAAACAGACGACGCTGGGAAGAGCCCATTGATTTGTCATTTTGACTGAATTGTTGAAACAGCAAAAAAAAAAAAAAAAAGGTGTGATGCTTAAAGACTGTAGTCATCATTAATTTGAGAATTTACTTAGAAAAAATATTACTTTCTCGTCCTATTATGCATGGACTTAATTACACCCTGTAATATTAAGAAATAAAAAGAACACTAAGTCTTTTTTTTTTTTTTTTTTTTTTTTTTAAATGTTTAATATATTTATCAAAGAAATTTTAAGAACATTTAATTTAGAAAAATTAATCGATTAAAATGTTTTTATGAAAAAATTGAAAGCTATATTTTTCAAAATGTCAACAGTTATGTAGTTTTGTTATAGAATATACATTTAGTCGAAGAATCTACTATATGTATATTTCGTTTTTGAAAACGTTTTGCATTTTGCAATTCAAAGGATTACTTTTCTAAATATTAATAGTCATGCAATTTTGTAAGTTGAAACATAAACATTTAGATTGGAAACGATTTACGTTTTGCAATCTAAGCATCGCAATCTAGGAATTGATTTACATTAAAATATCTTTCCAAATTTTATTAAAAATCTACTTTTGTAAAGTAGAGAAAGCACCATTTAACTTGTAAACGTTTTCAATTTTATAATCTAAGTTACTCAATCTAAGAATTGGATTTCATTAAAATGTTATACTATTTCAATGAATCAATTTAAAAACTGATAGATACTTTTATGTAGGATTTAGCAGATTTTTATACAACAATTTTAGATGTTAATTATATTAGAAACACTTTAAATACACGTAAAATTAAATTTTATTTAAAAGATGTTAAAAAATGTTATCCCAAGCTTTTCGCTTTAATAGTAAAGCATCATCAGGGATTTTTATTATTCGTTTCCAATGAGCAGTTTTTAAATATTTTTTCTTTCCACAGTCAACAGTTAAGTCTTTTAATAACATGAATAATAAAGGTAATTTGAAGTCCGGTAGAGGTTGTATCAAGGAGCTAAGAAAAATAAGAGAAGCTGGAACTATTGAAATATCACATGAGGCTATTATAGGAGAAAAACCATCATGAATTAGCAGAAATAAACTATTAGTTATTTTATAATATTGTGCCAAATTATTGGCAAAATTGCAGCATCTTTGGAATTTATTGTATATTTTTGCATTTAATTATATTAATAGCTTCGGAAATGTAATGTTCTTGGATAGTAGGTGGTGCTGTAATAATTATGGCTTTATCCCATATAGGGTTAGCGTTTGCGTTGGCATAAATGAAGTCGACTAGAGTAGTAGTTATTTCCGAAGCTATTAATATAATTAAATGCAAAAATACAATAAATTCCAAAGGTGCTGCAATTTTGCCAATAATTTGGCACAATATTAATATTTAATATAAAAAAAAATAAAAGTAATATTGTGCATTTGTAAACTGTAGAATTCATTGTATTTGTAAGTTTAATGAAAAAAAAAAAGAAAGAAAATTTTATATGTTTATTTATTTCCACAAGTAAGAATCGTTTTTTAAACGACTTCAAAAAAGAAGGAAGGTTTTCAATTCAAACCGTATGTTTTTTTTTTCTTTTTGTTAGCTCATAATTTCTGAACGGATGCTCCGATTTTGATACTTTTTGTTTTGTTGAAAAGGTCTTTGTCTGAAATAGGTCCCATTGCAATATCCTTACGATCTAAAAAAAAAATACAGGATGCCCAAAAAAATCAGTCCCAACTCTTTTAAGGCTGTACATCAGTGAAATCTCCAAAATCCTTTCTCCATGTTAATCCTATGGGAATTAAGGACCTTCAGTTTTGTAAAAATATCTCAAAAGGAAATTGTGATTTTCGAATTTGGATTTTTGCATGCAATTCTTGAAGGTCTTTAGATTTTAGACTAGTGGGCATTTTTTAAAAAAATGTTAATAATAATATTTAATTTAATTTCAAAACTCAGACATTATCATGAAAATTAGACAAGGCATCAAAAAACTGGAATTTACTCAATTCTGTTTGAGATATTTGAAATTTTAATCACGCAGCTAATAACTAGAGATGCAACGATTAATCGGCCGAAGCCGAATGTTCGGCCTATTCGGCCTGTCAGCCGAATATTCGGCTTCGGCCGAATATCAAGTCCATTATTCGGCCCAGGCCGAATAATTCTTTAAGAAATGTTTTTATTTATATTTACACAATATAAATAAAAACATTATATTACACAATAAATTTTTTTAATTTTAGAATTTATATTTGTCATGTATTGTGGAAATTTTATTTAAAATTAACTAATATCCCCTCCCCCCCCCAAAAAAAAAAAAAAAAAAAAAAAAAAAAACTTTCATACCTTGAATGACTTTTATCATACCATTTTAATGTAAGAATCATGTAAAAACTTTTATGCTATATTAATAAGTGCAAAACATATCTGTAGTAAGCTAACATAATCTGTTAAATTAAAAATTAATCTATTCAAAATTGTCCCAACTGATCCATACAAGCAAATTCTGATTTTTTTTCAAAGCATAATGAAAAAATTTAATATTTATCCTTCGTTATTTAATAATAATAATAAAAAATCCTTCCAGTGATATTTTTAATTATTGGGGGAGGGGGACAAAAAATTAGAAATTGAGTTATGCCGTTCAAAATTGGTATACATAGGTTTTGGGAGCCTAAAAGTCGAATGAGGATATTTTCGAAAGTGTAAAATTATTAGGGGGGGGGGGGGGGGAGGGACAAAAAATTAGAAATTGAGCTAAACCATTCTAAATTGGTATTTATATGTTTTGGTGGCCTATGAGTCGAATAAAGATATTTTAGAAAATATAAAATTATTAGGGGGAGGGGCAGGAAGGGCAAAAAATTAGAAATTGAATTAGACCGTTCAAAATAAATATGTATAGGTTTTGGGGGCCTAAGAGCCGAATGAGGATATTTTAGAAAGTGTAAAATTATTATTCTAAAAAAATATTATTAAATTATTATTTTGCCCCCCCCCCTTTCGGGGGGGGGCAAAAACATAGAAATTGAGTTAGACCATTCAAAACTGGTATATATAGGTTTTGGGGCCTACAATTGAAGGAAGATATTTTCGAAAGTGCTACATTATTAACATTAAGGGGAGCGGAAAGAGGGACTAGGGGTACCAAAAAATAGAAATTGAGTTAGACTGTTCAGAAATTGGTATATGTAGGTTAATTAGGAGGGGCAGGAAAGGTGGGGAATAAATATGTGTATCCTTTAATCTGTGCACACTGCGTGTGCATGGGTCTACGCTGCCAACGGCAATGGGAACCCGGTGTAAGTTTTTACTCGATCAAAAATTTTTTTTTCTATGAGCTAGAATATGGAATTTTGAGAATTCATTCATTATAGTGATTCATTTAAAAATAGTGACCCGCTAGTGGGCGAAGCTCACTAGTATCTATTAAAATATGACTAGACAATACCTCATAAGAAACGTGCAAAGAATTATTATTATTGAGGCAATTTTTAAGCCGAACATAGCCGAATATTTTTTTCAGAATCAAATAATGGCTTTAAAAATTAAAAATTTGTATAAAAATAACTTTTAAAAAAGAAAATAATACATTTTAGTTATGAAATGTACAAGAATTGTGCATATAGTGCATACTATACTATGTTTTTAGACAAAAATGAGTTCATTATTCGGCGGCCGAATAGGCCGAATATTCGGCTGTAATTTGGCCGATTAATTGGTATTCGGTTATTCGGCCAAACCATTGTTCGTTGCATCTCTACTAATAACTTCAATTTTTTATCTGTGCATTGATTTAAAAATATTGAATTTTTATTAAAATGAAAAAGAGATATTTTAATAATAAAACAGACATTTTTATTTTGAAGTTGAATCGTCGTACTCCAAGATCAGTAATCAATCACTTCACAGGTGGTCGCTCCCCACTTTAGTGTGAGTTTTTCGACCTCCCCTTTTCTACGTGGAGGGAAGGAATCTATAAATAGATGTGTAATAGTTATCTGTTTTGAAAACTACCGATGTAAATGTACAAGGAACGTGTGTATTATTTTTTGTTTTTCAATATTTCAAGTTATTATTGATTCTTTTAATCTATTTTTTCCTCTTCCCCCCCCTTTTTTTTTTTTTTCTTTTTCTGTGTAATTGCATGTTATTTAAATTTAACGCTAATTGAGAAGCTATAAATGTCAGCGCACGGGTGGCCTTGAACTCAGCAAAATATTACTTTTCTATAAAAATCTTTAATTTTCAACTGAATCTAGACATTTTTGGACTGCGAGTACCGTCTTCAGTCAATTTTTTCATTTGTGCAAAAACATCTTTTTTTTTTTTTTCATTTTATTTCTTTATTTTATCTTTTTCCCATTTCATTTCATTTCTTTCTTTTTTCTAAGAAAAGCTAATATGTTTTTCAATCCAAAAGCTACGTGATTTATGTAACACAAATTGAAAATTTGATCATTGTAAATTCGCAAATTTAAAATAAGAATACATTTTTTTTTTTTTTTTTTTTTTTTTTGTAAATCTCATTTTAATATATTTATATATTTTAATTTCTAACTTTCAACCGAATTTATAGATTTTTGGACTGTAACCCATAATTTGTATTTAGTATTTATACCCAAATCTTAACTTTTATCAAAATCAGTTGGGGGGGGGAAGCATTTTTTTTTTTTAAATACTATATTCCAAAAACCACTTGGCTTCTTATCTCTCTTTATATAAATGGCTAAGAGATTTTTGAGTCTGTTTGTCTGTGTGTTGACGCAAGTTGCCCCCAGCTTTTCATACTTTAGTTAATTTTAAAAAATCTAATTGTCCGATCGATAATTTGATTAAACCGACGGATTCAGAAAAAATTCCCCTTTCATGTGGTACCTTATTTGTAACGAAATTTTTATTAGATTTTTTGAAATTAATTAAAATATGAAAATAATGACTTGGTAAAAACTTTAAAAATGGACATATAAATTTTTAATTATTGCCAATAATAATAATAATAATAATAAATAATATAAAATAAAATAAAATTACGAATTATTATTTTTCCCCCCAGCATAAAATGCATAGATATAGTATTTTATATAGATCGATCATCCTCATGTTATCGTGCAAAGATTTTTGATGCCGAAAAAATTTTTGGCATCAGACAATAGGGAGTGTAAAACTCGGAAATAGTAATAGAGTAGAATGTTAATGAATTTTTAAAATGCCGAAATATTGCACGGCTTTTAAGTGTTGTAATACATATATGAAAAGAAACGGGATATGTTTTCATAAATAAGTTCTATTCAAGTAATTTACGAAAAATATCATTTTTATAATCAGTTCTTTGTTATTATTATGAAACAATTACTGTCTTTATATTTGATGAAATAATCTCTTTAAATTTTAAGATTTTACATTAAAAAGTAATATGAAATTTTCAAAATTCTTTTAAATATGTAGTTAGCAGCCGCGGAAGTTTTAATACATAACTAATATGTTGTGGCCACCACAAGACTTTCTTCTATATATAATCTTATACAAATTTTCGCAATACAAATTATTTATTAATTATAATTTATTAAAATTATTTTCCATGATGAATGCAGACGAGTTTTATCTCAAAGAAGTATAATAATAAATGCCGAAAGAAAGTCTGTTTTGTGCAGATATGAGTATAATAATTATAATGAAAAATGGGTATCTAGAGTTTTTTATTCTCTTTTAGTACATAAATTTTATTAGCTAAATTATCTGTGTGTATTCCCGTGTATATTAATTCGAGGAAAAATATCCATAAGAAAGTAAGATGGCCGACTTTTCCCAAATGAAAAGGAATCACTTTTTCACCCTCGATGATCAATCTATGTCTTATTGCTATATCTATGAAAAAATGAAATATTCTTTCACGTGAAAAAAAAAAAAAAAAAAAAAAGTTAAATAATAAATTTGCTTATGCGTATGTAAACATAACGTTTTTATGGCTTAAAAATAAAATAATAATAATAATAATTTTAAATTTTAAAGGTTACAAAGAAATAAAGTGCGAAAAAGTCGCACGGGCTTGCTAGTCTAACATAAGAGGAGAGGTACAAGTGCCCGCAACAAACTGTTCTAGACTATAGTAAGCTATAAGTATTGTAATTATGGAAAAAAAAAAAAAAACTTATAATAATAATGATTGAGTTAATTTTTCTTCTTCTTCTTCTCCTTTTTTTTTTTTTTTTTTTTCACTGTGATTCATGTGCGTGTGTCTGTGTCTGAACACTATAATGTCTAAAGCATTTTAAAGCTTTATAATGTCTAAAGCTTAGTTGAAAGCTTAGTATAAAGCTTGAGCTGAAAGACGGTAGGTATGCTACAATAATAGAACATCGGGGCACAGGAGTTACATAGATTTCGATGAGTGTACAACTGGTAGCATTTTTCACTTCCTATTACCGAAAAGACCGAAAGTGCGGTTTTTCGATACTAATTTTTTGTTATCTTTACATGTTGTGAGATGACCTGAATCCTAAAACATGTTCCTAGTGGTTGTGTGTCTGCTTCTCTGTCTGTTATGTGCATATCTCAAGAACAAATAGTTCCATACAGGAAGTCCAAGTTTAGTATTCTAAATCTGCATCATATAAGGATGCTACACTAAACCTTTTGTTGGTATCAAGCAAATGCTTCGTGTACAGGGACATCCAAGAGAATTCAAATACATTATGGGCAAAATTGCAAGTTAGTACAGTAGAACATTTATAGGCAGCACTAAACCAAATGAAATGAATATTTTTATATACATAAAAACGTATTTCGTATAGAATTTGGTGTGAATGTGAAAACCATTCATCATTCGTTTACAGGGCTATCCGAAAGAAACAGTTTTTACTTGAGAAAACTGATGGAAGTGTATTTCAGGTAGCACTGTGTATTATTAAAGTAAGACTATATTTCAATACACAATACGGTGTATACATTTTCTTTAGTAAATATACAGGGATACTAATAAATAAGCAAAAACATTGTTTTTTATTGAATGTAATTGATGGAAATGCTTTAATATAATATTTTACCATCTCCAGAAAAAATTAACAGGAATGAAAATTAATTTATCATACTCATACCATAAAGGAAATCCATTTAAATTAAATTCTTATTGTTGGGATTTTGGTATTATTACACTTTTTGAGGTTCCACATTATAGTCATGATTTTAACGATCGATTTTTGCGTAATGCTTCTTGTCAGCGTAAATTAGAAACAAAATAATTGCAGATAATTATAATGTATATTTTGAAGTTCATATCAGGTTGCTACTCCAAAAGCTGCTTGATAACTTTCAAGGAGTAATGCGAGTGAATATATATATTTTTTAATTTAACAATAGCCTAAAATTTTTATTTTACACAATTTATATTTTATCTTTATAACTATAGCCTATGAAGTCAAATTATTTAAAGTGCAACACGGTCTAAACACCTTATTCGATTGAGCTAAAACTTTATAGGTATGTTATAGGTCATCGTCGCAAAATTCAAATATAATTTGATGAGTGTTTTACTTATACTTCTATTTCAGGGACAAAATAATAATAATAATAATAATAATAATAATAATTCTTTCAAGAAAATACTGTATGCATTATCATAAATTTATTTAATACATTATTTAACTGTTTATTTTTTACTGCACTTGGAAGGAAATATACGAGACAAAATGTATCCGGGAAAGAAGCAGAGGGACGAGATGCTGGAAGCGAGATTTCTAACTGCTGATGGCAATGCGAACTCGAACGTTACATAATAGATTCGGGAAAGACACTACTGGAATGTTACACCAAAACAAGGCTTTGGGCAATTTCAATGGCTATTATATATATATATATATATATACATGTGTGTGTGTGTGCGTGTGTATGCATATATATATATATATATATATGTCTGTGGGTAGAGTCCTGCACGGGTCGGGTTTTACCCGACCCGAACCCGACAGATGAATTTTAAATCAACCCGAAACCCCACCCGAACCCGACAAAAAAAATTTCATCAACCCGAAAACCGACCCTAACCCGCAATAGAGAATTTTTTGCGACCCGAAACCCGACTTATCTAACCCGAACCCGACCCGAAACCCGAAAAACAAATCAACATTACTTATTCATCTAAAAATCATGCAAAACAAGGTAAAATGATATAACATGATATAAAATAAAGTAAATTTTCATTGTCACACAGTTGGTAAATTATAAGAAAAAAACTAGTATGTTGTGGCCACCACAAGACATTCTTCTATATTTTTCTGTCAAATTCACTAAGTGCGAATAATTTATTAAAACTATTATTAAAAAGTTTAACGTGATGAATGCAAATAATTTTCAACTTAGGGAAATCTAACACTAAATATCCATTATCGTCTATAAATAACTTCTTAAACAATGCGTTTTTATAATGGTTATCTCACATACCATGGTTCGTACAGCTATATGGCATAGAAGTTGAGATATAGCCATCTGTTATCGATGAAATTTGCAGTATAGCAGCGCCACCTATTGGCCGACAAGCATTCAAACTGAGTCAGCATAATGTCTCATAATCGCCTTCTCACATATTAAGTTTTGTTTGATGATACACAATAGAACGTGAGATATAGCTTTCCTTGTAATTGTGGAAATCGCTGTGTAGCAGCGCCACCTGTTGAGAAATTGACATAAAAAGTTGATAGGGACTAGGTTATCTCAAGGTGCATCTACATATAAATTTATATGCCTTTCTCTGCAGTAGTTTCTGAGATATAGCATTGCCTTAAATTGTGGAAATCACTGTGTAGTAGCGCTATCGGTTGAGCGATGGGCACCAAAAGTTGATAGGCACTAATTTATGTCAAGATGCATTCATTTATAAATTTATATGCAATTATGTGCAGTAGTTCCTAAGATACAGTCGCCACAAAATTTTTGTCACACACATATAGAGACACAGAAAGTCAAATCGTGTTCTGGACTCTCAAAACGTGCAAATTCATCAAAAACCGGAAGTTGAAAACTTTTACGAATCTAATACTTTCTTCTACTGAATATAGAAGAAAGTTAAAAAAAAAAAAAAAAAAAAAAAAAAAAAAAAAAAAACTTGTAAACTGCGAAATCTTTTCAATTTCCAGAATGTAAATGTGAGGTTATACTGTATTTGTATTTCTTTAATTTATATATTAACAACAGTCGAGAAAGATTTATAATACTTTTCTAATTTTCATGCAATTTCTACAAAATATACATATTAGTTCCGTTGAAGAAAAGATAACAGATCCAGATTGAAATACGGATCTGTTTTTCTGGCAGATATCCGCGGATACGAATAGGGAGCTCCGGTACATGTTTGCCCACCAGCGGCCGAGCGGATCTGCGCTTGAAGCTGGTAGATGGGAGGTGTCGGGTTCGATCCCAGGTCGCGCTCATCGACCTAGCCGTTCGGAGTTTTCCGTGGCTTCCTCCGAAATACGCGTAAATACGGGCTAAGACCCCTTAGAAAGACCCAAAAGGAGGGCATTCCCCCTATAGGCCTAGGACACATCTGGAGTCAATCGGCCTTAAATCCTCCAACCAAACAACCAATCGATACATGTCTAGTATGTGCAGAATGTTTAAATTAGTTACATAGTTGTAAACATGCCTATAAATTTATATTTATAATTGTAAAAAATATTTTGAAAAGTGTTCTCAAGTCGACCCGACTTGTTGAAAACCAAACCCAACCCGAACCCGACCTGCGGGTCGGGTTCGGGTAAAAGCGGGTTACCCGACCCGATGCAGGACTCTATCTGTGGGTGTGTGTCAGCCTTTATAAAGCCACTGGTTAATAAACTAAAAAAAAAAAAAAAAATCTATTCAGCAACAAAAATCTTATTTATGCACGCTAAATAAATTTTTATTTACAATGCGATTCTTTATTTTTGAATAAAATAGAAGATAAAATACAGCAATCCCTCCGTTATCTCTCTTTGTCGAAAATTTCACATAGCATTTACGCACGCCCATCACTTGTCTTAGTGACAATTTCAAGGAATGTATTCTTCAAAGCGCAGTAATAAATTACAAATTTAATTTAATTAGCAAGTGATGTTTTTTTATAATGCTTAATTAATAAAAGATCAATTTCTAGTTCTTATTCTAATAAAATTAATAAGAAAAAAGCTTAAACGAAAAGGTTTTAAATTTAAAGGAAAGCTTGAATGTTTAGCAAAGTATTCACGATATTTCTCTAAGAAAAACACCCCTGAATTTCGGATGTGTTCAACTCACCTACTTTGAAGAAACTATCAAATAATTATCAGTTAAAAGTTAATTAATATCGTTTAATAGTTCTATTTATTTGATGCCTTTTGAAATTTCTTCCCAAATTCAGGTAAATAATACCTTTTTCTTGAGTGCATGAACGGTCTCCGTAAAAAAAAAAAAAAAAAAAAAAGAAAGAATATGCCCATTTAATAAAATCACTTTTGCTCAGAACGAATGTGACTTTGATAAGCAGCGGGTGCTGTATACATAAACTGTAACTATTTTCAATTTCGGAAAAAATAATAATAATAATAATAATAATAAAAGGTGCAAGATTTACGTATTACGATTCTATAATGAATAAAATAACTGTTTTTACATAAATTGTACGTACTGTTTCAACTACAGTAAAATATCGTTTCAGTTTAATTATTTTAATCGCTTTATAAGAAGAGACGAAGCTGTCGATCTAACTATATTTAATCTTTCGTAAGTGAAAAGAGAAAATTTCATGGCTTTGGATAGTTCCAAAATGTTTCAGAAAAACTCAGTGGAAGAATGAAGGTGAGAGATTACAAGATAATTCAGTTCAGACTTCCTAGTAGGTAAAATAATGAATACTGATCACTGATAGCCACTACCAGATGTCTTGGGGGTTAGCGCTAATCGTTTTCTAGCACATATGACAGTTCAAGGCTAAACGGGACTTTTTCCCTGGAAAAGCGAACACGAAATTTTTGGTCACTGATGACCAGCCTTAACTGCTAACCGTCTGCAGCTATAGTGATAAAAATGGTATGTATGTATAGCAAAGTGGCCATGCAGTACAAGGTTAAACCGCTTGCAGCGCCACCTAATGGAGAATAGCGGAGTTAGTTGTCCTATCTCGAAAACGGCTCTAGAGAAAAAAGTGAATTACAAAGTTGAGGAATATCACCGATTTAGTACAAAAAGATAGTTCAGACATTCATGCTAGGGTTCCTATCTTGGAAACGGTTCAAGACAGGGGGAAAAAGTGAATTTTAAAATTGCAGAGCATCATAGATTTGGATAGTTTAGATTACGGAAAGTTAGTTTAGATATTGATGCTAAAAATACAATGATAAAAACGTGCATTGCTTTGTTCGCAATTTCTTACACTATGCACACTTGAGCTACATTGCACACGTTGTAGCGCAGCTGATGAGACATACGCTATATAGTTTAAAATATGGTAACTTGATATATTTTATTTTGTTGTAAAGATCTTGGTCTGGAGCAGGTCCCATTGTAATATCTTTACAATCTAAAGAAAATAAAGCGTCATCTGGTGAAAAACAGCGGAATTAGCGTTCATATCTCAAAAACGGTTCAAGGTGGGAGAAATGTTAACTACGATGCTGTAGAGCATCATCGATTTACTACGAAAAGACAGTTTTTAGACATTATTGCTAAAAATAGAACGCTTAACCTTTAGAGAACGGGGTGTGAATTCCTAACAAACTGCTCTCTATACGGGAAAGTCCAAACGATTTTCACCCCCTTACTTAATGAGAAGTCGCTATGGGTGGCGCACGTGCAACTCATTTTCGAATAGTGATGACCAAAAGAGGGAATTTATTTTCCCCGTGTAGAAAGGAAAGGAAAAGAATTCACATGTCAGAAGCAACACATTTCTTGTTTATAAATAATCTTTCAATTCTAGTTGATGGAGATAAGTACATTCGTGAACAAAGTTACTCTCGTTAAAATTAAATGATAACGTTTATCAATAATCAAGTTGTCTTTTTTGAAAATAATTGGATATTTCTTTTCATTAGCATAGCAATTAATGGTTTATTTTACATAAAATACAGAATGACATAAATAAACTCATAATTATAAATAAATGTAGTGCTAATTACCTGAGCCAGATGAAGAAAAAATATTTATTATTGCTTTTGAATATCAAAAGTTATGTCAAATTAAATAATTCAAAAATAATATTAAAAATGTATATTTTATTTTAATGAGGGGATTCAAATTTTATGTAAAAGAAATATCCCATGAAAAATCCGCATATTTAAATTTAAAAGGAATGGAACTAGATAAAAGTTTTATTTATGAAATGTTTTATTCATTCCTTAAATTATTGGATATAAATTGAATATATATAGATATGTAACTAAACAATCTATAAAAATGACAAAAAAAAAAAAAAAAAAAAAAAAAAGGAATTAAAAGTAAAATTATTTATACGTTCATTTTGTACGCACTTTTTGTACGTACATTTTTAGATTTTTTTTTTTTTTTTTTTTTTTTTTTTCAGATATGCTGAAAATTATTATTTTTATTGTACAAGTTTTATTTGTCCATTTGTATATATTATATCATTTAAATATTGTAAAAAGATTCAATTCAATTTATTATTATTATTATTATTATTTACAAATGCATCGCAGTTTTTAATAATTAGAAATTTCTTAAGCTATCAACAAGCGAAAAGAAAATAATAAATAATAAATAATTTATTATTATTATTTACAAATGCATCGCAGCTTTTAACATTTAAAAAATTTTTTAAAAGTTCAACAAGCGAAAAAAAAAAAAAAAAAAAAAAAAAAGAATTGATTTTATTATTTATTATTATATATATTTTTTTTAAATATGTTTAATTGGTTTGAAAAATAATGCTTGATTCCGTCGAGATACATAACTTCTGAAACTAAGAGGGGTAGACAAGATAATTATAATTATATTTAAAGTCCTTCGAGTTAATATTTCATAATTTTATCCAAGTAATAAAAGACACATGAATGAAGCTTTGCAATATTTCTTGTTTGCTCAATAGAGAGTTAAACAAAATTTAACAGAAGGAGTGAAAATACGAAAGTGTAACTTTCATAACACACTGAAATACGCTTTCGTTGATATCATTTTCTTTATAACTTTGCCATTTACTTTCCAGGGCCCATCAACATCCGAACGGTTCTGCGCTCAAAGCTGGTAGACGTGAGATGCCGGGTTCGATCCCAATTCGTGCTCGTCGACCTAGCCGTGCGGAGTTTTCCGTGGGTTTCTCCGAAACTTGCGTAAATACGGGATAAGACCTCTTAGAAAGACTCCCATGGAGGACATTTCCCCTCATGACTAGGACCCTAGTGTAGTCAATCGGCTTACTCCCAAAAATCTTTTGCTTTCCTGATGATTATTTCTATTGTATTAACTTTTACAGCTTATAATTTTAGTTCTGATCTTGTAATAAAGAACAAATAATTTAGGTATTCGAAAAAAGGTTCTATCTCAGTTTTTGACTTTTACACACATTTTAGGTTTGAGGAATACGAAAATCACTAAATAGGTAAAGTGTCCATTTATAGGACTTGTTAGTTTGTACGTTAGTTGTAGTTAGTTTGCAGCGTGTTAGTTTGTACGTTATTTTTTTATTTAATTTGTTTGTTAATTTCTTAATTTGTTAAACTTCGTAGAAATTATTTGAAGAATAAATCATCCTAAAAACCTCGGACCAGTTTTAAAATATTTTTGATATTGACAAATCTCTTTTGAATTTTAACATACTAATTTGAAAATTTTGTATACTATTCATTAATATTATTATTATTTTAACATAGTCGAATAACGAAAATTTTCATAAAGTTCATATTGCAGAAATAACATTTACACTTAACATTTAACTGTTTTTTTTTTTTTTTTCTTTATTATTATTAATATTATTATTGACCACTACACACGCAAAAAAGTAGATTTTTTTTTAAATTCTATTTAAGGAAAGAATAATCTTTAAATAATGTTAAAATGTATATTTTATTTTTTAATTATCCCTTTTACTGTGGCTTGTTTGTTGCTTTTGTAAAGAAATATTTTTAAATACTGTCAAGGTTTATATCTCATTTATTTATTCTCCCTTCTATGGTAATCGTTTTGCAGAGAAATATGTGTATTGTTTTTACTTTTGCGTCATGTAATATCGTTGATAAACCCAAAAGTAAATTTTGGTGGGCCTCTTTCAGTGCTTACAAAATAATTCATCAAATTACTATAATAATATAAAAATAATTTTTAAAATAATATTATAACTACTAAGAAAATATTCTTGTGATAAACGCTGTCATATATCACGAATGAAATCTGTTTCCTTGAAAACACGCAACACCATTAGCTTTACTTTTGTAATAAGATGTTTAATACTATACGTGTAATTAGTATTGATGTTTGATAGATTACATCCATGTATTCTCGAATGGAAATAAAGAGACTTTTAGATATTAAACCTATCTTTCCTTTCTTTTTCTTTCTTTACCTTTTTTTTTTTTTCTTTTCTTTTAAGTTTATTTGGGGGTTAATTATAGTCAGTTCTATAATAGTTCTATAATATTTTTTTATGGTTAATTCTATAAGTATAAAATTAACTTACATTTTTTAAACGCAAGAATCGACATGCATGATTAAATTTTCCCCAGTGTCCAAAATGTCCGACATTCAATTCCCCAGTACTTTTAGGTGAGCGGAAGATGTCGGGTATGAAACCAGGATGTATTCGTCAGCTAAGACACTCAGGGTTTTCTGTGGTTTTCTCCTTAACTCACACATTTTGATATAATTAATGTAAAATGTTCTTTCTTTAGTGTTTTGAATTCTACTGAAAAATGAATGCTCCAAGTGAGCAAACAGTGTAAATTGTAAAGTGAATTTTCCTTCATTTGTCTTTTAAATTTATTATAATAACTTAATAAAAAAAAAAATAACAGATTTCGTTTCTTTTTAGGTATCATATTTGTAATTAAAAAATAAATAAATAAATAAAAATAGTCCTTTTTTTTTAAATTTAATATTAATTTAAAGAAAAAAAATGTTTTTTATTATATAAGCACATAGCATAAATAAAACCGGCCAAACTGCTTTGCATTGATTTTAAATCAGTATTTTATAGATTTATTATCATAGTTACCAACTTTTATGCATTTTGAGTACCATATTAAAATAATAATAATAATAATAATAATAATATAATAATAATAATAATAATAATAAATAAAAAATAAAAAATAAGTAAATAAATAAATAAAAAGTGAAATAAATAAATGAATAAAAAGTGTTATTTAAAAAGCTTAAAATTTGGCGAAATTGATATATTACACAAATTTGACTTTTAAAGCAGAATATGTGAATTTAGATAAATAAAAAACAAACGAAATTATTTTAAACTTGATTAAATAATGTTATTTCATTAAAAATACAGGTAAAATACAAAAATATATACAGAATATTAAAACTCAAAAGAAAAAAATAAAAGAGAAAATGTACTATATTTACATTTATATATTTACTTAGCTAAATAAATTTTAAATTAATGCCAAACTGCCATAATTAAAAAATTATTATTTTTATTCACTTGCGTAGATGTCAGAAGACTGATATCTTTTTTCCCTATTTATTTGTCACACCATCGTAACAATGCTTTCATAAGCCGCGGCTTACTTTCCGATGCGGTTTATCTAAGAGCATTGTTTTTTTCCGCAACATCTTAATAAGCTGCGGCTTATACACACTAAATTACGGTATGCTGTCTCTGTTGATTCCAGCAATAATATATCAGTAGCTTTCAGAGGTGATGCATTTGACAATGTGACAATAGGCCTACACCAGCAATTGCTTCTATAACAGAGCTAGAGGCAGTCGACTGTCACCAGAAGTTGCCTCCAACAGCACAGAAAAGCCATTGCTTCTACCAGTCTTTCATATCAAATTCAAGAAACGGTAGCACGTTTTTTATAAATTGCAATAGCGGTCATTTGCACTAAATTGAATGTTGTGCGGGATAACATTCAAACTTGTACCCTTATTAGTTTTAGCAAAGCAAAAAAAAAAAAAAAAAAAAAAAATAATAATAATAATAATAATAATAATTTACAAATTTGTTTGTTTTTCCATAGATATTTTTAATTCAACACTGAGAAAATATTCTGCAACTGACATCTAGATTCTAAATTGTGGTTCTAGAAAAAAATAGTTCCATGTCGTCCTTATAAATTTTAGTCGCCTTGGAAAGCAAGTTCTAGAAGCACCTATTAGAATTCTAGAACGTTTGCCTATACTATCGAGGGAAAAGTTATTTAAAAATCTCTGCAAATAAATGAGACCACAAGATGCGGGTTTCAGCAACTATAATCTTGGTTTATGACCCAATTCTAGAAAATCAAGCGAGAATTTCTTGCAATACAAAACATTCAGAATATTCGGAATATTGTTTCACCATCTAGAAATGTGTAGACTAGAAATTCTCAACCATTTCATCTATTCAGTTTAATGGCGTGCCTTATGCGCATATATGTCTAGTTAAGGGATTTAGAAAATGACCACTTATTCATTTTAGAGGAAGGAGGTATATATTTTTTTTCTCAGTGAAAGATAATTTTCCAATATTTTTATTATTTTTATCACTTTTGTGGCGTTGAATCTTACCTCATAACTGGTGGCATCTTCTCCTTATACATGGAGGAAGTTGCCACAATTACACAAGTTTTTTTAATATTAAATTTTTCATTTGTGTACAAACACACACAGACTGGGAAAATAATTAATTATCATACATAATTAATTAATCATTAAAGAGCATGGTGTATTTTTTCATTATCATATGATTTCAATTTTTGGCTGTACTAAGCAAAACATCTTTATATATAGCGACTTTCCTCAAATTACCTTATATATAATAGATTACAAAGATAAAACACCAAGAAGGAAGACCAGAATAAAGGAACATAAATACTACAAGAAGAAAGGTGAAGCAGGTTAATCAAGTTTTATGGGAGTCCATCTTTCTCCCAAAGCCCCTGCAAGACCATTTTGAGACAAAATGAAAAGTTAAAATGAAGATAATAAATACTGCGAAAAGTAAAAAAAAATATTAAATAAGGAAAAAATAAACTTAAAATGAAAACCATGAAAGTTTTAATTATGTTACCTACTAATTACATAAACTTAATTTTAGAGCTTAGTATTGTTCAGACATATTTAAAAATAGAGAGTAATTATAAAATTAGAGGTTTAATAAAAGAATATATATATATATATATATATGTACAGCAAAACCCAGTATCTATCGATCTATATCTATATATATGTTTCTATATGTTTTGAATTCTTATCGGAGTTGTTGCAAAATGAGTATTCTTTTTCTTTTTTCAAATAAATGAAAATGTTTAAAAAAAAATTAATCAAGTTAACTAGTTACCAAATTGGTTTTTGTGTCGAATTAATCATCTGTTTATTTTTCGTTCTCATTCTTATATTTATCATAATATATATAGTTGAACGCTTAATCTCAACTGAAAATACAAAAGATTACCGTTTTAATTAAATAACCCTGTTAAATATCATCTTTTTAATAGTGTTTTTAGCTTTAAGAATTTAAGATTAATAAACCATCTCTTAATGCTTTCATTTATTTCATTTCAGAACCAACTAGTTCGATTAATCGTTTCTTTACTTTTAATCATTTCTTTTCAGTTTGTTCGATTTGGCAACCTGTTTATTTCCACTACTTCTGTTTGGATTCGGTTACATGTGGACTTAAAAATAATTAATCCATTTTTCAATTCTGGTTGAGTTAATGTTTAATCTAATTTTATTTTTTACTTTGTTTTGTTGCAAGATAGAAACTTGAGTTGTATATTGCTTGAATTAGTTATACAGCGATCCGAAATCTTGCATATGTTGACAGAGATGCAAGTTTCCTGATGAAGATCATTTCTGGTTTCAGCATTTTTAATTTCATGAATTCTCTTTTCGTTTAACAGATCCTTTTGGTTAAATTATCTGTTTCCATTTCTACTATTCGAGGAATGTTTCTACTGGATTATTTGATTATGCAAATTATCTCATCGTTAGGCTTATGATTTATGTGTGTCATTTCTCTTCTGCGTAAATACTTTAATACGTTTTTACTACTCAGTGTAATTAAATTAAATTATCACCGTGACTATAATATTATTCGAACTACATCTCATTTAAAATTTCATATGTTGGTATTTTCATCTCTCTTTCATTTGCTGATGTTGTAAAGGAATTAAATTATTCAAATTTTGTACATATATATATATACAGTTCTCGCCGCTTCTTAAAATAACATTCGTCCTGAGCCAAAGTGATTTTATTAAGCGGCAGATTTTTATATCCGGCGAACGTTCCAGCACTCAAGGAAAAGGCATTGCTTCCCTGAATTTGGAAAGAAATTTCAAAAGGTAATGAATAACGGAATTATTAAACTTTAAACAACGAATGCAGAATAGAATGTTCTTAAAATTTATAAAGAAGATGACTTGACTCATTGTCACATTTAAAACACAATTTTTAATTTTCAAGACGGCACATTACGATGATACACAACACACAAAAGAAATAACTATTTACAAAAGAAATGATACAGATTAGTTTTAACATTTTTCGGTCAAACGGCTAGAGAGCCACCGCTACTTCTTTTCACAACGCAACACCACATTCCTAACTAAAACAAAAGTTAATCATAGTTCTCTTTTTTTGATTGAGTCACGTGACATCGTTCGGTGGGAGGGGGGAATTCACAAATAGTATTACGCAATACTCGGAGCTTTGAAAAGTTTGTTTTAACAGTCAATGTTAAAAAAGAAAAGTATAAATCTGATGTATCAGTTTTTTCTTTACAAAACAATATTAATTAATTTTGATAGATAATTAATTCTTCCTTCGAAATAAGTAAATTAAACGCTTTTTAAATTTCTACGCGCTTTCCTTCGAAGGAAATCATTCCTTCGAAGGAACTATCATTATTTTACCAAAAGATCACACTTTTTTTTTTTTATATAAATTTAAAATATCTTAATTTATAGTTATTTCAAGATAAGAACTAGGAATCGTCTTTTAATAATTAAAAATTAATTATATATACATAATTTGCAAATCGAATCAAATCAAATTTGCAACATATTACTGCGCTTTGAAGAATACGTTCCTTAAAATTGTTATAGAGATGCTATGGGGCATGTTTAATTTGTAACTATGTTGCAAATGTAAAATTTTCGAGAATGAGCGAAAATGGGTAGTTTAATTTGTTTTTTTATTAAAAAAAAAAAAAAAAAATCACAATATAAATGAAAAAAAAAATTGTGTGCATAAATGATAATTTTGGCTGCTGCGGAGGTTTATTTGAGTTTATTAACCGGCGATGCTGATTTTATTAAGCGGCGGCTTCAACAATAATCTGTATTGATTTGATTCCGGTATTTGTAATTTGATCATATTAAGCGGCTGATTTTATTAACTAGTGATTTTGTTAAGCGGCGGTTACTGTATATATATTTGATGAAAACTTCTTCAAACATTGCATAGAAAGAAATGATATATCACATAAAGAACAGGGAAAAATATGAAAACTTATTGAGAATCCTTATGCTATATATATTTCAATTGGGGAAATTTCCCCTACTCTAATTATTTGATGTACACAATTTCAGAACTGAGTCTTAAAAAGTCTTAGAGATATAATTAAATGAAGTTGTTAAGGTATTATTAATAAATTAAAAGGTTAATGTGCTATTTAACTTGTTTTTTTCATTAATGAATTGCGTTTGATTCTAAAAACTCGATTCCTCAATCGCTCTTTTCCATTCACAAATTTATATCAGAACATTGGAAAGTGGTTTAAACCAGACTTTTTGGTCTTCGCTTTCTCTCTCTCTCTCTCTCTCTCTCTCTCTCTCTCTCTTTTTTTTTTTTTTTTTTTAAGGGGATGGTGGATTTACTGTCTTAGAGTTGTGTTGAACTTACCGTCTTAGAGTTATGAAATTTTGCGAACATGCACATTGAAATGCATCAATATTAAGTGTATTAAAATGTCTTAAAAATTGTTTAAAAAAATGAAAATTTCTGGAAATGTTTAAAATGTTCCATGCGACTGAGCTTTTAAATTTTTCCATCGATTTTAATTTTTTTTTTTTTAATTCATCAATTTATTCTAAATATTTTTGTGCATTAATTTGTCCCTTGACTGATAAGTTTTAAAGACGTCTTTAGATTTGCAAATTTTAAAAACTCTAACATGAAATTATTAAAAAAAAATAATAATAACTTATCAATAAATCAAATAACTAATGTACAAAAATGTTTAGAATATATTGATAAACTATAATAGTATAAAATCAAGAAAAAAAAAACTTTCGATGACATGGACATTTTAAAAATTTTCAAATTAATAATAATAATAAAATAAATAAATAAAATTTTTTATTTTAATTTTTTATTATTTTTAAATATTTTTCGAGAAAATTTAATACATTTAATACTGATATATTTCAATGCACTTGTATGCAAATTTTCATAAATCTAAGACAGTAAATTCAGAGCCCGATTTTTAATGATTTTTAACGTTCACCACCCTCTTAACGTTTTACGAAGCTTTACAGAAATTTTGTATGTCATTTTATAAGTGTATGTGTCACTTTCACTCAATGGTGTTTTTTTTCTTCTTTTTTTTTTAATTAATTAATTTATTTATTTATTTATTAGTATGATAGATTTTTTTTCCAGATAGCGATTTAGCGTTGTAGTCACCTAGAAAAAATTTTCTTGGATGCAAATGCAAACATTTTTCTTTTTATTAAAAATATTTTGTCATTGTATCTGTCCAGACTATTGGATTACATCAAAAATTAATAAACTTATTTAATAAGGGCAAAATTTAGCAAACGCTGTATTGTTTAGTTCAATTGGATAATTGATTAAAAAAACATTAGGTAAAAACCACATTTTAACTTTAATAATATTTAAAAGAAAAAACCAAATTGATGCCAAAATAAATATATGAATATATTTATTTTTATGTAAAAAAAAAAAAAAAAAAAAAAAAAAAAAAGAGAGAGAGAGAGAGAGAGAGAACAGCTTCAGTATAGAACCTCTTGTCGAAATTTGAAATTTGGCACCGAATTAGCTCGGAAGTTTCCTGTTATGGTCTTTACACGTAGTTGCGAATTCGTCCATTTTAATTCGTCTCCAAAATAATAACTAAAGTATAAAAACCGCCAAAGGGCTTCTGAGCTAAGCTATACCAAAAGTAATTTTAAGGAAGAAATATAATAACCGATGCAAGGGAATGAAATACAGTCACTACATGCTCTTATAAGGAAGAGTAGATTAAAATAAATTCTGCCGTTCTAAACTAAATTCTATTTACAAAACATGTAAGCAGAATTTTTATTTATTTATTTCTAATCTAATTTCTGAACGGATTATTCTATTCTATTTTATTTTATTTTTATTTTATCTACTTATTTATTTTTTGTGTGAGAGTAGTATATAAGCTTAATTTCTGTAATTCTGAAAACAGAATTTCCTAAAATTTTAAATTGGTTAAAAAAAAAAAAGAAAGAAAAAAAAAATCTGTTTTTTTTTTTTTTTTTTTTTTTTTTTTAACATAACTTCGTAACTTATAATCTTTGTCCAAGTGATTGATATGTAAAATTCAAGGTCTTTATATATATATATATATATGTATATATATATTCTCCGAATTTAAGTATAATGGTTCTTTTTTTTTTTTTATTTTTTTTTTTACTCAAGTGGGCGTGAGTAATTTCAACTGTTTTTGCCTCTTACCGGATCTTAACATGTATCGAAACATTTTAGTGCTAGATTTAGCAATGCGTTACAACCAGTTCTATTTTTGTTGTGTTGGTATTGGCATGTATCTATTAAGTGCTAAAATTTTAAGGTTTAATTTTATTAAGTTATCTATCATTTATATTTATGTATATATATACACACATTGTATATTTGTTTAGGTTAAACAAATTATGTTAAACAATTCATTTAAAAAGTAATTTTGCATGTTTTCTGCACTGGCTATTAGCATAAAAGACTTTGCTAATGTTATGTTTGAATACATTTGAATGTTTCAGCGTCAGATGTTTCATTAGCTATGTTATGGATAACTTACGTGATTATTGTTCATTATTAATCACCATTACCATTATTTATTTATTTATTAGCACTTTTTATTTTTATTTTTTCACATTTTGAACATGTTGTAGGTGTTAATCTGGTTAGCTCAGTCACAGAAATAAAGTGATTGGCGGAAAATGCCCGAACTACTTCGGCGCCAGTTTTCGAAAGTTGGCGTGTGCGTCCTATACTAAAGTTGTTCCGTTTTGATATTATATATTGAAAAATTACAAGTTTTAAAAGTTTAATAAATTACAGACAACAATGTCAAAAATAAGCGATGCTAATTTCATTGTTGTGTGTTACAGCTAATGTTTTTCGCGTTTCTCTAACAATGATTTAATTTTTGTTTCCAACAATGGTCTAATGGTATTAAATTTATTGTTACATGAAAAAATTCTTTGAATCTTTCATCGATTTTAGTCTTTGTAGGTTATAAATTTTCTGCTTCAAAGGTTTTATTATCTATTCACTGTTAAAATACTTCAAAGTGATCTATTTTGTGTTTGCAAAATGCTTCCTGACAAGGTAATTCACATTATGTTTACTAATATAAATTTTAGGCTAATATTTCTATCGTTTCACATCTTTGATGTCTAGAGAATCATCTCTGTTAGATATTGTCCTAATATCTTTCATAGACTAATTAGTATAATCTCCATTAATTAATATAAAGGTTAAACTAGTGGGTACAGAGCTAGTATATGATTCCCTTGACAACGTTTATTATTTTTTGCGATTTTCTCGATGAATTAACATGGCTAACGCAATTGCATACATTGATGAGAAACATCCGAGCTAGGTGACAAATTTCAAATTTCGCCAAGAGGATCCTAAACTAAAGCTGTTACATATACATTATATACATAATATGTATTGGTTATATTTTAAATTCTTGATCATTTTTATCCTGATCAGTTTCCTGGTTTCTCAGCATTGTCATAATAAAATGACACATATATATATATAGAGAGAGAGAATATAAGAACTAAAATCTATGTGCAACAAGGTCAAAAAATCAAACATAAGAATCAGAACTGGCATGTTGAATGAAAAATAATCAAGTGTAAGTTTATAATTAATAGCGGGAGATAAACATACAAATAGTAATAATTATAATTGTACACATACGCAACACAGTTGCATTGGTATAAATGTTTGTGGTACTAAAAGACTGTTTAGAAAAATGGATTTAAAAATAATAATACACTATGCGAAAAGGTAACTGTAGCAAATAGTATACAATACATTAAAGCAGGACCCGAAATTTTATCTTAGATTACACTCGCTGAAAAGAAAAGTTACTCGCCATAAAATATGATTAACTTACTTTATTTTTTACGTGTAATTTGACCAACATTTTTTATTGGAAAACGAGGAGAAATTACACAATGTCTTTTATTTTATAAGAAAATAGAAGACACACGATTTTGAAAAAGCGGTTATTTTAGAGGGCACAAAATCGAAGGAAAATTATTAGGAAAAACGATTCAAATGCTACTTTACACAAGTGATGGAAACATTTTTATCTCAAATGATGAATTTTGATCAATGCACCTTAATTTAAATTAATAATATATGGATATGAGAGGAAATATCCCTAATTTTTATAGGTGTCACTGGACAATATATATATATATATATATTAATTTTTGTTACAGACATTTTTTTTTTTAAGGTACTTTCATGCAATTACACAAAAAATGTTGGTAGACATCAGCCATTTTTTATCAACATTTTATAAATGTTCTCACAAGTATAACCTAAATTTGTCTTAGTAGTTAATAAATTTTTAAAGTAGGCAAATAAAGGAGATTTTTTTCACATGTCTACATTTTGTTCTTTGAAAATAACAGTCGCTTTGTGGGACCGTTTTTGCCAGGAGGACATAAAATAAATTGAACTAACTTTTGCATAATTTTGTGAAGTGGTGGTGGTAGTATTATCATTAAGGCCAATTTTCTGAACTAGGATTCAGGCCTGAGTAGAAGAGCACTCCGTGGATTTTTTCTAAGAGGTCCTAGCCCATAACTATGCTAGTTTCGGAGAAAACCATGGAAAAGTCATAACGGCTAAACCAACGACCGCGACTGGATATAAAACCCAGTACCTTACGTATACCAGTTTCGAGCACAGAACCTGTCGGTCACTGGTGTTCCTGTTTTTATGAGGACCTATTTTTATTATTCATGCAAAATTGAGAGCACACGTCAATTCACTGCGCGTATCAACCGGAGCACCACCTTCTTATGATTTCATGACATTTTCAATATCGATTCCGTGTTCTGGATCAAAGAACCGTACAAATATTGGGAATAATTTTAATTCTTTGTGTTCGAAAACTCTGAATGCACTGAGAAAAAAAAAATATATATATATACCGCCAGCATCTAGAATAAATAAGTGGCCATTTTCTAAATCCCTTTTCCCGAGCGATGCGCATAAGAAATGCCAATAAATTGAATAGACGAAATGATCAAGAATTTCTAGTTCACATATTTCTAGATGGTGAAACAATATTTTGAATCTTTTGTATGACGAGAAATTCTCCCTTGATTATCAGGAATTGGGTAATAAACCAAGATTATAGTTTCTGAAACCTGTCTCTCGTGTTCGCATTTATTTGGAAATATTTTCAAATAGGTTTGATCTCGACAATATAGGCAAACACTCCAGAATTCTAATAGGGGTTTCTAGAACTCGCATTTTAAGGGGAATAGAATTTATAAGGATGGCATGGAACTATTTTTTTCTAGAGCCGCAATTTAGATTCTAGATGTCAGTTACAGAATTTTTTCTCAGTGTAGACATAAACCATAATATACTTTGGCAAGTTTATTCAAAAGTTGTTTTTTTTTTGCGAACCTAACGCAGAAAAAAGTAGTGTTCCCCGTTCGATACAGCCAACAGCTGATTGAGCTTCACAGTTTTGCGAAATTTTGTAAATTTAGGACTAAATTATTTTCATTTGAAAAAAAGGACAGAGAACGAAAAACATAAAAAGAGAACTTTTTAGTCCTATAATGTTTTTTTTTTTGTTGTTGTTGTTGTTGTTTAAGAGGGCAGAGTGTTGAAAAAGAAGATTGTCCTTTTAAAAAGAGGATGTTTGGTCAGTCTGGTCACCTTACTTAAGATTAACAGGATTTTACGTTTTTAAATCGATTTTTTTTCTTTTGTAGCACCGTATATTATAAGAATTCTATCTACATTTAGACCGAAATTTTACTCGCTACGGTAAAATTTCCACTCGCCAATGGCGAGCTGGTGAGCGTAAATTTCGCGCCTTGCATTAAAGGGTTAAAGAACTATTGATAGTTAATTCGATAACTGTATAAATGAATGATGTAATATATATGATGCCAGTACATATAAGTTGTAATCATGAATAACAATTCAATATAAAAATAAGGCGGTTAATTAAACGTACAAATTTAAAGCACAAGGAAAGCGTCTTGAATTTTAATGCCAATACATAATATTAAAAAAATACCGTCCATAGAACGTAATATACTGAAACTATTTTGTGTATCGCTGTATATTAGTTACAAACACTATGACCACTAAAATTTATACAACTGATTCCCTGTAATTCATAAATATTTGTAACAAATCTTCAGTCGATTTTAGTGACCGACATTGTGCTACATACACTGCAAAAAGGTGCCAGTATTTCTCCGTCAAATATACAGTTTAAAACCGTAAAATTGTATCACTGACATATATTTTGCACAGGAATCCTGTAAATCAAACAGGTTTTTTGTTAAAAGTACTTGTCTTGTATATTTTACGAAGAAATACTGGTACCCCAGCTGCCAGAGTTTTCTTGTACTTTTAACAGTTTTTTATTTTACAGTGTATAGTTCATATTGTGCAATTAGTACAAATATTTGCATACACATAACTTTTAATGTCTCAGTACAGTGTCTCACGCATTAGGCTATCCCATTTTTGCTTTGATATATTTACCTATCCTAAATTGTTGTTTAATTATTTAGGCTCAAATTTCATATTTCAATTTCTATGTAACTCAGTAGTATTCCAATTCAATTGTCCAATGTAATGCGAGTTTATGTGAAATTCTGCCATGTTAAGGAAAGAGTAAATTTCGAAAAACATACGGAGGTTTCAAAGTAGAATGTTTCTAGTCAACGATGTTCATGTCAGTATCATAAATAAATTTTAAAACTGGTCAAAAATATTCAGGCGGAAAATAATCCTTACTAAACATGTTTGTGCGGAATTTGGCCCTATTCTTCCATCTTAAGAAAGTCGTAAATTTCTAATAATTTACAAAGTTTCCAAATTAGAATGTTGAAAACTAACAAGGATCATAAGTGATATTTTACACTACCAAACTAACATGTTAATGTACTAACAAACTGACTAATATAGCATTGACACCAGATCAGTTTTGTGATTTTTCAGATTCCACAAATATCAAAATATGTAAAAACGCAAAAAAAAAAAAAAAAAAAAAAAAAAAAAAAAGAGTCTGAAAATTTCATGAATACCTAAGTTTTTTATACCGATAGTAAGACGGAGAACAAAAAAACGAGGTAAAATGTTAACACCAAAGAACAAGTGTAAAGAAAAAAAAAAAACTGATCCATCAGATTTATCCTTTTCTTCTTTAACATTGACTGTTAAAAAAAACAACTTTTCAAAGCTCCAAGTATTGCGCAATACTATTTGCGAATTTTCCCCCCTACCATCGAACTATGTCACGTGACTCACTCAAAAAGAGAGCTACGATTAACTTTTGTTTTAGTTAGAAGTGTGGTATTGCGGTGTGCAAATATGTAGCAGTGGCTCTCTAACCGATTAACCAAAAATGTTTCATTTATTTTTGTAAATAGTTATTTCTTTTGTGTACTGTGTATCATCGTAATGTGTCCGTGAAATTAAAAATTATGTTTTTTTAAGTGTAACAATGAGGCGAGTCATCTTTATAAATTTTAAGAACATTTCATTCTGCATTCGTTGTTTAAATTGGCATCCCAACGTTGGGCCGAATGACTAAGTGATGTCGGCGGCTATAGAATGGAAAATAATTACAGATAAGTAAATTTTAATATTTATTTGATGATTGTTTGAACAGGAGCTAAAGGAATTTGGGCATTGTGCAGAGTGTGTTAATAAGTTAACACTTGAAAATATTGATTATCCTAATCAATGATTAGATATTTCTTAGAATCTTAATTCTAGATATGTTTAACAGTCGATCATCCTGATCTTAACGAATTTTAGATCGCCCAGATCTTATTATATTTGCATACCAGTTTCCTTTAGTATCTGTAAGTTATTTTTATTCATAATTGTTGATATATTAAGATTTTGATAATTAAAAACAAGAATGTAGAATGCTATTTCTTAAGAAATAAGTTGAAATAATGGTGTATTGATGTAAAATAAAATATATTCTAATATAATTCTAACATAGAAAAATAAATTAAGTAAATCATAGCATCGAGTTGCTTAGAATAAATTAAGAACAACATTTCTGTTTTTTGGCGCCATTGCGTTGTGGAAGAAAAATAAACAAGTGAACTTTCATTATTATTGCGTAATCGCTTTCAGTAAAAGCGAAAAGAAAAAAGCTTTGTTTACTTTATGATTTATTATGACACTTTAAAAGATTAAATAAAGGTTGTTGTATAAATATTTTAATCTTATTGAATAGATTTATTTCTGATAAATGATCATAGAATAAATATTATTTTCTCTTGAACACATTTACGAATTATAAAATAATAAGCAACTCATAATACATAATAATAATAATGAAAGAATGAATAAACAATTTTTTGTTGTTGTTGAATAAAAGGAATTTTACACAGATTTGTTTATAATAAAGATATATTAAATAGACATCTTGTTTGTTTTGTTGAATTGATAATTATATTTTTATCATTTGCATTAAAAATAAAATTTTGGTGGAATCTGTACATCAATTTGAAATATCTTGTATTTTCAATTACTCAGAAATGTTTCAGGAAGAGTATTTCTATTTACTTTGAAATAATTATTTGAAAATAGGGGTGAAAAGAGTTATTATTTCCTTTATATGTTCTTTATTACTTTAGTTTTGAATTTATTTATTGAATAAATTGGTTAATTTAAGTTGTTTAACATATAACAATAATATATATATATATAAGTGATCTCTGTGATTTATATAAAATATTTTGGGCTATATACGTTCACGTACTGCACATTTTTAGATATATTTTAAATTATTAAAATTCAGTTTAATCATGTCTTATATGGCTAGAGGGAAAAAAACAGATCTAATTGAATTAGCGGGTGAATTAGATATAAAAATAGATGAAAATTTAAAACTTTTAGACATTAGAAATGCTATAGTCGAAAGTCCAGATTATGATGCAGAATTCACAAAAGAATGTTTGAATCGCATCATACGGGATAGGAAAGAAAAAGAAGATTTTTCGCTGAAAGAAAAAGAATATGAAAGGTTATTTGAACTAGAGAAAACCAAATTACAGGCACAAGCTAGTGCTGCTCCTGATGCAGTATTACCTACCATGGCCCTTTCTTCCGTAGACACAAGCATGCCAAAATTAGAAATAAGCAAATTAATCCCAAATTTCGATCCGAAAACAGCTGATATAACCTTATATTTAGATTTATTTGAAAAACAATTAACATTTTTGAAGGTACCAAAACCAAAGTGGGTCGTATATCTTGTAGGTCTTTTGCCAACTGATGTCGCCAAACTAATTGCAAAAGAATCAGTTGATGATGCTCAGAATTATGATAATGTTAAGGAAATTCTCTTAAAACGTTTTAAATTAAGTGCTGAGAAGTTTCGACAACTTTTTGCCCAACACCGTAAATGTCCAGAAAGTACATGGCGAGATTTTTATTTTGATTTGCAAAACTATTTTGATGGGTGGCTTAAAGAATCTAAAGTTTCATCGTTGGAAGAGTTAAAAGATTTAATACTGGCAGATCAAATAAAAAAGAAAGCTCCTCCCGAATACAAAGAGCATTTTTTGGACCACTGGAGCGAGTGGAACAATCCTCTTGAACTTGCCGATAAACTAGATTCATATGAAGAACTTAGACTAGTAAGAAATAAAAATGTTAGAAAGGAATCCCCTAAATTCCCACATCGAAATACTTCCCAAAATTTAAGAAATCACCCCCAAAATCCTAAAACTGCGTCATCGAGAGATTATACGAAAAATGAAGATCGACCACGTGTTAGTTGCTATGGTTGTGGCAAACCAGGTGTTATTAAGGCTAAATGCTCCGCCTGTTCCCCCTCTTCTAGAAAAAGTTCAGCTGAGTTCAAAACTATTCACCTTCAGTCATTATCTATCGAAGAACCTCAGTCGACACTTATAAGAGTAAAAATTAATGGAATAAATGGAATAGTGTGTGCTGACACTGGAGCCAGTCACACTATAGCTGGTGAAACATTATATCACCTCTTAACAAAACGAGGTGTAGAATTTGAGAAAACTTGTATGAATGTAACGTTAGCTGATGGTCTCCAAAAAGAAACTGAAATCTATTCAGCCGAAGTAGATGTACAAATTGAAGGACGATCTTTCCGAATAACTTTGTTTGCGTTACCTACTGCAAAGAATAACAGAACATTGTTGGGAAATGATTTTTTGCGTACTGCTGGAATCGTTTTGGATATTCGAAATAATATATGGTATTACCATGATAATCCAAAGCAGAAATTTGATTTCAGTGAAGATGATTTCAGGCCGTCTGAAAATCCAGTATATTCTGCTGAAGTTAACGAACTTATGTTAAAAGAAAATGAAGGAGCCCATCTTTCTGATGAACAAAGGTCAGAACTGAATAATTTATTGAATGAATATGAAGATATCTTTGAACCAGGGGAAGAACCGACTAACAAAATTCAACACTATATTGACACTGGAAGTAGTCCTCCTGTCGCAGTACCGCCGTACCGCATGTCCCCAGCAAAGAAAGAGATGTTGAAGAAAGAGCTAGACGAGTTGTTAGCTAGCGGAACAATAGAAGAATGTGAATCTCCTTATGCTTCACCGGTGGTATTAGTACCTAAGCCTAATGGTCAAGTACGACTTTGCGTAGATTATAGAAAACTAAATTCTATTACAAAGACTGATAAATACCCATTACCCAGAATTGATGATCTTCTTCACGAAGCTAAACATACCCCTTTTATGTCAACCATTGACTTAAGGAATGGGTACCATCAAATTGAAGTAAACCCTGCAGACCGTGACAAAACTGCTTTTATTTGTCCATTTGGAACTTTCCGATACCGGAAAATGCCTTTCGGCCTCAAGAACGCCCCATCAACATTTCAACGTATGATTGATAATTTTAGAAATTCCTTAAAGAACATATTAGTCCTTTCCTATTTAGATGATATTATCATCTTGTCTGAAACTTTTAATGAACATTTAGATAATTTGAGTGCAGTTTTTAGGAAATTACGAGAATTTAAGTTGCACGCTAACCGTGAGAAATGCAATTTCGCTTGTAACCGTGTAAAGTATCTGGGACATTACATTACTAGTAATGGACTTGAAGCTGATCCTGATAAAATTGCTGCAATTCAAGAAATACCAGCTCCAAAGAATGTAAAGCAACTGCAGTCCTTCCTGCAAACTTGCTCATGGTATAGAAGGTTTATCCCAAAATTCTCTGAAGTTGCTAGACCTTTGACTAATTTGACGAAGAAAAACGCTGTTTGGGTTTGGGGAGAAGAACAAGAAACATCTTTCAAAACCCTAAAACATCTTCTAATGAGTCCACCCATTCTCAGTCAAAATGATCCAACTAAACCATATATATTAAGAACAGACGCTAGTAACTATGCCCTTGGTGCAGTTTTGTTACAAGGCACTGGAGCAGAAGAACATCCAATTGAGTATGCAAGTAGGTTACTCACAAAGGCCGAAAGAAACTACTCCACGACTGAAAGAGAGGCCTTAGCCATCGTATGGGCTTTGGACAAGTTTCGTGCATATATTGACGGTCAAGAAGTCACTGTAGCAACCGACCATCAACCTCTTAGATGGTTAATGAACTTAAAGTCTCCAACAGGTCGCCTCGCGCGATGGGCACTACAGGTACAATCCTTCAACCTGAAGATAGAATATGTGCCTGGTAAGGATAATGTTGTTGCTGATATGTTGTCCAGACCCTTCTGTCCACACGAAGAAGGAAAATGTGAAATTTGTTCAATTTCAATAGATATCCCTCCGCGAAGTCCAAGAGAAATACGAGAAGAACAATTAAAAGATGAAGATATAAAGAAAATTATCGAGTCTTTGGAAAGTATCGATAAGAATGAAGATTTCGCTAACTGGAGTAGTCGTGGTTACTTGATGAATCAAGGCGTTTTATATAGATATTCTCCCGAAACAGAATCAGAAGAAGCGCAATTAGTAGTCCCGGTTCAAGAGCGAGAAAGAGTGTTAAAAGAGCATCATGATGCACCCTCAGCTGGACATTACGGAATTGAAGGAACATTCGATAGAATCGCAAAGCGGTACTACTGGACTGGTATGCGAAGATATATTACAGAATATATTAAGAATTGCCCTGATTGCTGTCGTTATAAACCTAGTAACCAGAAGCCATCTGGATTATTACAAACACCGATCTATAATCAACGATTTGAATCCCTTTCAATTGATTTATTCGGCCCTTTACCTAAAAGCAATGAAAAGAAATGGATCTTCATCATAGAAGATTGTGCCACCAAATGGGTGGAACTATTTGCATTAACTTCCGCAACTGCTAAAGAGTGTGCGATCACTCTAATAGAGGAAGTGTTCCTTAGGTATGGTTTGCCTAGAAGGGTAATAAGCGACAACGGGCCGCAGTTCGTAAGTGCTGTAATGCAACAAGTTTGTTACATCCTGGGAATCGCACAAACCCTAACTCCGGTTTATCATCCACAGGCAAACCCTGTGGAAAGGAAGAACAGAGATCTAAAACCCCGTCTGGCCATGTTTGTTGGGAATGATCATACTACCTGGAGTGAGAAGCTACCAATAATTAGATTTGCCCTTAACACAGCAAAATGTGATTCAACTGGCCAGACCGCTGCATATCTCATGTTTGGGCGAGAACTACGCACTACCGATGATATTGCGCATGATTTCCGAAGTGTTGTGCACAATGATAATTTCGTTCCCGAAATAACACCGTACTTGAAGAAATTTGCCAATTTCACTAAACAAGTACGAGATCGAATTGAGGAAAGACAAGACCAGCATAAACGCTATGCAGACAGAAAATTTAAAAAGGCTCCTTCTTTCAAGCAAGGTGACAAGGTATGGGTTAATACCCACCCCATTAGTGATTCTAGTAAGAAGCGAACTTCCAAATTCATGCCGAGGCGCGATGGCCCTTATACAATTTTATCACAGAGATCACCAGTTTCGTATACATTAGGTACTACAGATAATCCTTTTACTCCCATAGGGAATTACCATGTATCCGCTCTGCAACCATATACAGGTCAGGACACTACTCCTGTTCGTCCGATCCAAAGGAGAGGTCGACCGACGAATACTACAACCTCAACTAGTAGGAAAGGTGGTCAACAACGAGAACAGTTGCCCAAACGCCCTGCTGTGCCCACCAGGAAGCAACCCCCCAGAAAAGCAAGCTGTATACCGAGGACGATGTACACAGCTTGAGGGGAAGTCTGTAAAGAAAAAAAAAAAACTGATCCATCAGATTTATCCTTTTCTTCTTTAACATTGACTGTTAAAAAAAACAACTTTTCAAAGCTCCAAGTATTGCGCAATACTATTTGCGAATTTTCCCCCCTACCATCGAACTATGTCACGTGACTCACTCAAAAAGAGAGCTACGATTAACTTTTGTTTTAGTTAGAAGTGTGGTATTGCGGTGTGCAAATATGTAGCAGTGGCTCTCTAACCGATTAACCAAAAATGTTTCATTTATTTTTGTAAATAGTTATTTCTTTTGTGTACTGTGTATCATCGTAATGTGTCCGTGAAATTAAAAATTATGTTTTTTTAAGTGTAACAATGAGGCGAGTCATCTTTATAAATTTTAAGAACATTTCATTCTGCATTCGTTGTTTAAACAAGTTATTTTCGAGAAAAATTCAATTAATAATTAACGAACATTACACCGAAATTTTATGTTCATATGCTCATTTATTTAAGAGTTATGTGCAAAAGAAGAAAACAAGAAAACAACCTGTTGCTTAAGTTTTGGAAAACAGCATAATATCGATTTGAGAACACACATTATACTTACGCAGTGTTCCTTCAATAAGTGAAATTAACGATATGTGTTTTTTATTTTTAATGAAAAATGCTTCTGTTTTGTATTCTTTTAAGAAATTAGAAATTGCATATAGAAATTACCAATCCTGATCAGAAATTATCATAGCAATTTATAATTTTTTCTTTATTTAGTTAGTAAAAGATTCACATACAATCAGTGTTATTTTAAATATACTATAATTTACTTGAAACAAATATCTTTAACGTTATTACTCATAATATATAAAAATAAAAATTACAAAACTGAAAAAAGTTTATTATTATTATAATTATTATTTGTTATCTATTTTTCAGGAATTGGTTCAAGTTGAAAGGGGTCGTAGGTAAGCCATACTTTACGCTGTAACTTCCAAATCAATAGTATAATTTCAATGTGGTAATTTATTTAATTTATTGGTTTATTTTAAAATGCTGATTTAACAGAGATTGTTCATACCTCTGTTTGGTGAAAATCTATTTCATAAATTTCTTTAAAATGTAAATTTTTTTTAAGGTATCTGCCTACTTTAAAATGATCATTTTTGACAAAAATATCGAATTTCTGTTTTTTATTTATTTTTAAAGAATAGACTTTTAGTTTTCCAAAACACCTTTACTTTTTTTTGTACGCTCATTAGAATCGAAGTTTTAGCCAATTAAGGTGAGATTCTTTAAGACAGGAAGTTTTGCCTTTTTTTGAGAAAAATGGCATTCACATGCCTCTGCAAAAATTGATTGAAAAAAAAAAATGACCAGTCAAAAAATTAAAGTTGTTGCACTGTGACATAAATAAATGCTTGTCTTATAAATGTGTGAAATTTTGAAGGTATAAATTAAAAAAAAAAAAAAAAAAAACTTAAGTAAATTTCAAAATAAAATCTTTAAATGCATTTTCTGAAAAACTATATTTTTCGATTTATGTGTATGCGATAAACCTGATTTCTCCAAAAGTTTTCAAGATATTTCTATGAAATTTTTTCACAGTATAGAACAGATTTGCAGTCACGCAATGAACTAAAAGCTAAGTTCTATGTACTATTTTGAAGATTTTACATGTGCTTATTTTCTAAGAAACATATTTTTTTTTTTTTTTCGGAAAATTCTGTATTTTTCTCTGTTAGTTACCATATTTCAGTCAGTTTTAAGAATTTTTCTTAACTTTTAGTTCATTGCACAGATAAGGGTCATATCATTATGTATTTCAATGGATACTGAATTATATTAATTTTTATTGAGTATAAGAGGTTTGGCATAAACGTAAAATTTTGCCCATTTATTACACAAAATCACCTACTTCTTTGTAAAATAAAGAATTTTTTGTTTAAAATGTACTATTTTTCATCATTCTATGTCCGTTTATAACTAAAAATATGATTATTTAATGCGTAGTCTGCTTCTTTAGGAAAAAGTGCTCCGTAAGTAGGCAGATACCTTAAGCCATTTTACAATGATATTTTTAAATTTGCAAACTGTCAATCTTTGAAATTTTACCGTATATTAAATCATTGACTTAATTTTTGGATTAGAGTATAGAAAAGCTTTTTTAAAAAAATATCCCGGTTTTTCAACCGATTTTGTCAAAAAATAAAAATTTACTGTAAATAATGATAATATAAGTTCGCAGACTAAAAAAAAAAAATTCAATTACTTTGAAAATTAGAGATTTCACAAATTATTTGTTAACGAATTAAAATAGGATATTTTTAGACCACTTTGCATTGATATTTTAGATTTTACAAGCTGCCAGTCTTCCAACTTCTCACTTACGTTATATAATAAGCCACAAAGCCACTTTCCTTCCCACCCCCCCACCCCCCACCCCCCCCCCACCCCCCCCCCCCCCAAAAAAAAAAAGATGAAGAACTTTTGATTTATTTTTAGAAAGAATCTTAAGGAGTCTAAAATTAAGCTACTTTTCCTTTTCCTTTTTTTTTTTTTGAGCTGTACTCGCCATTTCAGTTCAAGGTGTTAAACGGATTATATAGCTTCATACATTTTATATTAACAATATGGATAACTGTAATACCACGGATTTTGACAACTTTCATTCCTTGTAACCGTGAATAATAACATAGATGTTCACACTGAGCTGAAGAACAACTGGAGCAAATGCTTCCAATACATTTACACAGTGTTCGTGCGTGCCAGTTTTTCTGCAATCATTTGCCGTACAGAGTCAAACCTTTCACGGCAGGCAACATTTATCGGGTCGTCTATTACTATTATACTCTCTAAAGAATTAAAATTTAAAATTGCAATATCATGTTTAGCATATGGTTGTTCTGCTCTTCCAACTACTTTTTTTTCTCTTTTGTTGTGCCAAGCCCATATTTCATTTCCAGTTATGACTTGATTCAAAAAGGTTTCGATGTCCAACATGGGGAGAAACATCGGAAATAGGGATGGCTTTATTCCGTTTCATCAAAATGTGCTTAGCCAACACCACCTGTAATAATGCCTTCGAGCTGAGCTTTACGTCACGAAAGATCGGCCGATTTTATCCAATCCCCACGATCCTATATGTATCATAAGAAGTGTTGATTGGATAAAATCAGCCGATCTTCCATGACGTAGAGCTCAGCCCGGAGGCATTATTACAGGAGGTGTTGCCGGAACACATATATCAGGTTACAAATGTGCATTAAAGTTTTTAAATGGCCAAATCCAACAGAATTATCAATATTTTCAGTAAATTTTAAGTGACAAACATATAGGACTATAGGAAACAATAACACGGATAAAACTACATATTAAGTTCATCATGATTTATTTCCATCATCCAATGCATACTAATACATCACTTACTTTAAATGCATTGTACTGTTCCATTCACATACTGTCCTTTTGTGCTTTGAGAAGTGTGTCCCTGCGATACCATATAGCGTTATTTTTATAACTCCGGTTACATGATCGATTTGGGTTGTGAAATGTACGTCCTTGAGACAGCGATACTAGTGTCACATCCAAAATTTCTATATTTGTATATAATTATATTTGTCTAATTGCGGAGATCGACGATATTAGTCGCAGGAGGATAAAATGATTTGCAGAGGATAGGGTGAGAACGACTTATTAATTTGTTTCAATAAACAAAATAAAATTTATTTAATTTCGAAGTATATGGGGAGGTTCGATTCCCTCCCACCCTCACTTGGCTACTCTTTTATACAACGTCATGACTAAGATATTAAAATTGTGATAGACTTTTATTAAACATTTCATTAGAGGGAGTAAAACTGAAACTTGATTGTAATGTTTTTAACATAAAATTAATACTTTTTTTATAATATGTTTGTTTTATCTTTTAGCAAAGAAGTTTGTTTGAGAAATATTGACGAAACGTCTTATGAAGAATGGGGTGTTGAAAGTATTGGAGAAGATAAATATTTGTTGTTAATTGATGAGGATGAATTCTTATTGATTTTACCGGAAAAAAAGTCTAAAAAAAAGTTCAAGTCCTTACGTAATTTTTTTTCAAAAATGTTCTGTTGCTGTAAAAAATCATCTTAAAGACTTTATTCCACATCTACAATAAATAATAAATAAATATTTTTTTTTCTTCCAAATTTTATGAAATTAAAAACTTCAAAAGTCAATATTCAGAAAGTCAATATTCAGAAAGTCAGTATTCAGAAGTCAATATTCAGAAGTCAATATTCAGAAAGTCAGTATTCAAAAGTCAATATTCAGAAGTCAATATTCAGAAAGTCAGTATTCAGAAGTCAATATTCAGAAAGTCAATATTCAAGAAAATATTTAGAAACGTATACATACTTTAAAAATTTATGAGGAAGGATTTCCCTCACTATTTCTTTTTTCTTCTTTTCTTTCTTTCTTTTCTTTCTTTCTTTTTTTTTTTTTTTTTTTTATAATACATGTAAGGAAGAAACTATTCCAGAATATATGGATATGTAACAAAGTGATGAGGACGGATTTCCCTCATCACTGTTATTTTCAAATAATATGCAAAAAAAAAAAAAAAAAAAAGTCATTACTGAAAACTGCCTTCTCTAGATAATAGATGTATACAAATAAAAGAAACTACCATAAATAGACTTTTATTGATAATTAACGAGGATGTATTTCCCTCACTAAAAACTTTTCTATGCAAGAATAATAAACTAAACCTCAACAAACTTTATTTATTTAAAATTTAAGAGGATGGATTTCCCTCAGAATTGCTCTTTTTATATAATAATAAATAATAGGAAGAAACTATTGCAGAAGATATGGATATATAACAAAGTGATGAGGACGGATTTCCCTCATCACTGTTATTTTCAAATATTATGCAAAAAAAGATGCCATTGCTGAAAACTGCCTTCTCTGGATAACAGATGTATAGAAATAAAAGAAACTACCATAAATAGACTTTTATTGATAACTAACGAGGATGTATTTCCCTCACTAAAAACTTTTCCATACAAGAATGATAAACTAAACCTCAACAAACTTTATTTATTTAAAATTTACGAGGACGGATTCCCCTCAGAATTCCTCTTTTTATATAATAATACATAACACAAAGAAACAACTACAGAAGATATGGATATATAACAAAGTGATGAGGACGGATTTCCCTCATCACTTTTATTTTCAAATAATATGCAAAAAAAAAAAAAAAAATCATTACTGAAAACTGCCTTCTCTGGATAACACATGTATACAAATAAAGGAAGCTACTATAAATAGACTTTTATTGATAATTAACGAGGATGTATTTCCCTCACTAAAAACTTTTCCATACAAGAATAATAAACTAAACCTCAACAAACTTTATTTATTTAAAACCTAAGAGGATGGATTTCCCTCATAATTGCTCTTTTTATATAATAATACATAATAGAAAGAATCTATTGCAGAAGCTACGGATATATAACAAAGTGATGAGGACGGATTTCCCTCATCACTGTTATTTTCAAATAATATGCAAAAAAAAAAAAAATGTCATTACTGAAAACTGCCTTCTCTAGATAACAGATGTATACAAATAAAAGAAGCTACTATAAATAGACTTTTATTGATAATTAACGAGGATGTATTTCCCTCAGTAAATACTTTTCCATACAAGAATAATAAACTAAACCTCAACAAACTTTATTTATTTAAAATTTACGAGGATGGATTTCCCTCAGAATTGCTCTTTTTATATAATAATACATAATAGAAAGAAACTATTGCAGAAGATATGAATATATAACAAAGTGTTGAGGACGGATTTCCCTCATTACTGTTATTTTCAAATATTATGCCTTATGAAATAGAAAATAAAACAAACAATAGAGAAAATGTGTCCTTTTTTGTGTCTTATATTTTTGAGATATATATATACATACTTTTTAAATGCTTTATGGAACATCTCTATGTTTAATCTTTATTTAATGAAAATCTCTTTATATTAAATTTTTATGAGTACAAAATTTTATTGTACAAAATGAGAATTAGTTTTGAATTTTGTAATGCGAAATAATATGTATATATATATATTAAAAATAGTCAACCACGAAAATAAATTTGATATTTAGGACATCGCTTCCCCCCCCCCCCTACTCCAGGGATAATTTTTTTTTTTCAGTATGGTTAGCGAGCTCGTCTATAAAGCGAGCTCGTCTATACCTTTGAAATGAATGAATGAAACATAGATCTGGGATAATTCAAAGCAAAATAATCAACTTTTTTTCATTTTTAGCTAAAAAATTATATATATATATAGAGAGAGAGAGACTTGCTAACTCTGCTAGTTTATCCATAATGGTATTAAGCCCCGCCTTTTTTTCACACCAGAATAGCTGTAATATTCAGCAATATGTTCTCATGATTAAATGAGAAGACTATTGATTTACAACTATTCTGGTGTGAAAAAAAGGCGGGGCTTAATACCATTACGGATAAACTAGCAGAGTTAGCAGGTCTACATATATGTATATATATATTTTAAGCGAACTTGATAGATCAGTATTATATATGAATGTTTTTAGCACCCAGTTATGTTTTACGCTAAAAGAAATAATATATTCATTTCAGATATGTTACAAAGCTGAGATAATTGAACACTGACGGAATGAGAAAAAATCATTATTAATGTAACATATTCTATTCAACGAAGTAATGGGTAATCTACAAAGCTTGTCTGGAAAATGACTACCACATCTCTTAATTCTAAAATAAATACGGACATTTTTTGTTAATCAAGTATATTTACTGAAACTTACTAGAGATGAGACGGGCTCGGCCCGAGCCCGTAAGCCCGAACCCGAGCCCGATCGGGCTCAAATCTTACGGAAGTCTTCGGGCTCCGGGAGGGCTCGGATTCAAGCTAGAAGTTCCGTTTATTTTAATCTTCACTAACTGGAAAAATATATATATATATTCATTTTGAGAGTACCTTTAGTAATGCCATAATAGTCATGATAGTTTATAAATCACAAAATAATCTTGCAAACCTTAGTAGCTTTGACTTTCCTTTTTCTAAATAGAATTTCTTTTTTCAACGGGTGCATATATTATGTCATAGTGTTATACAGTAATCCTTCCTCCTTAGTTTTATTGGGCCTTATTATATCACTCATTCGGATAATTTTTTGTCCCCCAATAGGCGCGTTATAAACAATAGGCTGCACTATAAATATATATTATATAAATATATTCATGTATACAGAGAAACACACATTATAAATTGTTATAATTACATTTCTAGTTATTTAAATTGAGGATTGATAATAAGAAAATTAATTTGAAAATGAAAACGGTATTCAATTTTATTATTGTGTATGCGTTGCATAGCGTACCTCTTTCAATATCGGGCTCGGGCTCTGATCACACAAAATTTTTCGGGCTCGGGCGAGCTCAGTTCAAAAATGTTTGACCCGGGCGGGCTCGGATTACCAAAATAGAGCCCAAACTCACCTCTAAAACTTACATGTGAAACGTAATTCCTTTTTAGATGGTCTGTTCGTGCAACCATACGCTACATATATAGTCGGTAACAGAAGTGCCCGAACACTAGCAAAAATTTCTATGTAAAAAAAACAGTACACTTCATACGGTTTTGTTCAATAAATCCTTATCGAATCCTGTTCTTAGTCAGTCCGACACTTTTGTTACCGACTGTACCATTATTGAAATTTTATAGCCTCTACTACAAATAACTCAGAATCGTAGCAATACATACAACTGTATGAAAAACGCCTTAACATTTTTTTCTCGCAGACTAAGGAATGAACTAGACCCGGCAAGACGGTTCTAAAAGTGAAGTCTCATCTGTAGCTGAACAGCCATATTAGGACCAGCTTAGTCTGTGCTTTAAGCGTCTTATATATTTACTTCACTTTGTCCCCATACCGTACTGCCGGGTCTAGTTGATTCCTTAGTCTGTGAAATACAGACTATAACAATATAATAATTTACATAATGCTTACTGTACAGAATATAATACCTTATTTTTTTGGGGGGGGGGGGGGAAGGGGGGGGGCAAAACACAGAAATGGGTTAGATAGTTTTAATAATAATTTCTTTTCTATAAAAATGGTTTTCAAATGCTGTCATTAAACTTAATCTCAAAAATTAGAATGACCCTTGAAACTGATATACATTATTATTTTTTTTCTAAACAAAAGGTAGTCAAATAATGAAGGCATGAAGGTGTAATTTTCAAAGGACAAAAAAAAAAAAAAAAAAAAAAAAACTAGTATGTTGTGGCCACCACAAGACTTTCTTCTATATTTTCCTATTCAAATTTACTCAGTAACAATATAAAAAAAAAAAAAAAATGTTAAAAGTAAAAAAAATCGATAACTTTGTTTTAAATTATTACAAATTTATATTTCAACGATTCGTTTTAAATTTATTGACGAGGTCTTTCGAAAGATACCCATCTTGAAAATCTACTTCCCTCGAAGGGGGACTTTCCCCCCAGGGGGGGTGACGAGGATCCTACAGATACAAAAAAAAATTTCCAGTTGACTATCTCTATTATGAATAATTCTTGTAAATTTCATAATAATTACTAAAATATAATTCTCTTTATGCTCATTTATACAAAATTTTGTCCTCTATCACCATGCTAAAAATTTAGAAAAAGCGGGATGGTAACACCACCTGTAAGACAATTTTTACTGAAAGTTGATAGGCACTAATTTATGGCAAGGAGCAACTACATACCAATTTGTATGAAATACTGTGCAGTAGGTCCGGATATACAGTTGCCACAAAATTTTGTCACACACACACAGACAAACATTTTCTAAAAATGATCAAATCGTGTTCCACAGCTCTCAAAACGTGTAAATCCAATGAAAACTCGAGGTCGAAAATTTTTATGAATCCAATGCTTTCTTCTATTGAATATAGAAGAAAATAAAAAGGAAACCAAATAATTTTTGATCTTTAAGAAACATTAAGTAAATCTCCAGCCATTTTGTTCTTCTTTTTTCCTTTTTAAAACCTGATTTGTTTGTTCGCAATTTCCTACACTATGCACACTTTGAAGCGTAGCCGATGACACGTATACTCTTTGGTGCAAAGTAATGTTACTGTAAGCGGTTACATAGATTAGCGCAAAGTCGTTTTCAACCAATTTTAGAAAGGAGGGTGTTCTTAATTCGAGCTATGTGTTGTTGTTGGTGTTTGTAAGCTTGTAATTCCGTAAGAGATGCTCTAATTAACCGACTTCAAAAAAGGAGGAGGTTCTCAATTCAAAGCGTAGGTTTTCTTTTTTCTTTTGTTTTTGTTAGCTCATAACTTCTGAACGGATGATCCGCTTTTTGATACTTTTTGTTTGATTGTAAAGGTCTTGGTCTGAAATAATATCTTTATGATCAAAAGAAAATAAGGGGTGCTCAAGAAAGTCAGTCCCGACTCTTTTAACTGCTGAACAGCTGCAGCTATAGTCATAAAAATGGTATGTAGGTATAGTAAAATGGACATGTGCTACGTGATTCAACCGCCTACAGCGCCACCTGGTGGAAAACAGTGGAGTTAGCGTTTCTATCCCGGAAACGGTTCAAGATAGGGGAAAAAGTGAATTATAAAATTGCAGAGCATCATCGATATAGTACGAAAAGATAGTTTAGACATTAATGCTAAAAACAGAACGATTAAACGTGCATTTGTTTCACCAAAATAAATTCAAAAAACTGGCGTACAGACAATAGCAAGAAATTAAAACTTCTTCACACACCATAAATTTTAAATCAGCACAACCAGTTTCGAAAGGACGTAGTCTTTCTTCATCAGGTGCAAACACGTGCAACTGCTTTGGAGGCAAATGCAAGACTGAAAGTAGTCTTGCATTTGCCTCCAAAGCAGTTGCACGTGTTTGCACCTGATGAAGAAAGGCTACGTCCTTTCGAAACCGGTTGTGCTGATTTAAAATTTATGGTGTGTGAAGAAGTTTTAATTTCTGTGCATTTGTTTGTTCACAATTTCCTACTTTGTGCACACTTGTATATGTTGTAGCGTAGCGGGTAACATTTATGCTATGTAAAATTCAAAGTATGCTTATTGTAAGCGGTCACATCGATTAACGCATAGACGTTTTAAACCGACTTCATAAAGGAAGAGGTTCTTAATACAAACCACGTTTCTCATTGTTGTTGTTGTTGAAATTTGTTAGCTTATAACTTCGTAAGAGATGAATTAATTTTAATACTTTTTTTGTTGCCGTAATGATCTTGGTCTGAAAGAGGTTTCATTATGATCTCATTAAGACATAAACAAATTATAGGATACTCTCAAAAGTATGTTCTCACTCGAACTGCTAAACGCATGCAGCTACACTGGTAAAAGCAGTATGTAAGTATCGATGTTGAAACTTCTGTCCGTCAGCTGCAATGCATATTGTTGTAATTAAAATTACACATTTATTTATAAACGGAACTTAAACAAAAACGTGTATAATTAAAATTACACATTTATTTATAAAAGAAAATAAAAGAAACATGTGTGTAATCTAAATATATGTAAAAATACTTTATGTTTATATAATACAATTAAAAAAGTGATTTGTATATAAATATTGGCAGGTAAAATTTTTTTTTTTAACATGAGCGATAAATTGCTAGATGTAAAAGCGGGAAGACATAATTGTAAAATTGAATGAGGGGAGAATTGTAATGTGTTCTTCATAGGAATCTACGAGACGGTCCGGCGACGCAGTAAAGAAAGCGTTTGGCATTAAACGACTAAAGCTCACGAAAATGGTTTATTGCAGCTATAAAAGAGGAAAAACTTTTAAGAAAAAACATTTGTAAAATTAAGAAAAATATTTTCTTTTTTTTCGAGTATACTCACCCAACAACAAATCTTATCAGTAATAAGATGTGCTCAACAGCAACAGACAAATATATAAATGTATAAAAATTACAAAAATATGTGTAGACTTTTTAGAATCAGAATGATGAAAAATGAACTAGAGTTCAAAATGACAGTCTATACGATGGTAATATACAAAAAGACATAAAACAAAGAAAAAATGAAGTGAACTCTTACATTAAAATTTTTTTAAAACCAATAGGAATGAACTTTTAAAGTGCTATGGACTGTAATTTAGCAGAATGGACAATATTGTGTGTATGTTCTACATTTTTTATGTTTAGGTGAAGATAAAAACATTTCAATGGACTATTTAGAAAAAAAAAAAACCCTCGCAAACTTTCAAAAACTGATACTAAAAGGTTATAAATTATAGACTGAAAGAATGGACAATATTTATTCTGTTTTCTTCGTATCTTAGTATCATGAGTATTACTATTTTGTTTGTGTGTATTTTTTGTATTTTATTTTATAGGTCAGAGTGATATAACAAATGCTTACAAATGCACAGAAAATAGACCTAATGTAATAGAGTATTTAAGTATATGATTTATATGATAGGGTTGATTTTTTTTTTTTTTTTTTTTTTTTTTTTTGTAGAAAGGGGGGATATAAATGTTGTAATTAAAATTACACATTTATTTATAAACGGAAATTAAACAAAAATGTGTATAATTAAAATTACACATTTATTTATAAAAGGAAATAAAACAAACATGTGTGTAATCTAAATATATGTAAAAATACTTTATGTTTATATAATACAATTTAAAAAGTGATTTGTATGTAAATATGGGCAGGTAAAAATGTTTCTTTTTAACATGAGCGATAAATTGCTAGATGTAAAAGCGGGAAGCCATAATTTTAAAATTGAGGGAGGGAGAATTGTAATGTGTTCTTGATAGGAATCTACGAGACGTTCCTGCGACGCAGTGAAGAAAGCGTTTGACATTAAACGACAAAAGCTCACGAAAATGGTTTATTGCAGCTATAAAAAGAGGAAAAAAGAGATGGAGCAGATTTTCGAGAACCGAGGTTTCTAAGAAGAGCAGAGGGGATAGAGAGAAGAGAAGTATAGAAGAAAAACGACTACTAAAAAAAACGGGAAAAGCCCCGAATTTCGCTGAAGGCGGAGTCAAAAGGGGCCTGTAAGTGAGAAATAAAAAATATCGTCAGATGATGGAAAATTTTTGAAGGAGAATTATAAGCCCTGAATCGAGGTTGGACCCTCACCGATGCTAGACCGGGAAAGCGGCCGGTACGCACAAGATTCCAGAAGCAGAAATCATCGGAGGAATGGAGCCTTCGGAGGTGAATTATGCTGGAAATGAAATGCTCCCCTGAATTAAAGGTTGGACCCTAGCCGCAGTGATGATGCCCTGAAAATTTTGGTGAAAATTCTTTTAATAAATAGCCAAAGGTGCCTGATGCCCAAATTCTGGATTACTGTAAGGTTGAACACTCGTCGTCGGGTGAGTCTCTACTTTAAATTATATATAAAAAAAAAGAAAATATAAAGTTTTTAGATTTCATTTTTTTTTCTTCCTCGTAAAAAAAAAATAAAAAACTGGCTGAGTCCCGCTTAAAGTGCTAAACAAGGATATCACCTTAATTTAATTTTGATAAATAATTTTTTGTGTTTAAAATAAAAGATGAATAAAATTTTATTTGTTATAAATTCTTATTGTCTTTTCTCAGTGGTTTCTAAATAAGTTATTCCAAGAAGACAACTTAAAGAAATAGGAGATATTTTTAGTATTCGAAATTTTATTTTATGACCCAGTAATAATTTAATGAACTTGGGTTTTATTTAGATTATTATATTTTGTAGAAATAAATTAACGCAATGTATGGTACAGATTGGAGAGTATCTCTAAAATAACAATTTCTCTCCAACACATATTTTCCTCTTTGTTTGAAGTTTACGCTGCACAATTTCAAGCGCAGCGGATGGAACGTATTCACTATAAAGTTCAATATATATTCCTAACAGAACTTTTGGTTACGAATACAGCGTATCTGTTCTTTACATTTCTAAAAGACTTTTTAATTTAACGTATGTTCATTCAATAGATATTTTTTTGCTCATATCCGATAAAGGCAAGAAAAGTGACACAACTTATAAATGCAACATTTGAGAAAAATCAACTTAAAAATAACTTGACTAGAATAAAACTGGCACAACCGTCATTCGATTGGATAACTTTCTAGATGGAGTTGTAACTTTTTTGTTCAGATTGGGCGCATTTCATGTATTTTTCAGTGACATAAACCCTTTTTTGAGTTATGTCACTTTTCTTAGTAGTTGTGATTTGGGAATCTGCCACCGAACATCTTCTGATGTTCTGCTATATGAATAAATTTTCACTGAAAAGAGAAAAATAAAATATTTTTGTAAAAAAATAGAACCGACTCCAAAAAGGAACTACTATTTAAAAAAAAAAAAAAAAATGGTATGAAATGAAACTGTAAATTGCGCCTAAAAGTATAAAGTAATTTTTTTCGCCAAACAACCTATAACACTACAATTAATCATAACTTTTGAAGTCGGCGCAAAATTAAATAGAAATTAATACTTTTATTCAATACAGAAATTAAATTAAATCCTATTCATAATACGCATCTCAAATTGTCACCTGCAAAATGCAGCCGAAAACTACTTTGATTCAAGAAAACAAATATGGTTTCGTAAGCAGCAAAAGTTGGCAAAGATGCTGGTATCTGACGTCCTTGGTGAAGCAAAAATCGCAAAATTATCTGGCAAACATATTTAATTTCTTTGGAATATCACGATTATTTTCATAAGGTATATTAAGAGAGTAATCAAGTATATGAAACAATACTTTGCACTATATATATTATGAAAATATACATCTTGCGTGTATATTTTTGCATTACTTTTTTATCGCCAAATCCCAAAGCCACCAAAGATGATAGTTATCAAAGTTATACCAAATTTGCAAAGGAAACTCTAACTTCGAAGAAACATAAATACTGCATTGTGAAGAATCTTCACTGTCCTATGTAGATGCTACTAATGGACCAATTGTATACAGTGATAAAATAATAAAAGAAACATGAAAATGGATCATTCGATCATTTGTAACTACCGATCTAAAAACAAACCTTTAAAAACTAATTAAATTTTATTTAATTTTGCGCCGACTTTAAAATTTATGAGTAATTGTAGTGTTATAGGTTGTTTATCGAAGGAAATTATTTTATACTTTTAGGTGCAATTTACATTTTCATTTCATACCATTTTTTTTGTTGGTTCTATTTTTTTTTTTTTTTTTTTTTTTTTTTTTACAGAAAGATTGTATTGTATGTTGTAGTGTAACCTTTACATTAACTGATCTAGCAATAAATAGTGGAATGTTTATGAATTATAGCTTGAAATTAATTTAAAATAATTTAAGTTAAACTTAATAGCGTAAAGTTGTTACAATAAGTTAATTAACTTAGCTACTGGCCGAAAAGGATTTACACCATACGGTGTTGCACTGCTAAAATCAGAGTATTTAACATATTTTCCATAAAAAATAATAACAAATATAAACTAAATTATGATTGTAAATGTATACAGCAAATAAAATGTGATAAATAATGATATAAAATGGATTAAAAATTATGATGTATATATATATATAAAAGAAATAAAAAGATATATTTGATACATTTTTTAGATTAGTCTAAAATACATATAATAAAAAAAAATACGTTTTTATACTTTACTTTTAAAAATAACTTTCTACAAATAGAAAGTTAAAATGTATTTCAAATAAACCGACGGATATATCATCAAAAATTCTATTGCCCTTGATTCCTGAAAGTAAGTATTAAAAAATATATATATATATTTTTTTTTAAGGGTTAATTTTGTCAGAATAAACAAATAATAAATAGTTAAAAAATTAAGAAAATTCGCAGTAAAATAGTTTTTATACTATTCTAAGTTTTCATATGTACTTTAAAACAGAATTATTTATTACTTAAACCAAAATTAAGAGTAGAATCAAGAAGATACTTTCAAACCAGAAAAAATATTCCCCCAGTCTATAGAAATACCTTAATATTGGGTTGTTCGGAAATTCATTTCGTTTTTTTTAGCAGAGGATTTAATTGTATTTTTTTCACACCTTCTTCACATTTAAGTTGCATTGCCATTACATATTGTGACAGCTGATATAGCAAGGCTTGCTTGTGAAAATGGTCGTTTTATTCTGCTCAATAGTTTTTGACTAGTGCCCTATCAAATAAAGAAAATCAGAAGCGACATTTTCGATATATTTTGTTTTTGCTATCAAAAATGCGAAAATACTATTCAAACAAGGAAAAAAAGTATACGATGTGTGCACAGAAAATTTATTTAAAGAACGCTATTGTCAAAACTGGTTTACCAAATTTTGTTGTGGCAATTTTGAGTTGAAGATGCATAACGTTCTAGAAAACCAGTTTGTGCTAATGAAGACAAAATAAAGTATTGATTTATGAAAAACTGCCAAATAACAACTCGTGAGATCTCTAAGAAACCGATCAAAGTGGAGAATATATAATTCATTAAAATATTTATACAATATAAGAAAATCGTCTTTCATTTTCGAAGGAAAAAACGAAATTACTTTCCGAACAACCCAATATCACATAATGTATTTTATACATTCAAGTAGTTTTTTAAAAATTACGATTTGTTAAAAATTGAACATTCATTTTTAATTTTCTGTACTGAGAAAAGTGATTAACAGAAAGGAAATTTTGAACACCCGAGTAAATAAAAGAAGAAAAATTAAGTTAAATAACGCAGAAATCATTGCACTACTTTCCTAAGGCAAATTTATTTTCCTATTATTGACACAACCGTTCTCCAAATGGCTTTTGAAAAGAGATAAAAATACATTTTGCAAACATTGAGTGTTAGTAGCAAAAAAAAGTTTAAATGGGTATAAGAGAAACGGCACAGATATCTATACAGTTTTCGCCGAAATTCGAGAGAAAGTTAAATAAGAATATATAAGTATTTATTTTCTACAGTGTTTTCCTAAACCATAAAAAAAGTTTAAATAAAAAAATTCAAATGCAAATAGGGATATTTTAATTTTCTATTCATGTAACCTAAAAGAAATTATTTTTAATTCTGAGTTTAAGGTATACACTTATAATTAATCAATACAATCCATCAAATTACAGATTAATTATACGCCAAAATTTTGGAATTTTATACTTTTCTGCCAAAAGAAAAGAGTTGTTTGTATTAGACGTATTGTTCGTTTCCCTTTCCCAATCTATTTTCTGCCAGTGCACATGTATCAGATCTGATATTAAATATGTTCAATCAGATTAATGTTTACTGAAATAGGCAGACTAACAGCAGACTAATTGCATATACGTATTTCTTGATAAATGTATTTAAAGTAATTCATAGAAAAAAAAAAACTATTTTATTATAAAACATTCCCTTTTTTTACTGAACTGCAGAATAATTACTTCATTAATTTGTATATATACATATTGGTGCGCAGACAATTAAAAACTTTCAGCTTGTCTTATATTTTAGAAGGAAGCAGGAAAAAATAAATAAAAGCTCCCATAAATACGTTCATAATTATGGCAATTATTTAACAGTGATTAACAGGGATAACAGGAAGGAGGTACCGCTCACCACTCCAATAGTGGTGACGAGTGCTTCTAGCTATGCTAGGACCCTCCTCTGGAACGTTTATTTAAACACACACACACACACAAAGAAAAAGAAAAAATGCACGGGGCCGCTAGAGACAGGTCTCCCACGCGACAAGGAGCGGCGGTTAAGATGAAAAGAACATGGACGGTTGGTCTGAAGTAAGTTGAGAACAGTGGGCAATCCGAATTGTAATGTAGCGTGTCAGATGTATGCCTCTCGCGACAGGGGGCACTAATGGATGTTCTGTTGAAAGTCTTTAGGAAGTCTGTACAAGTTATAGAAACGTGCGTCACTATTTCACTATATTATTACAGGCAGTACAGAGCGATTACTTCATAAACGATAGAAACTCTTGAGACTGAGGTGAGTGCAATTATAAATAGGGTTTTAACAAAATTTAACAATGATTACACGTTTTTTTTTTTTTTTTTTTTTTAAATTATGGACACCGTTTAAATGGCCTCATTGTTGAAAATGTTTCTTGGTACCGTCGTGCACGCTCCTCCGCAGGTCCTCATCAATGGTTCCAATTCACGAATAGCTTCTTTGGGTTGGCAAGAAAACTTTTCATATTAGTACATCCTTACGAGATTTTTTAAAGCCATCGTTTTGAAGCGGGAAAATAATTACTCCTCTGATCTGACCATGCAATACATTCACAAGTTCATGTAATAGGATCATTCTGAGTCACTGAGCCAAATTATTTCCCCATATCTAAACTACAACTTCTAAGACAAATGACGCATCATATTATTCCATCTAATCGGTCTTTATGAGGCCTGTGTTCTGATCCCTTTAAATGTCTAAAAACTGATTACAACGGTATTGAGTATGTCGGCAAGATATCTTATGTGCCCATATCATGTATCGAGCCTATTAATCTATTTTTATTTGTGAATTACTAAGCATACCACCATTTGAAATTATACTGAATAGTTATGCAGGTTTTTTTTTATTTTATATTTCGCCAAGCTACCACTGCATGGCAAGTTTCGATTTTCCAGCGAAAATTTTGGCGCACATATATATTTTGAACAGTGTGCATATTTATAAAATTAATTTGTATAAAATGGCGTTATAGAATATTTGAATATGTGCACAGTTCTATTTATTTAAACATTGTTTTATATGATACGTATATCTACCTGTTTATCAATTCATTCATGTATTTATCTCTATATTTCTCTCTTTATGTATATATATATATATATATATATATAATTATAGTGAAAAATTCATATAGTATCAATATTCCATAGGTAATCTTGATTATCTATGTCCTTATTATAATACAATACATATTTTACATAATAATGTATATTATAATATATAATACATCTTCGTCACCTATTTCTTTATAGTGCTACACCTGTATCTGGACACTTTCCAAACATTTAAAAAGGGAAATAGAAGTATGAATATTATTCACTGAATTATTTCTTCACACATTAATATCATGATACAAAAATAAAACTATTTTTACATTTGGGTCAGTTCCAATAATTGAACTTATTTCACTTCTGACGCTATTCTAACTACAATAAATACTATTTCGAAAATGTTATCGCAGGACTTAACGTTGGCAAAAAGGAAAACTGTGGGAATTCTATTACATTTATTGTATAATTAATACATAATATGTACAAAAAACAAAATGTAATAAGCACGATCAATTTATATTTACACTGCCTCCTATAATTAAATACATATATACAGGAATGTAATTTGGCGAAATTAACTTTTTTCATTAAAATTTTAACAGTATCTTGAAGAAAATAATAATTTAGAAGAAAAATGTACGATATTTTAAAAAATAAGTAATTCTGTTTAATATGTGTACCTTTATAAGACTTCATTCAATAGTTGAGAATTGCTTGTGAATTTTGCTTTTTTGTCCGACCGTTCGTTCTTTTGAACTCTAACTTTATCATAAAATTATTATGTGAGTAATATACCAGAAATAATACATTATTTAGATTTAGTATGGCATGTTTCTTTATGAAAGGTCCTGAATCGTATTACTGGTCTGTGTAGAAGTACTTACAAAATAACTGGGTAACACGGTGGTTTATGTGAATTATATATATATTACGTTATATGCTATGCAATGTATGTATATATATATATATCTATATGTGTGTGTGTACAACGTATTTTAACATTTTTTAAACTTACAAAATATATTTAAAATTGCGCCCAATATTCGAATATCAAATACATGATATCCACAGATGATTGGTTGGTTGGTTGGTTGTAGGATTAAGGCCGATTGACTCCTTAAGTGTCCTAGGCCTATAGGGGGAATGCCCTCCGTGGGGGTCTTTCTAAGGGGTCCTAGCCCGTATTTACGCGAGTTTCGGAGGAAACCACGGAAAACTCCAAACGGCTAGGTCGATGAGCGCGACCTGGGATCGAACCCGGCACCTCCCATCTACCAGCTTTGAGCGCAGAACCGCTCGGCCGCTGGTGGGCCCACAGATGATTGTAACATTGATATATATTAGAGATTAACAAGGTACATAAATAGACTTCAAAATGTCAGTTATTAAATTATTTGCGAAAATACATTAAATACCTTTAATTGTGTTATGCATATTTAACACTATACAACAAAGAGAAAATTTTATAGGTTAAAGCATGTTTTGAGAAAATAGACTTGAATTTCATGATACATGCAAAATGCATACTTTTTATTTCTTGTTTGAGTTTACTTTTAAAAATATTTCAAAAATTTCAAAAGTTTGTAAATGTCTCTTTTTCATGTTTTTTTTTTTTTTTTTTTTTTTTTTTTTTTTGATTTGGTTAAAAAATTACATTAAGAACGTTAATGATTTTTTCTTCAATAAAGGCAACCATTTATTTATTTAATTATTTTAAGAACAAACTTTAATTCTCTCTCTGTCCGACAGATTCAATTCAGTTTTATTCACTCCCGTACTTAACTTTTTAACATTATTATTTTTAAAACACTAATAAAAATTATAAATGAAAACTGTTAAAAAACTGTATTAAGACCCCCTCCCCCCCCTTTTTTTTTCTTTCGGATAACAGGAGCTATTTAAAAATCCAACAGACATACACAATGGAAAACTTTTCTGTAAATTTACTGAAATATTTATTCAGAATCTCTGTAAATGTACAGTAATTTTTAATTAAAAATAATTAATCGAAATTCCTAATCTTTATAATCTATTTTTATCTATTATTTTTATTATTTAATTTCTCAATAAAAATTAAAAATGAATGTTTCGACTTTAGGAAAAGCATTCTCAATCACAAATACTATATTTACACCAATACTTATTCAACCTAATATTACTCATTAAAATGCATATGTTGGGTTGTTCGGAAAATAATTTCGTTTTTGCCTTTAAAAATGAAAGAGGATTTTCTTATATTCTGTAAATATTGTATTGAATTATATATTCTCCACTTTCATTGGTTTCTTTGCGATCTCTCGAGTTGTTATTTGGCAGTTTTCATAAATCAATACTTTATTTTGTCTTCATTTGCATAAACTGATTTTCCAGAACGTAATGCAAATTAAACTTCAAAATTGCCGGAACAAAATTTGTTAAACCAGATTTGACACTGGCGTTTTTTAAATAAATTTTCTGTATACACATCGTAAACTTTTTTCCTTGTTTGAATAGTATTTTCGCCTTTTTGATAGCAAAACAAAATATGCTGAAAAGGTCGCTTCCGATTTTCTTTATTTGATAGAGTACCAATCAAAACCTATTGAGTATAATAAAACGAACTTTTTCACAAGCAAGCCTTGCTATATCAGCTGTCACAATATATAATGGTAACACAGCTTAATTCTGAAGATGATGGGAAAAAATACAATTAAGTCCTCTTCTGAGAAAAACTAAATTACTTTCCGAACAACTCAATATAATATAAATTTTTAACATCTCTTTTTTTTTTTTTTTTTTCTGTAATTTTACATAAGACTTAAAATAAATGATTACCAGTAGTTTTCTGTTGATATTTTTTTACAGTGGAATGTAATATTATAAGATTTCTTTTATTTCCCAAGTAAAATTTAACATAACAGAAACTTTTAAATCAATAATAAAATTTTGTCAAAATAGCAAAATTGAAGGTTTTTTTTTTTTTTTTTTTTTTTTTTTTTTTTTTATATATATATATATTTGAGATAAAACACAGCGAAAAATTTCCTTGAAATAATATTAAGCAGAATAATAATAAGAATAAATTGTAGTAATGATCAACAATAATATTTTGTCAAAATATCAGAATTGATTTTTTTTTATTATTATTAAGATAAAAGATAATAATTTTTTTTTTCTTGAAATAATATTAATAACAAGAATAATAACAAGAAGAAGAAATTGTAATAATGATGTAAACTAGGAGATAACTAAATATTATTTGTGAGCGTAAAATGATTTTATTTCACTTCTTTTTACTTACTACACAGATTTTATATTTTAAAAAGGAAAAATTATACATGCACTAAAGCTAAGAGCTTTATTAACAGTCATTAGTCATATCTACTGCTTGAACATTATTAATGATGTGAGACAATGTAATGAGATAATAATAGGTATTGCATGTCCCATGCCGTCATTCTCGTGCAGTTGATAGTGATATATTGAATGGGAGGTGGAACAACTGTCACTAGAATGGTTTATTTTTTAACCGCTTGTTGCATTAATCAGATTTTTTGATTTGTTAAATATAGTATATCATATTTAAAGATAATATTTTAAATTGATAAACATTAGCACGAATTTTAAAAAGAGTTTTGTATACATTGAAGTTATTCAATCACATGGATAATTTATATAAAAAATTTTAGTTTTGATTTTTCTATAAATTGTTAATGCACACACACACACATAAATATATTATATGTGTCTGCGTATGTATATATACCCAGATAAGACATAAGGTTATAAAAATTACCAATTTAATTTTTGATACAGATCAATTCCAAAAGTAAAAAAAAAAAAAAAAAAACTTACGACATGGTTTACATTAATATTTTACGTTTCGCAGTTGTATTTTGTTTTTCTTATTTATAACCTAATCATAAAATTCTTACAGACTTCTTTTGATTTTGTGAAAAAAAGAATTATTTATTTGTTTGCTTTTTGCTATGAGGGCGTTATAGAATCTTTAATTTCGATAACTGAAATTGAATCCCCTTAGATTTTACAGGTTAAACCAGTTATATAAACTCAATTAAAATAATAATAATAAAAATAAAAATAAAAATAAAAATAAAAAAAATATCGAACTTGATGATTTTTAAGCTCACAGCACATCAGATGAGCAGGAAGAGAAAAATGATAAAAGAAGATAGAAAATAAAATTAGCTATTCTTTCTCATTTTTGTTTTCGAATGCAAAATTCTGAGAGGGAAAAGGACTATGAAGAAGACAAATAAAAACTCGAAATCTATAATGTAAACTATTTTATTTGAGGTACCTTCTGCATTTTTCCAACGGAAATTAAAACGTTTTTATAACAAATATGCATTATCTACATACTTATATTTCTATTCGTATAACTTTCTATTTTCATTCTTAAAGAATATATTGTATTTGTTTTAAGATAAAGATGATTGTGAGCTGGTTTCACGTGGCACTGTTAATGGGCGATGTGAGAATGAGGAATGGACCGGAGAAATTTCATCACAATTTTGATTCTCTGCAGAGGGACGTTTGTTTTAAGGAGCTATTTGATTTTTAAGACCTCATGAAACAATATTTATTTTCCAAAATTTTCATTTTCAGCAATTTTAAAGTGCTATATTTTGTTCAAAGTTTGTTATTCAGACATTAAAAAAATAATAAGAAGAATTGTAATGGAATTATGATTTTAAATGTATTTATTAATAATAAACAATATTTATTCAAACAATATCTACATTCTCAACTTATTAAATATTAGTTTTTATCTTTAATGTATGTATGTACATAGTTTGTAAATTTTCACTTTAAAATGTTTTTTTAAATGCTTTAAATGCTGTGTTGTGATATTTTATTTTTTCTATGGTTTGATTTCGATCAACCTATTAACTACATTTATTTCACTTCTTACAATTTCAGATTTTATTATTATGAAATTTATACATATTTAAACCAGTAAAAAGATTATGCAAATTAATTATTTACCAGGGAAAAAAATTTTCATTCACAATAAATAAATAAATAAATAAATAAATAAATAATTTAAAAAAAAAAATATTTATTGCTATGTAAACAGGTTACTTACCATTACAGTTATAAGCCATAAATATAAAAATACACTGTACAGCAAAAGAGATAAAAATGAAACATGAGTTAGCCTCATTTTTTACTCTAAACATAAGAAAATCTTATTCAGTTTCTTATTAAAAAAAAAAAAAAATGTTTTTTTTTTTTTTCCCAACAATAATAAAGTACGTTCTTTACTAAAATCATGCAATTTTTTTCGAGATCATTACATTCACTGAAACGCTTATGAATCATTTATTTATGTATATTTATATTAATAAAAATGTTCCTTTACCAAAACATATTAAGTTTATTTCAGCAACTTTAGGTTGCACAAATTCAGTTATATATTACAAAAATTATATCAGTTAAAATATCGCAACATTCATTTTATGGATAAACGTATAAAGAAACATACAAAACAATTTATTTAAATGTTCATGTAAACTCTGTTTTTTTTTTTTTTTTTTTCAGTAACACATTTTAAAAATGAATGTAAAATATATACTTTTTTTTTCGTGGAAAATCCTGATTGGTCAACAGATAATTATAAAAAAAAAAAAAAAAAAAAAAAAAAAAAAAAAACGAAATTTTCTTTGTTTTTCGTTGTTCAATTTATTTCACTTTATTTTATTTCATATTATCCTTTTCAATCGTTGCAGACGCATTTATCGTTTTTGGTTAAATCCATATCTCTATGTCCTTGAGGAGATTATTAAAAACAGTTTTGATAAATATTTTTGCCCTTACATGTAGAGAAGCATGTATTATATGCACTAAAAATGAATATGTTTTATGCATTGATGACAATACGATAAAAGCTGGCGGAAGAGATTTCTATAGTTTGATTATTCCATTTGGCATTCTAAACTTGGAGACTTTTCAGTTGACTGTTTTCAAAAGTAAAGCAGAAAAATAATTAAAAAATAAAATTAAACAATAAATTTGAGTATGGGAAAAAAAAAAAAACTTTTAATAAATGTTGACTTAAATGCCTGAATGTTTTATATATAGTCTCCTAATATCTTACATCTCGCAAAAGAAAAATCGTACTATAGTAGAAAAATTCTCAAACGATAGCTTCGGAAGTCTGCTCAACTCATAACATTTTGTTTAGTGCATTATACTGAATATAACATCATAGATGTACTGTCATCACTGTAAAAAAAAAAAAAAACAATAAAATCTGTTAAAAGTACAGGAAAAATCTGGCAGCTGGGTTGCCAGTATTTCTCTGTCAAATATACAGGACAAAACTGTACTTTTAACAAAAAACCTGTTTGATTTACAGGATTCCTGTGTAAAATATATGTCAGCGATACAATGTTATGGTTTTAAACTGTATATTTGACGGAGAAATACTGGCACCCGAGCTGCCAGATTTTCCTGTACTTGTAACAGTTTTTTTTTTTTTTTTTCAGTGTAAGATCTACAATATGTTAGAAATTTTCTGGCTCCCAATGGAGGGTCACCAATTGTTCAAAAGGTATTTATACATGTTTTACATCCTTTTAAAGGTCTAACGGAGCTGTTTACAAAAATATCCATCATATGGGCAAATGCACGACTTAGCGTGAATGTTTCTCAATCTAAGTTTGTAAATTGCATACTATGAAGTACTGTGCTTTGCAAAGTTTTTGTCCTTAATAGTCACTTTTGAAATCGATTCTCTAGCTAAATACGACATATTGTGAGAGGTTGGAGAAAAACAAGATACATTTTGAAATTCAAACAATAGTTCTCTTAAAGTAATAAATGACGCTGGATTTACAACAGGAAAGCCACATTGTGCGATTCATACAAAAAAAAAAAAAAAAAAAAAAAAAAAAAATGACGCAATCAGCTTGTAATTGAATTAAAACTAAAGTATAACTTTTGATTATTGTTTAGCGTGAGAGAATGTTATTAAAATAAATTTAATACATTTTCATAGCAAAATGGGGGAAAAAAATGGTAAAATAAATTTCTCGTTCTTTAAATCAGTAATTATATTGCTACCTACAATATAATATTTACAATGGAAATAAATGCAAAGTAACTGCTTTGTTCGTTGCTATGAAAATTACAAATGCTTTGTTTTATTTTTATTGCATTTTTTTTTTTTTTTTTTTTGATATTTTTTATATCCTTTAGTATTTAGACTTAATGTTGCTATAGACAAATTATTGAACAGTAAAATACTTTACTAATAATATGTACAGTCGTATTTAGAATGAGAATCGATTGCAAAACTGATTATAACAACAGAAACTCTGCAACGTATACGTTACTGAAGAGGCTGTAATTTACAACTTTTAAGCGGTAAAAACTCATTCTTAGGAGCGCATTTGCCAATAAGATGGATATTTTCGTAATCAGCTCAGTTAGATCTTTAAGTTGGTATATAACATGTATAAACACCTTCTGAACAGTTGGTGACCCTCCCTTGTCAGTTTTGGCTGCGTATTGTTCATGGAAAGTAAATGATTTTTAATTTTTTTGAATAATCAGCAATTTCAATTTATTTTTATTAATGTTTTTTTTTAACAGTTGGTTTATATTGAATCTATTTTTCGTTTTGTCAGTAGCTACTATTGTCAATTTATGCAGAGTTCCCAACATGCGGCTACCAAATGTTCCCAACTATGGGTATATGTTATATATGTAAATCAAATTTCAGGAAAATGTAACTGTTTAGATTCTTCCACAAAACGTATCGTCCTATTTATTCGCACTAATAGCTAAAAAAGTCACTAACTTACTCCATTGACCTACTTTTTATACATTTCTCTTCTACATGTCCGGCAAACAGCAACAAACAAAACAAACAAACAAACAAAAAAAAAAAACAGAAAATTTTCTACAATTGATAAAGCAAACTAAGCTACTGTCAAAAAGGGGCTACAAATATTCATGAAAAGGCATTCTGAGCTATTAATAAAGAAAATAAGAAGTTTTGTTAATGTATAGAGTTAGGAATTTTACTCCTGAAAGCATCTCTAATTTTTTCGACTCACGGTGTACCATGCTAGGAACCCCTTTCAGTGCACTCTGAAATTGGCACATCCCTCAAAAGATATTTTTCTCATACTCTGTAAAATATTTACTAGTCCCAGAAATCTTAGAGGAAGGTAAAAAAAAAAAAAAAAATCACATATAGTAATTTTGTAGTTGATAAAAGAGCATTCTAAAAAAAATTACAAAATGACTTCAACAAAAAGTGGTTTATATTTGGGCATTTTATCTTTATAATGAATGTGAATATAAATAGACAAGGTTTTATTAATTAATAAGCCAATAAATACAAGAGAATTGACCACGGTGCCTAATTGGCTTCAATTGACGCACGTGGGATATTTCCAGAATCACATGGCTTTATCAAGCAATTATTTAAACTCCTGGCTGCCCCGAAGGGATACATCAATTTACCGAACTGTTTTTTTTTTTTTTTTTTTTTTTTTTTTTGCAGAACATTCATTAATTAATAATAAATATTATTTTATTTATTTGTTTATTTATTTTTGTTTGCTTGCATTTAAGCGTAAAGGTTATTTGTCATTGTCACGAGGTGTTTACCTTCCAGTACATAATCATGTTTTAGTGACAAGTTGATGAATCTTTCGTTTCAGTAAATTATAAAAATGCGTAATGAGAATAAAATTATAATTTTGGCTTTATTTCAATGCGGTCAGGTGGTTAAAGTTATAAATTAGAAGAATAACACAGATTTATGAACATTGTTTAAACAATTCAATGACATACATCCAAGTCAGATTTAATTTAACGTCTTCCGACATGACACCGTAATGAAATCTGTTGTTTAAGACTTTCTACGATTATATTTTGTACTAATTTTCCTTTAATTATGGGTACACTATGCAGATTGTGTTTGAAGTATCTCAAGTGAAATAAAAAGATTTAAAATGTGCGATTCATTTCTTAAATTCAATTTCTTGAATTCTAAAACCATGTTTTCTACTCTAAAACTTTTATTCATGTCAAATAAAACTTAATGAAATTTGATTTATTTACATGAAATTAATTTTTTCTAATCTTATTTTTTTTTTTTCTATTTTATTACTTTCTCCTACCCATAGGGTCGAGAAAGTATTGTTTTAGGGTCAAATTTTCGAACGCGAGTTTTTGTTATATTTACATGTTCTGAGGTCCTCTGAATACGAAAATCATGTTTTTAGCGAATGGTGTGTGTGTCTTCGCGTCTGTCTGTCTGTCTGTGTGTCTGTTATCAGCATATCTCAAGAATAAGTAGTATCGGAAATTCCAAACTCGGTATTCTAAATGTTTATCATATAGGGATGCTAAAGTAAGCATTTCGTTGAGATGAAGCAAATGGTTCGTGTACAGGGACACTCAAAATATTCACATGCATTACGTCTATGGGGGAAATTGCAGGTAAGTAGAGTTTAACATCTATAGACTGCACTAAACCAAATGAAACGAATATATATATTTTGTAATAGAGATAGTCAACTGGGAATTTTTTTTTGTGTATGTAGGAGCCTCGCCCTTCCTCCCTGGGAGGGGGGGGGGAAGTCCCCTCTCGAGGGGAGTAAATTTTCATGATGGGTATCTTTCAAAAGATCTCGCCAATATCTTTAAAACGAATGGTTTAATCATCGATCTGTGATAATTTAAAACAAGGTTATCGATTTTTTTTTTTTTTTTTACTTTTAACGAAAAAAAACTTAAAAAAATAATCGTATATATGTATTTTAATATTTAGAATAAAATAGACATTTTTGGATATCTTCTCTAATATGGAAATCGTCTGCATTATCATAAAAGATAATTTTTTTAGATAATAATTTTTATAAATAATTTTTTTAAAATAGAATTATTTTTTAATAACCGTATTAAATTCTATGTATGTAAATTCTATGTATGTGCATTAAGAAAACAGGGAGGGTTGAGGGGGGCTGTAGCCGCCCTCACACATAACTAATTATCATATAAAACTCTTCCGAAGCCTAATTTGAATTGTTTAGCATAGGTTTACATAACATCGTTATCTTACCTCTTAATCTCCAACCAGTATCTATAGTATTAAATTTCATGGTAAAAGAAAGTCGTGTGAAAGACACACCATATTATTTTTAATTATTTTTCTTTTTAAAATCATCTTCGATATTAAGTTTTATGTAAGTTGAAAAGAAAATGTCAAAAACACTAATTCTTTTCACTAATTCTTCTGCTATTTTTGTAATGTGTATATATTTTGCGTAAAGAAGTATCCTGTTAACTCTTAAACGTTTTTATCAAATACTTAATTAAAACATATCCAGAAGCATATCTTTAAACATGAGAAGAAAAGATTTTTTTAAATATTTTAACATCATAATGGGAGGTTTTACAAGACTACTTATATCACCTTGAATATTTCAAGATACAAATCCTTTTAGTAACAAACAAGAAAGATTTTATAGAGACGTCTCATTTAATTCTACCTAAGGCAGAACATATTTCAATATATTACTCCATTTCGAAGGATATATTTATAATAGATAAAACAAAATCGACTGAAATTTGAGATGTTAAAATAATACATTTTGAAACTTTTAAAATTTTCTACTTATTATTTACACATCATACATTTAATTTTCTAAAAACAAAATAATTAAAACATCTATGCAACCGAAATCAGTCATTAAAAATGTGTACAATGCACAAGTAACTTATTTTTCTATTTTAAAACTTATTTATGCATATATTTAGTTACGCAAAACTTAACTGCTAAATTTTTTATTTTCTTATTTACTGTGCAATTATAGTTAAAAATGCGTGCATAATATTATACATAAATAATGCTATGTAGTATGCATAAATAATTCTATGTATACATAATATGCTATGTATAATAATTCTATGTATGCATAAATAATGCTATGTAGTATGCGCGTTTCAGAAAACAGTATACAATGTACAATAAAAAGCATAAACTAAAATAAACTGAATTAGTGGTTTAAGATGAGCAATTCTTATATGCTATACTTTATATACACTTTACAACTGTTCTTCATATACTGATAGAGTATTTTTTTGGTTTGCTTAAAGTTTATCTGATCGAACAACTGATTTAGTCTATGCTATTATATAGAAGAAATGTTTATTAATTCACTCTAAAGCGTAACTTAATATTCAGACCTAAAAATGATCCGTTCAACTTTTCTGTGTTCAACTGTTAATTGAAGGACAACTTGTTCGTTATTGTACTGTTTTGTGTGCACATTACTTTCCGCAAGCTTCATGATTTACATTTAAAATAGTTACGATTTGACTATCTCTGTATTTTTATATAATCTCCGGATTGTAGCTCACACAATATTTCCATCATTTTTTCAAATATCTTAAGTATTTTCAAATAATTTAAAAGTCATCACTTAAAATTGTCAGATTTCTTATATGTATGTAAAAACTTATTTTTTAACTTCTCCTCAGATTAAAATTCAACATATCAGAAACTTTGACTCTTTAAGCTTATTAACTGTATTGAAACTATTGACTCTTTAAGCTTAGTGTAGAGGACCACGAACTGTCATTTCAAACATTCAGTAGAATACCAATAAAGAGTAAAACTAAGTTCCTTTCTTTGCTAAATTGTTAAAAAAAAATAGAGAAGTTACTACTTTTTGTTTAAATTTTGTGAGGGGAAAAAACATGCATTTAAATTTTAGGATATCCCAGAATTGGTGTTGATAAAAAAAAAAGTTTTATGTAATTGAACGATATTTTACACTTATCACCACTGTTTAACAGTCGTTAAACTTTCGCTATCAGATGAAGTGGTTTTACTATTAATGGAAAAATTTTGACGAATTGACGGTAACATGCGCAGAGTTTAAAGAAACTCCGTATTCATGGACTGTGCATGCGAGTCAAAAAGTAATTATTGACTTGTTATTTTTCTCCTTTTGATCAATTGTTATTTCTTTTCATAACAGCAGAATACAGGAATAGTAAAATTCTTTCTGGAAGTTCTTTTAAATCAATTTAAAATAATCATTTTATATTCTGCAGAATGCAAATCGAATATTAGTTTCGGAAAACATTTTACCTATAATAATATCACTTAGATAAACTAATTAATTATTATAATTTTAACAATAACTTATAAATCTTTTATTCAAAGTTCTTAGGGGTGTTACATACAAGGCAGTCAAAAGGCATAACTTAAAGATTGTGAATGCTTTTTTGTTTGCTTTTTCTAAGAATATATTTCAACAAATCAGAATAAACGATGCAGAAAACCACGAAATAACGCTTGAAATATCCAATGAGGGGCAAATCTGACTGCTCTTCTTTGTTAAATTATCAACAAAATATAATTTTGTTATTATTTATTACTTGGATAATGAGTAAAAAAGAAAAAAAAAAGGTCTGAGTATATAAACCACTCTTTTTTTCTTCATCCACTTCCATTTCCCCTATACATTTCTTAACTCCTGAACTTCCTTTTTCTTTATTTTTAATTGGTAATAATTTTAGATGATGTTTTTTATGGCTTATGGGCTGTCATAAAAGTCCTCTGTTGTATAATTTTGCTGTGTCCGATATCAGTATTATAACATTATAAAATGTTCTTGAACATAAAATCAAAAAATGTCGTACAACTGTCAGTTGATTCTCACGTAATCCATACAATTTTTTCATGAATAGAAGCAAATTTTGTTATTATGCTTCGGTACAGTGCTTGCGGGGTATACAACATAGACTACGAGTACCCATGTTGTTATTACAGTTTCTTTCTTAACCCTTTGCGGCGCAAGACAATTCGTATCATTTAAATTATACTGCCAACGGAATTCACGAACTAAATTAAACTAAAAGAAATTTTAAATTTTAAGGTTAAAAAACCGGCATTTTCTGATATGTTATAAACGTAAATTTTTGCTAAAACATTTCCGGGATGATTTTTTGTCGCTAGATCTTAAATTTTGCGTCCTCGTAGCAAGGACAGCGCGCGTTAAGGGGTTAATATTATGAATTTTTCTTCAAGATTCAGCATTCAATTAAGGATACTTTCACTTCTGAATTCAACTTTAGAGGCGGCAGCAAACTAACTTTGAAAAATAAGTAACTGGTCAGTAATACATTCTAGTGTCGAATATTCCCATAATGCAGAATTCTGCAAAACAAATCTGAACTATACTGAATGATTTTGAACACTTTGCGTTCGCTATAAGCAGAGGTACTTCTTCTCCATGAACATTTTAAAGACAAGAATAGAATCGAATATATGTAGGAATTCTATTCTTAGGAGGTACACATCTTTCCAAATTGGGATCTCGTATCGTCTTACACCTTAAAAACTTCAATAAAATCTTTAGCCGTAGAAGCCTGGTTTAGGTTCATAATCAAAAGATTTCGGGTTAAATATTTGAGCCGGCCTACGTTTATAGTGTAAATTAATAGCAGCAGCTGGAGAGCGTAAAATTCGTCGTTGACGCAATTTCCTCCATTATTAATAAAATAACAGTTTTCAGGGCTACCAAAGTGGGTGAGTCAACCCCTTCGTAAAGATTGAAAATTGTGAAGGTATGTCTCCTAACTACCTCTCGTTTATTCTGCTCGTTGCGTATCCCTCACCGTCACTAATCTACAAGCACAATCTATAGTAATGCGTCCAAACTGAGCTTTTACGTCACGAAAGATTGAACGATTATGTACAAGTGTTTTTTACATAGAATTGGCCATTCTCATTTCCAATTTTCGAAATAATTTATTTTTTAATTCTAAAAAGCCTTATCTCATTTAATATGTCCTTTATGTCTTATTTTCATTAATATCTATATGTATATATATATAAATGATTAAAATAATTTTAAAGAACTATAATTAAACTGAATATTGTTTTCATGTTAAGTTTTTTTTTTTTTTTTTTTTTTTTTTTGTAGGAGGCTGTTAATAAGTAAATTTTATATAGATTACAATTTCTTATTTTCAATAGAAATATCAAATAACATTTATATTATTTTTTGTTTGTTCGTTTGTTTAAAAACTCAAGATTTGTTTTTCTCTATTAAAAGTTTGAGGAAAAATGCATTTTATAAAATTAAAATATAACCTAGTCTACAAAGCTTTAATTTTATTTCAATTTTTTAAAATGTTTAAGCATCGAACCTTTAGTATTAAAAAAGTAAATAATACACATATGTTCTGACAGTTTAACAAATTTTACAAATACATGGAAAAAATTACAATTCTTTTATATTCTTCAAATCGAAACTTTTTCACTTTATAGCAGTCCAACCTGTGGATTGATTGGCAGCCAAATTGAATCAGCGATAAATTATAATGGTTCTCTCGCATAGAAATTTTGTTCAATTGTACTAATTATATTAATTATTTTTGTTCAGTTTTAATATTTAAATCTTTTATATGTGTTTCGCTAATGCATGACTTGAATTTCCCATTTCTAACATATTTTACCAATCACATTACATAATCCATTGTTCTATAATTAACTTGATAGATCATCTCAAATGTGTTAACTCAGAAGAATTTTTTTCAGGCAGTACTGTTTATCATGAAAATGAGCTTTCATTAATATTATCATTATTAATTACACTGCGCTTCTGTATACGTCTACCATTTCGCCCAGTCACTCACCGTCTTCTCGGGACACGCCCCCTCCCCCAATTTTTATCACTGTTCGGTAATTTTATGACTATTAATTTGATTTGGAGAATGAAAAATAATTCAATTAAAACTAAAAAATAATAATAATAATAATATCGTTTAATAAATAACATTAAAAATAGATTTAAAAAAATATAAGAAATGTAATACATAATTTCAGCGACAACTCTCGTCCCCCCCCCCCATATTTTCCCCTTCCTGCAAAAGTTGATGTTTTAGAATTTTCCCACTCTGTAGTTCCTCATAAAGTACTTAACAGTTAAAAAAATCCCCCCCTAAATATAAAATTTATAGCCATAAAATTACTGAAAAGTGATAAAAATAGGGGACCGTCCCACCGTCCCTGAAAAACGGTGAGTGATAGGGAAAAATGGATATCATATTCGGATTCAGGAGGTCATTTTACATAAGAGTTTGGCAAAATAGTGTTGGGGCAAGTTTTTATGCCAAGAAGTGTTATCAAGTTATTTATTTTTTATGACAAGTATGACTTTTTATAATGTATACATAATACGAATTCATTATACACACTACTGAAATTCGTGTTATAACTTCTTTCTAAACATTTATGTACATGGGAAAATCCAAATATTCAGAATTTGATTTAAAAGGTATTTTTTATGCATAAATTAGTAGAAAAGACTAAAAATTATCCCTATTAGATAATGTGCTATGCAATTGAATGTACAACAGATTTAAAATAGTGTAAGTATGTAAAATTACCATTTAATAAAAATATGAATTACATTTTAGTACTTATAATATATATATATATATATATATATATATATATATATATATTATTAAAAAAAATTCGTAGAGCTATAGAGTAATAAGGTAAGTGACCAAATATGCACATTGTTTCTAAAGCAGCCCACACCCATCGTAGATTATTTCTTTTCATAACAGCAGAATACAGGAATAGTAAAATTCTTTCTGGAAGTTCTTTTAAATCAATTTAAAATAATCATTTTATATTCTGCAGAATGCAAATCGAATATTAGTTTCGGAAAACATTTTACCTATAATAATATCACTTAGATAAACTAATTAATTATTATAATTTTAACAATAACTTATAAATCTTTTATTCAAAGTTCTTAGGGGTGTTACATTAGTCAAAAGGCATAACTTAAAGATTGTGAATGCTTTTTTGTTTGCTTTTTCTAAGAATATATTTCAACAAATCAGAATAAACGATGCAGAAAACCACGAAATAACGCTTGAAATATCCAATGAGGGGCAAATCTGACTGCTCTTCTTTGTTAAATTATCAACAAAATATAATTTTGTTATTATTTATTACTTGGATTATGAGTAAAAAAGAAAAAAAAAAGGTCTGAGTATATAAACCACTCTTTTTTTCTTCATCCACTTCCATTTCCCCTATACATTTCTTAACTCCTGAACTTCCTTTTTCTTTATTTTTAATTGGTAATAATTTTAGATGATGTTTTTTATGGCTTATGGGCTGTCATAAAAGTCCTCTGTTGTATAATTTTGCTGTGTCCGATATCAGTATTATAACATTATAAAATATTCTTGAACATAAAATCAAAAAATGTCGTACAACTGTCAGTTGATTCTCACGTAATCCATACAATTTTTTCATGAATAGAAGCAAATTTTGTTATTATGCTTCGGTACAGTGCTTGCGGGGTATACAACATAGACTACGAGTACCCATGTTGTTATTACAGTTTCTTTCTTAACCCTTTGCGGCGCAAGACAATTCGTATCATTTAAATTATACTGCCAACGGAATTCACGAACTAAATTAAACTAAAAGAAATTTTAAATTTTAAGGTTAAAAAACCGGCATTTTCTGATATGTTATAAACGTAAATTTTTGCTAAAACATTTCCGGGATGATTTTTTGTCGCTAGATCTTAAATTTTGCGTCCTCGTAGCAAGGACAGCGCGCGTTAAGGGGTTAATATTATGAATTTTTCTTCAAGATTCAGCATTCAATTAAGGATACTTTCACTTCTGAATTCAACTTTAGAGGCGGCAGCAAACTAACTTTGAAAAATAAGTAACTGGTCAGTAATACATTCTACTGTCGAATATTCCCATAATGCAGAATTCTGCAAAACAAATCTGAACTATACTGAATGATTTTGAACACTTTGCGTTCGCTATAAGCAGAGGTACTTCTTTTCCATGAACATTTTAAAGACAAGAATAGAATCGAATATATGTAGGAATTCTATTCTTAGGAGGTACACATCTTTCCAAATTGGGATCTCGTATCGTCTTACACCTTAAAAACTTCAATAAAATCTTTAGCCGTAGAAGCCTGGTTTAGGTTCATAATCAAAAGATTTCGGGTTAAATATTTGAGCCGGCCTACGTTTATAGTGTAAATTAATAGCAGCAGCTGGAGAGCGTAAAATTCGTCGTTGACGCAATTTCCTCCATTATTAATAAAATAACAGTTTTCAGGGCTACCAAAGTGGGTGAGTCAACCCCTTCGTAAAGATTGAAAATTGTGAAGGTATGTCTCCTAACTACCTCTGGTTTATTCTGCTCGTTGCGTATCCCTCACCGTCACTAATCTACAAGCACAATCTATAGTAATGCGTCCAAACTGAGCTTTTACGTCACGAAAGATTGAACGATTATGTACAAGTGTTTTTTACATAGAATTGGCCATTCTCATTTCCAATTTTCGAAATAATTTATTTTTTAATTCTAAAAAGCCTTATCTCATTTAATATGTCCTTTATGTCTTATTTTCATTAATATCTATATGTATATATATATAAATGATTAAAATAATTTTAAAGAACTATAATTAAACTGAATATTGTTTTCATGTTAAGTTTTTTTTTTTTTTTTTTTTTTATAGGAGGCTGTTAATAAGTAAATTTTATATAGATTACAATTTCTTATTTTCAATAGAAATATCAAATAACATTTATATTATTTTTTGTTTGTTCGTTTGTTTAAAAACTCAAGATTTGTTTTTCTCTATTAAAAGTTTGAGGAAAAATGCATTTTATAAAATTAAAATATAACCTAGTCTACAAAGCTTTAATTTTATTTCAATTTTTTAAAATGTTTAAGCATCGAACGTTTAGTATTAAAAAAGTAAATAATACACATATGTTCTGACAGTTTAACAAATTTTACAAATACATGGAAAAAATTACAATTCTTTTATATTCTTCAAATCGAACCTTTTTCACTTTATAGCAGTCCAACCTGTGGATTGATTGGCAGCCAAATTGAATCAGCGATAAATTATAATGGTTCTCTCGCATAGAAATTTTGTTCAATTGTACTAATTATATTAATTATTTTTGTTCAGTTTTAATATTTAAATCTTTTATATGTGTTTCGCTAATGCATGACTTGAATTTCCCATTTCTAACATATTTTACCAATCACATTACATAATCCATTGTTCTATAATTAACTTGATAGATCATCTCAAATGTGTTAACTCTGAAGAATTTTTTTCAGGCAGTACTGTTTATCATGAAAATGAGCTTTCATTAATATTATCATTATTAATTACACTGCGCTTCTGTATACGTCTACCATTTCGCCCAGTCACTCACCGTCTTCTCGGGACACGCCCCCTCCCCCAATTTTTATCACTGTTCGGTAATTTTATGACTATTAATTTGATTTGGAGAATGAAAAATAATTCAATTAAAACTAAATAATAATAATAATAATAATATCGTTTAATAAATAACATTAAAAATAGATTTAAAAAAATATAAGAAATGTAATACATAATTTCAGCGACAACTCTCGTCCCCCCCCCATATTTTCCCCTTCCTCCAAAGTTGATGTTTTAGAATTTTCCCACTCTGTAGTTCCTCATAAAATACTTAACAGTTAAAAAAATCCCCCCCCCTAAATATAAAATTTATAGCCATAAAATTACTGAAAAGTGATAAAAATAGGGGACCGTCCCACCGTCCCTGAAAAACGGTGAGTGATAGGGAAAAATGGATATCATATTCGGATTCAGGAGGTCATTTTACATAAGAGTTTGCCAAAATAGTGTTGGGGCAAGTTTTTATGCCAAGCAGTGTTATCAAGTTATTTATTTTTTATGACAAGTATGACTTTTTATAATGTATACATAATACGAATTCATTATACACACTACTGAAATTCGTGTTATAACTTCTTTCTAAACATTTATGTACATGGGAAAATCCAAATATTCAGAATTTGATTTAAAAGGTATTTTTAATGCATAAATTAGTAGAAAAGACTAAAAATTATCCCTATTAGATAATGTGCTATGCAATTGAATGTACAACAGATTTAAAATAGAGTAAGTATGTAAAATTACCATTTAATAAAAATATGAATTATATTTTAGAACTTATAATATATATATATATATATATATATATATATATATATATATATATATATTATTAAAAAAAATTCGTAGAGCTATAGAGTAATAAGGTAAGTGACCAAATATGCACATTGTTTCTAAAGCAGCCCACACCCATCGTAGATTATTTCTTTTCATAACAGCAGAATACAGGAATAGTAAAATTCTTTCTGGAAGTTCTTTTAAATCAATTTAAAATAATCATTTTATATTCTGCAGAATGCAAATCGAATATTAGTTTCGGAAAACATTTTATCTATAATAATATCACTTAGATAAACTAATTAATTATTATAATTTTAACAATAACTTATAAATCTTTTATTCAAAGTTCTTAGGGGTGTTACATTAGTCAAAAGGCATAACTTAAAGATTGTGAATGCTTTTTTGTTTGCTTTTTCTAAGAATATATTTCAACAAATCAGAATAAACGATGCAGAAAACCACGAAATAACGCTTGAAATATCCAATGAGGGGCAAATCTGACTGCTCTTCTTTGTTAAATTATCAACAAAATATAATTTTGTTATTATTTATTACTTGGATTATGAGTAAAAAAGAAAAAAAAAAGGTCTGAGTATATAAACCACTCTTTTTTTCTTCATCCACTTCCATTTCCCCTATACATTTCTTAACTCCTGAACTTCCTTTTTCTTTATTTTTAATTGGTAATAATTTTAGATGATGTTTTTTATGGCTTATGGGCTGTCATAAAAGTCCTCTGTTGTATAATTTTGCTGTGTCCGATATCAGTATTATAACATTATAAAATGTTCTTGAACATAAAATCAAAAAATGTCGTACAACTGTCAGTTGATTCTCACGTAATCCATACAATTTTTTCATGAATAGAAGCAAATTTTGTTATTATGCTTCGGTACAGTGCTTGCGGGGTATACAACATAGACTACGAGTACCCATGTTGTTATTACAGTTTCTTTCTTAACCCTTTGCGGCGCAAGACAATTCGTATCATTTAAATTTTACTGCCAACGGAATTCACGAACTAAATTAAACTAAAAGAAATTTTAAATTTTAAGGTTAAAAAAACCGGCATTTTCTGATATGTTATAAACGTAAATTTTTGCTAAAACATTTCCGGGATGATTTTTTGTCGCTAGATCTTAAATTTTGCGTCGTCGTAGCAAGGACAGCGCGCGTTAAGGGGTTAATATTATGAATTTTTCTTCAAGATTCAGAATTCAATTAAGGATACTTTCACTTCTGAATTCAACTTTAGAGGCGGCAGCAAACTAACTTTGAAAAATAAGTAACTGGTCAGTAATACATTCTACTGTCGAATATTCCCATAATGCAGAATTCTGCAAAACAAATCTGAACTATACTGAATGATTTTGAACACTTTGCGTTCGCTATAAGCAGAGGTACTTCTTCTCCATGAACATTTTAAAGACAAGAATAGAATCGAATATATGTAGGAATTCTATTCTTAGGAGGTACACATCTTTCCAAATTGGGATCTCGTATCGTCTTACACCTGAAAAACTTCAGTAAAATCTTTAGCCGTAGAAGCCTGGTTTAGGTTCATCATCAAAAGATTTCGGGTTAAATATTTGAGCCGGCCTACGTTTATAGTGTAAATTAATAGCAGCAGCTGGAGAGCGTAAAATTCGTCGTTGACGCAATTTCCTCCATTATTAATAAAATAACAGTTTTCAGGGCTACCAAAGTGGGTGAGTCAACCCCTTCGTAAAGATTGAAAATTGTGAAGGTATGTCTCCTAACTACCTCTGGTTTATTCTGCTCGTTGCGTATCCCTCACCGTCACTAATCTACAAGCACAATCTATAGTAATGCGTCCAAACTGAGCTCTTACATCACGAAAGATTGAACGATTATGTACAAGTGTTTTTTACATAGAATTGGCCATTCTCATTTCCAATTTTCGAAATAATTTATTTTTTAATTCTAAAAAGCCTTATCTCATTTAATATGTCCTTTATGTCTTATTTTCATTAATATCTATATGTATATATATATATAAATGATTAAAATAATTTTAAAGAACTATAATTAAACTGAATATTGTTTTCATGTTAAGTTTTTTTTTTTTTTTTTTTTTTTGTAGGAGGCTGTTAATAAGTAAATTTTATATAGATTACAATTTCTTATTTTCAATAGAAATATCAAATAACATTTATATTATTTTTTGTTTGTTCGTTTGTTTAAAAACTCAAGATTTGTTTTTCTCTATTAAAAGTTTGAGGAAAAATGCATTTTATAAAATTAAAATATAACCTAGTCTACAAAGCTTTAATTTTATTTCAATTTTTTAAAATGTTTAAGCATCGAACCTTTAGTATTAAAAAAGTAAATAATACACATATGTTCTGACAGTTTAACAAATTTTACAAATACATGGAAAAAATTACAATTCTTTTATATTCTTCAAATCGAACCTTTACCACTTTATAGCAGTCTAATCTGTGGATTGATTGGCAGCCAAATTGAATCAGCGATAAATTATAATGGTTCTCTCGCATAGAAATTTTGTTCAATTGTACTAATTATATTAATTATTTTTGTTCAGTTTTAATATTTAAATCTTTTATATGTGTTTCGCTAATGCATGACTTGAATTTCCCATTTCTAACATATTTTACCAATCACATTACATAATCCATTGTTCTATAATTAACTTGATAGATCATCTCAAATGTGTTAACTCTGAAGAATTTTTTTCAGGCAGTACTGTTTATCATGAAAATGAGCTTTCATTAATATTATCATTATTAATTACACTGCGCTTCTGTATACGTCTACCATTTCGCCCAGTCACTCACCGTCTTCTCGGGACACGCCCCCTCCCCCAATTTTTATCACTGTTCGGTAATTTTATGACTATTAATTTGATTTGGAGAATGAAAAATAATTCAATTAAAACTAAAAAATAATAATAATAATAATATCGTTTAATAAATAACATTAAAAATAGATTTAAAAAAATATAAGAAATGTAATACATAATTTCAGCGACAACTCTCCTCCCCCCCCCCCCCCATATTTTCCCCTTCCTGCAAAAGTTGATGTTTTAGAATTTTCCCACTCTGTAGCTCCTCATAAAATACTTAACAGTTAAAAAAATCCCCCCCTAAATATAAAATTTATAGCCATAAAATTACTGAAAAGTGATAAAAATAGGGGACCGTCCCACCGTCCCTGAAAAACGGTGAGTGATAGGGAAAAATGGATATCATATTCGGATTCAGGAGGTCATTTTACATAAGAGTTTAGCAAAATAGTGTTGGGGCAAGTTTTTATGCCAAGCAGTGTTATCAAGTTATTTATTTTTTATGACAAGTATGACTTTTTATAATGTATACATAATACGAATTCATTATACACACTACTGAAATTCGTGTTATAACTTCTTTCTAAACATTTATGTACATGGGAAAATCCAAATATTCAGAATTTGATTTAAAAGGTATTTTTTATGCATAAATTAGTAGAAAAGACTAAAAATTATCCCTATTAGATAATGTGCTATGCAATTGAATGTACAACAGATTTAAAATAGAGTAAGTATGTAAAATTACCATTTAATAAAAATATGAATTATATTTTAGAACTTATAATATATATATATATATATATATATATATATATATATATATTATTAAAAAAAATTCGTAGAGCTATAGAGTAATAAGGTAAGTGACCAAATATGCACATTGTTTCTAAAGCAGCCCACACCCATCGTAGATGTAGTTCCATTTTTAATCACATGATGGCAGTACCACATTGTAAAATATTCTAAATATTAATGCAATATCACTCTATGTATCTGGTTAAATGTGTGATTTGATACTTATTTCAATATTAAGCATATTTCCAGTTATAATTTAATATAATAATTATAATAATCTGATTGTATAACAATACAACAATTTACATTACTACAGAAAATATTATGACATGTAATTTCAAAATATTACTCCCTTAAGTACATTAATCTAGAACCATGTTTACCAATGAACAATTGTGAACAGAATACTTAATAATATTATATCGCATTCTCTATAATTTTCGGTAATTAGATAATGATATTTAATATGATACTTAAAACGTAAATGTTTGTGGAAGAGTACCGTTTTCTTAGATTTTCAAAATATTTAAAGTCTATATTGTATTTCAATTGAAGTGAAAACTCGGGAGGACAAAGTTTCTCTTGCTATGAATTTTTCTAATAACAATGAATTAATTACACAAATGTAAAATTACGATGAAGTATTTATAAATATTTATTCAAATCTAAGCGTTTAAGAGAGAGAGAATAGAATATGTTGTTTCCTTAGGCATGTAATGTACTTATCTTCAAATCTAATATTCAATATTTGCTTCTCATATCATTGAAAATTATTGCTGAAATAGAAAATTAAATGATAATTAATATTAATTAAATTTTAATAAATCTTTTCTAACAGTTGTTGACGTATATTATGAATGTGAAAGTGGTTATTAGAGGTTGTCTTAATACATACAAAATTATTAAACTTGAAATAATTTTAAGAAACAGTAGAATTCCTCATATCATTTTCATTCTGCTTTCACCAATTTTAATTATTTTAACCATTTAATTACTTTAAAGTATGTTTATAAAAACTACAAAGTTTTTGCACTTTATTCTTTTACTAAAACAGTTTAAAAAATTATAATAAATGTTATTATTTGAGCTAGATATTAACATTCATAAACATAATGTATATTAAAAAAAAAAAAAAAAAAAAAAAAAAAAAAAAAACTCGATAGACACTTCTATTATCAGAACTTTAAAAATCGTTTTTTATATTTTTTTTATGAAAATATATTTCTGCCTTTAATAAGTTTATAAATAAATAAAAATAAAAATAATATAATAATTGTAATAATAATAATAATAACAAAATCACATAAAAATGTTTTTTTTTTTTTATTATTATTATATATCAAAGATTGATATTATCAAGGTAAATGTAATTCATATGCCATAATGTTTAAAAAATTAAAAATGTAACTTTCGTTTAATTAGGTTATAAGGGATGCAATAAAAAAAAAAAAAAAAAAAAAAAAAAAAACGCAAGTTAAAATAAATTATCTGTTTGGTAAATAAATATGTCTATTTAAAAATGTATATAAAGTGTTTTTGAAACAGGCATGTTTAAAATGTTTATTTATAAAAGAAAAAATGATACGAAGAGTACTTTTATTTTAACACTAAACTATTACGTAAAATAATCTTTTAGAAGTAAATACTATATACGTAAAATACTATATACGTAAATTTCTTGAAGTGTAATCAACAGGGGGGGGGGGCTGTATATATGTGTCTAGAGACAATAGACGAGTAATAACAATCTCAATAACAGACGAGTTTTGCAAGTTTGTTTCAACTTATCTTGTTTTTCTTATTCATATGCCTGGTCCAACTCAATTTTAACAAAACTCCGAATGTTATTTAAATTTTTTATCACTTACATAATTGGAATAAGTTTAATCTTATTATAATAACTTATAATTAAAATGCTTTTTTCACGTATGTTTTTTTCTTTTTTTGATCGGGGGGGGGGCGGTGGAGGGGAGGATCTGAAAATGTACCTGGGCTCACATGGAATCTATAAGCCTGCTGTAATATTTGTTAGAGGGGGCCGCCAAATATTTAGAGTAGTCCCTGATAACACCTAAGATAAGGCGTTGCCTTATCCTAATTTGCACTTTTTTTTTTCTTTTTGTGATTTTATGACCTTTCGTTTTCAAGATACGAGAGAACTCAAAATAAATTATGTCCTAGAAACAGATTTCGTCCGCTCTACTAGTCATTATATTTAAATGGATCATTAATAAATATAAAATCTCATAATATAAAATCTCCAAAAATATAAACCATTAAAAGTACTTGGTTAAAACCTCGGTAAGAATTTTCATTCCATTAGGCAGAGTCTTAAAGATTGGAAAATACCGCTGCCTGAAACCACTGTCTACCTCAGTGCCTTATCCGAGAAGAGATGCGCGCGCTAGCTAAACGAATTTTCGCATGTTATAAATTTAGCACAATCTTTGTCACTTTGCGATCGAAATAAAAAAAAAAACGTGAAAATAGTCAATAGCCCATATCTTCGTACCGAAATTCATTGATAAACTTAGATCATTTTACATTTCAGTATATTTCAGTTATACAATAATTTATATTTTTTTTTTCTTTATTCGTTTACAATTTAAATTTTCAATATTAACTCTTCTATTTAACCAAATTGTCAAAAACATAATATTCTAGTTAACTTTTCTTTGTTTTCTTTCGGACTTATTTAGAAATAATTTCATCATTATATTGTATTTATTAGAAAAAAAAGACGTATTTTTTAAACTTGATATATAAAGATAATGAATAAGGCATTAAATAAATAAACACAATAAACTTCAAAAAATGTCCAAACAATTACTTCGAGTCAAAGTTATAGAAGAGACTTTCAAATATAGGCATTAGTGCGCTATAAAAAATTTTAAAAATCTAAAATAGGTAAAAATTTGTAAGATATATGGGTAAAGCAATGCTCCGAATCGGAAAGTTCTGTTTATAACCTAAAATTGGATACGAGACCAATTTTGGATAGAATTGTTTTGGGGTTTATGTTTTGCAGTGTACATACGTATACATACGAAATGTTTACATTTTGTTTAGATCATCTACGCATGATAGATATTTCTAATTTTTTTTTTACGAGTGAATGATGCAATATTTTTTACAACTTCTTTATTTATTATAGAAAAAAAAATATATAAAATAAAATAGTGAACCACACATAACCAGTTTGTAAACTCAAAATAGATAGATTTCCTGACCCATTTTGGGTTATAAACAAAACTTTCCAATTTGGAACATTGCTTTACCCAAATATCTTACAGATTTTTACCTAGTTTAGTATCTTTTTTTTTTTTTTTTTTTACGCAGTGGAGCATTTAAATGTGAAAAAATTGTTTGCTAGTTATGATTTGATTTGCAAAGATATTTATCCATAGTTAAACATCCTATTCCGCATTTATCTTTTTACTAGTGTTTTTATTTGATAAAAGGTGTAAAACAACAATAATTCTTAAGAGTATAAAATAGTTAATGAAGAATCGTGATTTTAAATAAATTTATGTAAGTTTTCTTTTCTACCTATACCTAATTAATAAAATATTTAAACTACTTCATATAATTTAAAAATCCTGCAAACGCATATGCGTAATCACTATTTTCGAAATGAAATGTAGTTAAATTATTAAAAATATATGATGATACAAGCCAATAATAATTAAAAAAATATTATTATTATTACTATCTTTTTACATACTTCCATTTAATATAGAAGAAAACATTATGGAAAAATGAAGTATATTTCAGTTTCCTTTCTTTAAATATTTCAATGAAACTTTCCTTTAAAAATAAAATGCTGTTTGTGATTTCTAAAGAATGAATATTTTGAATTTATGCTTGAAGAGATATTTATGCTAGATTTCTTCAAATCGTCGGGGTACTTATGGTAATGCCTTCATCTACCTGAAAAAATGTGTTGTACATTTTCATTTCGTCGCGAAACCCGAGCTATTCAGACATTGTAACTACAGCAAAGATGTTTAAAAGTATTGTTCTGAAAATTTTTAGAATACTTTCTTGTCTTTGTGAAAATTTTGTTTTATATTTCTTCATGCATAAAACTGCAAATGTTTACGTTAAATGTTATGTGGATTGTATACAAAATAAAACTGTCTTAAGCGTATAATCTAAAATCCATCATTTTTCAAAAACATAATATTACTCGTTTAAGTTTTTTATTCCTTATTAAAGTGATTACATTACATATATTCCTATCAAGAAAAATATTTCTGTTCATAAAGTTTGTAAAACATAACATTTTTTCTTAAGCTTTTGCTTTTAATATAGTTATTAATTCTCTTATATTATATATTAAAGTAAATTCACTCGATTAATTCTCAATATTAGTAATGACAATAATAATAATAAACATTTTAATTACATGCATTTATCAGAAAGATTCGTAATAAAGTAAATTTTACAGAAAAACATATGCTACATACAGCTATGATATTAACAATTTGCAAAATTTTTAAAATACAAAAGTAGTCATATCGAACTACGTTATTTCATACATAAAAGAAAAATAATTCATTTTATAAGAGGCATGTTCACCGTAATAACATAAATATATATTTCTTCTTAATAAAAATAACTTGTTCTGTTAAAATTTAATAACCTAATATTGATGTATGCATTTTAATTTCTCAGGAAAAAAATTATAATTTAAAGTTTAATTACAAGGTTTTAATTCAAAAAAGGAAAATGTAAAATTGAAATTATTAAAAGGAAATATTAATTAATAACAGATTCATTTACGATTTTAAAGTACAAAACATTTTAAAATTTATACCTTGTGGAATTATTTATAATCGTTTATTGAATTTTTTTCCTTATCATGATTTTTGTATATGTACACTCATACTAAATGTGCACTGATATATAAGGAAATGGTATCAACATAATTCAAATTATGGAAAACATGGCATTCAAATATCACATAAACGTTCTCAGCTTAATATTAATGTGTAGAGTTAATATAATCTGTGCCATATTTACGTAGTTTAAATAAATTATTACAATAGGCAGATAGTTCTATTTACTTAGAACTTTTATTTAAAACAAAGTTTTTAATTTTAATTTAATTTAATTTATTTATTTATATTTTTTTTTCAAGGTAAAATGAAAGTTTAAAAAATTAGATTAATTTCTCTTAATATGAAGAGCAATAATTAATAAAACAAATAAATAAATAAAACGGAAAATTTTCTATTTTTCCATGAATTAAAAAAAAAAAAAAAAAAAAAAAAAAAAAAAAGATAAACTTATGAATTTTTTGAGTTGTCAATAAAAAAATCTACATTCCTAAGACATGGGAAAACAACTCAACTATAGATATTTTACAAGCGAATAACACAAGACATTTACGTATTCTCAGATTCTCAGTAAAGTCAAAAATTCGAAATGTTGAGACTTGTTATGCATAAATATATTCAACTTTTAAAATCTCTGCATGTACGTGACAGTTCAATTATAAACATATGTCGTTTGTTGTATTGTAAGCATGCAGGTCGCAAAAATAAATAGAATGAAAAAGATTTTTATCGAAGATAGAAACATGTAAATAAATAAATATTAAAAAGGGACAAATTTTTTAAATTTTAATATAGCTAATGCTGTTGTTAAGTCTTTTATTCATTTACACAAAATGCAGAAAAATACTTAATACAGACGAAACAAAAAGTTGCTGAATAAACAAAAATGGAAGTAATCTGAATATACAGGAAAAAAAGAAATATAATTTTAAAGGGGAGAAAGTTTACTGAGTACTATAAAGAAGTAAAAATACATAATTCCATTTTAATATATTTAAGCTACTTCCGCACATGAATTTTATATTATTTAACTTATATTAGAAAAAGTAAATGTGTTTAGGTTAAGTTGCTGTTTTTAAAGTGAAATTTTATTTTATGTTATATTTTTTAACTCTAATAACGTTTAATAGCGTTTTAAGTAACGAAACATAAGTAAGAAAAATTTAAAAATATCTACTTGTATTTATAAACTGCTAAATTATATTAAATATACCATCGTGTGTAAATCGTTGTAATCTCATTTTAAATTTAACTAAGGAGAGCGTTGGAGAATTTAAATTACTTTCTCTTACAGCTGTAAAAGACTATGTCATTCAAAATATTATTAAGCCGAAAAATCTAAGCTTCATTCAGATATTTCAGCTTTATCGAGCTAAATCATGAGATTAAGCCTTGTGTAACAGTCATTATTCATTCACAGTTACAATGTTAAACTAAATTTTAGTACATTTTCGTAACGAAATAGGACAACAGTTTTCTAAAAAGTAAAATAGTTTTAAAGTTTTTGTGTTTGAGAACGTTATTTTTATTAGATTTTGATTTTAAACATTGAGTAAATGATCGAAATGTCATCTCTAACTTTAACGAGCAAGTTTTTAAGACATACAGGAGAACAAAAGTGTATGAGTTAGACATATTTAACAATGTTAGTTATTGAGGGATATATCTTTAATTTTTACAGCATAAAGTACAGATTAAAATAACGATATCTTAATTGAGAATTTTGTGTATTTATTTAATATTTTAGGTATTCAAATATAAATTGTTTTTATTTAAAATATTTGCATAGTTTTAAGTGTAACAGATGCCATCATGAATTATAATTTTGCTTATTAACAAGCTTTTATTAGATTGACATGACGTATCTATTATCGTATGTAACGGAATCTTGCAAATCAATTTTCGCCAACTTCTGGTCGTCCAACTAACGGGAAATTTTGCACACGACTTCATAATCGATGATAATACTATATTACACACACACACACACACACACACACACACACACACACACACACACACATACACACACACACACACAAAAAAAAAAAAAAAAAAAAAAAAAAAGCTATTGTAAAAGTCCCCCCGCCCAGCAAAAACTCTTCCCTTTCTTAGGCAGCCAAAAAAAAGATTGATATCAAATTTCGCCGTCGCTATTGGTTCATGAGAACTCAATGCCTTGCTTAATGAAGATCTGCCAATAACTCCGCATGTATCTTTCTAATAAATCCTAATCTCTTTCAACATTCTTTATTAAATGTGTTAGTTTTTTGGCTGCATGAAAAAGTTATAAAATATTTTTACGTCTGGGTGCGTAATAACATCTTAATATTTCTAACTAATTTTTAATTAATTAAAACTTCTACATAGGGGACGCACCCCGCCGTAAAAATACTTTAAATTATAACTTTATAATGCAGCCAAAAAAACTAACACAGATAACAAAGAAGGTTGAAAGAGATTAAAATTTATTAGAAAGATACATGCAAAGTTATTGCCAGATCTTCTTTAAGCAAGTATTGAGTTCTCGGGAATCAATAGTGGTGGCGAAATTTGATATCAATCTTTTTTTTTTTTTTTGGCTGCCTAAGAAAAGTAAGAGTTTTTGCTGGGCGGGGTGACTTTTACAATAGATTGTTTTTTATAAGATATCATTTCTTTTTGCAGGTTTAGTATGTTCTTTTATAAATACAGCACGTATGCATAATGGGTGTATTTGTATAATAGATCAATAAAAATAGTGTGTTATGCATAGATGTAAATATAGTGTTACGAATTCCTAAATAGTACTAGTTATTTTTATGTGGTTTCTTTCTAAGATTCTTAGTCAGATTATAAAATGTCAATTTTCCGCATTTCTAGCTTGTTTCTGCGTTAAAAAAAAGCTCCTTTTCCGTTAAAAACCCACTTTATCATGGCATGGCATGGCGACATACTTGATGACTTTATCACTCCTTAACGACTTTTTGGCGACCTTGGCGAGAAAATCTTTGTTATCGATATACCGACTGTCTAATCTCTAACTCGATCACTACGGAAGTTACTGTAAAATTCTGGATTAATGGCAGGCTGTAAATGGGGTCCCGTTCCGACCACTGATGTGAGTTTCTTGCTAAGAGTTTACAGAATAGAAAGTTCTGCTTGACCAAGTTTTTACCATCAAATTGCAGCCTACAGCTGCATGTTATTGCTATGGTATCGTCTGGGCTGTGATTTTTATGTAGTCAGCTGTTATTTAAGTTTTCTGGTGAAACTGAAGTTGATACTGGGTTTAACAGATCTGTAATCTTCCAAAATATTCTGTAAATAAATTTTTAAACCCCTGCAAGGTTCGTCTTTTATTCACAGACAATTCACGAGCCCCGAGTGCGCAGCATATGACTGTCTAATGTGTATATATTATGTGAGTGTGTAATTCTTAGTTAACCCATGTTCATGAAAACGTATTTATATGTTGGTGGGTTTCATATTGACATTCCAATGAATTGGTATTGTATTTATTCCTTTTAACTCTACTTAAAGCCACTTATGTCATTTTCAGTTCTTGTAATTTTGTAATTAAAAGTCTGAATTGACTTCACTCGACTTTATGAACATTTAGTAATTAATAATGTTTAAAAAGGTTGAATCTTGAGAATAATTTAGTGAATAACCGAATGTGAGAACTTCTTCATTAGAAAACTGCCGTGCCATTTGGTCACATTTGGCAATTCATGTTCACAACGAGACCCAGCGGTAATTAAGGAATAAAGTATTTTCAGATGCTTTTCGCTCGTGTAATTCATAAACAATTTCATTTATTATAGCCAAGGTCGTAGCCAGATAAAATTTCAGAGTAGGTTCAATATTTAGTACGTAATATTAAGTGTTTAAAGTGAAATATAATAAAAAAAAATTTCGCCAAATCTGCAAAATTTTTCTGAGTTTTTAAAATCCCCAAATATCCTCCCCTTATCTACGACCTTGAATATATAGCTAAATGTTTCTAATTTAATTTGGCAGTTTATCGCATGGGTCATGAAAAAGTGTCAAGTGAAAATCGTCTAATATAAAACTACCAAAAAGGTAAAGGTAAATTTTGAGTGTTACCGAAGTTCGTGTGTGAATACAATGGAATGCAATTTATTCGAATTTATTGTATGACCCTATAAAGCGCTACGATTGGTAAGAATGCAGTCTTCAGTAACGGCCAAACTATAAAATTAATTCAAAACGAGTTTTATTCGCTTTTAAGTAATTAAAAGCACTTTAGGTTTTAGCTCCTATAGGATATACGTGAAAATCCATTCATGCTTCCCTTTAAAAGAGTCTATTACACACATATTTTTTCCTAATGCTCATACTTTGGCTAATTATTGTAATATTTTATGGAACTTTTTCTGTTTTAAACACTTTAGCATTAAAAGGGAATTTCAAATAATATGCATTCATGATAATACAAAGGAATTATAATTTGTATCGCTTTACCTAATTTTCTTAATTAACATAAATAATATTTTATACGTATATTTAAAAAACCCCTATATATGGCATGAGACATATTTTAAAGTAATTTTAATATCTAAATTTTTAAAGAATGATAAAATATCATTCCTAAAAATTTAGTGTTTTATATTTTCTTAACGTATTACAAAATGATAAATTCAATTACAAATGATAATAATTTTAATTAAAAATTAATTTTCATCTTTTGAATTGAAATTTAAGTTAAGAAAATTAATAAATGCAAAAATTAAAATTTGTATATTAATATATTTAATATTACTGTTGTTGAACGTAATTAAGTAAAGTATTTCTTAATTAATATGGATTTATACATTTTAATAATCTTGAAATATTCAAGTATTTATCAATACATCTGTGAATTAATATCTTGTTTATTAAACAATCAATACATGTTTCAGAAATGAAATGCTTTTTTCTGTTTTCTTTTAGAATTTCGATCTTATATTTCTCTTAGAATTATTAAATAAAGAATAGTAAGATTTAAGGTATTTGTATTATTTGTATTATTTGTTAATTTTTCAAAAACGGATTTAATGACATTTTTAAAAGGGAAATATTTGTAAAGAGTGTCCTAAGTAAGATAAATTTGTACTTTTAATGTGTCTACTGAATTATTTGAAAAAATAAGTAACTTTTTTGTAACAAGTTGAAAGAATAATGCATACGAAAAAATGTATTTTCAAATTAAAAATATACGTGTGCATGTATATACGTCTTCACTTGTCGTTTTATAATGTATTAAATTAGTAATACTTTAATAAAAATTTAACTGAATTATAATGGTTTATTAAAAAATATATTATGAGAAGACTTTAGAAATAGCTGAATAATGGAACATATTTTTTTATAGCGCAATGTATAAGTAATCGTAACAGATTTAACATAAATCATATTTAAATTTTCTCTTCATGTGATTTTTTCATGTTTTAAATTAGGGGTGTATATTTATGTTAGGTCAGTGTTTAACAAAAGAACAAAATGACTATGAGTAAATGAAAATTCTTGCAATATTGCGAAATCTGATAATCATAACAAAATAAAGGTCTACAGAAATAATGAAGCAGTTTAAAAACCATAATATTAATATCAGATTGTATGTATGTTTTGCGAACCCTTCACTAACTGCTTAAAGTAGGAAGATGAGGAATGTGCCAAACATGCGTCATAACTCAATTAATACCACTTAACAATTTTTATTAAATTATTAGAATTAGTTAAAAAGATATCAACTTAAAAACCAAAGTGAGTGTAAGATAAGAAACTCAACGCACGAATTAAAAAAATGTTCGTCTACAGTAGCGCCAACTGCATAAAGCAGTTGAGCGGTGAAACACAACTAGAGGCAGCGGGCAGATTAGAGAAACCTTTATGTAATCGCCCGAAATACCGTTTATAAGTTTTTATGTTTTTAGTTTTAGTATAGTTGAATAGTTGCTGTTTAGTTTAGTTAAGATTGATTTCTAAATTTGAGGCCTTGCATTATTATTAAACACATTAACGGTGAGCAAGCCTTAGTCAGTAAATTTAAATTTTTGACCAATTTACCAGTTTTGTCGAATGATTTGCTGATTAATGCGGTCAGCAATTACACTTTCTTGGGGCTTCAATAGTTTGTAATCGGACATTGTCTTCATAACCTGCCAGATGCTTTTTTTTTTTTTTTTCAGTAAATAGTTCGTTTCAGTGTCTATATTGATTCTTTGTTGAGATACACCTAACTTTTTTGCGTTTTAGATGTCTCATAATTTCATAGTATGTTAATTTGTTTTGTCTTCCTTCAAGAACTTCTTCAAGAAATATTTTCTGCGTTGCGTGTTCAGAGCATTCAAGCACTTACATTCATTCTTCTCTCTCCAGCATTATTCAGGAAGTACGCTACGTTTTCTATCCATAGCATCAAAATCCGTAGCATCATATTTGAAATGTAGAAACCAAAATTTTCATATGAATTTCGATTAGGTTTCTCCCCGAAAACGGAACAAATAAATTGGAATGATTTTGCAGTAATTTTTGTTGAGAGAATTCGTTAGGAATGCAGTGACGAATGAAAGACATATTGTATGACACCTTTCACCTTCGCAATTTTCAATTTGCTTTCACTGTATTCCAAACAGCTGCATTGGTTTGATAACTCTCAAATATTTCCGATCACATGACATAAATACACGTACTGATTGTTTATTTCCTTAGAAATTTTGAATTTTGTATTTCTTCAGAGTATTACAATATAATAACATTTAACAAAAAGCAAAATATTTGCGATAAAAGGGAAATTTTTGCAACTGAATTGAAAATTTAGCTAAAAGAAATTAGCTTATGAGATTTTGGTGTATCTATACGTTCTGAGGTTTACAGAATTCAATTTTGTTTTTTTTACATGTGTATATGTCATTTTGTGTGCACCACACAATTCCACATAAATTCTTTATCCGTTTTAGTTGACAGTTAGTAGGTTTGTTATAGATCACCATCGATTAACAAGTATAGGTTTTCATGAGGGTTGAACTTTTGTTCTGTTACAGGGTCACAAACAAGTATTCTGTTTCATTACTGCTTATGGAATCAAGTTATTTTAACCCGAGAGTCGTCGCGTCATTAGATACATTACCGTCTAATTTACAAATTATTAAAACACCCTATTATGGCCTTCAATTATCATTATCTATTCACGCATTGATACAAATTTGGTGAAAATTTGGGTTGACATTGCAGATATTTTTGGTACTTGGGATAGATTATAATATATATATATATATATATATATATATATATAGTATATTTTCTTTAATATGTTTATGAAAAATCTGTAAGGGGTATTAACATTTAGGTTTTTATTTCTGTTTTAAGATATAAAAATATCTAAAGAAACGAAAGATTTCACTGTTTTACGTTATATAGTACATCATTAATAATAATATTATAGACATAAAATTAGATGTATTGAAAAATGAATGTGCATTCTTCTAAAACATAAATTAGTAAATATATTTAAAGGGAACAAAAGATGTATATCTATCGAAAAAAAAAAATCATAAAGTGTAATAGATAATCTTAAAAACGAATTTTTTTTTTCGCATTTTTTTCTATAGAAATATACATAAATGTTCAGTTTAAAAGAACTTATTTATTTATTTATTTATTTAATAATAATTTTTTTAATGCAGTTTTTACTTAATTATTGAAATACATTAATTTTACAATCTTTATGATACATATATATATATATATATGATATATATATGATATATATATGATATATATATTTAAAGTTTAAATTAACCCCTTAAATGTTAAATATTATTTGCTTTAACACTGCCAGAGATTATTTATGACATATGTCACTTGTACCTATAAAATATCTGTTATTATTAATACAACCTCTGCTTTATTTATAAACATTCATTAAAATTACATAAAATATCGATATTATTATACGATTTAGTCTTATAATGTTTAAGGGCACTGCATCAGCTTGTTTGCGACGCTTGTTAATTCCTTACGTTATAGAGTTCATTACTTTATTTTGATAATTATAGATGTAATTAAACTAATTATGTTGCTTTGCTGAGATTATGAAATTGGCTAATAGGAATAATATTTCTGAACAAGACTGCTAAGATGATTTAAAAATTAAAACTAACTAAAATTAAATAATTTTATTTATGTTACTTATTTAATGTGGTAAATATTTTAAATTGAAAAGAAATAACTGAAAAAGAGTAAATATTTGTTTTTTACGTTTTAAATTTTACATACTTTTTAAACTTGGTATTCAAAATATGCTATTTCAATTCGTCAATATTTTGCAGTTATACATGCACACTAAAAGTATGGGGAACTTAGATAATTGTAAAAAAGTTCAACCTCACGTTTATTTTTATTTATTTATCTTTCGTTTCGTGTTTTGAGGTATGAAGAATTCGAAAACACAAAATTTATGTTATGTTCTTTCGTAGGTTATTCAGTTTTTGCTACGTTAAGTAATACGTTAGTCTCTTTAAACAATAACTAAAACAAATTAACGTATAAAAGTCGATTTATTTTTTTTTTAATATCACTTATAATACAGGCAAGAGCCATATTGATTTCTAATATTATAACATAAAATCGTTGTAAGTTATTCAAAATTTCCGATTTTCTTAACATGGGAGAAAAATGCAAAGTTTCGCATAACCATTCCTTGTAAGTAATGTTTCTACATCAAGATGGCTGCCAAGCCTTAAAATATCAGTTTTGATGCTCGTCTGAATATCATTAATATGAACATTCTCCTTTCAAAAATTAGTAAATTATTCGAAATTTATTTATTTATTATACACAGAACATGACAAAATTTTGCAAAAATGCAAATTTTAAGGTATATTTTTATCGGAAACAGAACAAATCAAACAAGAATGATAAATCACGAAATACGCATTGGTTATTAACACTTTCCAACTGCACTTACTTGCTGTATCGTATAACTTACCATATTCTTTGCCTACGTTATCACACAGCAGACAGACAAGAGGACAGAAAAATATACAGATTCATTAATTGAGTTTAAAACCATTCTTAGACCTTGTTGGAAAGTGCTAAAAAGGTTTAGCTCAACAAAAAATCCAGCCGCGAGATTACAATTGCAGTCCTTAATATAACTGAATATTCTAGTGTAGCCCTGTAAATCTGAAGATTAATCAGACCATATTCTATACAAAAAATTGTTTTAGGATATTAACAATACATGTCAATTTCCTTATGATTTTTAAGTAGAAAGTTATTTAAATGTGATTTTGAAAAGTATCTGTCTTAAAACGCAAATCCTTGGCCTTTTTTCTTTCTTTATTCTTTATTCTTTCTTTCTTTATTCTTTCTTTATTCTTTCTTTCTTTTTTTTTTTCTTGTTGTTGTTGTTGTTGTTGTTGTTGTTGTCTCTCTACACAAACTAGTTGTACAGGACCTATTAATGTCATTTTAAATAGGGAGCATTCCATAATGAACTTCATTATTATATATCATTTTTTTAAAAATTCAAAAAAAACTTACGGATTTTTGGGGAAGGGGACAAAAAGATAGATACTATCAGACAGACAGATAAGCAAATTAAAATCATATTCCCACTAAAAAATTGTTATAAAGTTTAAAAACGCTTAATTCAAACGAAAATGAAATTCCAGGAAATTTTTATTAATAGCTATTAATAAAACTGAATATTTTTCTGTGGCCCTGTAAGACTAATATTAATCACATTACATTCTATAAAAAGAGTTTTTTTATGCATATGAATAACATATTTCAATTTCATTAAGATTTATGTACATTAAAATTATTAAAATGTGATTTATAGCAATACTTCTCATAGAACATAAAGCTTTTGAATACTTTTAGATCTCCCTCTACACACACCAGAGATGTGTATTCATTCCATTTTCAATAGGGAACTTCCGATAGTAAACTTGAATAACATATATCAGTTTCAAAATATTCCATAAATATTTACGGGAGTTAGAGAGCGGACAGACAGACAGATGAAATGACAAACAGCCAGACAGATACGCAAATTGAAATCATACAATTCCAGCAAATTTTTATTAATTGCTTTTAGTGTAACTGAATATTTTTGTGTGTCTCTGTAAATCTAATGCTAATCATACTATGTATTCTATAGAAAATATATCTTTCTTAGAGGGTCGACGAGGAAAATACAAGCATTTTTTTCAAAAATCTAAAACTATCTCTGTATCACATTTGATTTAGTAAACAAAGGCCAAATATAAGAAAGAAAAAGAAAAAAAAAGAAAACTCTTAGGTTCAAAATAGGCTTATCTTTTAAGCTATAAACCGATGTTACACTTACTTGTGGTTACACAACCAACTAATTTCTCATTTTTGCTTATAGCCTGTATTGTTTTGAATGTGTATTGGTTATAATGCAGAAAAAAAATTAATTAAATCCAATTGCATTAATAAATGCTTAACGTCAACAGGTCAAACATTACAACGATTTGTATTTGTATTAATTTATCTAAAGTTTGCATGAGTTTAGGCAAAATAAAAGGGGGAATAACTTATATAATTTATTTTACTTTATTTTTCTTTGGGTGTTTTCTTCCTTGTATTAAACCAGTTAATGTTGTATGTATAGAAATATGTATTTTGGGTTTCTTGGAAAAGCTATAAAGGTTATGATAAAAATTTAGGAATGAGATTTCTTTTTAGATTACAAACTTATCTGTGTCATACATGCTTTCAGAAAAATTATTAATCACTAGCAACTCATGTTCTTCCAGATAATCTATAGGAGCAAGATATAGCAGAAGCATGTGTATGTATTCCTAGATTGGAAAGGAATAGTTTTTTTGGATAATTATGAGGAATATTTTTATTTTTGTAAGTAACATTTAGTCTTATACTAGACGGAAATAAGAGAGCTATAACGCCGATTTCATTGAGATTAATAACTCCGAAATAACTCCAATTAGTATAATGCCAATTTCTTTGAGACCAGCATTTTCGGATGCCGAGAATGTTTCTGAAGAAGATGATTCATCTGTTAAATTGAACTATTATTTATTTAATTATATATATACATATATATATCTAAATATGTATATACATATTATTATATATATACATTAATTATATACATTAATTATATATATACATATATATTATTTAATATATATGTTTGTATATTTAAAGGGCAACTATTTACATTTGAAGTTTTAAATCTATCCACCTAGACATTTTAATTTATTGAATAAAAATACTTTTATTTTCTAGACATGTGCTATCTAGCAATATTGTATATATTGTTTACAACAAAATTTTGATACTGTTATAGGTAAACTGATTTTTTTTTTATTTTTTTTTATTTATTTATATATTTTTTATTTATTTTTATTTTTTTTTGTCAAAACTGGTGATACCTGTCGCAAAGAGGCTAAAAGCTATAACTGTTAAAGTTATTTAAAATTAACTAAATCATGATTTTCTGAGTTAAATATATTACTATTCGTGAATAACATTACTTATCTGCTCTTTTTGTTTTCTTCAGAGATAAATATTACTATGCTAAAGAACAAGTTGTTTTGTTACATATTAGGTCGTTGCAAAAGTTTGTGCGGTTTTTTATTGCTTCATTCCATAAAAATACATCAAATCAAATGACAATTTTTAATCAAAATACTCTCCGTAACTTTCTACAACCTTTGCCCATTTTTCGGGTAACAAATGTATACCACGGCGATAGAAGCTCTGGTCTTTGGAGGCAATAAAATGATCCGCGTCCGCAGGAACTTTTGCAATGACCTAATATATATTTGAGAAAAAGTACATCATAGTAAAAATAAAAAAAAAAAAAAAAAAATCTAATTATATTAAATCATATTCTTTATATCATATTCTTTATCATATTCTAATTATATTAAATCATATTCTTTATAAATTAAACGATCTAATCTTTATGTATAGACTGAGTTTCTTATAAACTGCTTCACAGAAAAAAAGAAAGAGAGATAGAGAGAGATAGAACGTTTCTTTGTTCTTCTTAAGATGACAGACCCATACCGTTCATTATCATCTGCAGGAAATAAAGGTTGTTGCTGGTAACCCGTGCTTCACTCGGCGAAAATATGCAGAAACCTTTTATTATCTCGATAAATAACTGACAAAAATTTAGATTTAGCCGATTTTTCCGATGGCAATTTAATTTAAATTACCCCCCTCGTACAGGAATTGTTATTCAAAGGTAATTTGTTCTCCACCAGAAAAATGCGGTAGAGACTTAATTTTATTTGAAACTGTTCAGGTTATTTCTACAATATATATATATATATATATATATATACATTTTTTAATTTTGAGATAGATGTTCGATCTGAATTGCACTTACCTTCAGGAAAATATCAGCCCATAGATAATCTGCTCTCCGCTCACGGCAATACGTGGAAGAAATCGGTTTTAAACATTTTCTTTAAACTGTCCTAACGATGTTTGGGGAAAATCTCAGGTAACAGAAATTTTAAAATTGGAAATCAATATGATTTACTGTATTATTTTCTTTCTCTTGAATTATTTATTATCATAGTGCATGTTATTTGTTATTTCGTTAAATTGAGGTATGATTAACCGGCTTTATATTTCTTAAGATTCTTAGTGAATCCTCTATAATTACACTTTGATTTAATATGTTTAAATTAGTTATTTTAAAATGGAAAATAAGACTAAATACAAATTTTTTATAACAACAACATACATATAATAAATGTTACATCACGTTGTAAATGTTTTTTTATTTGCTAAACTTGATTTAAAAGAGTTTTAAAAATCAATTTCCTCTAAAGAATTAAGTAATTTAAAATGAATTAAAAAAAAAAAAAAAAAAAAAAAAAAAAAATATTTTTTGTTATTTTTTTTTCTTGGTTATAATTTATTAAACGCATAGAAACAAAAACACATTTCTAATTTAAATTAACCGATAAAGTAATGTCCGTAAAAAGTTCTTTAGAAGATTTTATTTTACTTTATTTTATTTTATTTTTATCCTGTTTGGCTCAGTTTAAACATTTTTAATTAAAATAAATGAATTCATATTTAGCTTATTATGCTCAACCAATGAAATTACAGCTTTAAACCTGTAACAAAGAAAGCACTTTCTTCCTCTAAGATTTTTTTTTTTTTATGATGACTTGGAATTACTTAATACTTTCTCGTTTAAAATTATATTTTACTACTATTATATAGATTTAAAAGCCCCGGTTAGCTTCAATATGCAATTTTAATGAGTTCCCAAGAGTTACATCTAATATGAAGTAATTCGCTAAAATAAAAGAAGCATGGCGGTTGCGTTCCTGTGAGATACAATGTAAATTAAACCTTATATAAACACTGCTTAACATCTGCAAATTATCACTTTAATATTCACAAATTAAAATCTTTAACAAAGTTTTAACACTTTTGCTTAAGTACGTATTATATATAATAATTTAATTTTTCTATTTGATTTTCAGTCGTATTAAATCTGGTAGTTTCATAAAAAAAACTTAAAAAATAAAAATAAATAAATAAAATCTTCAAAATTACTGCAATACATTGAATAATTATAAAATTTTTAAAACAGGCTAAACAGCTATGAAATAGGTAATGAGCGATTTATATATTTTTTTTTTCCGATATTAAATTTGGCTTCATATATTTATTTCTTTATATATATATATATTATATTTAACTTTGAAAAAAAATATTCAATATTATATGTTAATATTTAAGTTCATTTAATGAAAAACTTAATTTGCATAATAATCACTAAACGAAGAGAAATATAAATCCACACGTTGTTTAAAATCTTTTTGCTTTAGTGGAAAATGAATTTTTTCTTCGTTAAACAAATTTGTTTTAAACGGATATATGTTAATTGGAGCTGATGTTTCCACTAAAAAAATCATATTTAATGGGTTAAATAATTTGTTCCTCTCTCTCTCCCTTTTTTTAAAAGAATAATTTTATTTGTTCGTGTATAAAATGTATTTACATACATTTAAACGTTTTGCATATACAAATAGGATTTTTTTTTTTTTTTTTTTTTGCAAAAACTTTACTTTTCAGAGAAAAATATAGTGGGATTACGTATTTACATATTTTAAATGAATCTAGAATGAAAAATAAACGTGTTTATAACGGTTATAACTCATTGTTACTTTTAAATTATTATTATTATTTTCTCTTCTTATTATCATGCAAAATAGATGTAAAAGTGTGCTTTTTTGGTCAATGCAAAGTAAAATAAATAAACAATGATATCAGAAAGTTCATTTAAGCACATTATTTGTATCATTTAGTATTTCATGTGATAAAAGGTTTTCTTAAAAAAAAAGTATAATTAACTTTTTATGATGTTAAAAAAGTATACTTTGAAAAAAAAAAAAACAAGCAAATATATTTGCGTGTGTGTGTGTGTATAGGGGGAGGGGATTTAATACCATTTAGGGTATGTAAAAACCATTCCATTTATAAGTACTTCATTAATGATCGAATTTATTTTTATAATAGAATTTTTATAATTGCTCATGGAGACTCAAAAAATTACGTTAATAGTAACTTAATGTATGTTTGAAAACTGTAATTATATATTATTAAACCAGTTCTTGAATATAAACGACTGTGGATTTAAAAAATAATTACTTTTTTGCCAATATTAAGAAGTAAACATTTACGATGAAAATACATCCACCATATGCTTAAATACATATCTCTGTCAGTATTTTTTAAATATAAAAGCTAATCCGTAATACATACTCTTAAAAATCTGTTTTAAAATACTTATACGAGATAAAACTATAAGAATGATTTTCGAAGATATAAACTGATAATAATAAAAATTTTAAGTTTGCTTCTATTTGATTCATTCTCAAGGAATTTCCTAAATTTCCATACATTTATGCTATAATTACAAATAAGTACCTAAAATTATAGCATAAGTCATTCAACTCACACAAAAACTTAAACTAAAAATCGTTCATATAGCTTTAAAAAAAAAAAAAAAAAGAAGAAGAGTAGTAGAAAACTTTTTTTTTTTTTGTTATTATTTAATCGGTTAAATAGAATTGCGTATTACCATCTCTGAAAAGTATTAATCATAGTATGAAATAACTTGGAAGGAACTCTTGCAACAATTCACCCAATATTTCGTAAAACTGAAAAACATTCATAGTATATTATTTGATATTTCATCCTGATAAACAGTATATATGTTTTTAAATTAAAATCAAAACTCTGATTTTGTGCTTAATGATCATTTTAACTTTCCACCGGCGCGCGTATGTGAGAGATACACTAGCCGTGAATCCCGTTGTATATCTTAAAGTCAGAGAGCATTTGGAACACTTATCTTTGGCTATTAATTAACTCAGTATATGTTGATCTATAGTTATCTTTTGAATCTCGAGACAATGATATGAAGCTATGTATTTTCTATTTGTATTTGAAAAATACGCGCGACCGTTCATATAATGTTTTGTTATATTTGATTTTCTTTTTTTTTTCGCTGTTCAAAATTATTCTTTGTTGTTTTTGTTTTAAACTTTATTATTTTAAATATTTTTCAAATTAATTAACTTTTAACTTTACACTTTTTATTAAAAATGACAAAACATCAACTATATTCTTTATTTTATTTTCAAATAATTCCGATGTTTCTTTGATTATTTTAGATTGATTTCGTGCTTTCAGTTTCATTCTTTGAGTTTTGTTTTAATGAATAAAAGTTCCAATTGAATGTTCTTATTAATCTTCAAATGGTTTTAGTATAATTAAAATATTCAGATACTTTAAAATACGTATTTTAAAGTAGTGTATGTTAAAAATATGCGCGACCTTTCATGTTTGTATAAGCAGCGCGCCCGCTGGAAGGTTAAACTGATTTATCAGATTCTCAAACGAACTACTTATTCAGAACGCCAATTAATATTTCACTACTAACCAATTAATACATACAAAAAGACGCCAAAAAATGTGTTTATGTGGAAAATTTGAAGAAAGTCGTTTGAACCATTTTTGAGATACGATATTTTGGTCCATTTCTGGTTTGCACAATGTCCCGCTTCCGTTTTCTTCAGTTTTCAGTAAAAGTTGATAAGAAAAAGAATATGTACACTACTACTTTATTTGTTTTGAAGATATGATAGCTAGAAAAACCCTCCCCCCACCCATACATACACCCATATACATACAAACATACACACTGTGTAATTGCAAAAAATCATGTTTTTGGACACAGGAGGCCTTAAAACAAGTAAATCTAGTGAAATCGCTATATAGAAACTTTTAACCGAATGCAGTACTTCCAATAACTACAGTTGTCGGGTAATGAAGGGAAAAAAAACCTCATACTTATTTCATTAAATACAATTTAATATTTATCATAGGTAGAATTCATATCAAGATATGTAATTTAAGAACTTGCTATTTAAACATACAACGTTATATTAAAGAAAATAATAATAATAATAGTTACAAAAATTTCTTTTCTTCACACATGCATTTTTATTTCGAAAAGAATTAAGTAAATTAACATTTCATATATATAATATATATATATATATATATATATATATATAGGAATATATAAATGTAGAAATATATAAACAAATGAATGAAATTAAACCCCAAAAAACACTGAGATCTTCATCAGTGAGGCTCCTCAGTGTAGGGGTGAACGAGAAGTTTCTGAAAGGACAGTAGCTATAAGCTAATAACTATCCTTAGCCCCCCAACTTCTCACCAAACAGAAAACCACCAATAACTGAAGAGAAATCAAACATATATTTAATATATAAAACTACTAAAAAAACTATGATAAAACTTTAAAAAATCTAATTTGCAATTATAATCAGTATAGTAAATGTATTAATTTAATTAAAGAAGATGAATGTTACTGCAATTCAAATAGTTTCAAAGACTTTATTGATCCTTATTATGGTAATATTTTCCCAAGAAATTTAAATATAATTGAAGATGATCATTTAAAAAGTATTATGAATTTGGGATCGAGCTTTAGGTTGAATTTTAATTATAGTAATAAAAAAAATCATTGGTTTTATAGAAAAAGATTTAGACATTTTTATTTTAAAAATTTCCTATAAATATAGCTGGCCGTTTAGCTGGAAGATTTTAGATAATGGAAATTTAAATTTTTGTACCTTTTTGAGAAACAATTGCTTTTCCTTAGAAATTACTACAGTAGATTTAACCTTGATGAGTTTAAGTATAGAACTGAATTTAAAAAAAGTATTGAAAATTTAAAAGATAAATTTATTATTGCTACAGTAGATAAAGCAAATAGTAATTTTGCTATTATTTGTAAAGTTTTTTATTAAAATCTTCTTTTTAAGGAATATTCAAGTAATAGTTCTTTCAATAAGTTAACTGACCACCCCTCTATTATCAAAAAACGTATATTGGCCTTTGATAAAAAACTAAATTTAAGCAGAAATTGTTTTAATTTTCCATATCTATTCGTTACTGTAAAATTTCATAAAAATCCAGTTAAATTTCGTTTTGTTACCTGTGGTACTAATAGCTATAATGATAAAGCTGGTAAAATCTTGTTTAAATATTTAAATTCAGTTTTAAAAGTAATAAATTCTGCGAATGATTGTAACATTATAAATAATAACCAGAAAGTTTTAGAATATTTGAAGATTAATTCAGAAAGCATTGCTTCCGTAAATACCTATGATTTTGAAAATTTGTTTGGCAGTATTCCGCACAACTTGGTAATAGAAGTTTTTGAAAGCATTTATCATGAATTTGGCACTACTTAAATTGTGATAAAAATTACTGAATTAATCTTATTAGGTTTTGTATTTTTGAAAACGTTTTGTTTAACGGAAAAGATTACTTTTTACAGCGGAGGGGGATCCCAATGGGAACGAGTTTTTCGAGTGCTTTCGCAAATTTATTTTTATATTTTTTCGAAAAAAGTTTTATAAATATTACTTTCTTCAGATATATTGATGATTTAATTGTTTTTAACTGTAATTGTTTCGAAAATATTTCAAGAAAAATATATCCTAAAGAATTAATTTTATACCGTACAGATACTGATAAAATTTCTTTCCTAGATTTAAATATAAAGAGAAATGAAGATAAATGGCTCATTGGATTATATGATGAAAGAAAAGATTTTAATTTTAAAGTTAATTGTCTTACTAATTGGTTTTCAAATATCAGTAGAAAAGTTTTAAAAAACATTATGTTCGCACAACTTAAAAAGAATTCGTACTATTTGCAATAATGAAGAAGATTTAAAATATGCTCTTGAAGATTTAAAATGTACCTTGCAAATTATCTGTTACCCGTCCCAATTTTTAACTGTGAGTTTCCAGAGTTTTCCTATCTCGGTTTGTTCTACTTCCTCCTTCAAGGGCGATATTGAAGTACCGACGAGTAGCCCCGTCGGCCGAAGTTAATTTGTTTTCCAGATGAAGGGTTGTATTCTTATTTCATTTTATACTTTCTTGTTTACATTAAGCAATTCTTTATTGTATTGTATATATTTTTTAAATGAATTGATGTAATTTTGTAACTTCTACAATTTGATAATTTTATGAGGTTTTTTTAGTAGTTTTATATATTATATATATGTTTGATTTCTCTTCAGTTATTTGTGGTTTTCTGTTTGGTGAGAAGTTGGGGGCTAAGGATAGTTATTAGCTTATAGCTACTGTCCTTTCAGAAACTTCTCGTTCACTCCTACACTGAGGGGCCTCCCTGGTGAATATCTCAGTGTTTTTTGGGGTTTAATTTCATTCATTTGTTTATATATTTCTACATTTATATATTTCTACATCTAAGTTTTACATTTCCTTTCGCTGCAATTTTGCGCATTGGTTTGTAATTCTCCTTTTGGTTTTTCTAATCCATAAAACTTATATATTCATAAATTCTTGTCAATAGTTTTCTATATATAGCTGTATCAGGTGTAACATGAAATTCCAAATATCAATTAAAAACAAAATTTTATTTGAGTTTTTTTTTTTTTTTTTTTTTTTTTTTTTTTTAAGAAAAGGACTGTCTGAACAAATAATACTACAACGAATAATACTGTACTGTTTAACTGTTTATTATCATCTACATTGTATAACTTTAAAAATATAATCACTATTATTTAGTAGTTTTCTTATCTGATTTAATTTAATTTTCATTTTATTTGAAACTAGAAATATTTAACTTTCACTTGATAATGTTGCTTTAGTGATTTCAAATGTGTTAATTCAGAAGAAGAAAAATTTATTTAGTAAAATGTAATATTTCTCAAGCACATAATATTTTTTTTTTAATCTTCTGTACCTACTGATTTCATGATAATATTTCTATACGAACAACTGAACAATTTTGATTATATGTATGCAATGCAAGAAATAACCTTCATCTGTCTTTTAAGAAAAATATTTTTTATATCTTCAATAACAGCTTTGAATTGTTTTGTATTTTAAAAATGAATATAGTGATTCATATTTTGCATGATAGAAAACATTTTTATAATACTTGATATTGGTTACGAGTGATAAAGCAGATTAGGCAGGACAAATATATTTAGAAAATAAAATTTCTTTAAATTTCCTTTTAAGTTTCCATATAATTCATTTTTTTAATTATGTATATAACAATTCATATAATTTTCACATCAAAAAAGTTTGTTTTAATTTTATTATATAGTATGCTGAAAAATTCAACATTTTTTGCCATAAAAAATATAAATAAATGAATAAAAAAAACCTAGAATAAATTTATTTGACAATTTACTTGACGTTTAAAAAAGAATTTTTCATCTTTTGTTAGTTGCTCTTAAAAGCTATTTATATTTTTAATAGTTTTTCGCTTATCATTCATAATACAGAGTTTTTAGGAGTAAAATACATTAAGTTTCACAAAGGCATGCACAATTGTTCACTTCACTATTAAAACGGGCTTATATGACACTGAAATTTAGAAATTTACTTTACCAAAATTATTTCTTTGAAGAAAGATTAATGTAGTTTTTTTCTCGTGTTATTCAAGAATGTTTCATATTAGTTCGCTTGAAGTAATATATATATAAAGATATGAAAGACATGACATTTTTGTTAACAACTTCTTTAGATAAATAAAATTTACTTTACTTGAAATGCTCCTTTTATTTATTTAAAAAGAATAAAATTTTTCATTAGGGAGAATATTTTTATTATAATGGAGAAATGAACATTATTATTATTTTTTTTTCACATTTTATCAGCAAATTCCAGACATGTTGTTTGTAAAAGTGAAACAATGAAATGTTATAATAAATAATGCATTAACGGTAAAAAAAAAAAAAAAAAAAAAAGTATAATATTAAAAATATAAGTATTTGTATTTCATACAAAACATAAAATAAATATTTGAGAATAAAATTATTGCTATTCATTGAATGAGAAAATAAAAAAAAAGAAAAGGCAAAAAATGCAAAATTTAAAGTTTTAATGCAAAATTTTTGTATTGTATTAAAAAATATGTTTACTTGAAGCATTCCGACAATTAAAAAAATTAAAGCATAGAGTATTATACTTTAAGAAGAAGCTATTATTGTTAAAAAAAAAAAAATAAATAAATACAGATGTATGTCTGTGTAATTGTATATATTATATAATCTCGCCGAAGGATATGTCTTTTAGAGAATATGAAGAAATGCTATGATTATTGTTGAAAGATATGAAAGTATTTGTTAATAAATATCTTATTTTATAACGTTTTGAAAGAAATTTTGCATTTCAAAATATTTGTTAAAAAAATAAATAAATAAATAAAAAATGGAAAGAAAGAAAGAACGAAAAAAAGGAAAAGGAAAAGGAAAATGATTTTAATGGTAAAATGATTAAAAATTGAAATGGGTACGACATGATAAAATTCTCATCAACAATTTATGATAGTGCATTTTTAGAAATATATATATATGATACATTTCTTTAACATATTTTATGTTATATATAATTGTTTTACTTGATATGATTTTTTTTTAATTATGGGTGAGACCATTATATTAAAAGTTGAAACAATCTTTCCAATTTATATTTATTTATGAAAAAAAAAATTTGAATAATAATAAAAAAAAAAGTAGAAAATATTTCTAAAATCTGTAAAAGAAATTGTAGAGTCTATTTTGACCATTCAGCGCGAATACCTGAAACCAGTGAAGTCGTGGTTATCACGTAAGCAACCCTATTTTAATTTTTTATTACGTTTTTCTATTTTTCTCATTTGTTTTATAATTAAATTCCTTTATTTCTTTTCATAACTGTGAATTAAAAAAAAATATATTTTTATTTGTTTTCTAAATATATCTTTAAATACTTCTACAGAAATATTTACGTATAAAAATAAAATAAAATAAATTTTTCATATTGAATAAAAAATTTAACACTACGCATTGAAAATGTTATAAATGTATATTTAACATTTTTAGAAATATCAATTAAAAGTTGTTCAAAGATTCTCAACAGCGCCTTATAATTAATAATATTTGAACGTCGTTGGAAACTCTTACGATATTACGCCTCCATTCCATCAGGAGAACTTTTAGTACGTATAATATTTTCGGAATTTCTTTAAATTATTTAAATTCAGAAACTTACCTGAGTATACTTGAATCAAGTTTTAAAGAGTATAAATTACGTAGAATAGTTAAGTAAGATATTATTTTTAGTAAAGTAATTTAATTTTAATAAGTATGTATGAAATTTAAAACTGCATTTTATATATATATTCTGTTGTAGCATTTCGTAATACCGAAAAATACCAAGTAATACCATTTTTCTAAAAGTCATCTGTATAGTGTGGTGTACAGTGTGGGTGGTCAACGTACGGTGTGGTGGTCAGACTCCCACAAAGTAGGGCCAGGTTCGAAACCTTCATAAGGATTGGATGTGTTTTTGTAGGGTTGGTGATAGCCGCCCATTGGATGCTCTTTCACAAATTTCCATTCCATAGGAGATCCCTCAGCCAATTATCAGCCGCAAGTGCGGCACCATTTAAAAGAACAAATTTTAATTCCTTTTATATGCATGTGGATAATTTCAACAAAATTCACATTTCCACATTAACAGTAAAAAAATAAATAATAAATAATAAATAAAAATATACACATTAATGTTTGAATACCTTTTTATATAGTTGTTACATACCTTCAAACCATCTCATTCATTAGCGTAAAATTGTTAACGCCCCCTAAAAAAGTCTCTTCTTCTGCACCACTTTATTTTTAGAGTAATTATCTCCAAATGTTGTGTGATGTTAATAACATCACTTCTTTTTAAATATTAAATAAGATCATTTTCTGCACTTAAATGCATTGTTTCTCTCAGCTGGCTCAACTCACCCTGTTGTGTTTGCTTTACTGCAACACACACACAGGAGAAAAATTGGTTCTTCTTTCCTAGTGGTGATGTCATATCACACCATGCTGAGAACCAATAGGGTGATGGTTCTGACTCCACCTTCTGTTATTCTGGCAGTTTTAAATTGAGTTGGGTTTCAGCTGCTCTCAAGAGAAGAACATGGGGTGAGAAAGATTTGTTTTGCTTCTGTTTTAAAATAATGACCATTTTATCATTTGGAGAGAGAGTGCCTACTTATTAATAATAAATATATATATATTAGTTTATATGGATACTTATTCAAATTTTAAAAATCATTAATTTTTATATCCTACTTAATTTGGAATTACTAGTGTGGTTTGGAAAATAAAATTGATTAATATTGATGCAGCAGACTAGTTTTCTTACAAACATTATTTGTGTATGCATTTTCCTTTTTACAGCATTCTAGCCAATAAGTAAATTGATTCCTCTTTTCTCTTATGTAAATAAAATTATTTGGATATATATATTTGACCTTTTGACCCAAAGAATAAAAAGGGTTAGTGGCCAGAACGCAATGTACACCATGAGGTTCTTTGATCCTCACTAAGTAACTTCTGTTGCTATGAAAATTAAAAATATTAATAAAATTATTGTTAGGATTAAATAAGATTAAAAATAATCTAAAAAATGACTGGTGTAAAACAAAGGCGGATACGAAAGATTTTACGCTTCATAATGAGATAGTTGTCAAGTATGTTGTTATTAAAGTTCAATATGTATTTAAAATATGAAAATTTTTCTCAATCACTTTTCTAACTATTTTCAGTACTGTGTTTTAACAAATGAAATTTTTATGAGATAAATAACATATTACTCATTTTTGAATTCGCGTATTGAAAATATGTTTTCAGTCAGACATTTTACTTAAACATTTTTTTTTTCAAAAATCACGCTTTAGTAGTTCTTTGTATACTTTATAATACATATCAGACAGTAAAATCAGAAACTCGTTGATACATCTAATGCATTAATTTCCAAATAATGAATTAATTTCCTTTAACGTAATTTCTTGACATAAATAGAAGCGTTGTTCAATATGAAAGGTATTTACACAGAAATTAACCCCATTAATAAAATTTGAGAAGTATTTAAAAGTGAGAAGTATTTATTGCGTAAAAATTAAATATGGTGGAATCCAATTTATTTATTTTAACAACAGATACAAAATTTCTCTATTTCTGTAAAATTAATCCTTATAAACAATATATATGTTGGCCAGATCAAAACAAACTGTTGTTTTAATTTTGTCTCTCTGTTAGCAAGATATTATAAATATCAGTTGGCTGGAAGAATGGTGGAACATTTAGCAAAGTGTTGGTCCATATTCAACAATTTACATCGGGAAATTACATTTTGGTACTTATTTGGTACTTATTTGGTACAGAAAAACATGTCGTTTTATTATATTTCTGTATTATCTTAATACTAAATTGAAGGAGAAAGATTTTTCTATTTATAACAAATGGTTTCAAAGTATTAAAATTGTATTAATTTTTATAAAAGATTCAAAATTTCTAATGTTATCATATATTACCGTATTTGACAGTTTTTGTTTTTTAAATCATTACATTTTCTAGTAATCATTTTAAGGTAGCAAAATAAATATAAATCAATTATAATTAAAAATTAAGAATTAGTAATTTAATATATAATCAGAATGTCTAATATTACATTTTATATAAATCATACAAAAGACATCTTTGTACTAGTAAAATTTAAACCTATAGTTTGAAACCGATATATATGTGTGTATATAAAGAATTTTTCCTCGTTTTTACTGTTTAAGTGTAAACAATTACCTGTGCAAAAACACACTTTTGACTTTTTTTTTTTTTTTTTAAGTTCTTCGAAAAAAAGAAATCTAGAAATATGAATTTAACTATGTTAAAAAAAAAAAAAAATAAGATTACGGGGAAACCTCGGCAGCAGAGATTCCAGGCAAAGCCCGTAATATATATATATATATATATATATATATATATATATATATATATATATATATATATATATATATGTGTGTGTGTGTGTGTGTGTGTGTGTGTTTTACGGGCATGTAACATAGTTTAAGGTCATTATATATTTAATTTACGGTCTAAACGGTATTTTTATGGGATTTATCTGGAATCTCTGCTGCCGGGCCTTCCCCGTAAACTTCCTTTTTCTTTTGCACTGTACAGCTTTTGGCTTGTATTTTTTACGTAGCGAATACGAAATAGACGAAATTTATAATACATAAAACAAAGCTTTTCGACATGTATGCATGGTATTTTCAGGTTAAAAAATTTATTTTAGTATAGTTCATAGAGAATAGTGAACTCTATATATACAGATGTTTAATAATGGTCACAGAGACAAAAGCTTGACGATATGCAAGTAAATATAATAGAAGAGGAATAAAGCGAAATATTATGCGCAGAGGAAACTTAGTAAGACTTCGTAACGACAGTTCATAACACTGCAAGAAAAGGGATGTTGCACTTTTTTTTTCCTGCGGAAACTAAGAACTATGGACTCGAAGATTTGATTGTCTTGAAAAAGGTTGTAGTGAGTAAACAGTATCTAGTATAACTGCAGTGAAGAATAAAGAGTGTTCTTGTTGTGTAAAAGTATACCGAAATATATACATATATATATATATATACACGAATTAGTTAATTGTTGGATTCAAAGAAGAAAGACCAGATTTTCTGTAAAATTGGAGAATCTTTATGATTAAATGTTTTTTTTTTTTTTTTTTTAATGTTTATGGTTTCTGATAATATTTTTTCTTAAATGGTCCATAGTGCAGAAATTATTTTTTCCATAGAGAAAAAGGATGTAGTTACAGGATTACTGTGGTCGAACTCAACCAAGGCAGAACTATTTTCCTCTTTCGAATTATGCATATGTTCTTATATTCAGTTTTTAAGTGTACGTTTGGTTTAACCGACGTAATAAAACAAATCATCCTTATTTAAATTCTATATACTCTTCCAGTGGGTCCAATTGAATCGTGATAATTTACTACATCTATCTAAATAATATTGTTTTCCCACAAAAAAAGTTTTCAGATATTATATATAGTAAGTGAAACCATGTGTCAAAGTTACGAGTTATTTTAGCGTTTCATGATCCAGGGTGGTCCAAAGTAATTGTGCTTTTCTTCAGTTGGTGTTTGTACTCCTAATTGCACTCGTGACAAAATCGATAGTGAAAATTTGAGTTTATAAATATTATTTTCATACCTGAAGCTCAATGTTATTTCCTTTAGTATCTTTTAGAAAGTAGAAAAAAAAATCTCAAAATAAATAATATTAATAATAATATAATATCTGTTTGTATTTTAATATAATGTGTACGCGCTTAGAAGGCCGATGTTAAAATTTTCTTAAACATGGGGAGGTAGGGGGAATTCGCTTCATTTAGAGATGAAGCTTTCGACCACAAAATTAACATCAATTTCTTTTTATTTAAATGTAATAAATTATGAAAATATTATATTTTTTATAAACCAGTTGAAGGTATCTAGCAGATGTGAATTTGGGTTAGCACAGAGTGACTAGTTATCGGATAGATAGTTAGATAAATTGAAAAACAGTATCTAGTAGATTATGAAAGGTGTTAAGATTTGAATGTTGGTAGTCTTTAAAGACGTAGCTTGATAAAATGAAGTAAATCATATTGTCCATTTTTTAAAACTTTAAATAGAGCGATAATTGTGTCGTTGGGGGTGGTGTCGCTGGGGATAGCCGTTGTAGATAGTGACGATAGCGACGAGTGTAGGTAGTGACGAGTGGCGATAGCGACGAGTGTAGATAGTGAAAAGTGACGATACCCGTTGTAGATACAAGTATTGTGTATTGATTTTGGATTTGGATTTGGTGAAGGTGCTTAATTTTTCAAAGTGCTATTTCGTATGTTGTAAAATGTTCCTCGTCATTCTAAAAGTCCCCGATCAAGTCGTCTGTTAATATGTGTAAATTTCAAGTGGTGAGCTATATTTCGTAATGATAGTTTAAGTTATTATTGAGTTCCTTCTTAACTATAAGCCCTCTCCCGTTTAAATTAATAAAGATAGATTGTAGAGAATAAGCGGTTGCCATATTCTCCATTTTAGATCTTAAATCTTAGATCTTACTAGATCTTAAATATGAACTTAAATACTTAATTGCTTAATTAGCTAGTAATAAGAAGAACTCGAGACAAAGTTAACAAATAAATAGCACAGTTTATTTAGCATTCAGTATTAAGGAGGGCGTTGAGCTAACTTGATTATCACTTTTAATAAACCCCAGAAAATAATTTTAACAAGACATAAAATAAAAAGCCGCTATCTCACCAACACTGACCTTGACGATGGTTGCTCTCTGTTATCACTACTCTTCACACACCAGGATATCGGCCGGATTCCCGAAGCGCGAAGGATCCTTTTCTTAACTTACACCACAATACTACATCTCTCTACCATCATACGCGTAGAGCAATCACCATCAACATTATTTTTAACTCCACCTACTCAAACGCTAAGCAGCTATCAATTCATTACCATTCCATTCCATTACCCCTAGCAATTCCCTATCCTTCATTTTATACTCCATTCAACAATTCCCTTTCATTTCATTTCAATCAAAACCTTATAAAATTAATTCTAAATCATCTAACACTGAGATCCTAATTATTTCACAGTAGCACTATGCCGACATAAAACTCACTCGACCTCAACTTTCGCCGAGTTACTGGCGACGAAGTGCCTTAACCATCACTGTGATGTTAATAACATCACTTCTTTTTAAATATTAAATAAGATCATTTTCTGCACTTAAATGCATTGTTTCTCTCAGCTGGCTCAACTCACCCTGTTGTGTTTGCTTTACTGCAACACACACACAGGAGAAAAATTGGTTCTTCTTTCCTAGTGGTGATGTCATATCACACCATGCTGAGAACCAATAGGGTGATGGTTCTGACTCCACCTTCTGTTATTCTGGCAGTTTTAAATTGAGTTGGGTTTCAGCTGCTCTCAAGAGAAGAACATGGGGTGAGAAAGATTTGTTTTGCTTCTGTTTTAAAATAATGACCATTTTATCATTTGGAGAGAGAGTGCCTACTTATTAATAATAAATATATATATATTAGTTTATATGGATACTTATTCAAATTTTAAAAATCATTAATTTTTATATCCTACTTAATTTGGAATTACTAGTGTGGTTTGGAAAATAAAATTGATTAATATTGATGCAGCAGACTAGTTTTCTTACAAACATTATTTGTGTATGCATTTTCCTTTTTACAGCATTCTAGCCAATAAGTAAATTGATTCCTCTTTTCTCTTATGTAAATAAAATTATTTGGATATATATATTTGACCTTTTGACCCAAAGAATAAAAAGGGTTAGTGGCCAGAACGCAATGTACACCATGAGGTTCTTTGATCCTCACTAAGTAACTTCTGTTGCTATGAAAATTAAAAATATTAATAAAATTAATTTAAAATATAGAAACATAAAAGGTAAATGAATTATTAACATCACATTTGGTGCCGGAAAGGAATACTTGAGTATTGTTCTTAAGAATAAATGGTACTGTAGAGATTGTTTATTTTGAATAAGTTATTTTGTTTTTATTGCTAGAATTACTGAAATTATTTTTTTAAAGTCATACATTACCAATTACATTTTTTTGGTGATTGAATATGATTGATACCAAGTGACCTATAAGACAATTCCCTGCTTCAAAAATTGTGATATGCTGGAACTTTGCACAAATGAAAATTTTTTTTTTGGTTCAATATATTTTGAATAACTGATTAAATAAATAATAGTCAACAGAACTTTGTATTGTTGGCTTAAAAAAAAAAATTGTAGGTATCTCTCTCTCCTCAACTACGTGAATTTATTATATGCAAATAGCCATCAACACATGTAGTTTTATAGCCAATATAGTAGTTTCATATATATACAAAAAATAATGGCTTCTAACAAAGGATTGACAAGAGGTTTACCATTCAAAACTTTAGTAACGCCATTTTCTGGAGACCCTCATTTATTGGATTTTTTTATTGAACAAGTGAAATTTAAAATTGAGAACAGCAAATGGGAAGAATCCCATGCTTTGGCTTTTGTGAAATCAAAATTGGCAGATACTGCTCTTAAGTTTTATGTCTCCTCCCCAGCTTGCCAAAAAGCCAAAAATACAAAAGAGTTATTTAATATATTTAAGAAATATTTTAAGGTAGAGTCGGCAACTGCAATAGCACAACAATTTAACGAATTTAAGTTTGAGTCCGATGTCAATATTAATATTTTTGCTAATAAGCTTGAAAATTTAGTGAGAAAACGTTTTCCTGATATGGAAGAAAAAGCCCTTGAACAACTACTAATCGCAAAATTCAATGATCTCATTCCGCCCCACTTTAGAATTCATCTACTATCACAAAAAGCCACAACCTTTTATCAGATGGTGGAATGTCTCGAAAAATTCCAGGAAATTTATAACTTGCAAGTAAACCCTGTCTTACCAGGAACATCTTTTGCTACTATTCAGAACTTCAATCATAAAATAGATAGTGAAGTGATAGGTACAAACTCAGAAAACAATTTGACTAAGATTAACAATTCATCTTATAGCAAGCGGCCATACAATAAATTTCCACAAAATAAAGGTTCACACACGATTCAATGCCAATGGTGTGAAAGACCTGGACATTCTGCTCAGAGGTGCTTTGCACTCAGAAAATTACAAAATAATAAGTTTTCTCACAGATATCGTAATGGGCAATCTTTCTCTAGACCTTATAGAGACATGTCACGGAGAGCCAGGGCTCCTAAAACATTTAAATCCAACTCCCCTCAAACCAAAAGTAGTCATTCACAATGACTAGAAGTGGAGAATGGTAGAAGTGACACTAAACTCCTAAATACAAAGAGTTCCTCATATAGGTCAGGTTTGAATAAAGTCAATTACCATAACAACTTTTCACAGACTAACTCAACATATTCTAATCTACCTAATAATTTTTTTGTAAATAACAATGAAATCATTCTGAGATCTCCAGACACACAGGCAAAGTTCCCTTTGTCATTAGAACGCAAAGTCAAATCTGTTGCGATACAGACAACATCTCCTGTACTGGTAACGTCCCCGAGTGTGGAGGAAAATGGAGACTGCATATTAGTTAATTCACTGGAATTCTTGTTACACTCAGACAATGATCTGCCCAATCTCCCCATCATACAATTACTGTTAAACAAAACATTAGAGAATTTTCTTCTCGACTCAGGAGCTTCTGTGTCATTACTCTCAAAACATTACTTCTTACAAAATCAAAACAAATTATATTACAAAAGAATTGCTTCAAGAGTCAAGATATCTACAGTAAACTCTATAGTCCAATGTGACGGATGTGTTTGCATTTCCTTTAAAATAGGGAAAACTTTTTACAAACACACCTTTTTTCTTATTGAAATACCAACTGAATCTAAATTTATTGGTATACTTGGCTTTGATTTTTTAAAGTCCCATCACGTAGTTATCAATTTACACAATAACAAAATACAAATTAATGAAAATGCTTTAGATATTCTAGACACTGTACCCTCTTGCAGTCTTCTATCATCTGAATCTGATATGAATCGGGCATCACATAAGATAGCTACTCATATGGATTTTCCCCAAACTGGATACAAAAAAATCTAAAATTGATGTTCATAAAGAGAACTTACCCTCTTATCAAAAATGTTGGCTTACCCAGAAGATTATGATTGATCCACAGGATACTATATATGTGCCTGTGCGGTCCACGCTTATTCCAGAAAATCAGTTAGTAATGTTTACATCGTCTAACAAGCATTGTCCACTTGTGTCCTATCCTTCTCTTATGGAGGTACAACATATCAAGGAAAATTCTACTAAACAAGAATTAATTCAATTTTTTATTCCTATGTATAATAATTCGAGCAAGAAACTGCATATAAATAAAAATACCGTTTGCGGATACATTTCAGAGATAGATAAAATAGAAGAAAATTCCTTGGATCTTGCAACAAATACACCTGATCACATGTGTAATCTAATTAAGGCTACACCAGAAGTTTTATCCTTAAGACAGAAAGAATTTAATGTAAATAATTTTTCTATTCAGCATTTAAAACCTACAGAAAGGGTAGTAATGCAAGATATTCTTCAGAAATTTAACTCTGTATTTTCATGTTCACTAAAGTCGATTGGACACACCGATCATATCACTCCACATATAAAATTCATTTCAGATATTCCCTTAAAAACTTACCCTTTTCCTATTCCACAAGCTATTCAAGAAGAGGCAAAAGATCAACTTGACAAATTACTGGATGCAGGGATCATTGAGAGAAATATCTCTGAATGGGCATGCCCAATGCTTATGGTTAAAAAGAAAGCTGTGTCTAAGGAGGATAAACCTTCCTTTAGATTGGCCCTAGATTTAAGGTTAATCAACTCTATGATTCGATGCTCCACTTATCCTCTTCCAAGAATTGATACGATAATAAATAACATCTCAAAATTTAAATATTTTACAACATTAGACTTTCCCTCAGCGTATCATCAAATTTCATTACCTAAAGAATACAGACGACGTCTCTCATTTACTACACAATGGGGAACTTATTCATTTAAAAGATTAATGTTTGGGCTGAGATCAGCCGCATCAACATTCCAAATGCTTATTGACACAATTATACAAGAGTGCAATTGTTCAGGCATATATGCTTACCAGGATGACATTATTATAGGAAGTGACTCTTTCCAGGAAACAACAGAAAAATTACAAACACTTTTAGCTACTCTACAAAAGTACAATCTGACATTGTCTCCAAAGAAATGTAAATTCCATCAGTCATCTATTGAATATCTCGGTTTCAGCATCCAAAATCAGAAAATACATCCTATTTCTTCCAACATTACAAAAATTACTCAATTTCCTATCCCAGCAACCAGAAAACAACTAAAAAGATTTATAGGATTGTGTGGATTCTACAGAAAACTCATTCCCTGCTACTCGCGATTAATTGATCCTTTGATAAAATTAACATCTCCGAAAACTACATTTAAATGGACAGAGGAACATGCTGAAGTCTTTAAACAAATACAGAAAGTTTTTTTTCTCTAAACCTTTTCTTTCTTTACCCGATTGGTCAAAACAATTTTTTCTTAATACAGATGCTAGCAAAATTGCTATTTCAGGGGTTCTTCTACAAGAAAAGGAAGGCATTCTGCTTCCGGTTAGTTACTTTAGTAAAACACTATCTAAATCAGAACAGCGATATTCAGCCATCAAGCTTGAGCTGATGGCCATAGCTAAGTCAGTCAGTGCATTTAAATTTTTCCTTTTCAACCGACCTTTCACCATTCTCAGCGATAGCAGACCACTCGAACACTATAAGAAAATTTCCTCTCCTGCTGATCTAACTACTAAATGGCTAATTGAATTATCAAACTATCAATACACATTCAGATATGTAAAAGGTAAAACAAATGTTTTGGCAGACTATTTTTCAAGAGAAGACTTTTCTGCATACACTCAAGATCTTAACTCAAACCCAGAATTAATTAAAGAGGCTAACAATTTACCCATTTCTTCAGCTTCTCCAACAATTGAACTCCATCATTTCAATGTCACACAAAAATCTGATAAGTCACTCACCTCATCAGAGCCTCATCGTTCTTCCTTACCTCAGTTGTTAAGCAACGATGCTGCTCCACTCAGTCGTTCCTTAAACAGCTCTGACGCAGATAATCTTATGATGGAAATCTCGGAAGAATGTTTTTTTAAAGAGCAAAGAGAAGATGACTTTCTGCTAAAAATTATTGTCGATATCACTTCAGAGAAACCTTCTCCTAAATATAAAAATTATTTTGTCCATCCGGACACAGGTCTGTTAATGATCAAACGAAAGTTTCACCAGCCTGAAAACTCTCCAAAAACAAAAATTGTAGTACCACAGAAGTTAAAACCTAAAGTATTAAAAATTTGTCACATGCCTCACTTTGGAATTAGAAATACATACAGAAGAATACTTAAACACTTTTATTGGACAGGATTATTTGAAGATGTAAAAAACTTTGTTCTGTCCTGTACATTATGTATTCAATATAAACCGCACAGAATTCCACCTGCTCCACTACAGGAAATGTTTGTTCCTTCTGCGCCGAGTATGTTAGTTTCCATGGACTTTTTGGGTCCTTTCTCCAATGGCTTCCATGTGTTAACATTCCTCGATCATTTTTCTAAACATATTGAATTGGTACCAGTAAAAAATGCAACAGCACAAGCTGTAGTTAAAGCCATTACGGGATACATTACTACCTTTGGTCGACCATCTGCGATACTCTCAGACTTAGGCCCACAGTTCACAGCAAACATCTTTAACAACTTGGCACAGACATTGAAAATTACAATCTCCCATTCATCATCAGGACACCCGCAAACACAAGGCTCATCAGAAAGAATTAATACCAGCATTAAATCCTCAATTTCCACTCTTACCAAGGAAGGATTTGATTTTCATCAGGCTTTGATGATACACAAGAACCTGTATAACACCACCGTTCATTCTTCAACTGGATATTCTCCAGCCTTTCTGCATTTTGGCAGGTCAATAACAAGCATCTTTGACTTGTTTGAAGCTCCTCAGTTAGAAACACTGGAATTTCCATATGAATACTATAAATACATGGAATCAATGAAACAGATCTTTAGGCAAGTGCATCATAACATGAAGTTTTACCAAAACCAACGTAATACTAGACAACATAAAAAAGCAGTTCTCCGGAAATTCAAAGAAAATGATATGGTCTTTATAAAAACCAAAGATACATTTAAACCAAGATTCATAGGCCCATATTCAATTCATAAAGTAATATCTGACGTGTTACTCTCCGTCAGAGAATTCGAAAATGAAGGGGCTGAACCATTCACTATTAACATAGACCGTGTCATCCTGGCGCATAAAAGAAAGCAACATCTCATTTCACAAACAATTCTGACAGGTCAACCAGCTGGGATTGTTCAACCGCAGTCTCATTATGATCTCAGACCAAGATGCAAAACTTAATTTTTTTTTTGTTTTTTTGTTTCCATTTTCACAAATGTTCTTTTAACATGTTTTTTTTTTTAAGTTTTTTTTTTTAGGGGACTTGATAAGCAATTCATTCACCAAAGTTGCCTGTTGTAAACAAGTATGAGTTGGTACAGGTATATTTGATAAGTTGTATTTTGTAAATTGTCCTATTATATATTGTGTAGTTATATATATATATATATTTTTTCTCCTGTGGCAAATGTTGAATATCTACAAAAACTTAGTTAAGTGTGTATTGTAGTTAATATGAATATAAATCTTCTGTTATGCTGATTTATTTTATATATTGTCTTATTTGTTAAATTTGATAACTATACTATAATTATTTACTGCTCAAAATGTACAGTATGTGTGTGTTATATGTATCGGAAACTTGCATATTTATATGTGTATACATAATTTTTCTTCTTTCTTTTCATATATTAATTCCTACACATTGTCATGTTTATAAATATATTGGGTTATTAAATACAATTTCTGGAAGCTTCCACACCATTTTCACAGACACAGACATCACTTATACAACACAAGTATACACTACATCCACACTATTACACAATCAAATTAATACACAATCCACACATGATATGTATATAAATGTGTATAATGTTTGATAAAATTTTTTGTTTATTGTGATTATTGACATTGCAGTTTTGTTTTGGTTATATCTGATAGTATGTTTATTTGAGTATTATTTGACGTTTATATTAAGTGCATTTTTGATTTTGTTTAGTAATCTAACTTGGTGGCCTCGGTAGCCACTCACATTTATTATTTCCATTTATAATATGTATATTCTTTAAATAATAATAATAATAATGGTAATGATAAAATTTTAAAAAATCTTATTCGAATATTATACTCGAGTACTTGGAATGCCTTTTCCGTAATGTAATATTTATCTATAAGATTATTTTGACATTTGTATTGATACTTATTTTGATTTTTTTTTCTCCTTCATAATAATGCTTCAAGAGGTCATCTGTAAATATTTTATACTGAAATATAACTGATTTTGTTTTATCAGTTGTTAACAAGATTTCTTTGACATTTATTTAGTATAGTTGTTCTTTCATGTGTATACTTATACATTGATTAATCGGTAGATGGTATTTAATATCAAGACTATTGGTTAAATATTTTTGTTGATATTGCACATCCACTGAAATTCTTTTGTCATGTCATACATTTTTTTATTCTCGTTAACTAATTATTTTTACAAATTTATAAGAAAGCAGATTTTACAGCAATTAACATGCTTTTCAATATTTCTGTTATAATACTATTTTCTTTAAAAGGTATCAATGTTTTTTTACTCATGTCACTTGTTGATAAAAGCTGTGTCTGTTTGCATTTATAGATATATTTTATTAGTTGTCAATATCCTAATAAATATTGTTAGATATGTCACTGACCACTTTTGTATCAATAAAATCTTTTATTTGAGAATGTCTGTAACCACAGTGCTGAAATAGTATTGTTTTTGATGAAATGGTGTATTCCTCGCCTATTTTGGTAGAATTGATCACCTACCAGGGTAGGCGTTGATATTGGGTTGTTTGTCGGAATTTTATTGTTTCAGCTTTACTTATCGATTTTGTATTGTGTTTGGTTCAGATTTTGTGTCACATGTACATTGTTCTCAAAATTTCCAAATTTTTTTATCAAGTGCATGTTGTTAAGAGTATTGTAAGACCTTTCAGTTGCTTAAAAATTTGCTTTGTTACATTCATGCCTTTAATGGCCGTTCCTATAATATTATGTAGTCAATATGGATATTTTTTTTTCACATGTAAGTAAAAAAAAAAAAAAAATTGTAATCCTTCATGTAAATGTAGGTATGCACTCTCCATTCACATTTTTAGTCTTCCAAATTTTTTTAATGGTCGTTAGGGGTAATGTGATGTTAATAACATCACTTCTTTTTAAATATTAAATAAGATCATTTTCTGCACTTAAATGCATTGTTTCTCTCAGCTGGCTCAACTCACCCTGTTGTGTTTGCTTTACTGCAACACACACACAGGAGAAAAATTGGTTCTTCTTTCCTAGTGGTGATGTCATATCACACCATGCTGAGAACCAATAGGGTGATGGTTCTGACTCCACCTTCTGTTATTCTGGCAGTTTTAAATTGAGTTGGGTTTCAGCTGCTCTCAAGAGAAGAACATGGGGTGAGAAAGATTTGTTTTGCTTCTGTTTTAAAATAATGACCATTTTATCATTTGGAGAGAGAGTGCCTACTTATTAATAATAAATATATATATATTAGTTTATATGGATACTTATTCAAATTTTAAAAATCATTAATTTTTATATCCTACTTAATTTGGAATTACTAGTGTGGTTTGGAAAATAAAATTGATTAATATTGATGCAGCAGACTAGTTTTCTTACAAACATTATTTGTGTATGCATTTTCCTTTTTACAGCATTCTAGCCAATAAGTAAATTGATTCCTCTTTTCTCTTATGTAAATAAAATTATTTGGATATATATATTTGACCTTTTGACCCAAAGAATAAAAAGGGTTAGTGGCCAGAACGCAATGTACACCATGAGGTTCTTTGATCCTCACTAAGTAACTTCTGTTGCTATGAAAATTAAAAATATTAATAAAATTAATTTAAAATATAGAAACATAAAAGGTAAATGAATTATTAACATCACAATCACCACTTTTGGTGACGGTCTACAGTCTCGACCTCACAAGATGTCATCGTAATATAAGTCTCCTGATTGTCTCTTACAATAAAATAAGCAAGATGAGGACAGTAGAAGTCAGAGAGGAAACTTCACAAATTTTAAGCGAGAACTATTTATTGTGTAAAAATTAAATACGGTGGAATCCAATTTATTTATTTTAATAACAGATACATAATTTCTCTTTTCTGTAAAATTAATCCTTACAAACAGTACTTATATATGTCCAAATTGAAACAAACTGTTGTCTTAATCTTGTCTCTCTGTTGGCAAAATAATATAAATGGTAGTTGTCTGAACTAACGGTCAAACATTTGGAAAACCGTTGGTCCATATCCAACAATCAACACTGAGAAATCATATTTTGTGTATTTTTTTTTTTTGTTTATATTATACCTTTGCAGCAAAAACATATTGTTTTATTATATTACTGTATTATCTTAATATTTAATTGAAGGAGTAAGTGTTTTCTTTTTATAAATAAATATATTGCTATTTATAAAAAAAAGTGTCATAAAGAAATTTGTAATTAGTTAAAATATAAGAATTGATGAAGATGGTTTACTTAAAATTTGCTTATCTTAATAAGTTAGACATTCCTATAATGAAGAAATGTTTTAAAACATTTAATTATTTGTATTATTGGATTTTATTTCGAAAATAAAATCGATTAACGACATTTTTCAATTACAACTATTAAATTAGGAGATTGCATACGTACCCCTGTTGAATATTTTACCGTGACTTACATTTATAAAGAAAGCTTGACTGACTTTTCTCTAGGTATATATAATTTTGCGTTAAAAGGAAATAAATATTTTAAATAAAATTTTGTTTATCACAATTTTTTTTTTTTTTATTAAAACATGTTTTTAAAATTTCATGATCTATTATTTTTCAAGCGTTATATTTAGCAAATAAATAAATAACTTAGTTACGAAGTGTAATCGAATTTTAACATTTATCTAGAAACACAATTATTAGTTGACAACATAAATCATTGGAATAAATTCTGCTTGTTTTTTAAAAATGATTAATAAACAAACGTATTAAATCAAGCGTTTTAATTTTACAAAAGGTAAACTTTCTGCTTACTTTATCGAAATATAATATTAATTGAGAAAATAATGTTAGTCATATAAATACGTTCTTCATTTAGTTAGTATAAAATTTATTTTATTTATTTATTTATTTTTTTAATTTAATTTAATTTAATTTAATTAAACTGTATTTTCCGTATAGTTGTATCTGTTTTTTTCAATTACGACATTGTTTTTTCTATTAAAAAAAAATAAATCACTATATTTCCGTTTAAAAATTTCTTCAAAAATTTACAAAACTTTGCTATTGAATATTATTAATATAAATAAACCGTGCAGATTAAAATCTATCTATCTTATAATATATTAAATTTATTAAAAATGTTATTGACTAAAAAATATAATAAAATCATTGCACATAAAAAGAAAAAATATCATTGCACATAAAAAAAAAAAAAAAAAAAAAAGCCTTTTAATTTTTATTCTTCTTCCCATTTGTCAAATGTTATGAAATTTTTATATGAGTTTTGCTGATCAGTTTTATTGGTAATATCAGTTAAAGATTTTTAATGACAGTCTTTTCTTTTTAATTTTTTGTAACATTTGATATACATAACGAAACCAATGTACTGTTTAAGAAAAATCGTTTCATATTCTACAAAATCTTCCTTCATATGTTTCTTTTAAAGAAAAAAACCCTAAGTTATTTTTAATTACGTAATTAGTTTTAGCGTTGCCTATTAGCTACATAATTTCACGAATATTCTGTGCTTTTCTACAAAATACCTTAAAATGTGTTAACTATAAAATGTTTGTTGTGATTAACATTTTAAACTATCTTTCAGTTATTACTTTTATGACTACTAATTTATCTTGTGATATTGTAATTAGATTTTCTGTATAATTACAGTTTACTGTATCGAATTAAATGCAAAAATAAATAAACATTTTAATTATTTTTAATTTTTTTATAAAAGCAATAAGCTTAATATATATATATATATATATATTTATATATATACATATATATATACATGATGCAAGCTTAATTAACTTGTTTAATAAGAACTGTCAAGTAAATAAAAAATATCATTAAGATATCTCTTTTTTTTTTTTTTTTTTTCACTAATTTTTTTATGTGTACATCATAAAACATAATATGTCTTAAAACACATATATTTTATCATTTGATGATCATTATTTCTAATTTTATTTTTCATTTTCATTTTCATTTTCACTTTCTGTTTTTTTTTTTTTTTTTCTTTTTTTTAATCTTTAATGCAATGAATGGTAAAAACGTTTACTAGTCAATATAAGATAAAATTCATAAAATTTTTTTAATTGTTTATGTGCTAAGATTCCATTTACAACATTAATCATTTACTTTTTCAAATTCTGTTTATAATTAAAATTTTGTATAATACAATCTACAATTTGTTAAATATTTGGTCAGCTCTCTAATATATTGTAAACATATTTGCATAAACTGTTTTTTTTTTTTTTAAGTGTACTTTGTAATTATTAAAAAGCACTAAACACATTTACAGTCGGCAGCAAAAGTATCCGAGCACTAGCAATAATTTCAATGTAAAAAAAAGTACACTTAATACTGTTTTGTTAAATAGGTATGTAAATACTCAAACTCAGATAAATTGTACTTGAAATTATCTACAATAAATTCAAAATTTGTTTAAAATTCCTTCTTTTTTTTTCTCTATACATACATTTTAACTTGCTATCAATTATTGGTGTACACATTTTTTAAGGTACAGAACTGAAAGCATATCCGCTATTTTTTTTTTTTTTTTTTCAATCTATTTTCGTTAAAAATTTGAATTGAAAAAAATGTACATACAGTCGAGGAAAAAAAAAAAAGTTGAAAAAAAAGCGTGAAATGAAGGGAAAAAAGTAACTTTTTTTTTCTTTCAAACTTCATTCATACTTTTTTTTTTTTTTTTTTTTTTTTTGTGACAGATTAAGAAATGTTTGTATTTTAATGTTGATGGTAAACTAAAACGAAAACCGAAAAAAAAAAAACGAAAAAAGATTTGCCTTCGACTACATTATATTTATTTACAGAAAAAAATATAAAAAATCTATAGAAAAAAAATATTTTTTTTTCTCTTGAGAAAGTGTTTCTTCAACAGGAAAACATAAGCCTTCTTATATTCAATGGATTTCAGAACTACTTTTCCTAAATCGAAATTTTATCTTTCTCTTTGCATGTTTATGGAAGAAAAAAAAAACATTATGCAGGAAAATGTTTTAGTTATTTTAAATGTTATTCATTTTTAAAAATGTTATTCATTTTTTAAAATGTTATTCATTTTCATATGCTGTATTTTGTCTATTATATTATTATCAATATATCTTTTCATGTATATTTCATTAGTTGTTAGAATGGGAAAAAAATTGTATAATTAAAAACAGGAATTTTGTTTGAGCTAAATATGAATAGATATAGATTTGTTTCTCAATTTTAATTTTTTTTAAAAGGATTTACTTGTACTTGATTTTAAAGAAACTGCTAACTAATAAAGAATTAAAACGCGATATATGTTAATATTTTTTTATTACATGATATTTTTCAAACTCATCTATTAAAAACTGTTCAATTATTATTTCTAAATTTATTATAGATAATTAGACTACTTGTATTAATACTTATAGATTTTTAAAATTTTATAATCTGTATGTTAAAAATAATCTTTAATTATCTAAACATTACAAGGGTTACCATTTTAGGCATATATTTTTAAAAAGCGTGTTATATGAATGAAAAAATTTCTCTATAATTATTTAGAATCAGAACAACTTGTTTATGATCTACCATGTTTTGTATGTAAATTTATTTACGAATTTTTTTTTTTTTTTTTGAGTTATTGTTTCAGTTTCCAGGGATTCAGAAATATTTAGAATGAAAAATAATCTAGTGTGGCACTCACACGACGATCTCTTACCCTGAAATTGAATAAAATTAAGAGAAATAGAACATTAGGGATAAGGTAACAAATACTTTTAAATAAACCTTCGTGAAAAACAATTTAAAATAGGCTTTGGACAAGTTTTTTTTTTTTTTTACAAATAGTTCTGTATGAGTTTCAATCCCCTGTTTTAGTACAGTCAGTAACAAAAGTGTCCGAACACAAGCAAAACTTCCTATGTAAAAAAAAAGTACACTTCATAAGGTTCTGTTAAATAAGTCCTTATCGAATCATGTTCATAGACTGAGTAAGAACAGGATTCGACAAGGATTTATTTAACAAAACCGTATGAAGTGTACTTTTTTTAAATAGGCATTTTTGCTAGTGTTTGTTACTGACTGTATAGTACTTACATTTAAAGAGAAATCAAAAGCTGTTATTAAATTTAAAAGCTCATTACAAATTATTTATACAAATTTCACCCGCCAGAATCCTTGAAACTCACCAATTTCGATATATATATATATATATATTCAAGTAACAAACTTATATTCACTTTAAAATAGAGCATTTGAATTGCCTAAAATTATTTGTTTTTAACTTATTCTGATAAAAGACATAGGCGAATACAAAACGTTAAAAACATTACTTTAATTTTCAGGGAACCTCAAAACGTGTAAATATACATAAAAAATGTTAAATATTTATTTTTAAAAATAATATTCTTACCAAATGGGCATATATAGCAGCCAAAACGCCAGTGGAGGCAACTGTGTTGAGACTGGGGACTCAAAATGCATTTATCTGTTTGTGTATATATGTATATATGTCATGCGATAGCGGTCCCAAAAATCACGCTTGACTTACAAATTGGTATACATGTTTAGGGATCATACAGAAATAGATGTACAATATTTGGTGTACATAATGTTTATTATTTGTTTATAGGAAAATACCGAAGTTTTATTTATCATTACGACCTATGAGCAAATTTTCGTTCAAACTCACTTTAACATGATTACACTGCATAAAATGAAATTAACATACGTTATAGAGATGATTTAAATCGTGCTTTCGAAAGAAGATGTGTGCTTAGACAATAATTAATGTACATGTACAGGACCTTATAAAAGTCTTACGACAATGTCATATAATCATCCAAATTATGTCAAATTTCATTATTCTACATTCAACATACTGGAATTATCATACATTATTAAGTTGAGTAAACACATGCTTTCTCTACACAAATGGTATGTATAGACTAAATAATTAGTTCCCCATCATACTATAGGTATGAGGAAATTCGCTAATCGTGAAATTTTTCCACCTCGGTTTTTTGACTTTTTTACACGTTTATAGGTGTGAGGAATCCGAAAATATCAATTCAAAATAGGTATGGTGTCCGTCTGTAGGGTGTCTGTTAGTTCGTTAGTGTGTTAGTTTGTTAGCCTGTGTAGACGGCATCTCATGAACAAATGATCGCAGAGAGGTAGGACCAGTTTTAAAATATTATTTATAACACTGGCAAAAAATTTGTTCATTTGCAACATTCTAAATATAAAACTTATTCGAAATTTACGATTTTCTTAATATGGGAGAATATAGCAAAATTTCACTTAAACGTGCATGAAAAGAAAAAAAAAAATAATTGTAAAGATATAAACTTTTAAATATCAGTTTTGATGCGAGGATGGACATCATTAACTATATACATGCTACTTTGAAAACTTCGAAAATTATTCGAAATTTACAAATTTTTTACCATGGCAGAATACGACAAAATTTTGCATAAATGACGGTTGTGAGGCATATTTTCATAGTAAAGATGTCAGACTAATTTTAATATATTTTACAATATAATGACATAAACATCTTTGACTATGAATTTACCAATTTAAAAATTCCGTAAGTTATTAGAAATTTACGATTTACTTAAAATTTTAGATTATGACAAAATTTCGCATAAATGTAAATTTTGAGGGATATTTTCATCGTAAAGATGACAGAACACTTTCAAAATATAATTTATAATACTGGCATGAATATTCCGGACTATAATTTTTTTAATTTAAAAATTTCGTATTTTATATAAAATTTACGATTTACTTAACATGGCAGAATAGGGCGAAATTGATCATAAACGTCCATTTTGAGGATCAGAAATACATCAGACAACTTCAAAATAGCATTTATGACACTTATTTGAACATCATTGACCACAAATATTCTGATAGGAAAATTTCGTAAGTTATTCGAAATGTAAGATTTTATCAACATAGCAAAATTGAAAATTTTCCATATAAATTTGCATTTTGGGGATTGTTGCACTGGAAATAGCAGCATGAAAACTAAACTAAGAAATTGACCCCAGTAAAATAAATAATAGATTACAATAACAAAAATATATCGAACTGAACGTTTGGTAACCTATTAGGCGGGGATTTCATTCTATAACTGTGTCAAGCGTTTAATCAAATTCCGTTTTTTAACATGAATATAATATGTCCTGCACTAAACGTTTATGAGATTGTACATATGATGGGGGGCTGAGCAGAGTCCACCTATGCCAACTAGTTTATTTATAGGGCTATACGGAAGAATTCCGATGATATTCTGTAATCATCTAAATGGGGCTAAATTTTGTTTGAATATTGATGACTTACAATAAATCAGTCGTATAGTTTTTATTAGCGTATATAATTACTGTATCTACTGTACAGGAGCACATAAAGGAATTTTGTAACAATACCGTCTATAGGTGGTGTTTCTTACAAGTGCACTTTAACATGGCTGCGTTTCATTAACTATAATGAAATTAACATGCGTTATTAGAATGTTTCAAGCATGGTTTATGTAAAAAATGATAGACATATAATTGACGGTAATTTGTTTATAGGATTACGCAAAATAATTACAATTTATTATGCAATCCTTTCTCATGAAATTTGGTAGAAGCATTTATGAGTTACGAGAATTTAAGTCAATGCGATGAGTTCCAGAGAAATATCTATATACATATATGTACAAACAGATATAGACAAACATATATAGACAAGCAGATAAAACGTGGTGTTGAGTGGAACGGTGAACCTCTCCAGAAGCGTATTTTATTATGTATTATATATATATATATATATATATATATATAACAATTTTAAATAATGTGGAATGAATAAAAATTAACATCTGGGTAATGAGTAAAATAAATAGGACGTTGAGGCACCTGATCTGCAGATCCATTAATTAATTTTAATTTCTAAGTAATTTTCCTGAATATGGTAAAACATTTTAGTAAAGCGCTTCCATTAATTACATTCAATGAAAAAAAATAGTTTTTGCTTGATTATTGGCATTTCGGTGCCTTTTCTAAAAATTATGTACACACCACATTGTACACTTAAATATAATACTATATTAATAACACATAGAACAGCCCGAAATGCACTTCCACGAATTTCCAAGTATTTTCAAACTTTATTTTAGTTGTTTTGTGCAGCCCTATAAATGAATGGCTCAATGATTTCCATACCATATTCTACATGTAACATGCTTCCATGCCTAAAAAGTATATAATCACTTCATTTTGTTTAGATGTTAAACTGTAGATGTTAAACTCTAATTGCTTGAGATTTCCCCCACAGACGTAATGTATTTGATTTATCTTGGGTGTTCCTGCTCATGAACCGTTTGCTTCATTTCCACGAAAAGTTTAGTGTAATATCTCTATAAGATACAGATTTAGAATACCAAGTTTGGACTTCCAGTTTCTATTTTTTCTTGAGATATACTGATAACAGACACACACAGAAACAAACTGCTAAAAATATGTTTTTTGGATTCAAAGGACTTCAAAACGTGTAAATATATCCGAAACAATTCCGAAAATTTGGCAACAAAACAATACTTTCTTTACTATATATATGGATAAGAGAAAGTAAAAAGGGAAAAAAGTCACAAATCACGGGGGAAAAAAAAGCCGACACGGGATGAAAAAGAAAAAAAATCCCAATCGTAAGTGTGTGAAAAAGAAAATGGGGAAAATGTGTTGAACTATGTATTGCTTGATGAAGACTACATGAAATCTAAATCTAATCTAATTTAAAAGCAACATAATTATTTTTTTAAATGTCTTAGAAAATGCATAAAGATTACTGTAGAGCTAAAATATATAAATAACCTTTCTTTGTTAATCAAATATGCTTTTAATGTTGAAGGTCCATATTAATAAAAACTGGATACAGAAATAATTTAATGAGTATTTTTTAAATTAACTGGGATTTTGTACAGCTTATAGGTTTCATATTCTTTTTTATATATTTATATTAAATACATCGTTATCTTAAAATTAAATATACTTATTTTTTGAAAATTTTCAGAAACACAAATCCTTATCAGCTGGACTCACTAGGGTACATAGAAGACGGTAGAACAAATAAGAGGACAACAACTTACAACAGAGAAAACGACGAAAGAGTGAATAACAATCAAAATTGAATTCGTGTAATTATGTTTTTTAGTGATCATTTAAAAACTAAAGCCAATCCAGATACAATCAAAATCTTTCAAATTCAATTTATGCATCAGGTAGGAAACCATATGTAAAAGCATAATAAAGTGGATTTTCAAGTTCAAAGTAAATGATGCGTCTGTACACTGTAAAAAAAAAAAAAAAAAAAAAAAAAAACTGTTAAAAGTACAGGAAAAATCTGGCAGCTGGGGTGCCAGTATTTCTCCGTCAAATATACAGGAGAAAACTCTACTTTTAACAAAAAAAAAAAAAAACTGTTTGATTTACAGGATACCTGTGTAAAATATATGTCAGTGATACAATTTTACGGTTTTAAACTGTATATTTTGACGTAGAAATACTGACACCCCAGCTGCCAGATTTTTCCTGTACTTTTAACAGTTTTTCTTATCTCAGTGTAAATAACATTTAGAAAAGAGATAACTAGTGACTTTGCAAAAAACAAACAATCATGAAAAATGAGACAAAATGTGTGAGTTTTATTTTAGAGAATTTATGACTTTGAACCTAAACTAAGAATTAACTTGCAGGTCTTAATAGTTGAAAATACAATACTGATTGAAAACAAACAAAAAAATATTTTTAAAAGGTTACAGTATCAATTTTAATAGTTCATTATAAGTAACAAATAGAGTTTCAGATTTAAATATAGGCTTAATGAAACGATTCAAAACTTTTTTCGTTTATATACAAATATTATAATTTCTGTCGCAGGGTACTATATATTTTAATATATATATATTTAAATAAATTTAGGATTTTAAATGTTTATACAGATAATTAAATTTATAGACATATTTGAAATTATTAAAATTTCAAATATTCCCGTTACTGATACAACTTTAGTCTGGTTATATTCAGGTTAAAATATATAGTGATTTGAAACTTTACGTTTATTTAAAGGGCAACTCCATAATCGTTGCACATAACTGTTACTGAAAATTTCGAATACTGTTCGAAAAATTCAACAATGACTTAAAACACTTTCGAATGTTTTCAGAAAATTTAAAAATCGTTGAAGTAATGATACGTCACGTTATTTTGATACGCACAATTGTAAGATATTAATGAAAAATAATCCCGGTAAATTAAGATGCAAATTATGAATGCTGATACATTACGATGCGTACACTTTTAATATTTTTCCATATCAAAAGGCTCAAAGAAAATGCATTGTACCTCTATCTCTACGCACTGTGAAAGCTTGCTTTTCATAGTAAAAATCCCGAAGTTATACGGTACATAAAAATCCAATGGACTTGTTGTCCACTTGATGTCCTTGTTACATCATAAAACCGATGATGTGACCTTTGAAGTGAAAACTGCAACATCATAAAGGATTTATTTGTATTGTATGAGGAAATTTTGTATTTTCTAGGAATTGTTTGTATGATATGGGGAATTATAGTAAAATAAAAATTGTGGAATCACTTGATGTGTGCAATTTTGCCTAGAAACCAAAAAAACGAATATTGCCATTTTTTTCCATCCCATTTGTTACACGTTCATTTAAAAGAAAAAGAATTTTGTTGCATTGGAACTGTACGAAATAATCGAATTGTAAACTGGCAAATTGTGCCTTCGAAAACATTGAGGGAAAAGGAGAGCTCTTCTAATGCTCTGTTTGACAAAGAAAATAAAATAGTTGTAGTACTGAAGAATGCTAATCGTATAGTTTCTTAGTTCACAAATTTCAAAGAAACAAAAGTGGAAAACAAAACAGAGTACAGAATAAAAAGAAGCAGAAAGGAAATTAATTTTGCATTTTGGTTGACTTTATGCAAGAAGTACAAAAATGGGGGGGGGGAGGATTTATTTGCCAGCCACGGGAAATTTGTTTCACTTTTGTCCAAGCAAAAAGTGGTACTGGCCGCTTTTTTGTCATAAGGAAGTGCTGCCATTTATTTTTGGCAAAGCAGTTACTAGAAAAACATCAGTCTTGCGGCACGCTATAAAATAATGAACGGCTTTTCTGTCATGGCGGCGAACACATATTGATAAAAAATCCCGAACTTGCGGCAATGAAGATGCCATTTAAAAAAAAAAAAAATCTAGAAAAAATCAACAATCATTTAAAAATAATGCAATATTCAACTTTATATTGACTCTTTTCCATTTTCAATGCTAATTGCTTTTTGTGTAAATAAGCATAATTTTTGTAAAAATTAATAGCATATTGTACCGCTGTTCTACTCATGGTGATGACTCAATTATTTTAAAATTTGCTTGTAACTAGAAATTTGCTTATGCTAGTTGTGTAAAATAATATGACATTTGCTGTAAAATTGTTTCTTACTAATTTTATTCGAGTTTGGGCAATATTTACATTTTTTACAGTTTTCAGAAATTGTAATTTACACAACTTCAAAGCATTTTATTTAAAATATAAATTCCAATGTCATAAATATCAGCGAATATTCAGTTTTCTATTTGATTATCTGTTATGCTACTTTAAGTCATACAGTACATTTAAAAATTTAATTTTTATGTTTAAGAAAAATGGACAAAACTAGTCTATTTTGTTTTCGTCTTTTAATAAGATGATAAAAAATAGATTTAAAAATAATTAATTTTAATTTTAATTTAATACAGAATTTCACTAAAATTCATAACAGTTATTTTACCAATTGTTGCCATTCCAGATTTTACAAGAAAATTAATTTTATTTGATTCTATGTTATTGTGAAAAATAAACATATTCAGTTTACTTGAAAAATAATGTATATATACTGGCTGTTGTTTTATTCAAGTCTGCGTTATTCAAACTGTCACATACATTTCTTTCTGGTTCATTTTATATTATTCAAGGTTCAATAATTTTGGGTGTGTCAGCAAAATTATTTGTCGTGGATACATTTAAAAATGAAATCTATGTGCTGATTCATCATAACATTTTTTAGTAGTGAAAAATGTTGTCTGAGTTGAAAAATAATACTTTGAAAGTAAAACCTTTTTAATTTTTTGCGATATTTTATTGAAAATACTGCAATTTTATCAATGGAAAACAGAAGAAAGCATTTTGAATTATGAAACAGTGATTTTAGTGTAAAAATAAATAAATAAATAAATACGAAAATTTTATTTTATTAATTACTTTTGTCCTAAATGAAAGTAATTATTCTTATGTAAAGAAAGTATTCTTATATAAAACATTTACAAATAACTTGAATTTTCATTTTTTTTTTTTTTTTTTTTACATATAAATTTAATATCGTACTTTTCAATTTTCTAATTTTACTTCCTTATACAAATTATATGGAAGTATAGTAATCACGATCTGCGAAATTAATTTTGTATTTCACATTGCTCGAAAACGAATGGTCGCAGAATGTTGCAAATGTATACGTGTGACTGTCATGATGTCTAGTTGTACACCTGCCAGTTTCGTGTTAACACGAGCTCTCGTATTAGATATATCAGAGACTTTACACATGTGAAACTTTCAGAAAAGCCAGAATACGGTGATAATGCATTTTAAAAATATTTTTAGCCAAATGTCTAGAGTCCAGTGATAATTCTTTTTAACATTATGTATATTTCTAATGGTGTATAAGAAAGTCATGTGATGCCCACATCAGATTTTTATTATTCAATAAAATAAATAAAAAACAGCATCAATTTTAAAATATAGAAATGAACACAATTTATATAGTTAAAGAAAGAAAAAGTAAAATATTATTTTTTTCTTAGAATGAAGTTAATACATAAAGTTTAATAAGTACCTATTACTTTAAGGCTTTCGTAATCAATAAATTTATAAAAAAAAATACAAAGAAAGAATTTTTCAATTTCATTTTAAACACATTTAATTAATACCAGTGTCAAACAAATACGTTTCATTATGGTATGATACAATACTATAATCTATAAAAATTATAGAGAGAGAGAGTTAAAACATTGTGAATTTTAATAAACATGTTAAAAAGTAAGTTCTTTCTTTTCTAAAATTCTTGTTTTAAATATATATTTAATGTATCTTCTTTCTATATCTTTAATTATATTTATATATTAAATATAATAATAAGTCATCATTTCGATGATCAAATACAATTTACAGTTTCATTAAATGTTTGATCAGCACTCTAATACATAGTATTCTCATTACACTAACAATCGAGACAATTATAATATACCATTATAATATACAATTAAAATATTAAAATAAACACAACATAAATTTATGTGTTTTGAGCCTTATTTTAGACTCCTGATTAGTAAAAACATCATAAAAGTATATGTTCAAATGAATGAATAGAAACTGATAAATTTATGTTTTATTTTAATATTTTTAATAGTATATTTTGATGGTTATTATAATTGTCTGGATATTTAGTGTAATTAAAATATAATATATTTTTACGAGACGTGATGATTTAAAACTTTTAAACACAGTATTCTCATTTTTAAACATTGTAAAAATATATAATGTCAGCGGCAAAATGTATTCTCCATTTGTTAAGTTAAGGTACTTAAATGGGTATTAGAGGAAAATTGCCATGTTGCCTCTAAATCCTAAATGAATATTTATCGAGTACCCTTGTATGATTCCATGGAAATAGATTTTTGCTTGAACTCTATTTTATTTGAACAAAACAGCTGTGATAACCCCAACCCTGCTTTTGAACAAGCAGATATAACTAAAGGTGTAGAATTTTGGCATTTAACTACAAAAGTAAAATCGCCCTGAAACGCTAAGACAGGTATTGCATATTCGTGGGAAATGTAAGGCAGGAATGGAACACGGGCGCAGTATTCATACCACTATCAATGTAAGAACAATTTCTACTTGTTAAATCAATGATATTATTGGTAGTAAAATTTCTTAAGTAGATTCCGGTATGAATTCTGCGCCCGTGTTCCATCCCTGTGTAAGGGGAAAAAATCTAAGGGTCGGATAATGCCTTTTTGTCGCCTCTAATTCTAAGGTTTGATCATTTATATTTTAAATATTGTCTACAATCTAAACTTCGCATAATACAGTTTAAAATTTCAGTAAATGTTTGGTCGATTCCACAATGCATTGTACTCGTATTCTCAATTTTAAATGCTGTAAAATTATTTACTGTCTGCCGCAAAAGTTGTTCTCCAGTGCTTACTTTAAGAGAACACTTGGGTTTCGAAGGTTAAATAAAGGCATTTTTGTAAAATAATAATAAAAAAAAAAAAAAAAAAACATAAAATTAATATTTTTATTAAAAATCGTGTGTGCATAAAAGAAAACGATAGTTTAAAATATTTTATAAAATTTACATTAAAATGTTTCACAACTGTGGGTTCTGGTTTCTGGAGGTCCTTCAAAAAACGCTTGATACGATTTCTCAAAAACTAATGCGCTGATCGATTGGGACTCTATTTGGTGTTATACTCCTTCTCTAATATGGAAATTGTCTGCATTATCATAAAAGATAATTTTTTAAATAATAATTTTAATAAATTATTTTTTAATAGCCGAATTAAATTCTTAATTCTATATAAATGTAGGTGCATTAATGAAACGGGGTGTTGAAGGGGGCGGTAGCCTCCCTCACACAGAACTAATCGTTATCTTACCTCTTAATCTCCAACCTGTAAATATAGTATTAAATTTCAGGGTAAGAGAAAGTCGTGTGAGTGACACACCAAATTATTTATTTATATTTTATCTACCACGCCTGACGTCTTTAATTTTACTTTATTAGGGAGGAAAAAAGAATGATATCTATAGATTAAATGTATAAAATCAGATGTATAAAATCTATGTATAAAATGTATAAAATCTTGACACTAGAATTGACTAAGCTTAAACGAAAAATTAAAAAAAATAATAAAATTTGGATTTTTTCAAAATTGTAAGCAAAAACAGTATACCTTTTTGGTATATTTTACCCCACGTCTTTTACCCCTTGTAAAAATAAGTTTTAAATCAAAAAAAGAAAAACCTTTTGTTCAAGTCTAGTCATTTGAACTCTGAAGTAGTGTGCAAGTCGGTAAATTAGTTTTTGATTTTATTTATTTAATTATTTAATTAATTAATTATTTATTTATTTATTTATTTTTTGTCTTCTTAAATCTGGTCAAACTGGAAGAAAGCTCCAAAATTCTAAATGAAAATTTCATAAAAGGTTATTTCAGCTTTGCTGTTTAATCTACTCAAAATTTTTAAGTCTTATATCTAAGTTACATATCTAAGTCATATATCTTATTTTTTAAAAGATATATATTTAAAAATAATCTGGTATGTTACTCACACGACTTTCTCGTACCTGAAATTTAATACTATATATACAGGATGGAGATTAAGAGGAAAGATAACGAGAACGAGTACTATGTAAAACTACGTTACACAATTCAAATTTGGCTTCGGAAGAGTTTTATATGATAATTAGTTCTGTGTGAGGTTGGGCTACCGCCCCCCTCAACTCTCCGTTTCATTAATGCACCCACATTTATATAGAATTTAATTCAGTTATTAAAAAATAATTTTGTTTTTAAAAAATGATTTAATAATATTATTATTTAAACAAATTATCTTATATGATAATGCAGACGATTTCCATATTAGAGAAGAAGTTTAGCACTAAATATCCAAAAAGAAAATTGAATTTATTCTCAATATTACATTTAAAAATAAATTGTTAAAAATGAAAAAAATCGATAAACTTATTTTAAATTATTGCAGATCGATGGTTCAACCATTCGTTTTAAAGGTATTGGTGAGCTCTTTTGAAAGATACCCATCATGAAAATTTACTCCCCTCGAGGGGGGACTTCCCCACAGGGAGGGAGGCGAGGCTCCTACATACACAAAAAAATTTTTGCAGTTGACTATCTCTATTACATAAAATATATATTCGTTTCATTTTGTTTAGTGCAGTCTATAGGTGTTAAACTTTACTTACCTGCAATTTCCCCCATTGACGTAATGTATTTGAATAATTTTGAGTGTCCCTGTGCACGAACCATTTGCTTCATCTCAACGAAAAGCTTACTGTAGCATCCCTATATGATACACATTGAGAATACCAAGTTTGGAATTTCTGCTACTATTTGTTCTTAAGATATGTTGAAAACAGACACACAGACCATTCGCTAAAAACGTGATTTTCGTATTCAGGGGACCTCAAAAAGTGTAAATATAACAAAAACTCACGTTCGAAAATTTGAACCTAAAACAATACTTTATCGATGGGTAAGAGAAATTAAAAATAGAGAACACATGTCATTTTTTAGCTTTCAAAACCCATGTAATCCCACAAGAAATCTATTATTTCTAACGTACACATTAACGTAGTTTGATTTCCAGTTCTATGTCTACTTAGTATTTCATGGAGATATTTCTATACCGACCAGTTGAACGATATTGATCACACATAAATAAATTCAGGAAAAAGTTTAAATTTGTCCCCTTTGTAGAATTTTTTTTTTTTTTTTTTTTTTTTTTTGTTCAATATCAACTTTGAAATACAATACTCCGCGTTTTAAAAATAAATATGTCTATTCATTTCCTTCATGATAATGAACAATGATGATTTTGAATATTCCTTATTCTATACATGTGATAACAGAACAAATTTATTTCCATAATTTAAAATATTCATTAAATTACAATTTTGTTTTTATTTATTTGAATTCTTTTATACACATTTTTTAGACTATTCATTTATTTTCTTGTGAAATTTATTTTTAAATTGATTTATTGATTTTATAGTGTTTTAACGACTCCAACATTTTTCTGTTTAAAACAAAACAAACAGAAAATAATAATAATAATAATAATAATAATAATAAATCTTGGTTAAAATTGTTTTGACAGTATACTTGACATTTAAAAAAAAGCTTTTTTCATCTTTTGTTAGTTACACTTAAAAGCTATTTATATTTTTAATAGCTTTTCGCTTATCATTCATAATAAAGAGTTTTTAGGACTAAAATACATTAAGTTTCACAAAGACATGAAAAATTATTTACTTTACTTTTAAAACTGGTTTATATGACACTCAAATTTAGAAATTTACTCTACCAAAATTACTTCTTTGAAGAAAGATTAATGTAGTTTTTTCTTGTTATTCAAGACTATTTTGTATTAGATCGCTTGAAGTAATATATTTAAAAATATGAAAGACACGGCGTTTTTGTTAACAACTTCTTTAGATAAATAAAATTTACTTTGCTTAAAAAGTTCCTTTTATTTATTTAGAAAGAATAAAATTTTTCATTAGGGAAAATATTTTTATTTTAATGGAGAAAGGATGTTAAATTTTGTCTTCTTTTGCACATTTTATCAGCAAATTCCAGACATGTTGTTTGTAAAAATGAAGCAATGCAATGTTATTTTAATAAATAATGCATTAACATAAAAAAATAATTTATTAAAAAATATAAGCATTAGGATTTCATACAAAACGTAAAATAAATATTTGATAATAAAATTGTTATCATTCATTAAATGAGAAAATTTGTAAAACAGGTAAACAAAATGGAAAATTTAAGGTGAACTTCAAAACTCTTATATTATCTTAGAAATTATGCTTACTTAAAATTTATCGACGAAGAAAACAATCTAATGCATAGAATAATATTCGTTAATAAGAAGTCCCAGTATCTGCTGATATATATATATATATATATATTTAACAGGAACATTGTTAAAAACTTTTAAACACAGTAAATATTATTCTGTAAATTTTTACATGTTATAGAAATGGTTAATCATGACTATCAAGAAGCGAAATAACGACAAAATTGTATAGGAAAATAGCATTTTTCATGTTTATATAATTTATTTGCGTTGCTGCTTTAACACTGCACCGTTGCCTTCATTTTTTCAATTTGTTAAAACTGCGTAGAACCAGGTATATGGCAAAAGTAATCTATTTTATTTACTAACAAGCTTGTTTTGGTAACTATTCTTTTGGCAACTCCTAAAAATTCTCACAGCGGCAAACTGACGCTAGGCAACACATTCAACAAGATTGATTGCTATAAAGAAATTCCACCATATTCTAATTCCCAATATAATTAAATTTAGAGCAAGTTCCTAAGACCTAGAGGAGATCAGGTATTAGTTGGACAAATTTAACAATGGTAGATATTGTAAGGATATATCTTTAATTTTTATATTTTATGAAATTGCACATTAAATTAATTGAGAACTTTGAACATTTTTTTATAATTTAAGTATTAAAAATTTGAGTTGTCTTAATTAAAACGTTTGCATAGGTTTAATTATAACAGATACCATCATTGCCAAAACGTCAGTGGAGGTCTGCATGTGGAGATTCAAAAAGTTTTGTGTTTTGCCTGTGTGTCCGTCTCGCAATAGCGGCAGCAAAAATTACGCTATTGACTTGCAATTTTGTACATATGTTCATTAGCCACACAAAATTAGCTGTACATTTTGTACAGTTTTGAGTGTGTATTCCACTTGCAGTTTGTGTACAGGGACACACCAAACTGTTTCTTATCATTACGGCCTATGGGTAGAATTTGTATGTATCGCAATTGCGGCCGCAAAAATCTCTCATTGACTTGCAAAATGGTACAAACGTTCAGGCTCAGTATGGAAATAGCTGTACAATTTTTTGTGCCTATATTCTCTATGGATTGTGTACAGGGACACGCCAAAATTCTTATCATTAGGGCTTACGAGGTGAATTTCGTTTACACGTATTTTAACATCATTATTTGCAATCAACAAAATGAAATTAGTGTACATTACTTAGATGCTTAAACTTATGTTTTCTGAAGAAAATTTGTGATCACAAGCTTCCTAATTGATGTACAGGACCTTAGAAATTAATGTGACAATGTAACGTAAAAATCCAAATTATATCAAATTTCGAACAATTATTCATGAAAGACGTAGAATAAACTGATTAGTTTTTACTGGTGAATATAATGTTTATGGTTCGTTTACAGAGACACACAGAAGAATTTCATTACAAGAGAGCCTATGGACAAATTTTTATTAAACGCAGTTTAACGCGTTTATATTGCATTAAGCATAGTGGAATTAACATACATTTAAAAGATGCTTAAAAGAATGTATACTCAGAGAGTAAATTTACTTACGGGATCACGCAAAAGAATGACGTCCTGTAATCATCCAAATAATGTCAAATTAGTTTGAAAAAATAATGAGTTGTAACTAATTAGGTGTATTCTTATTATTGTCGTACATAATAACTGTTGCGCTTTTTCCAGGGTACATAAAAGAATTTCGTGCTATCACGGTCTATAGTCGGTATTTCTTAAAAATGTATTTTACCATGGTTACATGCCATTAAATATAATGGAATTTTATTAGAATTTTAAAAGCATATTTTTCTGTTGAAAAGTGTGGACATAGAATTACTATTTTGTTTACAGGGTTACATAAAATAATTCCTATGTGCTATTCAATCATTTTGCATGAAATTTCGTACAAATATTTATGAATTAAAGGGAATTAGTACAGGACTATCAGTTATAAAATATATATATATATATGCAGATAGGTATATACAGATAGGTATAGAAAATGATATACAGCGGGGAATCGACGTATTAACCTATCTGTTTATGTAGCAAGTCAATCGAATCAATATATATGTTATATAACAAGGAAGAAATAAAAATGATCCGTTGAAGAATGTGTGATTAGAATAAGACGTTGAGGCTCCTGATCTACAGATCCAGTAGTTAATTATAATTTTGATTTTATTAATTAGCTTATTTAGTTATGTAGTGTAAGTTTTAATCATAGACTGATAAAACGAATGTTTATTTGACACAGATTAGTTTCAAATTTCTATACAGGTTTCCGTTGATTGTGAATTATCAAAAGTCACTAGAAATTTAGTTCATGTATAATTGAAACAATTTATAGTTATTAAATAAGGATATTTTGTTACCTCATATTTTTGAAAATGTTGCTAAATGCTTTTACACAATTTTGATAATATTTAAGTTCGGTTATTAAAAGGATAAATGTACGAATCATATACGATAATAATTATATTTTTGAAATGGAATTGTTTTAGATTTAAAAAAAAATATTAATAATTTATTTTAAAATCGTATGTCTTATTTGTATTCTAAAAAAATAAATTAAATTTTGCTAATGAGAACCTACAAATGACTGAGCTCCAGTTACTTAAAATGTTTAAATTTTCTTTTGTGTTTGAGTCGTCGTTTTCCTAAAGTAAAAAAAAAAAAAAAAAAAAAAAAAAAAAAAAAAGTATATCCTGTAACTTTTGTGTTTGAATCGTCGTTTTCCTAAAGTAAAAAAAAAAAAAAAGGATATCCTGTAAATTGCGGTCGTCTGATTACATGGTTTTAAAAAAATACGCTGGTGTTCAAAGTTAAAACAACAATCTGTTTTCTCGTTTACTTCTTTTGCGTATAACTTTTAAACAAATAAACACATGAGTATAAAATTTTAATGGAATGTTTTTTATCATATCATTAATCGAATTTTATATAACTTTATCGTAAGTAATAATTTTTAATCTAATAAATATTCAGTTTTTCCCAAAAGTAAGCTTTGGGAAAAATGAAAAATTTCAACAATTTTAGAAAAGATAACTTCACGGAAAATGGTTTTGAGAATACATTACAGACAGGTGAAGACGGACATGCCTACTAATGATAAACTAAACGCCATTTTTTTCTGTATTCGCTATCTTTTACTTTTATAACGGACTTTATAAAAAATATATAATTTGTAAACCATTCCCAACACCATAATAATATAAATGTCGATTTTTAAATTTATAATGAACGTCTTATCCCGTTTTCATGTTTGTATGTATATTAAAAAAAAAAAAAAAAAAAAAAAAAAAAAAGTTGTTTACATGCGAAAAAAAAGACGATAAAGGGAGAAACAGAAAAGTGGTTAAAGGAAGACAAACCGGCTTTTTTTCTAACATATGATGCATGTACATATTCACCTACCTGTAATGCATCATTATGACCATTTTGCGTTAAGTTTTCTTTTTTAAAATTGTTAAAATTTTTCTTTTTTTCCAAATCTTACTTTTGAGAAAATTTGAAAAAATATTAGTTTGAAAATTGTTACTTATTTTAAAATTATATCAAATTCGATTGATGTTATGGTAACAAGCCTGCCACCGATATTTCATGTTCATATGTTTAATTACTTAAAAGTTATGCGAAAAAAAAAGAAGAAAACGTGAATATAAGTTGTTGTTTTAATTTTGAACACCAGTGTATATAAGAAAATATAGCTGTATCCAGGAGGTAAAGAACACCATATCCATTTTCTGAAAAGTGTTTCTAACATGCTTTTCATGAGCATTTTTACTCCATATAGAGATTTTAAGCATTATGACCAGTTACTCTAAAGGGAACAGGCAGTAGAAAATAAAACCATGTCTATTTTCCTTATTCAGGACAAATGACATTAATTAATTTCTTTATAAAATCGTTAAAAATAAAAAAAAGCATTTATGTGACACGGTGTCCTTTTTCTCCAAGATACAGATATGTATGTTATTTGGGTGATTTTAATTTGAAAAAGAACTTAAAAAAATTATACATAATTAACAAATTTTCAAAGAAAAATGTAATTATGAAGTAGAACTTTAAAGAAAACTTACAATTTATAAACACATTCATAAAATATATTTTTTTAAATAATAAATAAGTTGCTGCTGTTACTGATTCTAACTTCCAAACTAGTTTGGCTGAGTCTGTAATCGATGAAGTCAATCAAGAATGGGAGATGAATTAACGTAGACAAAGAGAATACTTTTACTTTTCAGCTAATGAAATAATATATTTAATGGAATATTTTACATTGCTTTACTAGAAAGCAGCTAAGTAGCATTATTGAGGACTTATTTTAAAAATATATGTTGTTATAATTTTCTTTTAAATAATTTTCTTTTAAATAGTTTTCGTTTAAATAGTATTTTATACATATATTTAAAAATACCTTACGTTTGATATAAGGTTTATATATACATATACATATATATATATGAGTAAAATATCATTCTAGAAATTTAGAATTTTGTATTTCCCTAACATAATAAAAAAATGATAAATTTAATTACAATGATAATTATTTTAAATAAAAACTAATCTTTTGAATTGAAAATTTAAGCTTAACAAAAAAAAAAAAAAAGTTAAATGAGTATCTTAAAATGTTTAATAAAATTGTTGTTGAATTTAATTAAGTAAAGTATTTCTTAATTATTATGTATTCATACATTTTAATAATTTTTAAATACTCAAGTATTTATTAATACATTTGCGAATTAACATCTTGATCATTATCAGTCAATACATAATTCTGAAATGAAAGTTTTTTTTTTTTTTTTTTTTTCTTTTCTGATTTCTTTTAGAATTTCGATCTTATATTTCTCTTTGAATTATTAAATAAAGAATAGAGAGAGTTTAGACATTTATAATTTGATAATTTTTCAAAAACAGATTTAATGAAATTTTCAAAGGAAAATATTTGTTATGTCCCTTCATTAAGACAAATTTGTACTTTTAATGTATCAACTGAAATATTTGGAAATAAAATATATTTTTAAATAAGAATTTTCAAAGAATGACGTATTACAATAAATTACATTTTGAAATTATATATATATATATATATATATGTATATATATATATGTGTGTGTGTGTGTGTCTGTACTTCTTAATTCGTCATTATATATTGTATTAAATTATTAATAATTTAACAAAAAATTAAATTAATTATAATGTTTTACTCTAATAAATGGAAAGGTTTATCTGTCTGTCTGTCTGTCAGTCTGTTCTTTTATACGTTCAGCCCCTATTGAACGCAGAAATACAAGAATTAAAAAACGGATGCTCTGGAGCCTTTCCGAGGTCCTCTTCAAATCAGAATTTAAAAGTTTTAATTAGTTGTGGAGATATTAATTAAAATATAGAGTCATGCCTAATCAGAAAGCGATCTCAATGACTGAGAATTCACCGCGATTGCATAAAAATAGATATTTTAACGGAGTACAAAGCTGAAAAAGTGGAAAATAAATTAGAACTATTTGTCCGATCGTTACGATATCGATACCAAATGAAAGGGATACTTTTTCTGATTTTTTAAAATTTTTTAAATAAATCAGATTTTTTAAAATTAACTAAAGTATGAATTCTTTGTGGCAACATCATTTCAAACGCCAGACTACTGTCTGAGATGAAAAGGGAAATGATTGTAACCGATCAAAATGTCAAGCGTTTTGTTGTGGGGAGAAAAATTGCAATTTTCAATTTTTTTCAAATTTTCATTCACGTTACATTTTAATTAATATTCGGCCTAGACAGCATATTATAAAGCTACTGTTCAATTTTCATGAAAATATCTGGATAAACAAAAAAATTAGATTAAATTTTGTATTATATTTTTTTAAATTGAGAAATGCCGTTGAAATTTCGTAATATTTGGTTTTAACGCCCGATAATTCGATTCTGAATATTTTTGAAAGTGTAGAATTATTAGGAAGGGCTTGAGGGGGAAGCGAGGGGGGCGAAGGGAAAAAAAAAGAAAAAGAGTTACAGCGTTTGAAATTGTTATTATTACGTTTTAAGGAAAGATAAATCGATTGCGGTTATTTCAAGTGTAAAATTATTAGAAAGGACGGAAAGGGAGGAAGGGGCAAAAACGTAGAAAAGGAACGGTTGTTTCGGAGAAAACAACGAAAAACCCAGAAAGCCTTTATTCTTTTATATTTTGCAGAGTTTCGAATTCTGATACTCCTTTCACATTTCATACTATGGATTTTTAACAGTATTTAACCCGCAATTACGCAAGTTACGGAAAAAACCACGAAAAAGTCAGACATAAATCGTTTTATAATAGTGTTTATATCATTTTTGTATCTCAGCTTCTAATTAGCATAATTTAATAAGTAATATGACATTTTGAAACTTATTTGAATTGAATTTCAAGAGTAGACGCCACAAATTTCTGTCACCTTCCATTAACCGACTACCGTAAGTAGTGGAATTCGAGATTTTACGTGATTTACACATTTTAAGGTGTCCTGATTAGGTTTTTTTTTGTATATCAGCTACTAATTAAAATAATTTTATAAGTAATACATTATTTGAAAGCTTTGTTGATTTAGAATTGAACAGTAGATTACAGAAATTTCTACCGCCAGATATTTTAAAATTTCAATATTTCAAATCCTAATTAAATTATTTTTAATGCATCATTCGAAAGATATTTTAAGTACTTTTATATTATCGAAAGTGGGATTCGAGATTTCACCTGATTTACACGTTTTGAGGTCTCCTGAATCGGTTTTCTTTTGTATCTCAGCTACTAATTAAAATAATTTCATAAGTAATGCATCATTTGAAAGCCTTGTTGATTTGGAATCGAACATTAGATTACAGAAATTTCTACCGCCAGATGGCGCTGTAATATTTAAGAATTTCAATATTTCAAATTCTAATTATTATTAAATTATTTTTAATACATCATTCGAAAGATATTTTAAAGTACTTTTATATTACCGAAAGTGAAATTCGAGATTTCACCCGAGTTACACGTTTTGAGGTGTCCAGGAATCGGTTTTCTTTTGTATCTCAGCTAATTAAAATAATTTCATAAGTAATACATCATTTGAAAGCTTTGTTGATTTGGAATTGAACAGTAGATTACAGAAATTTCTACCGCCAGATGGCGCTGTAATTTTTTAAAATTTCAATATTCCAAATTCTAATCATGATTAAATTATTTTTACTACATCATTCGAAAGATATTTTAGAGTACCTTTATATTATCGAAAGTGGGTTTCGAGATTTTACCTGATTTACACGTTTTGAGGTTTCCTGAATCTGTTATCTTTTGTATTTCAGCTACTAATTAAAATAATTTATTAAGTAATACATCATTTGAAAGCTTTGTTGATCTGGAATGGAACAACAGATTACAGAAATTTCTGCCGCAAGATGGCGCTGTTGTATTTAAAAATTTCAATATTTCAAATTCTAATTATTATTAAATTATTTTTAATACATCATTCGAAAGATATTTAAAATACTTTTATATTATCGAAAGTGGAATTCGAGATTTCACCCCATTTACACGTTTTGAGGTGTTCTGATTAGGTTTTCTTTTGTATCTCAGGTACTAATTAAAATAATTTCATAAGTAATACACCATTTGAAAGCTTTGTTGATCTGGAATGGAACAATAGAGTACACAAATTTCTACCGCCAGATGGCGCTGTAATATTTTTAAATTTCAATATTTCAAATTCTAATTATGATTAAATTATTTCTAATACATCATTCGAAAGATATTTTAAAGTTCTTTTCTATTATCGAAAGTGGAATTCGAGATTTCACCTGATTTACGATTTTAAGGTGTCCTGATTAGGTTTTCTTTTCCATCTCAGCTAATTGAGTTAGACCGTTCAAAATTGGTATATGCAGGTTAATTAGGAGGGGCTAGAAGAGTGGGGAAGGAATAGGCGCACGCAGCGAGCACGAGACTGCGATGCCGAAGGCAGTGGGAACCCAGTGCGACTTTTTACCTGATGAGAAATGATTTTTTTTAATTTTCTTTTCTTTAGAATAAAGGTTTGATTTCAGAATATGTGCGCGCGCAGCGCGCATGCGTTTGGGATCCAGTGCGAGTTTTTACCATAGAGAAGAAATAAGTGGAGAGAGTCTTTGTAACCCTAAGTTGAAGCAAACATATCTGTCACGTGACTGCGGGACAAGAGGGGTGGATTTTCTTCCTTTCTATTTCAGTTTCCTATAGCTTTCTGCCGCGGTGGATGATACGACATTTCTTATTCATTTAAAAACAATGGTTGTTTATAGTTGTACCTATAGCTATGTATATATATAATTCCATCTTAAAACATTTTCTTGTACATATAAATAAATAAGTAATTATTTGGATAAAAAATGCATTTACTCTGCTTTTTGAAAATTGGCGATCATATTTACTCGCCTAATTCTGAAAAATATGTAGGCAGATTTTTAATTTCATATATTTTAATTTGCATTACATATTCTGTAAATAACATATGTTAGAATATGTTAAATTTAATAATTTAAATTAGTAAATTAGCGTTTAATTTACTAATTAATGAAACAGATTATTATTATAAAATAAATCTATATGAATACTGCGTATAGGCGTAAATTTAATATTATATATATATATATATATATATATATATATATATATATATATATATATATATATATATATTTTTTTTGTCACGTGAAAGCATATTTTATTTTATGTTGGGGGAAAGAAAAGGCAACAATTAAAAATTTAAATGTCTATTTTAAAGCTATGTCTATTTTCATATTTTAATTAATTTTAAAATATCTAATAAAAAATTTGTTACAAATAAAGTACCAAATCAAAGGGGAAATTTTTCTGAATCCGTCGGATTAAACAGCTTATCGGACCATTAGATTTTTTAAAATTAACTAAAGTATGAAAATTAGGTGGCAACTTGCGTTTTCGGACCATTAGAGTTAATCGGACCATTAGATTTTTTAAAATTAACTAAAGTATGAAAATTAGGTGGCAACTTGCGTTTTGCAAATTTTAACTACAAATATTTAAATTTATATAATTAAGACTTTCATCTGATATCTAATTTTAAAAAGTTTTACAATTTAAATATGTAAAATATTATTTAATAGCCTGACAGACATGGCATGTGCAAAAATTTAGAACTACATTTCGCTTACTTAAATTTGAAATTGTAATTTTCTTTTTTAATTAGTTATATGCAAAAATGTTCTACATATAATGTTATATATTATTTAATCTCTTGTATACGTTTTCATTAGGAAAAATTAATTGGTTTTATTGTCCACTTTCGTATGAAATAAAGCTCCACCAAATTTATTAACGAATTTGATTCGAAATTGCGGCGACTCGAAACATTCTGTCTCATAATAAAAAGAAAAGAAAAAGAAAGAAAGAAAGAAAAAGTATGTATAAATAGTAAACAAGCTATCAATAGAAACTTAAAATTACTGAATAAAATATCAGCATTTAAAAATTATTTTGATTATAGAAACTCAGATATTATTGTTATTATTTTTAAAACTATTAATGTTAAACAGGGTTCTTTTCTTTCTTTCTTTTTTTTTTTTTTTTTCAATAAGTTCATCGTAACTCGTCAAAAATTACTGTTTTATGATGGATGCTTAAAATTAGGATATTTTTTACACAGGGATTTTCCAATTACAAGATTGTATTAGCCCGATATCAATTACAAATTATTATGATAAATTGTGTGTTTGCATACCAGGTGAATATGTTGTAGTTGTAAAGCATGTAAATATATAATTTAAAACTTGATACAAGTAGATAATGTAATATATATATGCATAATAATGTGTAATGTATACTTTTTTAAAAAATATGTATGTATTTTGTTTTCTTCAGACAAAATTAATGAAAAATTTTCATCTTACGAGAAAATATACTTATTTTTCTTTGACATACAGAATTCTTTTTTTTTTCTACATAGTGATGTAAAATTGAACGATTAAGACATACTAAATTCTATTTTTTGTAATTGAATGAAATCAAATGATTGTATATTTGATAAAGTAATCAATTTTATTAAATAAAATCTTGTAACAAAATCAAAATGAAACTTAAGATATTATAAAAAATATATAACAAATCGAAATTAAAAACCATATATTACAAATTAAAGGTGATCGAAGAGGAGATAAGGGGGAAAAAAAGCTCGGTAAAATTTACTTTAGCATTTTTTCTCTTTTCTTTTACTATTTAGAAAAATCAACTGCTAGATTTTCAGGAAACAGTTGGCGATAAACAGCCAAATCCGTTTTTCTTTTTCCTTTCAGACGTTGTTATCTTAGCTTCAACTTTAAGAGGGAAACACAATAGGACGCTCTCTCCACCTATTTCTTCTCTATGGTTTTTACCCGATGATATATATATATATTTTAATTTTATTTTCTTAATAATAAAAGTTTGAGTTGAGAAGGAATTTTCGTGCACAACTCACGTATATACTCACACATGCGCGCGCATGGATCTGCGCTGCCTAAGGCAGTGGGGTCCCGGTGTGAGTTTTTATACGATGCTAAATGATATATTTTTTAAATTCCTTTTCTTAAGAATGAAAGTTTATGAGTAAAAATATGGAATTTTGAGAAGTAATAAGGATAGTGAAGGGATACGCGCGCGCAGCGCACGGGTCTACGCTGTCGAAGGCAGTGGGGACCCGGTGCGACATTTTTCCCGATCAGAATTTTTTTTTCTCTTTTTAACAACATGATAAAAAATTAATGCAATTTTGAGAATCCATTAATTATTGTGATTCCTTTAAAAATAGTGACCAGCGAAGCGGGCGTAGCCTGCTGGTAATACATAAAACATCTTAACAGATTTTACATAAATCTCATTAAAACTGTCGCAGATTTATTTTCCGTTTTAAAAGAGGAAAGTAATATATATATATATATATATATATATATATATATATATATATATATATATATATACTGTTAGTGCACTTTTAAACGAAATACTTTAATGGCAATGGGCAAGTGGAATTTTCCCAAAATTGTGAAATCTGATAATTAATCATCAGAAAAGAAAGGTATGTAAAAATAATAAATTAGATAATTTTAAAGTAAGATAAATTAAATATAATATTAAAATCAGATTTCACGTGTGTCTGGCTATCTCTGTACGATCCGCTCAACGCAAGAAGATACTGAAAAGGCCAAAAAATACAAACTAACCCAATAATTACAATTTAACAAGTTTATTTAAATTATTAAAATTAATTAAATAGAGATAAACATAAAAATCAAAGAGAGTATAAGAAAAAAAAAAAACAATGTACAGTTAAAATAAAAAAAGAAAGAAAAATGAATGAATGAATGAATGAAAGGGAAGAAAGGAAGAGAAATATGTCCACTTAAAGGAGCGGCAACTGCCTAAACTATTTTAATTGTAAAGCAGAACCAGTAGCAGTGGGACAGATGACAGATTAGAGAAACCTTTATGTAATGCCTGAAATATGGTTTATTATGTGATTTTCATTTTAGTTTTGGTTTCGTGAAAAATTCATTGTTTAGTTTAGTTTTGATTGTTTTCTCAATATGAGCTCTTGCATTATTATGAGACAATTTTCAGAAGAGCAAGTCTTAGCTAATATACATATGCTTTTGACCAATTTACCGGTTTAGTCGAAGGATTTGGTACTTATAGCGTTTGGCTGTTACACTTGCACAAGGCTTCAACAGTTTGTAATCAAGCATAGTTTTCAAATCCTGCCACTTGGCACATGCAAATTTTATGCAGTAAATAATTCGTATAAGCGTCGATATTGTTGCTTTTATGGGATACACCTAATGATTTTTGCGTTTCAGGTGTGTCATAGCATATTCCTATTTCAGCCCCATTCTTCAAGAAGAATTTTCTGCGTTGCTTGTACGGAATCTTAGAGATATGCCAAACTTCTTCTTCTGGCATTATTCTGTATTAATATGACATTATACCTCTAACACTATTCCGTTCTCGCTCAGTAGCATTAAAATATTTATATTTGAAATGTTGAAACAAAAATTCTAATCTGAATTTCGATTAGGTTTTCTCCCCGAAAATAGAACAAAATGATTGGTACGTTTTCGCAGCTTTTTTTGGGGGGAGAATTCTTTAAGAATGCAGTAACAAATGAAAGGCATATTGTATAACTTTATTAACCTCCTAAATTTTAAATGTACTTTCACTGTTTTCCGAACAGCTGCATTGGTTTGATAACTCTGAACTAGTTCTTATCACATGACATAAACGCCGTGTACTGATTGGCAAGCTATTCCTCAGAAGATATCACACAAAAATCGCCTTACAACAACTTGTTACTACTCCCAATACCATTTCAAATTAATATAAATATTATTTTATTCTTATATATCGTATTGTATGTAATATATTGCGTTATTTCATTAAAAATTTGGATCTTTGTATTTTCTCAGTGTATCGCAAAATAACTAAATTTAATATAAATCAAAATAAATATGTTAAAAAGGAAATTTTCGCAATTTAAGTGAAAATTTAAGCTAAAAGAAATTAACTTATCAAATTTCGGTATATCGATATGTTTTGAGGTTTACTGAATTCTTTATATATATATATATGTGTGTGTGTGTGTGTCTTTGTGTGTACATGTGAAAGTGAACACAATTCCACATAAACACTTTATCCGATTCAACTGAAAGTTAGCATGTTTGTTATAGCTCACCGTCGATCGACATGTATAGTTTTTGTGAGTGCTGAACTTTAGTTCTTTTGCACGTTCAAAAAGAGGGATTATTTATCATTATTGCCTATGGAATTAAACTAATTTAAGTGCGAATACGTATAAATTTTACATTCTTTTAGGATGAAATTAAATGGGAAATGGCTAAGAAATAGTCGCAAGAACTGTATAAAGTTTACAAATTTAGTATTTAAAGCATTTATTTATTTTATTATTATTTTTATTTATTTATTTATTTATTTTACTGAGATACCATTCGAAATTGAATCAATTGTGGTATTTAAACTCAAATAATATATTTTTTTTAAAGAATGAACATTGGAAATACTAATATAGGCTTTAATTCCTTAATTATTTACTCTTAAATTGTCTTGTTAATATATGATTATTATGGGAAGTTATGTGCATATAACTTACAGTTTCTTTAATCACTCATAATTGATTTAATTATTTAAAGGTGACTAATCTGATATAATTTATCCAAATTTGCTGCAGAATGTTTTTTAGTGGAAAAGACCGGCCTAAAAATTATTTTTTTACAGGAGAAATATATACAAAAGAAATATATATATCGAAAGTCAAAAAAATTCATAAAATGTAGTAGGTATTCTTAAAACTCATAACTTTTTTTTTTTAATTAAATGAGCAGTTTAAAAGGATATTTTATTTCATTTTTTATTTATTTATTCAAAATGAAATTTTTGCTTAAATATTGAAATCTATTAGTTTTACACTTTTTATAATTTTTTATTTATTTATTTTTTCTTTAAGGGAAAAAAATAAAAAAATAAAAAAATAAATAAATCTAAAACTAAATGTTGAAAGTGTAAACTACCGCTTTAAAAAATAAATATTTTCAGCTTTAACATTGCCTAAGATGCGATAACATATTTTACTAGCACCAATAAAACCTCAGTTATTCGTAACACAATCCCTGCTTTAATTATAACATTCATTAAAATTACACAAAATATCAATACTCTTATATGATTAAGTCTCACAATGGTGCATGACACTGTATCAACTTGTGCGTTACGCTTGTTAATACCTTATGTTATTGAGTTCAATACTTTACTTTGATAATTATAAATGTAATTAAACTAATTATGTTGCTTTGCTGAGATTGGGAATCATATTTCGGGACAAGATTTCTAAGGTAAACTAAAAATTAAAACTACCCAAATTTAAATTCATGTTTTTTGTTTTATTTATTTACTATAGTACATATTTCAAATGAAAGAGAAACGTTTCAGAATAGAAATATTTGGTTTTTACATTTTAAACTCTATATATTTTTTAAACTTAGTTACCAGAATTTAATTTCAATTAGTCAATATTTCGTAGTTATATATACTAAAGGTATGGGAATAATAGGTTAATATATGTATATATATATATATATATATTTATTTTTTTTTTCATTTTTCCTTTTTGTTTTATGTCCTTTCGTGGGTTAATTAGTTTTTTTCGTACGTTAATATTAAGTTAGTATCTTAGAGTCTGTAAAAAATATCTAAAGGAAAAATGATGTATATACATACATACATATAATATATATACATACAGACGTACCTCGTTTACGTGAATCTTAAGGGGAATAAAAATTGTGTTCATATTATCAGTAGTTCATGCTATCAGTAACTCAGAAACTAATCTTCATTTTGACGGGGAATGTAGAAGCAGTTCATGTTAAGAGTATTCCCGTTAAAGAGGTTCTAGTGTAAAGTCTGTAACAAAAGTGTCCGAACACTAGCAAAAATTCCTATGTAAAAAAGTACACTTCATACGATTTTGTTAAATAAATCCTTGTCGAATCTTGTTCTTAGTCAGTCTAAGTACATGATTCGGTAAGGATTTATTTAACAAAACCGTATGAAGTGTACTTTTTTTTTTAATAGGAATTTTTGATAGTGTTCGAACACTTTTGTTATCGACTGTATATATATATATACATATATATATATCTATATATATATATATATATATATATATATACACACACTATCTATCAATGAGTATTTGAACCCTTTCGAATTTAGACGTTTTGTTAAAAATCTGGAAAACAAAATGTGTACGAATTACTTTGTGAACGTAAAGAACTAAATCATGATTTTCTGAGATAAAATTGTTGTTATCCGTGAATAACTTTACTTATCTACCCATTTTGCTTGACTTGAGAAGTAAATATTACTATTCTAAAGAACTTGTTATTTTTTTTTTATTTGTTATAGTATATTTATATATATTTGAAGAAAAGCATAACTGAGAAATATAATTCATACTAATTAGTCCTCTTTATGAATCAAGCGAGCGAAGTTTTATATATGTCCTGAGTTTCTTATGAACTGTTCTAACGAAAAGAAGAGAAAGAGGGACTTCTTTCTTCTTATTAAGGTGACAGATCCATATAATTCACTCTCATCTGCAGGGAAAAAGCTGTTGTTGTTAACCCGCTCTTCACCATTGGAATATATGACAGAAATCTTTTATTCCCTCGGTAAATATTTGGTACAAAATTAGCTGATTTTGGGTATGGTAATTCAATTTGAAATACCCCCATCATACAAGAATTAATATCCTATGATACTTTGTTCTCCACTAGAAAAATGTGTAGAAATTTAATTTTATTTGAAACTGTTCGAGATACCTTTACACACACACACACACACATAAAAAAAAGAAAGAAAGAAAAACATTTGTGAATTTTTAGTTAGATGTTCGATCTGAATTGCACTCCTCTTTAGGAAAATATTAGCCCATTCGTAATCTGCCCTCCGCTCGCGGCAATACATGGAAGAAATCGGTTTTAAATATTTTCTTTAAACTCCCTAACGTTTTTTGGGAAAATCACGGATAATAGAAATTTTAAAATTGAAAATCAATATGAGTCACTGCATTATTTTCCATCTCTATAATTATTTATTTTCACGGAACATGTTGTTTATGTTATTTTATTAAATTGAGGTATAATTAAACAGCTTTATTTTTCTTAAGATTCTTAGTGAATCCTCTGTAAATACACTTTATATAAAAATATTTAAATAAGTTTTTTTTCTATTTTTACTTCAAAAACAGTCTAAATATATTTTTTATGACAACAGCACGCATATAATAAAAGTTACATCACTATGTAAATGTTTTTGTATTTGTTCAACTGGGATTAAAAGTGTTTTAAAAACCAATTTCCCATATAAAATTAAGTAATTTAGAAAGAATGATTTTAAGAATTCTAATTTGTATTAACTTTTTTTATTATTATTGGTTATAATTCATTCACTGCATGTGAAGAAAAACACATTTCTAATTTGAATTAGCCAATAAAGTAATGTTTAGAAAAATTCTTTAGAAGATTTATTAACATTTATTTTTATCTTGTTTGGCTTTGTATAAACATTTTTAATTAAAGGGGTGACTACCAAATGCCAGCGCTAATTTTTCCCCCATTTAAAAAAAATACCAACTGCCCTCAGACATGCAAACGCCTCTTGTTACCTGAAACCCCCGTTATGAATTTTGATCCTTCCACTTAATGTAATGAAATAGAAATTCCAAGATATATTAGAAATACACACACGCACACACACACACACACACACATATATATATATATATATATATATAGATAGATAGATAGATAGATAGATAGATATTTTTTCAAGTTTACTCTTATGGATGCTTACGCATTTTTCAAAATATCAATAAATAACTGCAAAAGATCGCCAATTTTTATATGAATACAAATATAATTTATACAATAAATTTATATTTAATTGTGTAAAATATATTTTGTTTTATTTACTGGTACAATATTATATGTACCAACAGTACTATACAATAGCAGTATAGTCGTACTTTTATGTGCCAGTAAATTTAATAGTATTTTACAGGTAATTTAATAGGCTGTGCATGAATATCAAAACGCAAAAATTTGATTCCGTAGCATTTCATATCAGGCATGTATACCCGCACATAAAAAATATAACGCACATAAAAAATAAATAAATAAATAAATAAATAAAATACTGGATGTTGCTGCAGTCATGAATCTCAAAATGCACAAAATTCGGTTCTGTATCAACCACTATCACACACGAATGTGCGTTTCGAGCACATGTAAACAAAAAAGAAAAAATAAATAAATAAAATAAATCAGTGGGTGCTGCTAACTCGCTGAGCATGAATCTTAAAGTGCACAAAACTTGGTTTTGCAACAATCACTATCATGCATGCTTGTACTCTTTGCGCACATGGAAAAAATATCATCGGATACCACTACCGTGATGTGCACACTGAGAAAACATTCTGTAACTGATATCTGGAATCTTAATTGTGGCTCTTGAAGAAATAGTTCCATGTCATCCTTATGAATTCTAGTACCATTTGAAAGTGAGTTCTAGAAACCCCTATTAGAATTCTAGAGAGTTTATCTATATTATCGAGGTCAAACCTATTTCAAAATATATCCAAATAAATAAGAACACAATTGGCGGGTTTCAGCAACTATAATCTTGGTTTATGACCCAATTCTAGATAATCAAGCGAGAATTTCTCGCCATGCAAAAGATTTAGAATATTCAGAATATTGTTCCACCATCTACAAATGTGTCGACTAGAAATTCTCGATCATTTCGTCTATTCAGTTTATTGGCGTGCCTTATGCCCATAGCTCGGTAATCTACCTTTCTATTTAAGGGATTTAGAAAATGGACAAATAATGATTCTAGATGAAGGCGGTGTATTATTTTTCTCAGTGCATGAATATCGAAAGTGCAGGAAATTATAGTACTTACGTATTATCCGTAAGTACAATTAATCTTAATTAATTATAAATCATTATTATAAATATTATAAAATTTAAAATAAAATATTACAAACTATAATTAATTATATATTTCCTGTATCAATTTTATTTACATTAATGTAAATTTCCCAATCTTTTGCGATTATTCGTTGGCATCTGTATAATACATAAATACATTTTTTGTAAATTAATTAATGTTATTTATATATGAAAATGTATAATTGAGCTTAAGTATGAAAATTCATCATATTCAGTATTAAAATATTCTTTCTTAAATGTTGGCAAATAATAAACTTTTTTAATTTTTAGTAACACATCAAATATATTTTTTAAAATATTAACTTTCATTTTAACGATAGATAAAACATAATAAAAAAAATAAAAAAAAAACTGGGGAAAATGTCGCTTATTGTATAAATAGGATACACTTTCTTAATAATAACAAACTTCTAGCTAGGACAGTTGGTATAATTTTAGGAGCAATCTTTTGGGCTCTTCCTATTCAGAGCAAAAGTATGGTCAAATACAAACTCGCAAGTGAATTGATGAAAAGGGGATTTAGACTAGAGAGGGCAGTGGACAACTTATAATTAAAGGAAACGATTTTTTTCTGTAGCTTATTATGATCGACCAATGAAATTAAAGTTTTAAACCTGTATACAAAGATAGCACCCCCATTCTCTCCCTTCTGAGGAGTTTTTTTTTTTTTTTTTTTTATTATGACTTTGTAAATCTCTTATCCGTATTTTGAACACTATTTAGTTTTCTAAGTGTATTCTAGTTTTCTAGTTATTATTTTTATTATATTCTCTCTTTTTCTCTCTCTGTCTTTTTTTTTTTTTTTTTTTTTTTTTTTTGTACATATTCTTATTTTTTGTTTGAGGAAAACACAACTGCTTTCTAAATTTAAATTATATTTATTATTTTTTATATAGTTTTAAATACCCTTGTGAGCTTCATAACACAATATTATTCAGTTCCCAAGAGTTCTATATAATATGTATTAATTCACTAAAACAAAATAAGTCTGTTGGTTGCGTTCCTGTGAGATAAAATGTAAATTAAACCTTATTTGTTTTAAAAACTGCTTTAAATATGTAAATTAACGCTTTAATGTTCACAAGTTTAAATTTTTAACAAAGGTTTTACACTTTTGTTTAACTATGTATAATATATACTAACTTAATTTCTATTTATTTTCAGTCGTATTAAACTTTTTTTTTTTTTTTTCAAAAAAAAAAAAAAAAAAAAAAAAAAAAACTTAAATAAATCTGCAAAATTACAATAATATATCAATTAATTATTAGAATGCTAAAACAGGTTAAAAGGCTATAAAATATGTAATTTTATTACTTTCTTTTTTTTTTTTTACATTAACTATTATCACATTTTTTTTCTCTTTTAAATTCGACATTATATATTTATTTCTTTAAATATATATATATATATAATATTTTAATTATATTTAACTTTGGGGGAAAAGTATTTAATAAATTAAGTGCATTTAACAAAAGACTTAATTTGCATAATAATTACTAAAAAGAAAATGTGTAAATATATACGTTTTTAAAACCTTTTTTGCTTTACTGGAAAATTATTTTTTCTTCATTATGTTTGTTGAAGCTGATTTTTACATAACATTATATTTGATAGCTTAAATATATATTTTCTTTTTTTTAAGACCATTTCATTTGTCCATATATAAATATATATTTACATACATTAAAACGTTTTGCATGTACAAATAGCATTTTTTAAATTTTTATTTATTTATTTATATTTTATTTTATTTTATTTTATTTTATTTTTATTTTATTTTTATTATTTTTATTATTATTATTATTATTATTATTATTTGGTAAAAACTTTATTTTTCAGTGAGGAATTTACATATTTCAAAATGAATCAAGCATGAAAAATCAGTATTTATTACAATCATAACTCATTCTTATTTTTAAATTATTATTTTATTTTATTTTATTTATTTATTTATTTTTTTTTTGTTAGTATGTAAGATAAAGGTAAAAGTATGCTTTTTTGTCAATTTAATTTAAAATAAATAAAAAATGACATTAGAAAGTTTGTTTAAACACATTATTTGAATAATTCAGTCTTACGTGTTATAAAAGTTTTAAAAAAGTATAATTATCTATTTTTGATGATAAAAAAAGTACACTGTGAAAAAAAAAAAAAAAAAAAAAAAAAAAAAAAAAAAAAACTAAATAAATATACTTGCGTGTTGGGGAGTGCACGTATGAAAATCCATTTCTTTTATAACTACTATAAAACTACTGAAGTTTACTATAGTAGAACTTCATTAGTTGCTAATGATGACCCTAAAAACACATTAATCATAATTCAAATTATGTTTGAAAACTATAACAATATATTTTGAAACCAGTTCTTCAATATAAAAAAAAATTTGGATTTAAAAAATAATTATTTTTTACCAATATTAGAAAATAAACATATACCACGTAAAAACATTCACCATTTTCTGAAATACTTATCGCTGTTGGTATTTTTTAAATAGAAAATCTAATCTGTGAGACATACTCTTAAAAATCTTTTTTTTTAAATATTTATACATGAGAAACCAATCAGAATTATTTTGGTGAAAATTTCGAGAATATAAACTGATCTTAATAAAAAGAAAATGTTTGCTTCTCTTATATTCATTCACATGTGTTTTCTTACTTTTACTTAAATGTATGCTATAATTACAAAAAAGTACAAAAAAAATAATAATAGTATTAACCGTGCAACTCACCCAAAAACTATAAATAAAATTCATTTATATATCGTAAAGTACCGCGTAAAAGATTTTTTTTTAACTATTTAATCAGTTGAATAGAATTGGAAGGATCATCTCTGGAAAGTATTAATTATAGTATGAAATAACTTAACGGAACTCTTGCAACAATTACCCAGTATTTCCTAAAGAAAGTAAAACATTTGTAGTTTGTTATTTGAGTTTTTATCCTTATAAACATTTTTTTAATATTATTTAAAAATCAAAATTATGATTTTTCTGTTTAATAAACATTTTAAATTCATAAGTTTTTTATGACATTTTCAAATTGATCTACTTATACAGGACACCATCCAATTTTTCACAATTAACCAATTAATATATACAAAAAGATATTTAAAAAATGTGTCTATATAGAAACTTTGAAAAACGTCGTTTGATCCATTTTTGAAATGACGTATTTCGGTCCCATTTCTGGTTTTCAATGTCCCACTTCCATACTTTCCAATATTCACCTAAAAGCTAATAAAATAGTGTGCACTACTCCTTTATCTGTTTTGAAGATATGATAGCTAGAGCATTCCCCCCACACATACACGCATATACATACAAACATACATATAGAAAATTTGCAAAAAACACCTTTTTTAGGACACAGGTTGCCATAGAACATGTAAATATACTGAAAATAGGATACTGAAAATTGTAACCGAATGTAGTACTTCGAATAACTACAGTTGTCGTGTAATAAAGGAAAAATAAATCATTTTTATTTATTTAAGTACAATTTAATATTTTCAATAGTAGAATTTATATCAAATATGTATTTAAAGAATTTGCTATTAAACACACAATGTTTTATTATTAAATAATAATAACAGCTATAAAACACTCTTTTTTTACACATGTATTTTTATTTTGAATAAAGAAATAATAATAATAATAATAATAATATGCGATTTCTCATTTCCCATTTAAAAAAAAAAAAAAAAAGCTGTATCAGGTGTAATATGAAATTCAAAATAGAAGTTGGAAACGAAATTTTATTTGAGGCAGAAAATAAAACATTTATTCAGAAGTTTTAAAAAGTGTTAATTCAGAAGAAGAAAAATTTATTTGATAAAATGTAATATTTCTAAAGTACTTAATAATTTTATTTAATCTTCTGTACCTACTGAAGACCTTCTGTACCTGATTTCCTGAAAATATGCCAAGGAGCTGAACAAAGTCGATCTTATATATAAAATGTCAGAAATAACCTTCATTTGTCTATTAAGAACAAATAATTTTAAAATCTTCAATATCAGCTTTAAATTTTTATATATTGTAAAAATGAATATAATGATTCATAATTTACATGATATATAACATTTTTATAATACTTCTTATTGGTTACAAGTGATTAAGCAGATTAACCAGAACAAATGTATATAAAATATTAAATTTCTTTAAATTTCAACTCTTGTTTTCATGTAATTCATTTTTCTTAAATTATGTTTTTAGACAATTCAATTCATTTAATCCCTAAATATTAACATAAGTTCGTTTTAAATTGTTTATACAGTGCGTTGAAAAACTCAAAATTTTTTGACATTAAATGTATATATATATCAATAAATAAATAAAATAAATTCTAGATTTTTTTTTTTTTTTTTGTCAGTATACTTGACATTTAAAAAAACGATTTTTTATTTTTTGTTAGTAACACTTAAAAGTTATTTATATTTTTAATAGCTTTTCGCTTATCATTCATAATAATGTTTTTTTTTTTTTTTTTTTTTTTTTTTTAGGAATAAAATACATTAAGTTTTACAAAGACATGCAAAATAATATACTTCACTGTAAAAACGGCTTTATATGACACTCAGATTTAAAAATTTACTCTACCAAAATTATTTTTTTAAAGAAAGATTAATGTAGTTTTTTTTTTCTTATTATTCAAGTATATTTTATATTAGTTCGCTTGAATTAATTTATATAAAGATATGAAAGACATGACATTTTCTTAACAACTTCTTTATATAAATAAAATTTACTTTGCTTAAAAATATCTCTTTATTTACTTAGAAAGAATAAAAAATTTCATAAGGAAGAATATTTTTATTTTAATGGAGAAAAGAATATTACATTTTGTTTTCTTTTGCACATTTTATCAGTAAATTCCAGACATCTTGTTTATAAAAACTAAACAATGCAATGTTATTATAATAAATAACAAATTAACGGTAAAAAATACATTACTGAAAATATAAGCATTAGGATTTCTTACAAAACGTAAAGTAAATATTTAAGAAGAAAGTTATTGCCATGCATTAAGTGAGAATATTTGAAAAAAGGCAAACAAAATGGATAATTTAAAGATTTATTTCAACATTATTTTATTTTTTTAAAAAATATGTTTACTTGAAGCATTCCGACAATGAAAAAAATTAAAGCATAGAATATTATGCGTTCAGAAGAAGTCCTAGTTACTTCTTGAAAACATCTTTAAATATAGAAATGTATTAGAAACTTTCTATAATTGCTAAAACTTACAAACAATAAATATATTTCTGTATAATTGTGTGAATTATATAATCTTACAGGAGGATATGTTTTATTTATAGAATTTGGAGAAATGCCAATATTGTTGTTAAAAGATATGAAAGTCTTTGGGAATATCATCCTATTAATATATATTTAAAAGAGATCTGGCATTTCATAACAATTATTAATAAAAAAGAAAATAAACTTAATAGAAAAGAAATTTTAATGGTAAAATGATTATAAAATTGAAACGATTGCGATTTGATAAATTTCTCAAGAACATTTTATTATACTGAATTTTTAGAAATACGATGCATTGCTTTTTACTATATTTTATTTTGTGTACACTTGGCATGATATTTTTTTATTATTACAGGTGAGACCATTGTATTAGAATTCCATTCAATCTTTTCAGTTTATAAATTTTTGAAGAAAAAGTTTAGGGAAAAAAGTTGGGAGTGATTCAAAAATCTGTAACAGAATTCATAGAGTCTATTTCGACCATCCAGTATAAATCCCCGAAATCAGCGATGGCATGTAGTCATGAATCAAACCCTATTTTAAATTATTACACTTTAAATAATATATATAAATACATTTTCTATTTTTCTCAATCGCGTTGGATTAAATTTCTTTGTATTTAAAAAAATACTTTTAATTGCTTTCTAAATATACTTTTAAAAACTTCTACAAAAGTATATTCGTATACAAAAAAATAAAAAACATTTTTCATGAGAAATTAAAAATTAAACACGTATTAAAAATGTGATATAAATGTTATAACATAAAAAAAATCATTAAAAGTTATTTAAAAATAGTCTCAATAGCGCCTTATGATTAATAATCTTTGAACAGCGTTGAAAATCCTTATGATATTAAGCATCCACTTCATCAAGAGAAGTTTTAATGCGTTTAATATTTTCGAAATTTCTTTAAGTAAATTATAATTTAGAAAGTTACTTGAGTATATATGAATGGAGTTTAAAGAGTTTTAAAGAGTATAAATTATGTTGAATAGTTAAGTAAGATATTATGTTTACTCAAGAGTTTAATAAGTTAATTATAAAAAGTATGTATGAAATTTAAAATTACATTATATATATATATATATATATATATATATGTATTGTATGTATATGTATATGTATGGGTTTTGAAGTTAAAGAATCTATTAGAACAAAGATTATCTCAGAAAATAAACCAATTGAACAAATTTCAAGTTTTAATTATCTAGGATGTGACATATCTTATAATTACAACAATGATATTCAAAACAAGCTAAATAAGTTCCAATACATCTGCGGGAATATAAGAAGAACATTAAGAAATACAAGAAGAGATCTCAGAATAAAATTTTTCCAGACAATGGACGCTCAAAAAGAGTGATGAAAAAGAAATACAATCTTCAGAGATGAAATTTCTAAGGAGTGTGAAAGGTTGTTCTATAATGGATAAAATAAGAAATGGCGATATCAGGAAAGAACTAAAAACTTAGCCAATAATACATACTGTAATAAACTATAGAAATAAGTGGAGAGAACATTTGGAACAAATGCCAAATGACCGTATACCAAGGGCAGCTGTAAAATATAGGCCAATGGGGAGAAGAGATAGAGGAAAACCCCGTAAAAGATGGATTGAGGCCGGAACAGGCTTATGGCCTTCAACCGTGTTGGACATGATGATGATGATATATCATGAGTTGTAGCATTTTCTCTTACACAAAAATACAAACAAGGAAACATTCAAAAGGCGTCATCTTAAAAATATATATATATGTGATTCTATTCTTCATAAAACACCAGGAAGTGAAAAAAATATGGGCTGAGAGGAATTACAGCGACCACAAAAAATTATCAAAATTAAGCATATTTGACGATTTAGTGCTGTTAGGTGTTCAGTTCGCTACCACCGAGATTACCGTGTACGAACAGAACCGTGTTTTGTTTCTCCGCCAAATGCTCAAAATCAATCGCCTAAATGTGAAATCGCCAAATATGCTTAATTTTGATAATTTTTTGTGGTCACTGTAATTCATTTCAGCAGATAATTTTTTTCACTTTCTGGTGTTTTAGGAAGAGTAGAATTACATATATTTTTTTCAATCTTTTTTGAAGACGACATCTTTTGAATATTTCCTTGTAAGAATTCAATTTTTTTCTAAAGGCCGCCTGACGATGTGGTGGTCAGCGCGCCTGACACCCACTCATTAAAACAGGCTCGAATCCCAGATAAGGCTTGGATGTGTTTTTGATAGGGTAGTGATATACGCCTATTAGATGCTCTATCAGAAATGACCATCCCCTGAGAGATCCCTCGGCCAATGCTTAGTCGCAATTGCCGCACCATTTGAAAGAAAAAAAAAGCCATTTTATAAAATCATAAATTTTTAATTTCTTTTATACACATGTTGATAATTTTATTAAATTTCATAATTTCACTTTAATATATATATATATATACATACATACATCCGCATTTGTGTTTGAATACCTTTATATATATTATTTATTATAATTCAATATGTATAAACCTATGTATTTAAAATTTGAAAATCTTTCTCAATCATTTTTCTAATTAGTTTCATTACGGTGTTTTAGCAAAGGAAATATTTATGAAATAAATAAAAAAATATTACTCATTTTAAATTTCGTTTATTACAAATATGTTTTTGAATCAGAAATTTCACTTTTTTTTTTGTCAAAAATCTTACTTTCATACTACTTGGTATACTTTGTAACTCGTATTAAACAGTAAAAACAGAAATGGTTGGTGAAAATAATGAATTATTTTCGAAATTATGAATTAAATTACTTTAACATACTTTCTTGACATAAATCGACGAGTTCTTTTGTATGAAAGGTATTTTTACATGAATTATGCTGGATCTAGTTCAGCCCACTCGTAAAAATATAAAGTAGAAATTTTTATTGTGTATAAATTAAATTTGGTGAAATCCAATTTTTTATTTTAACACTATATGATATTATTTTGATTTCTTTGTAAAAATAATTCTTATAAACAATATTCATATAGGCAGAAATGGAACATTGGCGCATTAATCATACTATGTATTTGCTTTAAAAATTTGTTCTTCGTTGGTAAGAAATTCGTTTTACATTAATAATGGTTTGAGTTCTACCCTCAATGTTTCATCCCTGTATGGTCCAGGTAAAAAGAAAAAGAAAAAGAAAAAAAAACTATTGTTTTTGTTTTGACTATGTTGGCAAACTAATATGAATAACAGTTGGTAGGATTAATGGACGCCCTGTTGGAGTCCCTTTGGTCCATATGCAGAATTTTACACTGGGTATCATATTTTGGTATTTATTTTTGTTATTGTTATACTTTTGCAGGAGAAAAAAGAAATGTTTTATTCTTTTACTGCATTATGTTAATATTAAATTGAAAAGGTAAAATGTTTGCATTTTTTTCGCTTTATAAAAACATATATTAAAAATAAAATTGAATGATATTTGAAATTATTAAAATTACGTTAAAATTATATATGTATAGGAACTTCTTTTTATAATGTTGCTGGTAATATGATATAACAAATAAAAGTATTATTACATAAATTCTGTATTATTGAGTAATTCTGTAGTTTGTGTTATTGCATAATGTGGAATTTGTCTAAAAATGAAGTACTTAGAAATTAGATGTCTTGTTGAAATGTTGAAATTTCAAATTTTAAACTTATATTACATTAATAATGATTGAATAGAACAAAACCTGCCTTTGACAGGTTTTGTTCTAGTAATTACTTTAAGATAATAAAAATAAATCAGTTATGATTAATAATTAATTATTATTATTTTAAGATAAAACCAGAATGTCCAAAATATTTTTTTATTTACTTCATACAAACGGAATCTTCACATTAATAAAATTCATATATATACACATAAGTGTGTTTGTGCGTGTGATTTTCATTACTCTTCTTTTTCTACTTTTTAAAAGTAAACAATTCCTTGGACAAAAACGTTCTTTTACTTTAAATGTTTTAATTTTCTTCGATATATATATATATATATATATATATATATATATATATGGGAGGGGGATAGCAATTTAACGATATGTATAATATTTAGCTTGATTTTTTTTGGTAGCGAATACATATTTCCAATTACTGCAAAAATTTTTTGGAAAGAAAATATTCTAGCATCCAATGTATAAACGTACTTGATATATCATGGAAATAGCAATCTAACACGAATCTAAATGTATTATAAATTAGATTACTTTGTATTTTTCTGCACACTATAAAAAAAATTAACCTCTGAAACCAATTATTAAAAACCCAATATCAATAATCTATATATTAATTTGAAACATGTTTTTACCTGTCTCCACTATATTGAGAGAACTACTTGGTGTAAAAATTTGGTTGAGGTGTCTAAAAAAAGGTCTTGGTCTGTAGATGTGCTATGAAAAGAGAAAAATACAAAAAAGTCGAACGGTTCCCCCCCGGGGGGGAAAAGGGTTAAAAACACGTTTACGAGCTTAACTAACCTCAAAATTACTTCACGGTGAAGAAATTGTACATATGGGGACTAGAGTCGAATACTAAAAAATCAATATCTGCGAATTTGGAATTTTCGAATTTAAAGGGGTGAAATAGGGGGAAAGTAGATTTGGAGGGGAGGGGAAAGGGGGGAAATTTGTTTGAGCGGGAAATCCGTTCTAGACCCACACATGTAGCACCTCATTTTAAAGGTCTTGAAATTTCATGTCGATTGGGGATGTTTGTATACAATATAGTGCGACCCCTGGTGGTGAAAAATGGAACTAGGTGATTTTGCTGTAGACCCTATCATGTTACATCTTATTTTAAAGCTCTTGGTATTTCCTGACTGTTGGGGATGTTTGTACAGAACACAGTGCGCCCCCTGGTGGTGGAAAGTGCAACTAAAGGATTTGGCAGTTGACACCACCATGTGACACCTTATTTAAAAGGTCTTGGAAATCCAAGGAGATTGGTGATAGAGGTCTTGAAATTTCATGTTGATTGGTGATGTTTGTATACAATATAATGCGCCCCCTGGTGGTAAAAAATGGAACTAGGTGACTTTGCTGTAGACCCTATCATGTTACATCTTATTTTAAAGGTTTTGGTATTTCCTCATAGTTAGTGATGTTCGTACAGAACAAACTGCGTCCCCTGGCGGTGGAAAGTGCAACTAAAGGATTTTGCAGTTGACACCACCATGTGACAATAAGGTGTCACATGGTGGTGACACCTTATTGTCACATGGTCGTCTGGGAATCGTCTGTCACATGTTGTCACATGGTCTATCACGTCTGTCACATGTGTCACATGGTCGTCTGTCACATGTTGTCTTGGAAATCCTAGGCGATTGGTGATAGAGGTCTTGAAATTTCATGTTGATTGGGGATGTTCGTATACAATATACTGCAACCCCTGGTGGTTAAAAATAGAACTATGTGATTTTGCAGTCGACCCTATCATATAACACCTTATTTTAAAGGTCTTGGTATTTCCCTACCGTTGGTGTTGTTCGTATACAGCACGCTGTGCCCCCTGGCGGTGGAAAGTGCAACTAAAGGATTTTGCAGTTGACACCACCAGTGACACCTTATTTGAAAAATATTGGAAATTCAAGGCGATTGGTTATGTTCGTATACAACAAACTGCGCCCCCTGGTGGAGGAAAGTGGATTTTGCAGCGCGTGCGTAGCATGCCTGCTACACAGTACAGCAGCCACAGGCAGAGGTAACACGAGTCAGAGGTTCGTTTGGTTAAAGGTTAATTTTTGAGAATTTTTTCATGTTATTAGCGGTCTGTATATACGCTGCCGCAGGCACCGGGTCACAAGCCCGAGTTCCGTTCTGTTTGAGGTAATTTTTTTTGTTACAGATGATTATTTTTTTTGAAGGCTTTTATTTAAAAACAGAAATTGAAACAAAATCGAGTTAAAGGTATAATATGATACAAATTTAAGGTTCATTTAAGGTTATTACAACGGGCCCGGGCACACCGGGTGGGTCAGCTAACAGCTTAGTATTAAACGAAATAGAAAATAAAAGATAGCAACTGTTTATTTGGTGTCAGTTTGATGTCCCACTGGCAGTACTTTGTAGAAAGTGATGCCATATATAGTATTTCTATTTATGACTTTCTTTTTTTAAGAGAAATGTCGTAAATTATATTAGATGTTTTAACTTGAAATACATTCAACTAATGATGTGACAATTTTTGAAACATTGCGGTCAGTAAAGTGATCGTCGAATTCGACGGGTTACATCTAGTAATATTTAATTATAATGTGAATTATATTAATGAATAGTGTGTTTAGTTATTCATTAATATGATGATTAGTTCTTTTTTAATAGACAACAATTTTTAAAATACAACTTCTCAAATAAGTTAATAAAAATTATCTTAATGATGAGTTTTTAAGCAATCATTAACTTTTGTAAACAAGAATAAAGTGTAAAGATAAAAATTCATCTGCAGACACCTGTATTTAGTTGGAAATGTTACAGCTTACTAAATGATATGTATGCATGTATGTGTGTTAGGCTTCCACATAGCAACAATAATATTTAAAAAATCTATAAACACAAGTTTTAAACATATTTATAAGAAACATTCTGCAGTAAATCGTTTTCGTCATGCTGTCTGTTATGTCAAAAGTTGTAAAGTAATTTTAAATGGATCTATCATAGTATTTGCATTTATGCTTAACAATTGTTTAAATATAATTCAACATCATTTTAACAATTTTTTATTCACTTTATAATTTAATAATCAGTATTCGTACTCCTGTTATTAAATGGAGAATATCATACACAATTTTATAAAATTCACAAGTGATTTTAACCCTTAAACACAGACGTGCGGTCTGTATGACCGCTCCGATATTTTAGAACTGCAAAACTCTTTATAAGTTATATAATTATTCTCCTTCTTTTCAGTACTTTCATGTTGGCATTAAATATAACTACTTCTAAATTTTTATTAAATTCTACGCATTAGTTTTTTTTAAAATAAATTTTAAATTTGTGCCGCGGTCATATAGACCTCACGTCTGCGATTACGTTACTTTTTCTCGCTTGTGGGAGATGCGGGATTAATACAAATTTTTTTAATATTCTTTATATAATAGCCTTTTTTGCATTATTTTATATAATCCAGACACTGTTCATGTGGAATTTATTAAATAATTTCATTTGTACGCATTTTCAAGTAAGTTGTCCTTATTTTCATTATTTGATTCATTTTTCTGGATTTTTTCATATAGTTTTTAGAAATCATATTTTTAATATATTAATTTTATAGTTTTTAAATGAATGAATTACCTTAATATAACTTGGAATGTGTATTCTTGCATATAAAATAGCAGGAATTTATTATCTTCAAATTTTGTATTTTAAAAATGCATAAAACTGCTCGCGGTCTGAGAGACCGCACGTCTGTGTTTACGTGACAGAAAATAAACGTCTGTAGTTAAGGGTTAAGCTTTTAAATTTTAAGAACAATAATTATCACTTCATGCTTACATTTATTTCATTTCAGAAACTATTTAGATTAATCGATTCTCTACTTTTAATCATTTCTTTTCAGTTTGTTCGTTTTGGCAACCGCCCGGACTATTATTTACTAATTCGATTTGGATTTGGTTTACATGTGGCCATCACATTTCACGAATACCAATTTTCATTATGGTTAAGTTATTTTATAAGCTAATTTCCTTTTATCTTTCTATTTTTTATGCAAGATTGAAACTAGTGTTGTATATTGCTGAAATAGCTATACAATATTCAGAAATCTTGCATTCCATGCTGACAGTAATGCTAGTTTCCTGATGAGATCTGCACTGGGTTTCAGCATTTATGACTCTATTTTTCCTTCTTGCATTCCTTTTTATTACAATAGTATTTTTGGTTAATTTCTTTCAATTTTTATCTTGTGTTGCATGTATTTACTGGATTAATGGATTCTGAAAACTATCCCATAGTTTAGGCTTCAGTGATATATACGTCATTTCTCTTCTGCGCAAGTACTTTAACATGTTTTTACTAATCAGTGAAATTTAATTAAATGGTAATTGTGACAATAACTTTATACGTATTACATCTAATTTTTAATTTCATTGTTGGTATTTTCATCTTTCTCTCATTTGCTGAGTATTGTTAAGGAATTAAATTATTCATTATATATATATATATATATATATATATATATTTATTTATTTCTTTCTTTTCTTCTTCTTTTCATTTCTTTTTTGGTTTGTATGGGTGGTCTTCGTTTTTGATCAGAATAATTGTTTGAATACTGAAATTAAATCATCTTTAAATTTCAATTGTTTGCACTGATAATATTATATTACTACTGAACGGTCTGTTTCTGTCTCTCTCTCTCTACATATATATATATATATATATATATATATATATATATATATATATATATATATATATATTTTTTTTTTTTTTTTTCATATGAAGCCTCCTTTGAAAAACGGATGATCTGGTAGTTATTATTAAGAAAATAATTTCAATTTAAAAAATATCTGTTTATCGAACTTTCAAATAGCACATTCTTTGATCATTTTACAAAATATAAAACAATTTAAATTACATAGTTGTTGATTAATTAGAATTTGAATAATGAATAAAGAATTCTAAGTTGCATAAAAACCATTTCGAAATCGAAACTAATTTTAGCATGCATAATATTAAGTGAAATCTAACTAACCTTTCTCCTGCATTTCCTGGTCGCTTGAAAAACAAGGTAGGCCACACAAAAATAAAGATTTCAAACCGATGCACTGATGTATTTGACTTTTAATTAGAGATTGTCATTGCGAATTTTGATGAACAAAACAGAATTTCTCAATTATTTGATCACAGGTTTAAAACATTGCAAATACGTATAAAGGCATTTTTTTTATGCCTTGAATGAATTATAAAGATAATACAGAATAAGACTTATTACTTGAATAATATATAACAATTAATGAATTCTTTTGCTGCACGACTTCAGCATGAATGTTAGAACGTCTACTCAAGAATAAAGTTACTTCGGTTTTCACGAATATGTTCAGAGAGAAACCATAATAATAAAAAAAAAGGAGAAAGAATGAGTTTTGTTTTCTTTCTCTTGTCATGTGACTGTCTGTCTCTGATCGACTGTCGCCCTCGCCGTTCCGCCTTACTCAACAACAGTTTATAACTTAAAGATAAATATCCTTTTATGAAAGAAATTAAAAATTATCTTATTCTGAAATCAATATTAAGTACAATAAAAATTCATTTCTTTAAAAGAAAAAAACCACTAAGCATTTAGAATTATTCAGTTGTTGTTGTTGTTGTCGTGTGCCACTCGGAAATTCCGAGCCCCGGTAGTGGAACTACCGGACTTAATTTTAAGGCAAGAGTGTTGCGTCTTCCGTTATTAGGAACGCCTCATAGGGAGGAAGTACGACTTCTAGTTCCATAAGCTGGTGAAAGATGGCAGCACCAGCCAAACTCGAATTTTGATCCGGATCAGAGCGAGTTTGACCCATGTTCCGGTACCCCCAGATGTACAATTTTTGATGGGAACTTGGAGGACTTTGCGACCACGACGGAATTTAACGTGCACCAGTCGCCATTAGCGTACACGACGGTCTTCGGCCGGCTCGAGGATCGAACCCGCAATCTTTCGATCACGAACTCGCTGCTCTTACCAACCAAGCTACCGCGGCTCCAGTTCAGTTTGTTAGTCTTTTTAGAATTCAAATGAAAGCATTTGAATCGATAAATATGTGTTATCCCATCAGTTATTTTATTGGAAAATAAGTGCAAAAACTTAATGAAATGCCGTGACCCGCATCTTGCTAAGTACAGATTAGACTCATCTGGAATGAAATATAAAGAAAATCTTACAGTCAAAAGGAATTATCTTTAAGTAAACTATTGTGCCATTTTGTTACAAGTCAATAAATATTGGAAAAAAAATATATTGATATTTATTGATAAGTGAGTATTTACACATGTACTTTTGTAATAAAAATAATAATAATAATAATAAAGTGTCATAAAATTTCTGTGTTTTCTTAAAATATAAGAATTGACGAAGTTGGCTTTCACAAAACCAGTTTTTTTAAATAAATTAGACTTTTTATAATGGAGAAATAGGTCATTTAATTATGTATTACTGGATTTCTCTTCAGAAATTAAAACAAATAACGACATTTTTAACGAAGACCAATTAAATTATAATATGTTAAATATACCCACGTTGAATATTTTTAAAGTGATTCATATTTATAAAGAAATTTTTAATTGATTTTAGGTATATATAATTTTGCGTCAAAAGGAAATAAATAATTTAAATAAAAATATTTTATCACTGATATTTTTTATTAAAATGTGTTTATAACAATTTTTCAAGTAATATTTCAGAGTAGAAACATTAAATAAAAAAAAAAATTAAAAATGATTAATAAATATGCGTACAAAATAACCAGTTGAAGTTTACAAATGATGAACGCTCTGCTAAGTTCATAGAAATGTAATTTTAATGTTTAAAATAAAATTAATCATTTAAATACGTTCTTCATTTAGACAGTAAAAATTTAAAAATCCTCTAAATTTTGTGGAAATATGACGTCCTATACTAGGTGCATAGCTGTACTTTTACAATTTTGAAATCACTTTTTTTTTTGGTAAAATAAATAAATAAATAATAATAACTTTATTTCATCAGAGAAAATTGTTAAAATTATTTTAATTCTTATAAAATTAAATACCGTATGAATTGGCATGTATGTGTCTGGTAATCCGTCAAATTTAATTAAATATGTAATGGAATAAAAATAAAAAATTGAAAAAAAAAATCATTGTACATAAAAATTAATTTTTGTTTACATTCTCAGTTGTTAAAAGTTATGAGATTTTTTATACCAATTTTACAATTTGATTACACTATTTTTTATGTCAGTTATAAAGTATTGATGAGATTTTGTTTGTGAAAAATTATAGCATTTCTCTTAAATAACGAAATAATATGCTACAGAAGAAAAACATGTTCATAATTTTCTTTTTTAATCTTCCCTCATTTTTCCTGCATTTTTTTTAATCATTTCCTATATTTCTTTTTATATACATAATTAATTTTGCTGTTGCCTATTACCTAAATAATTTGACGAGTATGCTGTTCTTCTTTACATATATCTTAAAATAATATAATACAAAATACAGTAATTTACAAAATACTTAAGAATATTGAAAATACCTTAAAATAATAAAACAAAATACCTTAAGTTAAAATGGGTTAATTTTAAAAAGTAATTGTAATTAACTTTTTAAATTATCTTTACGTAGTATTAATATGACTACTGAAATATATTCTGATAGCCTAATTAGATTTTCAATATCATTAAAGTTTATCGTATCAAATTAACACTTTTTTTTTTTTTTTTTTTTTTTTTTTTTTTTTTTGAAGCATTGAACTATAAAATAAAAAACATTTGTTGCAAACTTAATTAACTCCTTTAATAAATATTGTCAAATAAATAAAAAAATATCTGTAAGTTATCTCTCTCTCTCTTTTTTTTTTTTTTTTAACTAATGTTTTATGTGCACGTCGAAACCGTAATAAATCTTAAAAGCATAATTATTATTATCCGATGATATTTGTTTCTAAGTTTCTTTTTATATTTTTTGCTTTTATTTTATTATAGAATTAGGTGAAGGATATAATCACTTACGAGGCGATATTAGATATAGCTCATAATACCTTTTTAATTGTTTATGTATTAAAACTCATATACAACTTTAATCTTTTACCTTTTAAAATTATATTTGTAAATAAAATTTATATAATCTATAATTTCTTTAAACGTTTGATCAGCTCTCTAATACATTATATTCTCTTTCTAAAACATTATAAAAATACATATTCCGTTGCTTAAGTTATGGTAAAGATAAGATAATCTGCGCACAACTTAGCAAAATGAAATAAAAAATCGAAACAGTTCTTTTTGCTAAACTATCGATGAATAATTTTACATTCATTTATCTTTTATACATTTCCATCCCTATTTCATAGTTATACTTCTATTTAATGCTGCAGCTCTAATTAAGTCAAGCTATATGTTTCTGTGCAATTTGTAGTTACACAACTGCTGTGATTGCACAGATGGTAGGACATATTTTTATTAATATATATATGTAGAAAGAGAGAGAGAAATAATAATAATTAATTAATTTCACTTAAATAACATTTTGAAATGTTTTTATAAACAAATATTACTGCATTATGAACGAATATCTCATCAGTTTACCGTTTTCAATTCGCTGACTTAAGCTGAAGTTGTTTACAATCGATGCACATATTATTGTAAATGGTGCAGCTTTCGTGTAACCATCTTTCAAAACTATAACATTTAAACCAGCAATTCTTTCCATGAAAACATAACACAATTCATTCCATAATCTTTTTACCCAAATAATCTTGTATATATAGATATATATTTATATTTTTTTTTCCCTCATACTTTTCTTTTTTTACATCTCACTTGTTTCCTCATCTTCATGTTTAACGTATAAAATCACACCATAGATTTGAAAAATAAAAAAAGCATTTAGCATAAAAATTCACAGAGGTCTACTAACCAATGCCAGAATATAAGTACGTTATCCTGTTGTAATATTTAGCTTTTAGCTGCATACTGCCGTTGTGCATGATTGCATACTTTATGAAGACCTCGCTGAGAAGTACAGAAAAGTTCTCGACTCGATTTGAGATATTGATATACGGTTTGAAATATTTTAAAATTTCAAACAGTTCTAGATTCATGAATGTTTTCACTAACTGAATATTTGATTCACATATATCTTAATATATTGTCTATGGTCATTATAGGCCGACGTTTCACTTTTCCGAAACATGGGAAACTAACCTTCTCCATTTAGAAATGAGGCAAGTGGTACTATAAATCAAAACTCTCATAGGTTTTTTTAGAAGGCATAAATTGCCTAAAGCTTAATTTTTTTAAAAGGCAGTTAGCTGTAGTTTACGATACTATGGTGTTTTTTAATAGTAGGGTCCTTTAATAGATATTTAACACATATTCTTTTTTGTATTTTTGTGCTGCCATTTCATCAAATATCAAGTGGCAAGTGCTGCGTTCACGCACTGTTCTGTGGTTTTGTCTTATTATTCTGCCTATTTTTCTTTGATGACTAGATGAATGCAATGAATTTTGGTAACTGCTTCTTCTCGAGTTCATTTTCTACATTCCTTTTGAGAGAGAATGAATTATCATGTATTTTTTCTTTTGCCACACAATTTCAATTGCTTTATAGTAAAAAAAAAAAAAAACATGGTAGTATTCTCTACGAATTAAGATAATTTACAAATTCTTCATCAAACAAATTTATTTTACATTTAGTGATGCAGAAGAAATTTTTAATCAATGTACATATATATATATATATATATATATATAACAAGGAAATGATCGTGACATTTGCTATTGCACTCGGATTTGTAGGTTATTATTAAATTACTTATATTACAATAAAAAGGGTACTTCTTAATCTTTGAATATTTCTTGTTAAATCATTGAAAAGTTTCCTTTGCAGAAAAGTTTGCTAAGAACAATTAATTAACTAGAATAGTTTCGAATTCTAATAACTTATGCTGAATTTATTATAAAAATAAGATAGACCTTGCTTTATATATACATTTTAATTTACAACTAATTATTTTCAAAACACATTTTTAAGGCATGAAAGTTAAACCTTTTTTTTATTATTATTATTTGTTTAGATATTTACATTAAGAATTGAAAACAAATAATGTGTATTCAAATCATTTATATATATATATATAAGTATGCATACAGTCGGCAGCAAAATATTATTCAAGCGCTATCAATAATTCCTAAATAAGAAAAGCACACTTAATAATGTTGTCTTAAAGAAATCCTTGTAGAATCATGTTCTTAGTCAGTCTGAGAATATGATCCGACAAGGATTTATTTAACAAAAAAGTATTAAGTGTACTTTTTTTGCATAGAAATTTTTGCTGGAACTCGAATAATTTCGCTGCCGACTGTTTATACCACCTCCATCTAGAACGAAGAAATACTCATTTTCTCTATCCCTTAAACTAAAGTCATACATTTACGAGCTATGCGTACAAGGTAAACAAATATCCTAGATACACGAAATGATCGAAACTTTCTAGCTTGTACTTCTCTAGATGGTGAAGAAATATTAGGAATAATATGAATCCTTCATATTGCGAGAAATTTTCTTTTGGTTTCCTAGAATTGTGTTATAAACCAAGATTATACTTACATGCGTATTGTGTTTGCATTTATTTGAAGAAATTTTTAAATAGGGTAAGGTGGGGTAAGGGGAACCACTTTTCGGCATAATTCGACTTTAGCTTAACATAGCACCGGATGTAATACGCCTAACAACTTAATTTTTTTGTGGTTCATTCTCTCATATGTTGTTACTATACCCATGGCAACCTCTAACCAAATTGGCAAATGATGAATTAAAAAAGAAAATTATTTGGGTAGTCATCGGGGTGGCCCACTTACATCGCAATGTGCGGTAAGTGGGGACATCCCCCCCCCACCTGAATATATTTTTACGCATAACTGGTAGAGATTTGGTGGGGCAAGTGGGACAATCTACATGGTTTTCTGAATCTTCGAAAATAAAATCATTGAAGTATCTCCATTAGTTCACCCATAGCAACGTTTTCTGTCACACAAGCCTGCTAAAAGAAAAAAAATGTCAAATTTTCAACTTTTTACTCTTGCATGTAGTGTAGCCTAAAAGTTAGACCTACAAAGTTAAACTAGCCTATGGCAGTATTACATGCTAGTGAACACTATATCTTGATAAATCGTTGGTAAACATGTATTTTGAAAGTCTCTTGGAAAGTGTTGGTTCATTTAATTTCAGCACAACATCTTGTAGGAATACATCATGAATATCATTAGCTTCAGGGGGAAAAAAGTTATTATGCATAGTTGTGCCTTTATGCATGTATTATATGACAACTATATCTTCATCGTTTAGAGTGTCATTTAATACCAAGCCAACATACGATTTCTTTTTTTTTTTTTTTTTTTTTTGCCTTCAAACTGGACAAAGGCATAATCCTCATTTTTAAGTTCTGTGGTAGTGGGTGATAACTGATAGTTCATCTTTGGAACTTGAATTACTACTGGTGGAGTCATCCAGAGGTAAACCCTATAAATCAGTGCATATGACTATTTTTTTAACTATATTAAAGAGTTGGAGTGGGTGGCCCACGTACCCAAAACACGGGGCAAGTGGGCCCCCTAATTTTTTTTTCAGCCTTATTAACATCATGAGTACACGATACTACAAAAGATTCTGTGTTTTATACACTTTCGAAATATATAAAGTTTTGGTTTGTATCTTGAACGGTTTTGAAAAAAAAAATAATTAGTGCGATGGCGCGAATTACGATAGGACTGCAAATTTAAAAATCGTCACAAAAAGGCTTGTAACTTATCACATACATAAATGAAAACGATGCCATAATGTTTTCCACACCTATTGGGGTAGGTACATAAAAATATTATAATATTATAACAGATTTTTTTTGAGTCAATAACTGCGAAAATGCCTGGATGGGTGGCCCACTTACCCCACCTTACCCTATTCCGACCACGATAATATAGAAAAACTCTCTAAAATTATAACAGGGACTTTTAGAGCTCGCTAATAAATGAAACTAGAATTTATAGGGATAAAAGGGAACTATTTTTACTACAGACACAATTTAGTTAACAAACGACAGTCATAGAACTTTTTTTCAGTGTTATATATATATATAAAAGAAAAAAGGAATACATTGAAATTCGCATCAGTTGTTTCAGGTCATAATAATGGCAGGGTCCATTTTCAGGTAAAATAAATAAATAAATAAATAAATAAATAAAAATAAAAGTATTCTCATGTGTATCATTAATGCATCATGATGCACTCGCGCCTATTGGAAATTTAAGGTGACTTCTGCATATAACTACCTCTAAAATATCGTTTGTTGAATTTCGGAATAGAACTGCTATCGAACAAAAAAATAAATAAATAAATAAATAAATAAACAAAAATTTAAAAATCGAAACATTAAAAATAACAAAAGATTTCGCATAATAAATCGTTAAATGTTTGTTTTTAGTAAGAAACTAACTAACGTTAAAGCGTTAAACATTAAGTTACAGGATTCCACTGTTTCGAGAATCAAAATATTTATTCCAAGAAATATTTTGGAAACAAGATATCGATTACAATATTAAGTATTGACAGTCATCGAAAATTTTATATCACAACAATGAAAATACTTTATAATCCAAGACTATTTCCTAAATCAGTTACTGAGAAATTTTATCAGGAAACAGGCACATAAAGATTAAAACTCAGATAAATTTTAATTGATAATATCTACAAAAAAAAAAAAAACACAAATTTAATTTTAAAATTCCTTCATTTTTTTTCCTTTACACATACATTTTAACTTGCTATCAGTTTTTGGTTAACATATTTTTTAAAGTACAGAATTGAAAGCAAATCCGCTATATTTTAAAAATCTTTTTTCAAATTACTTTTGCTAAAAGTTTGAATTAAAAAAGTGTACAGAAAACAGTCAGAAAAAAAAAACTGCGAAAAAAGTGTGAAATGAAGGGAAAAACATGTTTTTTTTTTTCATTCATCCTTTTTTTCTTGTGACAGTTTAAAAAAATTGTTATATTTTAATGTTGACGGTAAACTAAAACGAGAATAGAAAACAAAAACAAATTGAAAAAAGATTTGCCTTTGACTATATTATATATATTTACAGAAAAAATATAAAAAATCTGGAGATTTTTTTTTTCTCTTGAAAAAGTGTTTCTTCAACAGGAAAACATAAGCCTTCTTATATTCAATGAATTTCAGAACTACTTTTCCTAAATCGAAATTTTATCTTTCTCTTTGCATGTTTATGAAAGGGAAAAAAAAATCAACGGAAAACATTATACAGGAAAATGTTTTAGTGTTTTTAAGTGATTTTCATTTTTAAAAGTTTTATTCGTTTTCAGATGCTGTATTTTGTCTATTATATTATTATCAATACATCTTTTGTGGTATATTCTATTAGTTGTTAAAATATGAAAATAAATTTCAGAAATAAAATCAAGGAATTTTTTTTTTTTTTTTTTGCTAAATATAAATAGATCTAGTTTTCTTTTCTTTTCTTTTTTTGTTTTTTAAAAGAATTTTCTTGAACATGATTTTAATGAAATTTTTGAATGAATTACTGAATTAATGAAATTTAATGATTTTATAGAAATATTAAAATGCGATATATGTTAAGAGTTTTTAGTACATCCCATTTTTCAAATTTATCTATTTAAAACTGTTCAGATATTCTTTTTAAAAATATTATAGATAATTACGCTAATTGTATTATTAAGTATATATATATATTTATGTTTTATAGTGTCTATGTTAACATAAACCTATAATTATCAGAAAAGTGCCGAGGTTATCTTTATAAACATGTAATTTTCAATATATGTACATATACATATAAATATTTTTTTTAAAAAAAAGGTCTTATATGAATGTTTTTTTTTTTTTTATTATTATATAGAATCAGAGGAACCTCAAGTTATTCAAGTTTACTATCGGATGTTTCCTATTTAAAATTAAGTAAATACCATCACTGTTTTGTATGCAGAGACAACAGATAGTGTTCCAAATCATTGTGTTCTACGAGTGGTATTTCTAGAAAACTTTACTTTGCACAAAGTTTAATGAAATTGAAATGTGTTATTCATATGCACAAAAGAATGCTTTCCATAGAATACAGTATGCATTAGATTTACAGTGTCACTCAAAAATATTTAATTAAATTAAGGGCTAATATTGAAAGTTTGTTTGAATTGCATTTTTATCACTTTGAAAATGTTTTTAACAGCGAATATGATTCCAGCCTGTGTATCCGTCTGTCCAGCTGTCCATATTTCTATCTGTCTTTCGGCCTATCCCCATCGTCTTTAAATATTCCGATATTTTAAAAATTGATATGGGATATTCAAGTTCACTATGGAATTTTTCCTATTTAAAATGGCTGTCCTGTACAAATGGTTTATGTTCAGGGACACACACACAAAAAAAAAAAAAAAAAAAAAAAAAAAAAAATCTAATGCATTGCGTTTTAGACAGACAATTTTATAAATCATATTTAAATAACTTTCTACTTTATAAATTATAAAAAAGTTGACATTTATTGTTAATATGCTAAAGTAATGTTTTGTATAGAATATGATAGGGTTAACCTTCAGATTTAGGGCTGCACTTTCGTTTGCGCTAAAAAGTTTAGCACTTTACAACAATATTTAAGAGTGACTATAAATATAATTCGTCTATTTGCATGCCGTTCAGTCATTCTGTCTGTCCATTGATTGATAACGTAGGTAATGAACATTGAAAGTTATATGATACAATAAGTAGGTATAGTTGGAAAGTGTTAATAATCAATGCGTACCGCATTATTTTTTGTTCTCGTTTTTACATCTCGTGTTATGTGTTCAGTGCTCATTAAAAAAATAAATAAATAAAAATTCTATCAAAGACAGAATTTAGTTTAGTACGGAGGACTATTAATTTCAATCTGTAAAATTTTTATTTTTATTTTTTTACCTTTATTATTTTTTTTTTCTATTTACTTTTTATCTCATTTTTTAACCTTAAAAGTAGGTCACATACTTTTTAAAATGACTGAAATTAATTAAAATGAAGTGGTGACATCTAAATTTCACACTTTAGTTAATTTTAAAAAATCTAATTGTCGTGTCCAAAACCTGTTTGCACCCCTGATCTCGAAAAATCGCCGCTTTCATTTATTACCAAATTGTAATGATGGGACTTATATTTCTAATTTATTTTGGTGTTACACAAAACTGGTCTATAAAAACTCCAGATTGAAGCTAAAAGTATTTTGTCCTTTAAAAAAGAAAAAAATAAGTTGCATTCGAATTGTACCAGATTATCGAAATGGCAACTTGTGCCTACGAAAACATTGAATAAAAGGAACGAAAAATCATGCAGTTCATATTGATTATTTACACTTCCCAACTGTACGTACAACTGTACGTTGTATGGTATAATTTTCAGTATTTTTTGCCTACAGTATGGCACAACTGACAGACAGACGGACTGAAAAGTATACAGATTGAAGAATTGAATTTAAATCCACTCTTAGAAATTTTTGGAAAGGTCGGATCTCGAAGGTCTGATCCCGAATGTGCAGCAGAGAAATTTTCAGTTAAAAAAAAAAAAAAAAAAAAAAAAAAAAATGCTAGAAAAATCAACAAATATTTCAAAATAATTTAGTGTTATACTATGTATTGACTGTTTTCCATTTTTAATACTGATTTCTTGAGTAAGTAAACAAAATTTTGCAAAAATTAATATTATATTGGATCGCTGCCCCTTTCATAAGACTGATAATATCTTAATAAAGTAAAAAAAATCGTTCGAATTGTTCTTTTATTTTACATGTGTTACTATACAATTTTATTGACGTCTTTTAATTATTAAATTTCACCAGCAGAAATTTTTGAAAGTGGCACAGTAAAAGTTTAAGCTATTTATTACGTATAGTGTTTACTAAGTGTGTTATTATGTAGAGTGTTTTTCTTTTTTATCACTTTATGGTGATGACTTAATTATTTTAAAAAATGCTTAAAATAAAATTGTTTTTGTACTAATTTTATTCGATTTTTGGTAATATTTATTTATTTTTTAACTTTTGAGAAACTATAATTTACGCGGAGACATCTCAATTTCTAAACGTTTTATTTTAAACATGAAATCGGATATCATAATAATCAGCAAATATTCATATTCTTATTTTTTTATTTATTATATACTAAGAAAAATTTTAGATTTAAAAATAATAAATTTTGTTTTTAATTTAATACAAAATTTCACTAAAAATTTTAACAGTTTTTTTTTTTTTTTTTAATTGTTTCTATTGCAGATTTTACAAGAAAATCAATTACTCTTTTTTTTTTTTTTCTGATTCTATGTTATTGTGAAAAATATTGATAAACAGTTTACTTGAAAACAAAATTACTGACTGTTGTTTTATTCATTTCAGTGTTATTCAATCTGTCACATACAGTTCTTTCTGGTTCATTTTACATTCTTCAAGGTTCAATTCTTTCGGCTGCGTCAGCAAAATTATTTGCCGCGGATACATTTAAAAATGAAATATGTGTGCTGAAGTCAGCATAACATTTTTTTAGTAACAGAAAATATTGTTTGAGTTGAAACATAATACTTTAAAAATAAAACATTTTTTAATTTTTTTTGTGATATTTTACTAGAAATACTAAGATTTCATTAATAGAAAATAGATGAAAGTATTTTAAAATCTGAAACATATTAATTGTTAATGTAAAATCTGTTTAATTATTTTATTTTATTTTTATTTATTTATTTATTTTTTCTTTTGATCTATCAGACAAAAATCTTACTCTTATATGAAACGATAATTTATTTTCCTATTAATTAAAGCTAAATAATAATAACTAGTATCGCCCAGTGGTCGAAACTCGACCATTGTTTTTGCAAAGCGAGACAAAGTAAAGTTATTGCCTTGTCCTACACGTAATGCAATTGCAACACAGCTGCTACAATTGTCGAAACCCGAAAATCTAAAACTTTTCTGAATCTTATATTTTCTACTTATATATGCAGAGGAAATAATAATAAATTCACTTTGAAAAAAATAAAAATAAGTAGTCAATTTCACTTAATTAAAATGCAAGGAAATCTCAAGACGTGTAAATTCATCGAAAACCGGAAATCAAAAGTTTTTATGTATCTTCTACTTGCTTCTTCTACCCACAAAATCTAGTAATAAAGACACTTTTTTAAAAAATAAGTAGCCAATTTCAGTTAATTGAAACGTAAAGAAAGCTCAAAACATGTAAATTCAGCAAAAACCGGAAATCGGAATTTTTTCCGTATCGTCTACTTATGCATGCAGCAGTTAGTAACAAATCCATTTTCCTTTTATTTAGTATATTAGTTGAATATTTATTGTTTAAATATCACCCATTGAAATGAAATGTTTATGTTTACATTCGAAACTGGAAGTTTGCCATTTTTTTTTTCTGGAGTTTTGTGATTTTAAATTAAAATTTTATCAATTTTACAGAAAAAATGACTCAATCAAACACATGTAGACAGTAACTTATATATAACTATACCCAAATATCGGAATTAAAATCGGCAGATAATTTCCGTTATTTTTTAATAATTTTTTACAAAAAATCCAATGGACGATTAACATAGAAAATCTTTTTCATGGCTCTATGGACAGGCAGTGACGTCATCACTTCGCTTGCGTATCGTAATGCTACATTATACAAATTACTGTGTCTACGGTTTTATTTGAGCTTTATGAAATTGCTAGATTTAACAACTTTCTACTTTTAGGTATTTTTTAATGTAAAGGAATACGTGTATAAAAGGGAAATATGGGGGGAAATGCATAAAAAATAAATGTATTTTTAAATACCTTCTTGACATCGTAAGAAAATAATATTTGTATTCGCACCTTCCGGCTAACCATACCTTTCGAATGATACCATTCCATTTTCAACCCTCTACTCCCATAATTAATATGTTAAAAAGGGACTACAAATTTTATGCTTGCCTATTAATATATAGATAATAAAAATCGATTTTACAAATCAATTAAATTTTATTTCTTCAAGAAAATGTTATATTAATATTTCTGTGTGTACTTTAAAATTTGCTATTTTTATTATTCAAAAAATCACAGTTTTAAAATATGCAATTATACTTTATTTGTATGTATGAAGAAAAAATGCTTGATAACTATAATATGAAAACGAAAATGCTATTCTATAAAAATATTTAATTTTTCTTATAATGAAGTTAATACATTGAATTTAATAAGGACCTTATACGTAATCAATGTGTTAAAAAAAATGTAAAAAAATTCTCGATTTTACTTTAAACACATTCAATTAATACGCAGGGTCAAACAAACGCGCTTCGATATGGTATGATGTAATAAAATATTCTGTAAAAAAAATATAGATTAATGGCAAATGATTGTCAATTTTTATAAACATTTAAAAAATTATTCTAATTTCTTTTCTAGGTTTCTTGTTATATATGTATATACATATATGCACACACACACACACACACACACACATATATATATATATATATATATATATATATATATTAATGGCTTATTAATAAAAGTGTATTTGTATAAAAAAGGTGCCAAAGGCAACACTAAAAAGTATACAAAAAAATATAATTTTGAAAATGTGTAGAGACTTGAAGACAAGTGGGCGTGGTCAACAAGGAAAAAAAACGTTAATAAAAAGAAAGAAAATACGAATTAAAGTAACGAAATACAATTGTAAAAACAACACTACATGTGAAAAACACCTCTTCCGCTTCCTCTTCAGTGGATGGGAGCAGCAGAACAGACAATAAAGTAATTTGAAAAAAGTCCTAACAGAACTCGAAAACATGGCGAAACTAGCATACTTCCAACAAAAATCTATGAAATTCTAAAACAAGATTAAATTACTGGTAAATTATATATAACAATATCAATGCTTCATAAAAGCAACATAACTAAATTAATTTAATAGTCCAGAACTATATCAATTTAATAATCCAAAAAATACAAAGTCGATATTTGTGATAAGAATAATTTAATAAAAGGACATGCTAGATCGTCATGTTCCCACCGAGACCTTAAAGGCAAAAAGATATTGTAATGAACTGAAATATATTGAACTTACTGCATTGTAGAAAAAGAAGCAGAAGAAAAAGAAGCAGATTCACATGTAGTGGCTTAATACTGACGCTGTCTTGTCCGATGTTCCAATATTGATGATATTGGAACGTCGTCTGGTCAGTCATGTGATAGGGGAAAAAATAATCGAATTCAATTAAATATTGTTCTTAAGAACAAAAGTGTTAATATTTACTACAAAATAAAATAAAAGTAATATTGTGCATTTGTAAACAGTAGAATAATTGTATTTGTAAATTTAATAATTTTTAAAAAACACTGTATGTGTTTATTTATTTTCACCTATCGATTTTTGTATGTTGTATTGTAAATGTTACATTAACTGATCTAGCAATAAATAATAGCTTGTTTTTTGTGGAATGTTTATGGGTTATAATTTTAAAATGTTTTCAATTAAATTTAATTGCATAAAGGTGTTACAACAAATTAATTAACTTAGTTACTGTTCTAAATGCCTTTACACCGTGCGATGTTTCACTCTCAATGATTTAAGTACCAAAAGTCAGAGTATTTAGCATGTTCTCCATGAACATCAATAACAAATATAAAATAAATGATGATTACAAATGTATACAGCAAACAAAAGATGATGAATAATGATATAAATTGATTAAAAATGATGATGTATAAAAAAAAAAAACACAGATTAAATACAATTGATCGAAAATAAGATTAGAAAATATGTTATTTCAGAAATCGCTATAAATATAGAAGACTTCGCCAGGTGTTTGTTTTTCACCTATCATGTGATCTCTGACGTCAGGTGGGAAGAGTCCATTTCTTTCTTTTCTGAAAAAAAAAAAAAAAAAAAAAAAACTGATTCTTAGCACATTATTTCAAAAAAAAAAAAAAAAAAAAAGGCATTAAATATTATGTATTTTAATTTGACATTGAATATAGGTATTTCCTTTTTTTTTTTTTTTTTTTTTTTTTTGTGCAGTATTAATTTTCCTATTCAGTGAAAGGTAAAGAAGCTAATATCAGCAATTCCTATTCAGCAAAAGGCAGAGCATCGCAGGGGTTAATAAGTGAAACGAGTCGAAGGGAGACGAAGCTTTCCTCGGGGGTTGGTGAGTAGAGCAAGCAGGGGCAGAGCTCCCTAGTATATTAAAATTTAAATCTTATAATTTTACGCAATTTTCTATCATTTTCCTTTTTCAATTTTCTTAATGTTTATCCCAAATAATTATTCTTATGAAATATTTAAATTTGCCTTTCTCCGCAAAGAATATAAAAACATTTATTACGTTGCAATGCATGATATTTATCGCATTAAAAAAATTGTTATTTGTATTTGTATTTTTAGTATAAGCTTACATAATAAAGTAACTTCCTTTCTACCTACAAATAAAACCAGATGTGTAAAAAAAAAAAAAAACAGCTGTGTTAGTTTTTAATATTCTTTACTTAAATCAATTTATTCGTACAAATACGAAATACTAAACTTCATTAAGATATTTTATAATTAGCACTTATAATGAAATGCGCTTTTTTCAAATTAGTTTTTTGTCAGTTTTCGAAACGATCAATGTTTCATACTGCGTTTATAAAAATTATTAGTTTGCTTTTATCGTAACCTACATTTCACGTAATTTCAGTAATATTATATAGTTCATTTTAATGATAATTAAACTAACCTTATATGTTTATTTAATCTATAAAATAGCATATAAAGATGAAAGAAGACAAAAAGGAAGTTATATAGAAAAGACCAAGCGAAAAATTGAAAAAAAAAAAAAAAAAGAACATTCTGATGACATGAAATGTATTAAAATTATCACTTCAATAAATAAAACGACATGAAAAGACAAAAATTGACTTCGACAACATCGCAGATTGCCAGATAGTTTTGAAGTTGTAGCATGTAATAATGTAGAGCAAATTAGAGACTTAGGTGCAAGAAGGTGCCATTTTCTAACATTAATGAAGCAGGGAAACAACAGTCGTCAGAAAAATTGCTTTGAGTATGAATGGGTGCCCAGTTGGAACGTCAGCAACGTTTTATATGTGTTTATATCTTTTTGAAAAGTAAGAAAAATACTTACTTTATGAAATTTAACGTTTCTGTTGAATTTGTCTTACTTCCACTGCTGTCGGCATTTTTTTCTAGCCTGTAAGACCGTATGTCAATCGCCTGCTACCATTATGTTTTCATTGATGACCACTGAGGAAATTTCCGACAGCTGTTTAAGTTGTTTAAAATATTCTACAAACTGTAAAATAATGTATTTTGTCATACATTTATCTTTAACACTAGTCAATCTTCAGTATTTTTTTTAACACGCTTTTATTAGCTTCACCTGTATGTATGTATGTTTGTATGTTTGTAACCGCTCTGGGAGCCAACGAAAAATATATATTGTTAAAAAAGACTTTTCCTACGTGAACGCCGTGGCGTTGAGGTACAGCTGCGCGCTACGAACCTAAAGGCCTAGCGTTCGATTCCAGTCAAGGCAGATTTTTTAAAAATGGTTTTTGTTTAATTCTAAATTATTTAATTAAAGATTTAAATGTATGTAAATATTATGGTGTGTCACTCACACGATTTTCTCTTACCCTGCATTTTAATACTAAGATAGATATTTTGTGCTTTTTAGTTCACATTTCTATAAAAGCGTGTTCTTTAATTTTTTAAAACTATAATATTATTTATTCTAATATCCTAATGTGTAAACATTCAACAAAGGAATTCAGATAACAAGTCATGAATCGTCTGTTTCCTGTATCACACAACATCTAGACATCGTCGTCCCTAGTGCTACAAACAGGTAACAGGTGTTATTGCCACAAAGACCATGCATGGCCGCTCTCGCATCCAGAAGTCACTGCTTATCCCTTGAATATTACTTTATGTAGTTTGAAATTATCTTCAGTCTGGTAAACTATGCTATACCTTATCACGAATTCTTTGAAAACGCCAGTGACATATCCATCTTTTTACTATGGCAGGGCTGCCACAGACAACTTTTATTTTCTCTTCGTACCACTATTCCAAAAAAATAAAATTCATAATGTATTTACGCAGGTAAATCTGCAGTTTTCCTGCATAAACAAATTTTATATTATGTAAAATGTAGTACAGAAATGATAATAACGATAAAAAAAAAAAAAAAGAAGAAGAAGAAGAAGAAGCCATCTGTCTGTGGCAGCCCTGTTCAGTTAAAGCTATTTAGATAGCTATTTTTAACCGAATTGCTGAGAATACAACGCCTGCATTCATCTTACTCTTGTGATACTCTCCCCGCTACACAATATGTTATTTATCTACATATATTCTACTGCAGTCTCTAGTCTATCTTAAAATTACTCTATATGTTCTGTTGCTTTGTTCCCCTTTATGCAAATTTCTCCACTCCGTCTTTCATTTTTACACATTAAACTACATATGTGAACTTATATTATATGATTATTGAAAGAATAATTATTAAATCATTAAAAAAAAAACACTTAACGTTTTTTAAACAGGAAGAAAAATTGGGTAATATCATTGTGTTATGATGTACAATAACACTGTTTTTTAAAAAACGAGCATAAAAGTATTTTCTCCCTTTATTAAATAAGACTGATGTTTTCAAATTTCTAACTTAAAAAATCCACATTAATCTCTTAACGTATATGTAATTAAATTTTTTCTTCATTCTGTTTCAACATAAAAATATTTATAATTAGAATCAATAAAATTGTATTAACTAATTAAATTTGATCAATTAACTTAATTGCTTTAACATAATACATTGATATAAAATTTTAATTTAATGAAATTAAAAAATACTTACTTAACGAATTGTTTAATGTACGATCTAATTGCCGTTAATTATAAAAACACTTTATATCAAATTTCGTTACTTACTGTGGCATAAAGTGAAATCAATTTATGCAAAAGTAATTTATTATTTTTAAATGTGGTTAATTAAAAGCCAGAGGCATTCGCAATATGTATAATTGATGCACTGTAAAAAAATCATTTACTAACTTAACCTTTGTCAAATGTTTAAAAGTATTTTATACATGTAAATTTCTTCTTGCTTCCTGAAAAATGATTATTCTTTTAGCATAGAGCAAGACATATGTTTAATATTTAAAACAAACAAGAAAATTTAACATAAAATTCTGCTATTACAAAAATGTTTTAAAATGTTAGTTTAAATACTTATTTGGAATTTGGTATGATGATTTTAAACTATTACCTGACATTGTCTTAAATTGGTACGTTACATTTTTAATTTGTATTTTACTTTAATTTAGGCAAAGAAGGCAATTAACTTATATTGCTAATGTTTTCAAAATGATATATATTTAAATGATATAATTAATTGTTTGAATTTGTTTTGTACCTTTAATAACCTTACTTAAATATTTTAATAATTAAGCATTTTGTGAACCTTCAAGATGCAATATTTTGTATGAGTTAGAAAATTACTCCATGATAACGCAAAGCCTCGTGTTGAGAAAATGGTAAATGTCATTTTAATAACACTTTGGTGGGATGTGTTCCGTACCCGTCATATAGCCCTGACCGAGCACTTTCAGACTATTATTTTTTTCAGTCAATGCACGATGCTTCTGTACATTCCGGGATCATGGAGGAAATAGAAAAAGTGATTACTGACATTTTCACGTCAAACGACGAAAGGTTCTATATTGTTGGCATTCGTCAACAATCCGACCCGATAGTCGATAGTATTAAGTCATGTTAGAGAATACTTTAGCGAATACGGTATTATTTAAAGTTCTGAATTACAATTACGTATTAAAGTTTTTATGTTCATTTATTGCATCTATTAATTTAATTTTGCAATGTAATCCCATTTTGAAAGCTGCCAACTGTTTTTCGGCTACTGATATTTTTATAGAGAAATTTTATAAGCATTTGCGCCATTTTTTATGGATAAATAAGGTAAAAATGTCTAAAAAAATGTCGGTATCTAAAACTGGAAACGGTTGGCAGCTCATTTTACATAGCGTTTTTCACGGTTTCCTAAACTAGGCTTCACTGAAACCCATATAGAGTTTTGACAAGGTATACAAATTGGAATTATCTTACAGTCGGGAAAAAAGTCATTTACCGATTAAATTTGCCACAAATTATTGTAAAAACATGCAAATGGTGGCAATAGATTTGTAATAACATCTAGCCTGGGATACGTTTGTGTGACTTCATTCTAACGCATAGAAAAATGAAATTTGAATTAAATAAATTTTCTGGAAGGTATGAATTAATATGATATTTAGTTACAAAATTCCAGATTCTTCCAGATCTATTGCAGTTGAAGCATTTCATTTAGAAACCGGACACGATCGCCTCGCTAAATACCTGCATCGCATTGGCATATATAATAGTCCTCTATGCACTTTATGTAATGGAAATACAGAGATGGATAAAGAATATCTTCCCAAATGCTCTTCGTTGAATGAAGAAAACTTATATGACTGTTATTGGCTTGACAGGGAGATGATGATGCTGACATTTACTCACTGAATTGTTTTATAGTTCATGTATTTATACGGATTTTTTTTCTTTTGAATTGTTGTATTTTTATTGTTTTAACATTGTTAATCTTACTGTTTTATATATTTTTAAATTTGTTATTATTTTCCCTTTCAATTTTTGAGCTCCAATCTTATGTATATGCGATACATGGGAGCCTATGATGTAGAATCAAGTCTTTTTGCAAAATAATAATAATAATAATAATATTTATCACATTTATTTAACATTAGCATTCCCATACTTTAAGCTCTATTCATTCATTCTATGAAAAATTAAGAGAAGTATATAAACTATAGAGAAATATATAAACGACCCCAAAGCAAAATGTATCTATATTGTCACATACCAGACGTTATTACTAATCGACTGACACTAGGCGCATACTTATAGGACGATTTGCAATAAAATTAGTTAGGGTTGCGTGTTTTTTTTTTTTTTCTTCGACTGTACTATATAAATAAAGGTACATATCTGAGTATGCAATGTTTGAAATTGTTTTCATACTATATATATAAAAATATATGTAAATGTAAATATGAAATTAAATCTAATACTTACTTTAAGTTATAAAATATTAACAGTTAAAAATGCGAAAATGTTTTTAGGTTTTTAAAAGTATTGATTTTTTAAAAATTTTAATTATAAGGAAATCTATAACATTTTTTTACGTTTACGTTTTTAAAGCTGACTGAACATGTCTGTATGCAAAACTTTAATGAAAACATTAATGAAAATACAATTTAATTTCTTCATAGCATTAGATAAATAATATTTTAAAATTATAACTGAATGCTTCGACTTAAAATTTACTCTAATTAAAAAAAAAAAAAAAAAAACTTCTTAATATTTCCGAAGCATAATACTTTGTTAAACTTTACCGGAGCAAAAACGTATGTGTCATAACGATTAATACAGTCGGTAAAAAAAGTGTCCGAACACTAGCAAAAATTCCTATCTAAAATAAGTACACTTTATACGGTTCTGTTAAATAAATCCTTGTCGAGTCCTGTTCTTAGTCAATGTAAGAACATGATTCGATAAGGATTTATTTAACAAAACCGTATGAAGTGTACTTTTTTTACATGGGAATTTTTGCTAGTGTTCGGACACTTTTGTTACCGACTGTACATTTAAACTGTGATTATTAAAACAATAAAATAAATATAAATGAAAACTAAATAACTGTACTTAGTAATTTTTCATATCACTTCATTCTTTATATGCTTTAACCCTACAAGGCTCAATTTTATTTAGTATGCGTCAAAAATATATAGGTTGTAATTAGTGATCAGAAGATAAGACAGGTGACACGCAAGCGCGCCCCATCATCGACTGTCCCAGATACGAGGGTATCCATGCAGTCCCGTCTGAGGACGACCCAACATCGTGCAGGCCTCAGCCGCTACGACAGCAACATACCAACCTCACGACAGCAGGGAAGTGGCCCAGGTAAGGTTTGGCAATCAGCATTACAAGGCTCATGTCGCCCCTTCGGACCAACCGGAATTGGTCAATGTTGGGGCTGAGAGCCCTCGATACTGGCCGACCTCGGTTTGGCGGCCAGAAGGCTTGTTTGCCTTCTGAGGACGGCACGAGGCCGTCCACAAGGCCCGCTCTCCCAACGGAGTTCACCCCTAGCCGATTCGCACATGCAGGCCAACTACGAAGATCTGCAGCCGCTTCCCATTTTTGCTAAGCCTCCTTATACTGCCGCTTGAAAGGCCCTATCCAGGACAACCTGGACAGCCCCTGTTTGCTCGGGCCATCACAGCCCTATGTGAGCACCGATGTCCGCCAGGGTAGTCCCGCCGTCCGGTCATGCACCACCAGTCAGTTAAGACAGACCTCCTCACACCACTTGGGAAAACTTCTCCCCGAATCGCACATGCGGAGAGCACTGCAACGTGTTCGTGCGATTTAAACAAAGTTCCCTTTTTGACAGTCCGAATTGGCTGTTTGGAATCAGCGCTTCTACCGTTGACCGGTAGATGGGGAGCACATTCTCCCCCGTTCTCTCCTTTCTACACCTACACCAACCATCTCTCCATCTCGCACTCACCGTCACACCATCTCACACTCGCCGTCGCACCATCTCTTCATCACACACTCACCTTCTAACCGTCTCACCACAACGCCGTTACACCGTAACGCTCTCTCCGTCTCATCATCAAACTCTCATCATCTCACCGTCTCACTCACCAAAGGAAGAGACCTCCTACGAGGCTCTACTGGGGCGTCAGGCTCAGACGCTTCGAGAATCCGTCGTCCACCACCAATCGGGTTAAGCGCCCAGTCAAGGAGATCCGTCATGATGACTGCGATTCCTTTCCTACTATAGTAGTCCAGGCACAAATCCCGCCGCGTTCGAAGGTGGTAGTTCGGCGGGAAGTAACGTTCCCTGACTGACCGCCACCGTGCGCACTCGAGCATCACATGCTTTACCGAGTTTGCGCTGGCCCCGCAAATACATGCAGGGTTCTTCTGAAAGAAGCGGTGCTGGTGAACTCCGAATGAACCGTGTCCGGTGAGGACCTGATTAACAAAGAAGTCTCCCTGCACTCTTCGAACCTACCCTTCGTGGAGCCATTCCAACGACACTGCCACTTATCTATCAGGCGTCTAAACAGAACGCCTCTTGCACATTTCACACTAAGCTTGACCGGAAGATCTACGTCTTCACGTGCAGTTTCCACCTTAGCAGAACCATCGACTTGTTCGTTAAAGTGATGACCCACATGGGCTCGGATCCAATGCATCGTGATTCCTATCCCGCCACTTTTAATCAGGTCCTTGGTCTCAGCAACCGTCTTGTGCCTAGGCTTCAGACAGTTAAGCGCTTGCAGCGCCGATCTGGAGTCAGAGTAGACATCCATCTCACTGAGCCCCGACTCCATAGCATCTCTGATGGCTTCCCTGATCGCTATGACCTCCGCCGTGAAGACAGAGCTATGGTCAGTTATCCGGAACTGGTCTTCCGAGACGATCTCTCCCCCAGAGACCCGGAGGAACGAAGGAAAACTAATAAAAATAAAAATAAAACCATATTTTACGGAAAAATCAACTTTTTAGCTCAATGTACCGTATGTGGAACATACATAAAAATATGATTTACTAATAAGTTTACCATTGTAATAATAAAAAAAAAAAAAAAAAAAAAAAAAAAACTTCCTCTGCAAAATATGCACTTCATTATAACACACAGTATTTTTTTCGAGTCAAAACTGTTCAATAACTATTCTTTTTTTTTTTTTTTTTTTTTTTTTTTTTTAATTCAGACAAATGACTAACGTATCACTTTCATTCAATTTTCACACTGAGTGCACTATAACAAAAACACGAACGACATCTTTAGGTAAAGTAAAGATTCGTATTACTTCGTTGCTAAATGTCAGTACCTTCTATCAAGATGTCAAGAGATGTCGCTACTAATAGTTTTATAGCTATAGGAACGATTAAAGTCGGTGTTCCACATATGGAACTGGGTGCCTTGTAGGGTTAAAGCTAATTTCTATTCGGAAATTGAAAAAATATCAATCAATGCAAATATATAACCTAAATAAATTTTTACTTTATTATTATTATTATTATTATTACTATTATTATTATTATTATTGTTTAAGGAAAGAAAGATGCATTGATATATATATAAAGTAATAAAATTTGCATTTGATAAGTTTACTTTTATGATGTATATGTTTTGTTTGACCTACATTTGTTTAAATAGGTAACTAATTATTTTTCATATAAATTTATATAAATTCAAATAAAAAAAGCTGTTTTCTGGAATAATATGGAATAAAAAATCATCTTTTTTTTCAATTTGTTAATTTTTTTCTTATAATAACCAAGACAAATAACTGCGTCGTACAGACACACAGAGAGCCCCACACAAATAGAAATTAAGGTAAACTTTTAGTTTATTTTATGAAAATTCAGTTTTAGAGAAAAGAAAGAAATAAGAGATTTTAGTTGACTTTTTTTAACAAAAACTAATTAAAGTTAAATGCTTTGTCATGTTTTTGTGTGTTTTTCATTTTAAATGAAAAGTGCTTTCTTAATTTTCACTTTCATGCTTTAATATTTAGTATAATTGCTTAAAACCAGAAAACACACCAAAGTTTAAAAAGCATCTCAAAGTTCAAGTTTTTTTTTTTTTTTTTTTTTTTTTACTTTCTGAATAGGTTTAAGCAAGTAAAGAGTACAAATTCTACTGCGAATAAAATTAGTCTGAAAACATTTTTCTTCTTATTAGAATTTCGAGATTTAATTTCTTTTACTAAAACGTATAAAAAACTTTTATAATGAGTGTTTTTATATAACGTTTCTAGCAAAATAAATTGTTGCTGATGATTTCCATTTTCCATTTTTTTTTTTTGTTTGCTTCTGAATCATACATTAATATTTATGTCAGTAAGATTTACATTTTATAAAATGACCCATTTTTTTTTTCTTTTTTCTGTTTGCAAATGCATAAATCTCAGCGGTACTCTATTCTTTTGTGCGTTTTATACTTTTAAAATACGATTTTTTTTTTTTTTTTTTTTAAGGTTTTAGCATTAAAAAATGCTGTTTGAAAATAGTAATGTCGAAAAAATAAAATACATGTGTAAAAAAAAAAAAAGATAGTTAAGAATTATTCAATACAAAAAATATTTATATTTTCTAATTTATAAAAGGCGGACAGATAAGCATTTTCTAAAAATAGTCAAATCGTGTTCTGGTCCTTCAAATCATGCAAATCCACCAAAACGGAAAGTTTGAAATTTTACCAATTCTGTCCTTTTTTCTTTTGAATGTAGAAGAAAGTAAAAAAAAATTACACTCAATAAGATAAAAATGTAGCGTGATAGCCGTGGCAAAAAAGAGACATAAGTTCAGTGACTCAAATTTATCATCGAATTACTGTAAATTGGGACACATTCGAAACGTAAAAATTTTAATTTACACAGGGAAAACTTTCATCTAATAAATAATAATAATGATAATAATACAGGTAATAAATTTAATAATCTTAGTAAAAAAAATATATAATATTTTGACTGACAGGAAAAGAGTAAAAATTGAAAATTAACTTTTGCTTCCTTCTTTTGGAATTCATATACATATATATATATATTAATTAATGCTATACAAAATATTTTTAAGAATAAGTTATAAATAATTAATTAGTCGTAAATTAAAAAATCGTCTCAGTGTCCAGTTTAGCATAAAATTAAACTTACTTGATGATAAAATGCAGTTACAACATTTTCAATTGTTATGAAATACCTAATTTGAATTTTGACGATATTTTTGTGTCAAAAATTACACTGGTCAACAGTGGTTCGGTAATAACGGTCAAATTATTATTTGTATTATTAATTCCAAGTTTTATTTAAATATCTGCAAGTAAAAATGTCCCAACACATCATGTTTTTCTTTTAGTGTATCAGAAAATGGCAATTTTTACGATTTTTTATCATTATCATAGGTAACCCTTCCTGCTTGCAACCCAGAGTCCTGGCAACTGAGAGTCCCGGCAACCATGTTTGTTCCATTATTTTGTTAAAATATCAGAAAATGGCAAATTTCACGACTTTTTTATGATTTTTACACAAAAGTATCCGAGCACTAGCCAATAATTCCGATGTCAAAAAAGTACATTTAATACTATTTTGTTAAATAAATCCTTGTCGAATCATGTTCTTAGACTAAGAACATGACTCGACAAGAATTTATTTAATAAAGCAGTATTAAGTGTACTTTTTTTAGACAGGGATTATTGCTAGAGCTCAGATACTTTTGCTGCCGACCGTATCACGCATGGTAACCTTTTGTGCTATAAACCCTGCCTCTTGGCGTTCTTATCTGCTGGCAACCCCTGTTTGGCAACCCTGTATTCGCACCTTATCTGTTTTTTTTTTTTTTTTTTTTTTTTTTTTTTCTGGTATTCTAGTTAACAGATATTTTTTGTTAAGTATGATTGTGTTGTTTTATAGTTAAAGTTTAATGTTGAAAATGGCAAGTTTTCAGTGTAGAACTTGTAAAACCGTACCCGATAAGTTTTGCTGTATTTGTGAACTATTCATATTAAAATCACAAGACAGACATTTGACACAAGATGTAAAAAAGCCTATTTTTTGTATTTTGGTTTTAAAATAACAAATAATAACAATTCAATCATTTAGTGTATTTTCCCTGTTTTTATGTTCTACATAGTCTACAATATGTATATTATCTCCATATTAACAGTATCCCATGCTAAATTAATAATATTGATAGTAATAATGCATAATAGCAGGAGACTTGGCGTTGGAATATTAAAACAGGAATAAACTACTACGTCAGAAACGCCAAAGAAAAATTATTGAGGTGCATACAGCTGTTTCGGTAGCCTAAAGCGTACCGTCTTCAGTGCAAAAGAAGGTGCAAAAGAAGTCTTCTTTTTGCACTGAAGACGGTACGCTTTAGGCTACCGAAACAGCTGTATGCACATCAATAATTTTTCTTTGGCGTTTCTGACGTAGTAGTTTATTCCTGTTTTAGTAATAATGCATGTCTTCTAAAGACTTTTGTACATTATTTTCAGTACAGATTAAATAATCATAACTAAATAATTACAAGATAAAAAGATCTTTTTATATACCATGTTTTTAAATTTTCTGTTCAATCATATAAACGCTACCGAAGGCAGCGGGAACCCGGAGCAATCGGATAAATTAAAAAAAAAAATCATTGCTCTCGTGTTTTGAGCTATTATAAAAGTTTCAAATGTCTAGCTAGTTGGGAAGTTAGTGAAAAATCGATTGCAATCTTTGTACTTGTAACGCTGCCGAAGGCAGCAGGAACCCGAAACATTTGGTTACAAATATTTTAAAAATGCATTTTCACCCTATTCTGAACTATTCTGAAAGTTTCAAATGTCTAGCTAGTCAGGAAGTTAGTTAAATAAATTATCTGTTGAATCATATAAACGCTGCTGAAGGCAGTAGGGACCTGAAACAGTTGACTAAAGCTATAAAAAAAAAATGTATTGTCACTGTATTCTGAGCTATCCTGAAAGTTTCAAATGTCTAGCTAGTCGAGAAGTTAGGGAAAAATCGATTGCAATCTTTGTACTGATAACGCTGCCGAAGGCAGCAGGAACCCGAAACATTTGGCTAAAGGTATTAAAAAAATGCATTTTAACCGTATTCTGAACTATTCTGAAAGTTTCAAATGCCTAGCTAGTCGGGAAGTTTGTTAAATAAATTTTCGTTCGAATCATATAAACGCTGCCGAAGGCAGTAGGGACCTGAAACAGTTGACTAAAAGTATAAAAAAAATGTATTGTCACTGTATTCTGAGCTATCCTGGAGTTTTCAAATGTCTAGCTAGTCGAGAAGTTAGTGAAAAATCGATTACAAGCTTTGTACTGGTAACGCTGCCGAAGGCAGCAGGAACCCGGAGTAGTTGGTTAAAAATATTTAAAAAATGCATTTTCACTGTGTTCTAAACTATTCTGAAAGTTTCCAATGTCTAGCTAGTCGGGAAGTTAGTTAAATAAATTTTCTGTTGAATCATATAAACGCTGCCGAAGGCAGTGGGAACCTGAAACAGTTGACTAAAAGTATTAAAAAAATGTATTGTCACCGTGTTTTGAGCTATCCTGAAAGTTTCAAATGTCTAGCTAGTCGGAAAGTTAGGAAGAAACCGATTGCAACCTTTGTACTGATAACGCTGCCGAAGGCAGCGGGAACCCGAAACAGTTTGCTAAAGTTATTAAAAATATGCATTTTAACCTTATTCTGAACTATTCTGAAAGTTTGAAATGTCTAGCTAGTCGGGAAGTTAGTTAAATAAATTCTCTGCCGAATCATATAAATGCTGCCGAAGGCAGCGGAACTTGAAGCAGTTGACTAAAATTATTAGAAAAATGTATTGTCACCGTGTTGTGAGCTGTCCTGAAAATTTCAAATATCTAGCTAGTCGGGAAGTTAGTTAAAAATCGATTGCAAGATTTGTCCCTGACAAACACACAAACACACAAGAATCGAAGTTAATAAAAACATGGTAAAAACTGAACGTATTACAGATTTTTCACTATTATTTTTAGTGCTAGAGGCCTATTTCAGTCGGTACAGCGTTGTCGAATTTTTATACGTCACTCTTAATAGTGCTAAGGGCCTATTTCAGTCGGTTTATTGAATGGGGATTTATTGAATAAAGTCCCCCCAAGGCACAAATTTGACATGAGTCCCCCCTCCTGGCCCAACTTTGACATGAGTCCCCCCCAAGGTACCCCTATTACAGTCGGTACAGCGTGGTCGAATTTTTATACATCACTCTTAATAGTGCTAAGGGCCTATTGCAGTCGGTTTATTGAATGGGGATTTATTGAATGAAGTCCCTCCAAGGCACAACTTTGACATGAGTCCCCCCCACAGGCCCAACTTTGACATGAGTCCCCCCCCAAGGTACCCCTATTTCAGTCGGTACATCGTTGTCGAATTTTTATACGTCACTCTTAATAGTGCTAAGGGCCTATTTCAGTCGGTTTATTGAATGGGGATTTATTGAATGAAGTCCCCCCAAGGCACAACTTTGACATGAGTCCCCCCCAAGGTACCCCTATTTCAGTCGGTACAGCGTTGTCGAATTTTTATACGTCACTCTTAATAATGCTAAGGGTCTATTTCAGTCGGTTTATTGAATGGGGATTTATTGAATGAAGTCCCCCCAAGGCACAACTTTGACATGAGTCCCCCCCAGGCCGAACCTTGACATGAGTCCCCCCCAAGGTACAACTTTGACATGAGTCCCCCCAAGGCCCAACTTTGACATGAGTCCCCCCCCCAGGCCCAACTTTGACATGAGTCCCCCCAAGGCCCAACTCTGACATGAGTCCCCCCCCCAGGCCCAACTTTGACATGAGTCCCCCCAAGGCCCAACTTTGACATGAGTACCCCCCAAGGTACAACTTTGACATGAGTCCCCCCCAAGGCACACCTTTGACATGAGTCCCTCTAAGGCACTCCCCCCCCCCTCATTGGGAAAAAGAGAAAAAACGTTGTTTTGCGGCTATAAGACAGTTTGGACTTCCAACGTTATTTGTTACAGTATCTGCAGCTGAAACACATTGGTTTGATTTAATGAAAACTTTATCATGGAATTTAGATCGTCACGAATTAACTAAAGAAGAATTTGTCGATATTAACAAGTTTAGCAGTAGGCCTCTGGCACTAAATTAAAATCTATCAATGTCAGATTTTCATGTTTTAAATAATGAAATAATGTCGTGTCTGTATAGTTTTTTATTTGTTTTAGGATTTATGTCAGCTGTTATTTAAAGAGATATTAGCCGTACGATAAATTTTATGTTTGTGTATTAATATGTAAATAATATATATTATTTAATTTTTTAAATTCTGCTCTACAGAATTAGTTGAAAAGTTATAGATAAACAGAATTAGTTCATTACTGTTACCCTCCATTTTTTTTTTTTTTTTTTTTTTTTTTTTTGTCGACTAGTGTTATCCTTTGAGGTATGTTTCATTCGGTAAACACAGCATTTCATTTGAATTCAAATAAATTAGTTCAAATGTATCAAGTTTAAAAAAATGAGACATTTTTTCAATTTCGCAGCTATTTTTAAACTTTTATTTATGTAAGTGCCCAATTCAATCGAAAATATGTCTGATAATTACAGTATAAAATAAACATTTATTGCAAAATGAGCATTAAAAATGTAAAAATTAAACCTGTTGTTCTGTCACCATTTGCTATACATTTCATTTGTGCCATTATGAAATACATAGTAAAATATACTCTATAACAAAAAAAATGTGACACACCAAGAAGGAGTAAGGCAAACTGAACACAAATTGACATACATACAGGTTTTGCGGGAATCAAGCACTAATTCATCATTATCGTCAATCCTACGTGTAACTCAGGGTGGCTCAGTTGGACTGTGCTCAGTTCCCGGATATCTCTTCCACTGAGGACATTTGGAGCATCATAAAAAAGATCCTACAACCAGCTCGGGGTTTTACCAATCTAACGCAACAATTGGACATATTTTCGCTCGATACTTCACAGGAGCATATCTGCCAACTCTATCAATTAATACCAAGCCGAATAACTGCGAACATAAGGGCCAAAAGTGGACCAACGCGTCATTGACTTGTGAGACCCTTTCTCTTGATTAAATCATTCAAAATTTCTGAGAATGTAATCAATTGTTTTTCTCCACATGTACATCATATCTATCAATTTTTGTCCCATTCGAATCACCCATTTCACCCCAACTACCAATTTTTGTCGCAACTTCTTGGTGCGTCGTTTTTTTTTTTTTTTTTGTCGTTGTTATAGAGTGGATATAAATAAAATAAAAATGCTTTTAGAATATTAGCGTAAGACCTTCCCTTACTAAATCACAAATTTAGCAAATATTTTAGAACTGACATTTTCTGTAATTGCACGTTGCTATAACGCAAAGACATAAAAGAAAAATATGAAGTTTTTCATTACGGGATAGCTTTTTAGAAATTATAAAATAAGTACATATATATACATATATATATATATATACATATATATATACATAGGAACAATTTAACAAATGAAATTAAATAAAAATCTCCTGTTGCTTTTCCTAATCTTTAAACTTTTATTTTAATTTCAAGTACATAAATATTTCTTTTAAAAGTTTCTTATTTAATAAAAACATTGTTTAGTTAAGCAGCTTTCAGCGCTAGCTTTCTCTGTTTTACGTTTTATTATAATAATCTTTGATTTTATATCATACACATATTCGCTTTTAAAATTTCTTATATATACATACTTGCCAATATACTAATTAATATTCCGTAGCACTATTAGCTCCGCTTTCTTTTTCACACCGGTATCTTTTTAGAGTATTTTTCCAGTTATTTAATCGAAATTGCATTTGGAGAATATTACTCTAAAAATTTATTGGTGCGAGAAAAAGGGCGGGACTAACAAGACTACGGAATATTAAATAGGATGTTGGCAAGTATGTATATATAAATAAATATATATATATATATATAACTGAGGAGTATTTGTTTAGAAATTGCTATTACTTCTTGGTGTTAGAATATTTTCTTTTTTATTTATCACAGGTAGCTTGACCATATTCTATGACACTTCTGTGGGTATTCTAGAACTGAAGACCTCTATAGGTATCCTCAAAATTCCAGAATAGTTCATTATTACATTCGGTGTTCTATGTTTAAAAAAAACTGTAACATGAAAGTTATTACAGACTAATTTGTATACTAAAATACTTTATCATAAAATTTAATTATAAGATTTTTATGATATGTTAAAAACACATATTATAGAAATAAAACATGTTATAACATATTTTCAGAAAATTTTAAAGAATTATTGTCATTTAATTCGAATAATCAATTATCACCTTTTTTTATGAACAGAATAAAATATTTAGTTTTAGAATATCTCTGGTATATATAATTTTATGAAAAAAATGTTAATTAATTAAAATGCAATTTTACGCCTTTTCATTTATTTCACGGTGCAAAATAAAGTAATTAATAAACCGTAAGATTTTTATTAAATTCTTTTTTTTTTTTATCCTTAAAATAGAAATATTTTTTCGAGAAAATTATGGAAATATAATTAGATTTATTTTTGTTTTATATTTCACTTTAAATTGCTGAATTAGAAGCTTCACTATTTTAGAAAAAAAAGAAAGTTTTAACAGAATAAGTTTGCTTGATTAATTTTTTTAACGAAATTAATTAGATTTTAAATATTAAGTTCAAAAGTAACTCGATTACCTTTTAAATTTTTATTCTATATAAATGCTCTTTCTAAAACTGTAAAAGAAAATAAAATTTAGGCTATAAATAAAGTCGTGTTCTATAAATTTCTGCACTTTCTTTTTATTTTCTTTTATTAAGATTTTGATTTAATATATGTTTAAGAAGTCAGCCTGTTATAAATATAATTAATTGCAGTTCGCATTTTAAATGTCATACGAGCTGAATTCATAAAATTTGTTAACTATTTCATAATCGTGATAAATATGACAAAATATAAATTAAACTCCAGTTTTGTTTAAGAAAACTACTATGCTATTTCTATGAAATATTTATCTTCTATACTCTTCTATATAACAGCGCAATTTAGCCGTAAAAACGCACAAAAATTTTCTAAAGATACCTTCTCAATATAAATACTTTATATACTTTATATAAGTCATTTGGTGTAATTTTAAATAATAAATGGTAATACACAGGCTAATTATAATTAAAGTTACGATTTAAAAACGTTATAATTTTAAAATTACCCATCAGAGCGATTTGATATTTTACCAGAGCAATCGTGAGGCAATGAAATTTTGTTTGGCAAAAGAAAAAAAAAGTTCCAAAATGTGTCGTTAATTATCCGTAAAGTACTTGTTTCAGGAAGCTCCTCTTTTTCTCTTTTCACTATGACTGTTTCTATTGTAAACACGTATTCTTGTCCTTTTGCTGAAAAAAAAATGTAGTATATACTTGTTTCCTGCTATTCCATTGGGTTCCTAACAACATTCCTCTGTTTAATGTGTCCATTTAGGCGTTTACCATGACAACGCCATCTCTAGGAATGTGTTGGAACTACTTTTTTCCTCCCTAAAACAAAATTTAATTCCCTCTTGATTGCTCTGTTAAAAATCGCTCTGATCGGTAGTTTTAAAATTATAGCGTTTTGAAATCGTAACTTTAATTATAATCACGCTGTAAAATCATGTGAAAAATCACAGAAAGTGACTAATAGTAGCACCATCTCTCAACCGATGCACACTCAAACATAGTCAGAACAATCTTCAATATTATCCATATTGCATAGCTACCATCATTACTAATTTTAAAATCATATTTAGCCATCATAATTTTTTTAAAGGAATCTTTCACATGTATTTTTGATGAATACATAAAATTAAATTAGTTGAAAACAGTTATAAAAACTTTCCGGTGTGAAGTCTCTATTGAAAATAATACTCCATTGGCACTTGTGTTATTCAGTGTTGCTAGATCTGTCGATTTTTTTATTCAATAATCACCAATAATTTTCAAAAGTGATATTTGATATATATATATATATATATATAATAGACTATCAATCATGGAAGTAATTAGATAAAAGTTACATTTAGAAAATGTTGGTGGTCATTGAATAAAAATTCCGCCAATTCTAGCAACTTTTAAATCTGAACTCTTAATATTACTTATTAAATCTGATGCCTCTACATAACCATACCAGTAGAGATGTAGAATTTCCGTATACGGAGAAAATGGTAGTATAGCATTGTTACTATCTGGCCGTTATGAATCTAAATAAATTAATATATATATGTATATTTTCCTAATGACCCTTATGAATTATATATTTTGTGTAATTAAAATCTAAATCTTCTAATAGTTTAGAATTAGTACTAAGTACACATGTACTAAGCAAACAAATAATATATTTTAATATATTTTGTATGTAAACTCTAATGAATTTGATTAATACTATTTCATTAAATGGGGAAAAATTCTTCCCAGCAGCATCAACTGTTGTGTGATATACGTCAAAATTTAATTTTTCCACATTTACGTCAGCGACCAACCAGAGCATTTTAATTATTGTAGCATTAAATAAATTTGTAGATGAGAAAAGTTCTGTTTTTAATATTTAAAAAAATATATGTATAGATATTTATTTTTTATTTATTGGAACTTTTTTATTGAAATTGGATTTTGTCTGGGTACTCCGTGGCCGAGTGGTTATATCACCACACTGCTAATCGCCTTCGAGCGTAGGAGAGCGGGATCGATTCCCGTGCTGGCCCAGGGTGTTTTTCCAATTCTTTGTACTGAAATTCTGTCATGTGCTATCTGTCTTTATCTGCCGAAGATTTACAAGCGGTCTTCGAGAGTCAAGCATACAAATCTGATGCATATGTTCTCAATAAATGCCAATGTCTCAATAAATAAATGAATTTTGTCTTCGTGTCACGCTGAAAAACAAGTCACCTCCACTTTAAAGTAAATGTAATGTGTTCCTTTCGTTCATCGTTGGTAACGTGATGATCGTGAGTGTGATCCTTGAACGTCAGAAGTGTTAATTTTTCCAAATAATTAATAGAAAAGTTTTGAATTGGTAAAAGAAAAATTTTCACTGTCTACACAGTTTCCTAAGAATTTTTGAAGATTTTTTTTTTTTTTAGAAGCTTTCTTTTAGTTACTGAAAAGCATAAAATAAAAAATTAAGTAAATAAATATATATTTTTTTTTTTCAGAAGGTTTTCTATTAAATTGGATTTTTGTGATCGTGCGTTAGTGTAACGCTAAAAATCCAGGCGCTTCTTGTTTAATGTAAAAGTAAACAAGCTTTTTCGATAGAGAAGCCCTTTCGATTAGCTCAGTGTGATAGAGACTCACTTTGATACAGCAGTGTCCGTAGGTTCGATCCTCGAACGGCTGATGTGTTATTATTTGGCAGATAATTAACAGGTAAGATTTCAATTGATAAAAGAAAATCTTCCATAATCTACGAAGAATTCTAAAAAAATTATCTTTTTTCAAGACACATTTTCACAGTTGTCAGGTATAGCAAAGTGCTACAATTGAAACTCGCACTTTGCGGGTGAAACGTGAATGTGCTCTTTTAGGATTCAAGTCGACTAGTAGAGTTAGTTCTCATCCTAAATTGAAATTGTAATTCACGATATGCAAAAATTTTGGAAAGTGAGATAGATAAAAGGAGAAGGAAGATTGTTTTCGAGGTTAATGGTAGGGAGGTTAGCGGCTAGAGTTAGTTGGAAGGACAATAAGTTAGTGAGTTGAATGTAAGTCGAGTAGATAGCGGTGTCAGGGAATCCTCCTGCTATCGAAAGGTTACTGAGCCGCGAGGGTGATTGAAGTTGAATGTAGTAGTTAAAATTATGGTGGTTAATGATTTAAAGTTAAAGTAGTTAGCATGGCTGCCCATCTTAAGTTACAAAGATACTAAATATAAAGTCCAACGCCCGCTTTTTTGTTTAAGCTCAAATAAAAGCTCCATTGATTTTATAAATCTAACTTTGTGTTATTTCATAACTTCATTAAGTAATTAAGTAAGTTTCAGCTTCAAGATAAACTTAAGTTAAATAAGGATGGCGACGACATTAAGGTCGCTACACAGTTACTAATACGCACAAAATAAAAATTTAAGCAAAAGAAATTAAAGCTATAAACTTTTTAATGTTGAGCCATAAAAAGCATAAAATAACAATTTATTCTTCAAAAACATACTACAAAAAAGGTAAAAAGTTTCAGCAATTCGAAAATTTTAAAGAAAAATGTAGCTATTTCACTTTTTGAAGAGATTTTTTTTTTTTTTTTTTTTTTTTTTTTTTTTTAATATATATATATATTCAAAATATTTTAAAAAACATTCGAAAACAATATTCTTAGCCATTAATTTTTGTATAAGCATTTGTTAGAATTTTGGGTTTTCTAGCATGTTCTGTGACATTTCTTGACTCTTATTTAACTTTTGGTTAGAGCGTCATGTTGATAACGCGATGGTCGTGGGTTTTATCTTTCAAAGGCCGACGTGTTAATTTTTACAAATAATTAATAGAAGAACGTCAATTGATAAAGAAAATCTTTCAATGTCCACACAATACCAAAAAATTTTTGATTAATTCTTTTAGAACCTTTTTTTTTTTTTTTTTTTTTTTTTTTTTTTTTTTTTACTAAAATGCATAAAATAAAAATTTAAGTAAAAAAAGCATTTTTTAACATTAGAAGTTTTTTATTGTGGAGTCCTAAAAAGCACAAAATAAAAGTTTATCCTTGTAAATACGTGTTATAAAGAAATATAAGTTTCAAGAATAAGAAAAATATTGAGTAATATATATATATTTCACTTTTTCAAGAGAGGAAAATTTTTAAATGCTCAATATATTTTAAAAAGCTTTGAAGACCTTTTAAATTTATGGCTTAACGAACACTGATACAAAAACTAATAACTAAGAACATTGGTCTCGAATGCTTTTTTAATGCTTTTTTCTGCGCATGCACTACTTAAAAAAATAACGATTTTTTTTTCCAATTTTTATTTATTTATTTTTTTTAATTAATAATGAAATCCGAAATTGAAAACAAACGTTACTTCCCCATCCTTGTTTTACCTGTCAAACGTTTGTACTTTTCTGTATTGAATTAAACTTTAAAATAACAATTTATTAGATACAAGTTTCTTACTTTATGCGATGTGTTTTCTATATTCTTACCATTAAAAAAATTAAATTATAAAATGTTTTGTTTTTAATTATTTTTAAATTCATAGTTATTAGATAAATCAATAATTACAACTTTTTTTTTTTTTTTTTTTTTTTTTTTTATATTTCGATTTTGAACTCAAAGTACAATAATACGAAGCCATTTTTATAAGAATTTAAGAATTTAAATAAAATCCATTGTTATCCATATCACGCGCATAGGAAAATTACCGTTCATAAAATAATTCGTGTAAATGATGCTGAGAAGTCTTTTAAAATACTTATGACTCTCTTTCGAAAATTCTTTTTTTTTAAAGAAAAAATACTTATAACAATTTCAATCCTTATAAACGATTACCATAACTACTTTTTTTTTTTTTTTTTTTAATGTTTCTTGTCATTAAGTTGTACGTACTTAAATGCACAAAAAATAAAACTTTTTTTTGTCTTATTTAATTTTTCTATGATATAATTGTTAAATATATTTTCTTTCGTGTTCTTAAATATAATAAGCATTTGGAATTACTGAAGTGTATTTAAAAACTATGTGTGGTATTTTTCCAGTTATTTTAGTTTTAACTGCATTTTAAGCCAAGAGTAAAATGCAAGTGTGCCAAAAGTAAAATGCAAGTCTACAGAAAGCCGAAAGTAAAATGGTGTATTTTTAACATAATGTTTATTTCTCTTTTAAAGATAAAACATTAATAATTAAAAGTAGAATAAATGAATGATAATTATCTATGAAGGTTTTATTTTCGTTAGTGAAAGTTACATTTTCTAAAATTAGTGATTTTGATGTAATTTTATGAAAAATTACAGTTTTATTAATACAAATATTTGTTATTGTACAAATTTTATTTTAACCACAATAACTTATTTTTAACATAAATATTATAATATTTTATTTTTAACCACAATAATTTATTTAACCACAAAAAAAGAAAATGACGAAATTGAATATACGCACAAATCCATAAGAAAATTTTCATTCTTTTCATTTTTTTTTTTTTTTTTTTTTTTTTTTCATTTTTCACTAAACATTGTAAAAACATTTCAGAATATTCCTTGGAAATTTAGGACAATTAGTTATCTATGGTTTAACCGTAATGTTTCTCGAATATACACGTAATCATTGAATAAACCGTAATGTTTCTCGAATATACACGTAATCATCGAATATATTATTTAAAATACTGCTAAATATTTAAACTCACGAAGGTTTTAAGTAGAAAATGTGATATTATTAAGAATCTGTTCCTAACTCTTAATACCTAGAACAATTTAAGATATATAAAAGTTTTTCTATTTGTTCTATCATTTGTTTTTCTAGAATAAATGTAAAATATTTAACTTTTTCCTAAAATTTAAGAATTTACTCTCTTCTCTTACACAGAAATATTACTGTAATAATTAAGTTATATAAATACAAGCAGTCTTTATATATATACAAGCAGTCTTGATATATATTAATATTTATGAAAAGTACTGAAGATTTTAAATTACAATTATTAATTCTCTTTTAAAAAGTAGGAAAACAAAATTAGTTTTGACTTTAAAACTCAACACTGAGAAAAAATTCTGTAACTGGTTTCTAGAATCTAAACTGTGGCTCTAGAAAAAAAAATGCTCCATGTCATCCTTCTAGTTCCCTTTGAAAGCGAGTTCTAGAAATCCTTATAAGAATTCTAGAGCGCTTCCCTATATTATAGAGGTCAAAATTATTTAAAAATCTCTGCAAATAAATGCGAAGACAAGAGGTGAGTTTTAGCAACGATAATCTTGGTTCATGATCCAATTCTAGAAAATCAAGCAAGGATTTCTCGTAATACAAAAGATTCAGAATATTCATAATATTGTTTCCCCATCTAGAAATGTATAACTAGAAATTCTCGATGATTTCGTCTATTCAGCTTTTTGGCGTACCTTAAACGCATAGCTCAGACATCTCTATTTCTAGTTAAAGGATTTAAAAATGACCACTTTTCATTCTAGATGAAAGCGGTATATATATATATATATTTTTTCTTTTTCAGTGAAGACTTTAATCTTTGACACTCTTCCTTATATTCCCCTAATAAAGCAATATTTCGTCCAATGTAATAATAGCTCTATGGATAAAAGTTAATATGTTATTATACATTAGTTTCCACATTACAAAAATAAATAAATAAATAAATAAATAAAATAAGGATGTATCTTTTAACCATACTAACATATGCGCATGAGAACTACTTCGATATTGAAATTTAATTATGTAACAAAAGTTTTTTAATCTATAGCCATCGAACGGTCCATTAACATTATACCAAGTTTTCCTGAAACCACGATATCTGTACTCAAAGTATAATACGCATGTGACAGGATCATTTTTAATAAGTTCAGACCTTTTCTCGTGTATAAACAATTTGTTATCATTAAATTCATCCAGAGTCAATTTGTGACGATCAACATTCCAAGAGAGAGTTTTCATCAAATCGCACCAATGGGTTTCACTGCTGATACTGTCCCGAAAAGTGTCGGAAGTCCAAGTTGTCTTATATCTGCGAACACACGATGTATCTCTTTTCCCAATGAGGTGGTGTATTTTAACTTCTGATAAGAATTTATAACCTTCTTTGTGAGTTATTAACTTGTTCACATAACCACACCTTAAAAAAGTGCCCTATTTGCTGCTAGAAATTTTCTGTAATTTGAGAAAATACGCCTAATTTACGAAAAAATTACGTTGTCAAAACGTATTTTCTCAAATTACAGAGAATTTCTGGCAGAAAATAGGACATATTTTTTACAGTGCATCACTGAGAAGATTTTCGGCACTAAGACATGCTTCGAGTGTTTTTCTTCTTTTACGAATAGATATGTTCACCGCAGACTTAGCTCGCAAATGATTGTATTTACGGTACGCATATAACAAGTGATCAGGTCGACCTGCCTCCTATCGCTTTGTCTTATCTAGGAATTAGCAATTTTCATAAAAGTTGAGTTTGCTGGAAAATATCGAATTTTACAACAATATATAGTAGGAAATGACAGTTCTTCAGAAAACTGATTATTTAAAAAGGAAATAGGTATGTTGCTTTCTCCAGGAGCCAAACGTACACCGGTTGCGTTTGCAAAACAATCTACTAACATATGTGAGGCAATCAGATTTACTTCAAGTTCGTCATTTTCATCTATATCTTCATTGTCATCGGAATCAAAGTCTATCATCATAGAATTTATGTTAAATTTCTTTCCTGGAAACTTACGGTTCCAAGCCATACGGAAAGGAATATCGAGTATTTTATAAATTTCTTGCTGAATGAGAAATCCTACCGCTTTCAACACTTTTTTTTGGATTAATGATTTCGTACGTATAATCGGATTTAAACATCAAACGCTTCTTTAATTTAAGATGAAGGGTGTAAGTGTCATCAAAATTACGTGGAAGTTTATTTATTGTAGAATCTAAGCTAATAGGAATGTTCACGACAGATCCTTGCATTTTATATTGGCATCCATGAACGGGATAGATCTTCATAAACGGTAAACGGGGGAAAACTAATCGTTTTTCAAGTAGAGTCAAATTTTTTAAATAATCAGGCAGTGGAGGATTTAAGGGGGGGGGGAGGTGCTAGGGGGATAAAGCCCCGCCACAAAAGTATTAACATTCCCAATTGAATGTTACAATCGTAAATTTTTCATTGATTTGGAATAACATCTTGAAAACTCCTACCCCCCCCCCCCCTAAAAAAAAGTTAAGTTCTAGATCCATCACTGTAATCAGGGAGTTCTGGAAATTCAAATACGTTACTCACGGCGAATTCGGAAACTTTTAATTTTTTCAATGCATCAAAAGACGTTCGACAAAATTGTCCTTTTCCATTGTTATCTTTGTTAAAAGTCAATTTTAAGAATTCATCAGTTGCACCTTTCGTACGTAAATCGTCTTTAGAACTTTTAAACCACAATCGATCACAACAATAACATTCCTGAATCAGTCCATCTGAAACAGCTTCAAGGAATTTAGCAGCAATCTTTTGAAACTTTGGACTCAGTAGTGTCGTATGCAAACCAAAATCACGATTCAATCGTTTATTTTCATATATTGAAGATTCTAACGCCTTTCGCTTTCGGTATTGTCTCTTCGATTCGGCTTTCTTAGCACGAAATGCAGGATCTTCTCGTTGAGCTTGCTTAATTTGAAGATTTTTACCAGCGATTTCCGAAGGTCACGTTTATTTGATTGTTTATTAATAGATCTTTAAACATCTTCACCAAGCTTCCCACTGTATTTTAAAATATAATACAGAACAGTACTTTCTGAAATAGTTAAAATTTCTGCAATTTCTTTTTCCGAGATAACATTCAAAGAATTATAACGAGAGACAATCGATTTTTGTTTTCGTCATTCAGTTCATCATTACCTTCAGGCTGATCATATATACATCCTCGTAAAATAGCATTTTTTTCTGCTTCGATTATTGTATTTTCGATTCAGAATTCTCAGCGGAAAAATCACCAATGTTATTCAGTTCATCATTACCTTCAGGTTGATCATATACATCCTCGTAAAATAGCATTTTTTTCCGCTTCGGTTGTTGTGTTTTCGATTCAGAATTCTCAGTGGAAAACGGAGCATGATGTTTATTATCAGATGATGCAGAAGTTTCTTCGCCAAGCACTTCCTTCCAGTATTTTTTTATTTGACAAAAGGCATTACTTATAAGAATACTCAATTATTGAGCAATGTCTCTCACCGACAAATCATTAGAAGAAGAATAAAGAGAGATAACACTTTGTCGTATATTGTCTGACTGGTACCATAAAAATCCGTTCATTAAGACTAATAGTCCTCTATCCTAAAAAAGGAATTTGCTAATTTTAAAGTAATTTGTAAATAAATTAATATAATTTATCAGAAAAAAAAAAAGCTGTGTTATTTAAACGACTTATGCACAGCTTTAGTACAGTACCCTCTCACTGACACTAAAATTTTTGTTTCATTTTGGCGATAAATTAAAACGGCTATCACCGTCATGTTATTGAGACCTTTGCGAGGAACGACCGAGCTGCTTTGGTGCCAAATTTTAAATTTCGCAAGGGAAGGCTGCTACAATTGTTCCAAAATATAATTATTTTCTCTGTTTTATAACGTATATGTATTTCCCTGTTAACAATAGAGATAAGTGATTCCCTGTTAACAATATATGATTGGAATATCGTCCTAGATTTAACATTTTGTGAAAATTCAATGCAGAAAAAACTAATAACTAATATATTTTTGAAGCAGTTGAATATTGAAGGAAAGTTACAGGTTTACTATAGAACCCTCGTAGCGACTTATATGGCAATAGAAATTATGTTTTTCGAGCATTGAAGAAACTTATGTTCCAATAAGTGCACAAACAATTATGCAAATTTATATATATGTGTGTGTGTATGAGCGAAAATTGAGAAATTGTACTTATTAACAATAATAATCTATTCTCTATCTTTATCATCATGTTATAGTAAGCTTCAACTAAGATCTCTCTCTCTCTCTCTCTCTCTCTCTATATATATATATATATATATATATATATATATATATATTTAATAATATACTGTGAGTAATAATTAAGTTCCCGTGCAAAGAACGGGCACAACAACTAGTGTTAAATAAGTTTAATGAGGCATTTATACACACAGTTCATTTTTCATATTACAGTAACTCATGGAAAAACTCAATTTAAGATCACTCTTTAAATTTATGGATGGTGTAAAATTTTTAACGTAAAACTATGTAAATTAATTTTATCTGTTTATCTCCCAAAGGAAATAAATAAATTACAGTACGTGAGTGAAAAATATTTATCATGATTATGCGTTTAATGAACACTAGAAGCATTAACAATATTTTAATGTCAAATTCAAGATTAAATTTAATTAAAATTTTACTCATATATCGCTATTCCAAAATTAAACACGGTTTAAATTTATGGGTGTTATGAAAATTTAAATGCAAAACTATGTAAACTAATTTTATCCATTTATCTCTAAAATAAATAAATAAATTACAGTAGGTGTGAAAAATGTTTATTATGATTATAAGTTTAATGAATAGTGATAGTATTATGTAATAGTATTTGAAATACAAAGTACAAAATTATAAATTAAATTTTTACTCGTATATTGCTATTGCAAACTCGGTAACATATGGGAATTTTTTTTCTCTTTTAATATTATTTATCAAGAAATTAATCCCGGTAATTTAGTTTTCGCTTTGGTGTAGTAATTTATAATTGTATCAAAATTATTATATTATATTATTTATTTATTTATTTTGTAATACAATTATCATAGTTGGCAACCTTTTAATTTATTCAGAAGCATTTTTAGCTCGCCTTTATTTCGCGCCATTTTATTTATAAAAAGAAAAATATTTTCTGCAATATATAACTGTAATAAAATAAAATAAAATAAAATTACTCTTTAAAAAAAGTGGTATGAAATACAGGTGGGCATTAAAATGCTTCGGAAAAAGTAAAAAATTTGGCAACTCTGTAACTATCTATCATTAAACATAAATTTTGCCTTGAGTTATCTTTACTGAACCTTTTTTTTTTTTTTTTTTTTTTTTTTAATGGAATAAGGAATAATGATGTTAATGATTAATTTTCGTATAAATACATTGAGAAATTAGAATAATTTATACAATTAAATTATAATATTATAAAGCAATTTGATAGAATTATCCATAGAAATCCATATATATATATATTATAAACTCTTATTAGTTAGGTAAAATTACATCATATTATAAAATTCTAAATTGAAATTTTTATTATACACCCTTTACGAATTCAAAACTTTCTTGTATTATTTATAAATCCGTATTAATTCATAAAAATTATATCATAATATAAAATTCTAAAATGAAATTTTAATTATATACCCATTACGAATTTACTGCTTTCTTATATTTATATAATTCACAATGGCTTAACTCATTTATAATTTAAAATTGGAATTTATATGTATCGATTAAAAAAAAATTAATATCAATCTATTTTATGTTTTGTTTAATTTTACATAATATTAGGAAGTGATATTCATCTAATAAGTACATTTTTTTTTATTTTTATAATCGATAGAAAATTAATATTTTAGAAGTTGTTAAACTATTTCTATTTTTTCTATCTAGATTTATGACAAAGAATATAAAAATGAACTAATTTAAAATTCAGCCTTCAACTTGAAAGCAAGTTAATTAAATAGAGTTCTCGTTAAATGAGTAAAAATACATAATCAATATTAAATTACTATTTTAATAAAACTTTTATGCCTTCTTTTATTTGTGCTAGTTGGGTTCGTGGTCGATATTAATTTAACAGCTTCAGAAAATTTATTGGGTTAAACATTAAGTAGTTTTTTTTTTTTTTTAGTTAATATAATAAAGTATTCTAACATAAAAATGTATTATTTATTTATTTATTTATTTATTTATTTTTTTTACATTTGAAATTATTAATTATAAACATATAAATCATTGTCAATATTTATTACGTAGTCTTAATACAATAAAATTTAAAAAAAAAAAAAATGTTTTGACGTTCAATATGTGTTAGTATATTTTATATTAAAAAAAAAAAAAAAGAAAGAAAGAAAAGAAAAAAGAAAAAGTTGTAAAGAACAATTTTCAAATCATTATAAATGTTTAATAATGTCAACCTAAAGAGAGAAAGCAGTTTTTTAGTATTATACTGTTTTAACTATTTTATAAAATATGTGTATATATATATATAATATATATTCTATTTACAAGCTTACTTACTATAAAATTAAAATTATCATGGCCAATTTTAATACAATTAAGTTACAATATGAGAGTTGACAGTTTATTCCGGAAAATTTTTAGACCCACCTATATTTCATACCATAATATTTTTAGAATAATTTTCTTCAGTATACCTATTATAAAATTTGAAAAAAAAAAATGGTATTTAAAAAAAAAGAGGTTGAATTATCAACGCTCTGGAATAAATTAACAAAGTTGGCAACGTTGAAGTATATAATAATGTCTGTAAAATATTTATAACTTTTTCTGGTAGTGATAAGAAAATAAAAATAAGTCTGTTTTGCTGTTAAAAATACATAAATAATCGATTGCAATTTGTCTAAGAAAACGTTATAAAGTACATTTTCTAATTTATTGTGAAAATTTCTTAATGAAAACGTGAAGAAAGTAACTATTTTATGCATTATAAGTTTTAAACTATAGCATTATAAACAATATTTTAAAATTTAAGGTTATTAAAATTCATTCAACAGCTCGAAAACACATGCAAATTGATAAACAGATAATTAAAGTTTAATGGAAGTGAGAATATTTTCAGAAGGTATTATGAAGCATTCAATAAGAAAATTGTTTAACATTTCATTCAACTGCTTGTAAAATGAGAATTGGAAGGGTGAACTGTAGATTTCAAAATCGATAAGCAATAACCTACACACTCTTTGAAATTTTTTTTTTACAAAACTGAAACCTAGTACACGCGCAAGTCTTCTCTTAACCAGAAATGCAAATGGTAGTGACATATAGAATAAATGTTAATTCAATACATTAGCGGGAAATAGAAATTGCCTTTTACTGGCAAATCCCATTATAAGTAAATATTTACAGAAACCTAAAAATATAGTATTTTACAATATATCAAATTTTGTATTCGTTCTTCTCAATACACATTTTTACGTTTCAAAAAATTAAAATAAGAAAGAAAAATCATGTTGTTCACAGAGATTATAAACCCTTTTCAACTATTAAATCTTCAATGTACATTACCTATGTTATGGCCTTTTTATTTTAATTTTTTTTTTTTTAAATACTAAAATAAAAAATAAGAAACTCCAAAAAAAAAAGTATACTTTTTCCTTTATTTTAAAAATAAAACACATGCAGTATTGCTTCTGTGAAGTCCTCAGGTAGTTATCGCCCCTGTAATATACTGCTTAAACATAATTAATTGACATTTTATTTAGGAATTTTGGTAAGAAATCTAACAAAATCAACTTCATACCTTTATTTATAATAGAAAACATTAAAAAGGTTGGATTTTTGTAGCTATGTATAACAGTTTGAATAATCACAATTTCTAGACCCCGTTTTGTATTCCGTTTTATATCCGCACAATATTTTACATTAAAAAATACCTCACAATTCTGAAAATTTGCATCGAAATATTTATTCATCTGTACATCAGACGTCTTAATTCTAAAATTTTGAAGTTCTATCTTTATTAGTTTCGGAGATATGATAGTCAGAAAATTCCCCACATACATATGTACACAAATACATACACACACACACTGACCAATTGAAAAAACACTTTTTTGGACCCAGGAAACGTTAAAACTTATAAATCAATTGAAAGCTGGGCATCGAATTTTTGGACCGAATACAATACTTCCATTACCTACGGTAGTTGGATAATGGAAGTAAAATAGGTACGTCTTTATAATGCATATATATATATATATATATATATATATATATATATATATATATATAATTATGAAGAAAATGGTATTATCTTTTAGAATTTTTTATGCGAATGAAGTTATTTTACTTTTTTAGAAAACGACAATTTCATTATGTACCTTGTAACGTATCTGTGACAACCAAATACCAAATATATTGTATTGAAAATAAAATTACATTCATAGCATTTTCTACACGCCCTGCTCATTGTTTGAAAGGTATTGGATGTTACCTGTAATTCTTCAGACAATACTTTCCGTTAGATAGAAGCCTGTATAACCATTATTAAAAGAATATATATATATATATATATATATATTTTTTTTTTTTTTTTTTTTTTTTTTTTTTTTTTTTGTGAGTGTAACTGTTACAATTTGTTTTTGTCCAATTTCTCTATTTTGCAACAATTATGAATTAAAAATTAAATAATATTAATTTATATTTCCTTTAGCTAAAATAATATAGTTTGATTTTGAGTTTAAGTTAGGGTACTATAACAAAAGTTTACAAGAATTCTGTATTCTTCTGACAGCAGTTAGAGTCGGTAACAAAAGTGTCCGATCTCTAGCAAAAATTCCTATGTAAAAAAAGTACACTTCATACAGTTCTGTAAAATAAACCCTTATCGAATCATGTTCTCAGACTAAGAAGAGGATTCGACAAGGATTTATTTAACAAAACCGTATGAAGTGTACTTTTTTACATATGAATTTTTGCTAGTGTTCGGACACTTTTGTTACCGTCTGTACATCCTTATAATAAAAGTATTTACTGTATTTATACACAAAAAGTCGACAATTTGATAGTGTAAAAATCATTGGACTTAACATATATTTAAAATAATTTAAATTTTTCTCAAAAATTTATATTCTATAAAGACACAATTTATCGAATCATGCAAATTCAATTTTTTACATCTGTTAACTAATGTAAAATCCTTTTAAACTATTCAACTTAAATTACAACGTCTGGGAATTTTCATTAAAATAATTTCAACTTCTGCTTATTCACAAGAGAAATTGTTAAAACATTCTCGCATGAATAGTTTAAAAATTTCGAAAACAAATAAAAATCACTATAATTTGCTGCTAAAATAGTCTGAAAGTAAGAAAGGTATGGAAATCTTTTGGGGACAAATTCCTGAAAATGCTTAAAACTTTGGAAAATCAAATATTTTGAAGTGAAATAAATCTTAATGAGCTTCTTTTTAGTAATTTACTTTAATGAGTCACTACTACAACATTTCCGGTGATATTAAGATGATCCCAATTAACACCTTCATTAATTAAAATTTTTCTTTATTATTATTCTTTGAATGTCAAATAAAAGTTGTTGAATTTTAAAGATTTAAGTGTACTAATTTCATACCCAAGTATTTCATATAATTATGTTAAAGTTTATTCCTGTATATCATAAAAGTATATCTGGTTATGTTTCACGTAATAAATATAACAGTTTCATGTATAAGCATATTTATTAACAGTTTTCATAAAGCTGAGCATAAACGTTAAATTTAGTTCGTCTACTGTTCAACTGTTTGCTCGCGTTATCATATTCATAAATACTTTTTAATGTCTTAAACATATATTATCCACCGTTTTCTATTTGAAATCACCTAATATACGCATATACATTTTTTAAATAACTCCCAGAAGAATTTGGATGTATTACGGCTTATTTAAATATTTTTATGCTGCATAGAGTATAAAATATTGACGTGAATTATGCAAATGTACTTAAATATGTTTCTTGTGAAACATAGTGTGATAAGTTCCGATGATTGTTTAACAAGGATACACAAAATTATTGAAATTAAAACAGCTCAAATTCATTATTAAATAGTATTATGCATGCTATAATAATCAATCCATTCAATATGAGCCATATAGCAATGATCTTCCTACATCGCTCCCTGGGATATCCTGGTCCTCCCAGATTCTTCCAGGAGGATGAACGTACAAGTTTAGGAAATCTGAGGGGAAATCTGATTTGATATTTCTAGGCATTATTTGACAGAGGTACTTTTCTCAGGAATTACGACGGTTCAACGAAATCACGATGTTCCTACTGAGGCCGCTACGGCGAACATTTTTGTTCCTACGGAATATGCTGGGAGTAATATGGGAAATTTGGGACTTAGATTGGAATCTCCTACGGAAGAATATTTCCTATATGGGGAATTTCAAAAACAGAGTAAATATTTGCAAACCTGTTAATTGAGAGGTCTCAACAAGTATAAAGCTTGGGTTTCAAAAAATCTTACGTTAATATTTTATTGAAAATGAATCGAGTGAGAACGTGATATTTCTGAAACAACGAGATCATGCATTGTGTCATTTTATAGAGCTGGAAAAAAAATAATATATCTCGATTCAAATGATTTTTTTTTTTTTTTTTTTTTTTTTTACGACCTACGAAATTTCGAAGATTTTAAAAGGATGTAGAAGAATCGACAAGCATAAAAATAACCAAAGAAAAAGTTATAGAAAGCTTGTAACAATTAACAGATATGATCATAACTTAGAACGAATCGTGCAAAATAAACGCTTTTAAAATGTTTTCGATATCAATAAGTTTGGAAAAAATCTGGAGTTGTGTCAAAGTCAACTACACTTAGTCGATTGCATAAACAGGAGTTTCAATCTCGGGTCTCAAAAGATGAATATGAAGCGAGATGGGCACGACTCTAAAAATTCACTAAAATACATGTCTTTTTACACTCCTGGAATTTCAAGATGATTCTTGGAAAAGTGAGATATTTGAGAAAACGTCTGAAATCGAAAGCATCATTTACAGAAAGATACTGCATAATTCATCCCTTCACATTCAAGGTGGAAAAATCCCAGTGTCCTATATATATATATATATATATATATATATATATATTTAATCACAGAAGAAATAACTTCTTTTTCTTTATATGAACTAAAGCCTAAAAACCACTTGCCAGATTGATATGAATTTCTTGGGTAAATTAATAGTGATTCCATTAATAGGGGACTCCAGTCTTTTGTTTGTTATCCCGTAATAAATTCTGCCACTGATTTCTTGTTGTTAACATTATACTGATTTCAGCACGGCAGCGGACGAGAAGCTCATATTTATTAAGCCATCTAGCAATAGTGAGACGATACACATTTTGTGCAATTCCCATGTAGAGTTGCGAAGCAATGTCACTCTTTTGGTTGTTGCCTCTTTTAGACTGTACGGCAAAATATCAATCAACAATTTCAAATGTATGTTTTTATTTACGTTGCCTAAATCTACGTATATTTCATAAAGAGCTATACCTATCTTCTAGAAAGATTTTAACCATGATGAATTAATATTTTATAAATTACAAACTCTTGGAGACTAATCATTATTTTATTTCTTCCTCAAGGTTGCCGATTATTTTACTACATTTAAACGCGTTCGTTTCTGACAGCCTAAATATATTTTTTTACTGAAATTTCTTTCAATATTTTCTTTTCGTACTCAATTCGTAACTCAATTTTTTTTTTCGTACAAAATTTGATTCTAAATCCTATTATTATGAAAAAAAAAAGAACCAGTATATTAGCGAATGCTAATCCATACATATATTTCCAAAATAAATTACAATGTATTTATATTTTTATAATTTATTTAATAAAAATTTAAACAAATTTTAAATCATTCATTAAAATAAATAATTTTTATATCAGTTGCTATCCAGTCTGTGTACAAACAGACTGGAGACTCAGAGAATTGTTTTTTATATTGTAAAAAAAGGCTTTCAGCCATTTAGGTACCTTTATTCATGATAATTATTACAATTTTTTAAATGTCATTTCTAAAACTAGTGGATCTGCAGATCAGGTGCCTCAACGTCCTATTTCCATTAATCATTACTCAGTTGACCATTTTTACTTATTCTATATTATTTAAAATAATTATGTATATATGCACATGTATATGATCAACTCGCTACATAATAAAATACGTTTTGTGGGGCCTAATACCCCCTTAATCCCCATTGTTTCTTTCTCTCTATATCTATTTGTACTTATATGTATGTATATATCTATCTATCTATCTATCTATCAATATATATATATATATATATATATATATTTCCCCGTAACTCATAGCCTTGTATTATCGCCTTGTAACACATAAATACTTCAACCAAATTTCATAATAAATGATTGTATAATAAATTGGAATTATTTTGTGTTACGCTGTAAACAAATTACCACCAATTATATGTTTATCATTATTTTACAGAGACCATGTTTTAAACATTCCATAAACGCATGTTTATTTCATAATGTTTAATTGACTGCAGTCAAGTTAAAATGGACTTATACGAAAAGCCGTGTATAGACGGTAATGGTCCGAAATTCTTACATTAATTATATACATTAATAAAAACTATATAACTAATTTATTGTGTCATTAATGGTTAAAGAAAATCTAACACCATTTGGATGATTACAGAATTCCATAGGAATTCTTGTGTGTGGTCCTGTAAATGAATTCCTTAGTCTATATATAACTTTTATCTAGAGAAAATGTGCGTTTAAGAATCTTAATAATGTATGCTAATTCCAGTATGTTGAATGAAGCATAACAAAATTTGACATAATTTGGATGATTATGTGATATTTTTGGAAGACTTTTATAAGGTCCTGTACATGTACATTAATTATTGTCCAAACACACATTTTCTTCAGAAAGCATGATTTAAAGCAGGGCATGAAATTTCTGCTCGCCAGCTCTCCATTGGCCAGTGGAAATTTTACTGTACCGAGTAAAATGTCCGTCTAAATGTACATAAAACTCTTACATTATACGGTGCCACAATATATATATATATATATATATATATATTGATTTAAAAACATAAAATCATGCTAATCTTAGGTAAGGTGACTAATACATCCTCATTTTAAGAGGACAGTCTTCTTTTTCAACGCTCTGCCCTCTCAAAAGAAAAAAGCATTACAGGACTAAAAAGTCCTCTTTTTTATGTTTTTCGTCCTCTGTCCTCTTTTTCAAATGAAAAGAATTTAGACCTTAATTTAAAAAATTTCGCAAAACCGGGAAGCTCAATAGGCTATTGGCTGTATTGAACGGTGAACACTAACTTTTTTCTGCGTTAGGTTCGCAAAAATGCAACATTCTAATAAACTTGCCAAAGCATATTATGTTTTATGTCTATTTAGATTCTTCGAATCACAAAGAAATAAAAGAATTCCCTATATTTGAACAGTTCATATCCAGAACAAGGAATCACTAACGAAATTGTCATGAAATCATTAAGGTGGCGCTCCAGTTGGTACGCGGTGGGTTAACGTGTGTTCTCACTTTTGCATGGATAATATTCCTCATAGAAATAGGCCCACCAGTGACCGTGAGGTACTGTCCTTGAAGCTGGTATACGTGAGGTGCTGGGTTCGACACCCGCTCGTGCTCGTTTTCTTAGCCATTAAGAGTTTTCCGTTGTTTTCTCTAATACTACCGTAAATATGGACTAGGACCTCTTAGAAAGATTCCACGGAGGACTCTCCTACTCACGACTAGAGCCCTAGTGCAGACAATTGGCCTTAATGATAACACTACCACCACCTCGAAATATATGCAAAAGTTAGTTGAATTCATTTTATGTCCTCCTGGCACAAACGTTTCCACAAAGCGACTGGTTTCTTAAATGAACAAATGTAGACATGTGAAAAAAACTTTTTATATACCTACTTTATTTATTATACTTACTAATTTATATATCTACTTTAAAAACTTATTAACTACTAAGAGTAATTTAAGTTTGTGAGAAATTTTATAAAATATTGATAAAGAATGACTGTTCGTTAAAACAAATCATTTCATCTGCCAAATATTAATTTTATTTTTTCATTTGCCAATTTTATGTTTTCTTTTATAATTATGATTTTAATTAAAATAAATGTCTACCAACGTTTTAGTAACTGCATAAAAAAAACCACAAATAATTAAAAAAAAAAAAAAAAAGTTTTTTGTCTAAAAAAATTAACAATTAAAAAGCAAATCTATATTTTCCAGTTACACCTAAAAAAATTAGAGATTTTTCCACTCTTATCCGAATATTATTAATTTAAATTAACCCGTTAATGACCGAATTAAATTTGCAAAATATTATTAGCTGATTATTTCACTTCTAAATTAATACATACAACTGAAAATAAAATATATTAACTTAAACAATTCATCCGATAGTTTTAAATTTAAAGCCTATCCTCATTTAGCGACGTTTAGTGTTCTACGGAGAAAACTTCGAGGTAGAAAAACTTTGAGATAACAGATTAATTTTTTATTATATGTTGACAAAGATCTTGAAAGTAAAGTATCATAATATATATTATTATTCAAATTGATTTAAGTTGGTATACCTGCGCAAAAAGAAAATATATGTGCAATGAATGAATATTCATAAAATGTCTATCAAACTTATGAAATAATAATTAATAGTAGGTACATAAATCTTTCACGATCATTTAGAGTGACGCTATAAACTGTCATTAAAAAGCAGAAATTATTCCAAGAAATCACAACACATATATGTGCCACTTTATTAACTGTCCTCAAATGAGGACACTAGGTGCTATCTGGTTAAGGTGTACTGTTCCAAATTCATCATTTGAGATAAAAATGTTTCCACCACTTTTGTAAAGTATCTTTTAAATCGGTTTTTCTAATCATTTTCATTCAATTTTCTGTCCTCGAAAATGACCACTTTTACACAATTGAATGTCTTCTATTTTCTTATGAATTGAAAGACAATGTGTAATTTCTCCTCTTTTTCCAATAAAAATTCTGATCACTATATACGTAAAAAATAGAGTAAGTTAATAATATTTTGTGGCGCTGGCGAGTAACTTTTTTTTTCCAGCAAGTGTAATCTAAGTTAAAATTTCGGGCTCTGATTTAAAATATCCCAATAATTTATGTTAATTTTATTTTATTAAATGCAGTGTAACCATGTTAATGTGGGTTTAAACGAAAATCTGCCAATAGGGCGTAATGATTAAAAAAAAAAAACTGTTTGTCCCTGTATATGAAGAATAAACAATATGTACACCAAAAACCATACAGATATTTCTGTATAGGACCTAAACTTGTATATGAATTCACACGTCAATCGAGGGAATTTTGCGGCCGCTGTCGTAGCACATACAAATTTTGTCCTTGGCCTTAATGATAAGAAAAACTTTGGTGTGTCCCTGTACACGAACTACAAATAGTATACACATTTAAAGCAATAAAGATAATTATGCGTGGCTAACGAACATGTGTACCAAACTTTAAGTCAATAGAGGGATTTTTCTTGTCGCTATCGTGGGATATACATACAGACATACAGAGAAACAAACGGATAAAAGCATTTGAGTCCCAACTCTCAATGTAGAGGCCTTTACTGACGTTTCGGCAATTAAATATATATGGATAGATAGATAGATATATACCTACAGGAGATTTAATTTTTTATTAATTTTGCAGTTCTGCAAATATTTTTATCCATATGACGTCATATACCGATATATTGCATTAAAATTCCTCACTCTTTAAGAGGTTTGAAATGATGTGTTTAAAACCTAGATTTTATTGTCTTTTGCCCATGGAAAATGCCAATAAGTTAAACGTAAAGCTTAATTTACAGCATAAGTTAGGTTACAACATCAGTTAGATTAACCATCACTTCTAAGTGTTTTTTTTTTTTTTTTCTTTTTTTTTTTTTTTTTTTTGCCTTTGCAAAAGAATCTCACCGTACTAATATCTCATTTCTCGGCAATTTGTGCAGAAAAATGGAAGGTAAGTAAAAATTATTAGTGAAAATCATAGATTTTAAAATTTCCAGTGTTTTAATATCTGTTTATATAATTTATTACTTTAAATAAGATTTAAATATTGATTTGTAACTACTTATTTTTTACTTGATTATCGGAATGTAAATGCTACTATGCATTTAAAAACTTTTGAATATTAAATAAAGAGAAAAAAAATAATTAAAGATATTTGAAAAATATGTATCTATTGTGATGTTATTATTGTAAAAGAACCTACTCTTAAATTGTTCAAGGTTTAATAAAAACTTTCAAAAAATTAATACTAGAACGTAATTAATTTTCTGTCATATCATTTAATTAACGAAATATAATTTTCAATTTTATTTGAAAGTTTTGAGTATACTTGGTGTGCCAACTCAATTTGTTTATTAATAAATAAAGCACCTTATAAATTATCCCAAATTAAATCTTTTCAATATGTAAACAAATGGGAAATTAAAGTAAATGCATTTTCTACTGTAAACAAAATCAAGAGGGAATTTAATTCCATATCTATATAAACTACTTACGTACAACAACATTACATTTTTAATATGAAAGTAATTTAAATTTATAAATTGTTGTAAAAAGAAATTTTATTCATCTAATTAATTTAGGAATAATTTAAACTATGATTGAACTCGATCTTGAAACACAATAAATTCAATTTATTATGATTTTAATTGTATATTTACATTTCAAAAATGTTTCGTGAGAATATATATAGTTCGTCTCACCCTTAGGCGTGTCTGAATAATTCTCCTATGAATTAAACTTCAGGTGACAAAGTCTAAACCGAAGGTCTCGCTATTAAATGTAAAGTACCTGATTTCATATATATATTATGTACTATTAATCAACAGCAATTTTAATTTAATTTTTAATTTATTCTTATTTTTTGCTAAAGAAATATGTGCATATAAATTTAATGTTGTATGTTTACGGGAACTTTAGCAAATGCATTTTATATTCTTTGTAGATAATTTCAATTATTAATTTTAAATCATGTATTTATTTTACTTAAGAAAAGTCTATATCATTCATTTTATTGGTGTTCAAATTAAAAATTAAACACAGTGCTAAAGAAGAAAACTTTTATATTTCATAATCCATAGATCTTAACACTTTATTTATTCCTTCATTTATTGTGTTTGTGAGTTGTTAAATAAATAAAAGCATTTTATGCAAAGGAAATTAGTTCGGAAAAGTAAACATACCAATGATAAGAGTAAAGGGTATGTACTTCTCAATATGTGCACCTTTAGTTCTACGGCACACATCTAGTTTAATTTGACTCACAATTTGGTCATCACGTGCTTTTTCATTTACAAACTCATCCGGTCGTTTCGAATTACCTATATGATCGGCAGATGTTTTTGACACATGGGGGATCAAATTTAAACTTTAAACGAAACGCACGTTGAACTGAAATTAAATTTCAGATTGACTTTTAGCAAATTGCAGAACAGAAAACGCTTTACGTTTAGGAGTCGCCATTTTGCGTATGTGGCGCTGCAACCAAGAAAACAAGAAAGCAGTACTCGCACATACGCTTATCTAAAACTATTTGAGTTACTCTTTAATTGTGACCTTGAACCAATATTCTACAACGCTTGTCGTTGATAAAATAACAATTTATAACTGGGAAATTCTTTTATGGACATACTGTACATATATACTGCGTGTCCTATAAATCTGTAGACATTTTAAAATTCATAATTATTGAATAAAATGATAGAATATAACGCGATTTGCGAAAAAATCTTTCTCGTGAAGGGGATTTTTTTTGGAGGGGGGGGGGAGAAAAAAATATTGTTAAATTTTTTGTGGACGGTGAAAGAAAAATATGCAAATGAAAGCCTTAGAAATTGCACAATTTTGCGATTACAACAGTTTATTTATTATTTTGCCTACTACTTGTGCATACACGAAGTATGAATAGTGATACTGACTTGGTGGATAAAGCGTTATTACTAAAGGTGCTTTCCCTCAGATATGAACCGTCGACTGAGGTTGCAGTTAGTAGTGTTATAACTCGTTTGCAAACTGTAATTTGTGAGGATGATGAACGCATAGAATACGATTTATATGTCTTTTAACATCTGCATACGAATAACTGCATATTTTCATAAAAATGTGTAATCTGGTCATGAACAGCGTCCTCTATCTTCAAATAGCTTAGTTATTATTTTTTCTTTACCAAAAAAAGGCCCCCTTCACGAGAATGATTTTTTCGTAAAGTACGTACGTTCAATTCTGTCAAATAATTCAATAGTTATAGATTTTTAAAATGTCTACAGACTTAGGGACCCCATGTGTGTATATATATATATATATATATATATGTGTGTGTGTGTGTGTGTGTGTGTGTGTGTGTGTGTGTGTGTTAAGCTATAAAGTTTTAATTAATTGCTATTCTGCAACTAATGTTGTAAACTATTATTTCGTATTACAATAGTAAATCTCATATATGCGGCAATTTCTATTACCGGTGCATAATTTCCACACAATGCACATATTATACAGGCATATATTATACAATAAACAAATATACAGACCATATATTTCAAATACGGTACAAGATATGTGGAGAATTGTTATTTCAACGGATTACATTAACAATGACGAAATAATTCTAGCTATATGATAGTTTTTAAGAAATTAACGAAAAAAAAATTAACTGCAATAAGTGCACAAAAAATAGCATATTTTCAAAATACAAATTAAATATGTATTAATTTTGACATAGTTATATTCAAAGAATACATTAAAATATTCTGCATGTATAAAACTCGACGTATACTATTGAAATAAGTTAAAGTATGCAAATAGTTACAAAGAGAGAAACTGCAAAGTCGTTTTTCGCTGTAACGGCAAATTTATACGCAAATTTTTCAAAAAATCCTTTAAGTGCAAATCAATTGTTCTTTTTAAATATCAATATATATGCTATATTTATTAGGCCGAATTTAATTTTTCTAATATTGACTATGCCACATTTATCGTATATAAGATCAAACTCTTTTCTATAAATATACTTCTAATACTGAAGATGTTATTTGTATGAATTTCGTAATTTTTTTCTCAAAACGTTGGAATTTTTACTCTATAAAGTCCACGTGTTTTTCTCGAGATATCATTCATATCGTTTTTATGCTTATTGTTTCGTCAGTTTATTTTATTTTAATTAATATATAATCAGTAAATATCAGTAAATTACGTATTCACTGAGAAACTTACTCTATATACCAATACGTATTTGGAAACTTTCGAAATTAGACATTTTGTCAAATATCAAGCAAAATTCTGTACGAATCATCTTGAAACGTTCGAAGTAGAAATAACATATTATACCTCACACATTTCAGCAAAAGGTTTGTCCTGAAGAGAAAAAGTGGACCGATAAAAATTTAAGCAAAAGTCAAAATGTTTTGCATCGTCCTGTGAAAAGTAACACATGAAATGCGTTTTGGCTGTAGCATGTGATTATCAGGATTCTTCTAATTAACTCTATATTTTTTTTTATGAAGCTATCACGTATATTAATTTAGGTGTAACGGTTCTTTCAAAAAATTGAAAAAAAAAAAAAAAAAGGACTTTTTAAATTATAACACATAGGGTATTGGATTCGGTAAAAAATCATTTTTATAAACTTGGCATACGCCATTAGACACAACTTACAGCAATCAAAATGCAAAAAATGTTAAGCATCTTACAAAATATGAGCATTTTTGCTGAATAATTTTTAACTAAGCATGCGCAAGCTTTAAAAATATTCATTTACATAATGTAACAGCCAAAAGTATTGAGCGACTTATACGAAAGCCCCAGACAAACATCGCGTAAAATCAAAAAGTTATGACAGATAGAATAAAGATAATTACAGTTCCTCTCAAAATAAACGCTAAATTATAAGAGGTTTTACTCACATTTTTAACACGCTTTTGTTATCTTCACCTGTATGTATGTTTGATGTATGTTTCTAACCGCTCTGTGAGCAAACAAAAAATCTATATTGTAAAAAAAAGACTTTCCCTACGTGAACGTTGTGGCTGTGAGGTAAAACTCCGGGCTACGAACCTAAAGGTCTAACGTTCGAGCCCAGTCAGCGGAGATTTTGTAAAAAAGGTTTTTGTTTAATTCTAAATTATTTATTTTTCATTCCTTCATTATTTTATTTATTCACTTAATATTACGTAATTTTTAGACTTTTATTAACGTGCTTTTATTAACTTGACATCATGTAACTATTAATGTATGTAACGGAATCTTGCACTTCTATTTTCAACCACTTTTGTTCGTTCAGTTGACCTGTAATTTTGCCCGCGACCTCACAGTCGATGGCAAAGACAATACTACATTGAAGTGTTTCCAGGCTCCTATATCCCATCAGGAGCAGGTTCCAGTGGCAAACAAAAAAAAATCTATATACATAAAACTCTATCGTATGTGGCACAGGATTTGGTCGTATTTGTATAACATTGAGAATAAACAATTAATCAATTATTATTTTTTTTTTATTAAAGATGTAAATATTATGGTGTGTCACTCACACGATTTTTTCTTACTCTGCATTTTAATATTATAAAGATAGATATTTTGTGCTTTTTAGTTCAAATTTCAATAAAAGCATGTTCTTTAAATTTTTAAAAGTATAACTTTATTATTTTATTTCAACCAATGCCCGATGGTATTATAGTGTACGTTGGTCGGAAATAAATATTGAAAAAAACCCTTATTATTATTATATATTTTTTTAAGGATTTTATTTTATTATCATTATAATAAGCATTATTATAATGAAACTGTTTATTCCATATCCCATAACTGTTTCGAATTTACACGATATTTATCTGCAGTTTTCATATAAGTCGCACAATACTTTTGGTTGTTAAATTACGCAAATGAACTTTTTTTTTTAAACTTATATAAGCATAGTTAAAAATTATTTAGTAAAAAAGATAAAATTTCGGAAGATAGTTGACATTTTTGCATTCTGACTGCAGTACGCTGGGTCTAATGTAGTAACGCCAAGTTCTCTAAAACTGACGTTGTGCTAAGTAAAGTGTTATAATTAAAAAAATGGCATTTTTTAAAAAGAGAAACCGTTATATCTCAATGAATATATATTGTAGCCTCATTAAAACTTATAGAGATGATTAGAAAAATCTTCATAATTACTTGCTATAGCAAAAACGCATTTAATGCATTACTTTTTACAGGGTGATCCAAAACATTTTGGGTTTTGTGTAATTTTTTACTGGTCCCCTCTTACTCTTCAACACACAGCTTTTGCTGAATTATAGGAGACTGTAACATGTTCTTTTCAATCGCAAAGTTTCAAGATAATTTCCAAAAAATTTTTCTAGATATTTGACAAAACGTCTGAACTCGAATGTTTCCAAATACTTATTGGTGGATAGAGTGTTTGATAAGAGCCAGTGAAATTTGTTCAGTTTAGAAGAAAAAAAAACAGATATGTAACATTAGATATATATGAAAAATATTGATTAAACTCAGGTTTTTTTTTTTTTCTTTTTTTAAATATATATATTCATGATTTTATTATTATTATTATTATTTTCAAATATTGAATATATTTCTCTGTTATATTTAAAGTTTTAAAGTTACAGCTAAAGCTTGTGTATTTTTTGCATTGATCAAAAACACTTTGAAAAGAAATATTTTACAGTTTTCGGTAAACAACAACAACAACAACGAAAAAAAAAAAAAAAAAAAAAAAAAAACTGCACTAAACTGCCAATATATCTGTTTTGTTATCGTTATCTTCTTCTGAAGTTTACAAGTTTATTTTTTTTTTATTATTATTATTTATTTTTAACTGTCTCTCGCGATTTCAATCCTGTCAAAATTTTCATGACGTAATTGATTTATTCAGTTTGTGACGATGACATGATAAAACCCGAAAGACAAATTGCTTTAGTATCGAACTGTCAAAAAAAGTATTTTTTGTTACTTCATGTAAACAAAATAAAGAAATAAATTCAAATTCTCAACAAACATGTTAAGTTATCAATAAAAATATTTTAGAATTATGCAATTGATTTTAAAATGTCATAAAAATCTTATTAAAAATTTTTAGAAATTTCAGCACAAATTTATATCTATTATTAAGCATAATGATAAGTATATCATAATATATGCATTTGTTAGATTCGTCTGTTTGTGTCTCCCTGTATGGAAAAACAACTATGGCGGTTCAATCTCAAGAACTATTGTACGTAATCTCAAAAAATTTAAAATCTAATAATTAATTTATTGTGCGCATTTTTTTTTTTATCAATGAGTGTAAACTATGAAGAAAATCAGTTTTTACTTCACTAATCCCATTCACTGGAAAAGGCACGGAACTTACACATTAAAAATATACATCAAATGAATATTTCGGAGCACAAATATAAAAAAAAAAAAAAAAAAAAAAAAAAAAAAAAAAAATTGAAATAAAAGTCTATCCGAATTTTACACATTAAAATTTATTATTTGCCTGATTAGTACAACAAAATTTTGTAAGTGCTGGTAATACCTCTAATACCTGCGTATATTTGAATCGCGTAAATTGAAATCGCGCAGAAAAACACGCAGGAATACAGTTACATTTAAATGCATAATAAGAAACTCGTACAAAAGGTTACCATGTACATGAGGGTAAAATGTGTAGTAAGTAAAATACGAATTAAATATAAATATAAAATGAAAACGTTACAAATTTAGGAATTTAGGAAAATTAAATGGAAATATAATAGTTAATAATATATAATATAATTTATTAAAATAATAGTGGAGGCACATCTTAACTTCCTTACGATAGTTTGGAGCATAAAATTAAAAGCCCGATGTGAAACGATCTCTTATAGTTTGAATTAAAAAATTAAAAGTAGCAAATTAAGTAATCGACACTATCTTCCAATAAGTTTTTGTACACTTTCGAATTTAGACGTTTTGTCAAATATCTAGAAAAGTTCATTAGAAATCATCTTGAAACTTTGGTAGTGTAAAGAACATGTTATACTTCATATATTTCAGCAAAAGTTGCGTCCTGAAGAGGAAAGGAGGACCAATAAGAAATTAAACAAATGTGAAAATATTTTGGATCACCCTGTAATAAGTACAGCTTTAAATGCATTTTGGCTGTGGCATGTGATCAAGAAAATTTTTCTGATTATCTGTATATTTTTTTATGAATCTACCACATACATTCATGGAGATAAAAGGGGGTTTTCTTTTTTTTTGAATTGAAAAAAAAAAGTCAAATTTTTTAAATATAAAACGTAGTATATTTTAGACCTAGAGAAACGACATTTTTAGAAAATTTGGCATGCAGCATTAGACGCATCATACTAGAAACAGAGTGCAAAAATGTTAAATATCTTACAAAATATGATCATTCTTACTAAATAATTTTTAACTGCGCATGAGCTAGCTTTAAAAAACTTTCGTTTGAATAATGTAATAGCAAAAAAAATTGAGGGACTTATATAAAGACCTTAAACAAATATCGTGTAAATTGAAAAATTTATGAGAGATAGAAGGAACAGAATTTTAGTTCTCTCAAATAAAAGATAAACTATAAGAGGTTTTATTCAAAGTTTTATTTTGATTCAATCAATGCCCAGTGGTAATACAGTATATGTTGGTTGTAAACAAATTTTGATAAAACCCCCTATCATTTTCCTTTTTTTTTTAATTAAAAAAAGGAACAGGAATTCTGCTTATCTCTCATAATTTTTTGAGTTTACACTACACTTGATTGGAGTTTTCATATGCGTTGCTCAACGCTTTTGGCTTTTAAATTATACAAATGAAATTTTTTAAAAGCTAGCGCATGCGTAGTTAAAAATTATATAGTGAAAATGCTCATATTTTGCAAGATATTTAACATTTTTTGCATTCTGATTGCAGTATGTTTGATTTCCGAAAAATGGCTTTGCACTGGTTCTGATACCCTACGTGTTATAATTAAAAAAGGAGATAAATTTTTTGACATTTATTTATTTATTTATTTTTTAAGCCGTTATATCTCCATGAGTAGGTATGGAAGCCTCATAGATTTTTTTTTTTTTTTTTTAACAGATAATGAGAAAAATCCTCCTAATCACATGCCACATCCAAAACGTATGTAAGCATTACTTTTTTATAGTGTGATCTAAAACATTTTTATGTATGTTTAATTTTTTACTTGTCCTCTTTTCCTCTTTAGGATACATTCTTTACAGAAATATATGAGGCATAACATGTCCTTTTCACTACGAATGTTTCAAGATGATTTCTAAAGTTTTTTTTTTTTTTTACAAAACATCTAAATTTAAAAGTGTTCAAATACTTATTGGTAGATATGTATAATGTGATGGTAGATGGTAGATGGTAGATTGGTAGATGGTAGATGAGTAGACGGTAGATGGTAGATTGGTAGATGGTAGATAGTAGATTGGTAGATGTGTATAATATGACTGCATTTGAAATTTTAAGAATTTTTCTTCAAATTTATCTAAATGTACAAACAATATCCAAGAAACATTCTAGAAGTATACAATTTTGCATTTTAAACTGCATATATATATTTTTTTCTCTTTTTTGTATCTGATATTTTATTTAAATTCCTAAAGTTTTAAATGTAAAACGTTAGGAATTACGTGTAAAAAGTTGTAATATGTACGTTCTTATTTTATGGACATACATAAACAAAATGGACTTTTTTTGTTTATATTAACAAAATTTGTATTTTATTTAATTTAAATATGTATTTTTTTTTTTTTTTTTTTATGATTCTCTTTTATTATTTCTGAATGTATTTTTGTGTAAGCATATTTTATGAGCGCGCATAAATAAAATCATTGTCTTCACACTCGGCTAAAAGAAACATCTGATCTTTTTTTTTCTCTAAAATACCTATTAGATATAATGGAAAAGAATATTCTATATATCGCATTTTTTTGCATGTGTTATAGCTGAAAATATTATACCAAACGATATTTTAAATAACATGTTAATACTTTTTTCATATTTGCCTTCCTAAGAAAAATAATTTATGTTTCATTTGTTATAAATAACATTTTCTAAAACAGCGGAGAATCTGTGAAAAGAAGTACCCCAAGGGAAAATTTAATGAGATGGCGCTGAGAAAAATACTTCCTCCCTTTTCCTTAAAAATGATAAACAAAATCAGTGCGTTAAATGTAAACATGTTTCAAAAAACTTTTTAAGCTTCTACAAAAAATGTATTTAGATTACATTTCAAAAGTTTCAGAAATAATCGTATAAAGAAAGCTATTTTTACCAATGTATTTAAAAAGGTTTGCTTAGACATGCTAATAAAAAATTTTATTAAACAATTTATTATTATTATTATTATTATTTGATTTTATAATCAAGAATACGTTTCCTTTCAATAATTAATAACAACGTCGTACAAATAATGTTTTCATTATAACATAAAAATTATTTAAACAAGCTCCGTGCAGTCATGAATTTTCTATATTAATAATATTAAAAAATATATAATTTAAAGAGACTGGAGTTAGTTGGTATAGAATTTATTTGTGAAATTATTTTGTTATTTTATTATAAAATTATTTTTTCTTTCTTTCTTTCTTTCTTTTTTTTTTAAATAAAATAAATAAATAAATTCTAGTGAATACATCGGAAAAATTAATGCTGTATCTACAGAATTGTGTAAGACTCACCAATTAATTACTTACTAAATGACCCACAAAACAATGTTTCTAAGAGCTTGTGACAGTGCCAAGTTGGCCTACCTGTAGGAGTGTATTGGCTTAACGGGAATGAATATGCATACTTAGGCCAATTGCTCATAATTTCAAGAAAATACTAGTTAGTTTACCAAATATATTATTTTAATAATACTTTTCGAAATAACTCTGATTTAATGTATCAATAAAAAATAAATTTATGAAGTAAATTATGCTTAGTATTATAGCTACCTCTGGGTATTCAAATATAATCACCTCAATGTTTGAAATCAATCACGGATGTAGGAATTACGCGTTCGTTTATTGCAAGTGGTGGCTTTAATTTTTGAACATTAACTTTGATCATACAAAATTTAATCACTCTCGTCTGGATATCTCAAATTTGCTCACTTTTTTGAGCATGGAGAATATGCAAATCACATTGCTATCTTTTTCCACAATTTTTTCAACTGCCGGGTTTGGTATTTCACTATAAAAAAATCTCCATTTTCTATCCAAGGTACATCTGACCTTTTGGAAGTTTCTTGAGGTTCTCTGCGGTTCGTAGGTACCTTTGAAGGAAAATCCACACCATCGTCTTGTCAGGAGACTGAGGGCGAAAAATCTTCATCTTGGAGAGGTTCTCCAGCTTTTGAACTATCATTAATTAAAGTCAAGCTATGCGATAATTATAAGTATGCCAACAGTCCCCTATTTAACTACTGCAACTAGTCTCACGGGGATATCCAACTTATCACAAAGAACCAAACATCAGAAACAAAACATTGAGATATGTATATGCAACCTGAGGTAACCACGTTTTCGAAAATCGCCATAAGTATCTATAAATTTACTAGATCACAAAATGTACGATAAAAATGTTTACTCACCAGTTAGAAAAAAATATGAAACAGAGATTTTTCTTTCATGACATTTCCAGGCAGATCGAATTTACGGTGAATTATGTATCTATACGTACACTCACCATTAATAAGAAAACAGCGCTATGCCTTCATTGTGGCAGGAAATAAAATTTGATGGCTAATTATCGCCGTATGCCAACTAAACTCGGTCTCCTCTATAATATCTTTTAAAATAAAATAATGAAAAAATTTTTTTTCTTATAAAGGTATTATTTAATTGTTATAAGTTCATGTAATTTGACGAATTTATAATATAGTAAGAGAATATGGAAAATAAAAGTATATATAACACTAAAATTTGTCCTATGTATAAATATGTATATATATATTTTAGACCTACTAATATTATTAATTTACTCCGTATCACTGTTAGTATCCGACATTTTTACACATCGTAATTTTTAATTAAAAATTTTCTTCTTTTTTGTAATCCTAATTGCATATTGAAAAAAATTAAGTTCAGGAATAAACAACACTACGGAATCAACTAAAGTAGTTTGTAGATCTACACTGATAATGTAAAGCTTCCGAAATATACATGCATATCCATATTGAATTCGTATTATCATGCTCTCTCTCTCTCTCATACACACATATTTATAGATATAGATTTTTCACAATATTATACACATGTTCGTATAATGAATAGTGTTCATATATATTGTGAACTAATAATCTACAAATAAAAATAGAAAGGGCATCATTTAGAAATAAGAATAGAGTCCTTAACTGTCGAAAATTCTCGGACAAATTATTTTCTAAGATATTTAAGCCACTATGTTGCTACTTAATTAAATAAACGTCAGTTTTACTAATTGACAGGATTCACCTTTGACATGACTAATTCCACTTTACGTTTCACTTCTCAAATAATTTATCTAGAAAATGCTCCCAGCATAGCATTAAAATTGCAAACATTTTTCTTCTGCTTATAAAGTATTAGGTTTTACTCGTGTAATTCCATATTTAGAAAAATCAGATACTAAGTAAATGTATTTTTAGCTGTATTTTATATGCATTTAATATTTTTACGTACTTATATATAATTAATTTTCATGTCTTGTTGCAGTTCGTCTTTCACTGCTTCTTCTTAAGTTGATTAAATTTTTAATTTAATTACACTTAAAATGTACTGTTGTTTTAGCTGGTAAAAATAACAATGATTTAAAAAAATAAAATCAAAACACTATTAGCATTATTATTATTATTATTATTTTTTAATAAATCAGATTAAAATCATTAGTTATATGAAATAGTATCAAAATTTAACTTGAATTCTTTTTTCCATATGCTGACACAATATATATATATATATTTATCTCTTATATTATAAAGTATTTTATGGAAAAAAAAAAATTGATATTTGATTGGTTACGAACATTTGAAATCGAATAAAGAAGGAAAGAGAAGCATGTCATTAGAAAATGACTTATACTTTAAAATATTTTCAATTATTAAGTATTTCCTTTTATTTACTGAATTAAATTTTTCAAACTATTAAAATTAATTTTGTTTAAATCTTTTAAATAAATCTTCTTCAATATTTTTAACATAATATTTATTTTTTAACGTGAAAAGTCGAAACAATAAAGAGTAAAATTCCTTATCAGGTTCCAAAGAGTGTTGCATAAACCTTTCAAATTCTAATGGATGTTTAAAAATAAGTCCATAAATAAAAATTCAAACATAATTGGCATTTTATTATGTGTAAGGGTTGTTAAAAAAAAAAAAAAAAAAAAGAGTTTTTACATTTCGTTAAGTGATTGCACGAATTTTCCATTTAAACTCTTTAGCTTTCGTTATTATTATTATTAATATTATTATTACTATTATTATTAATCTATTTCAGCAGACCTTTAAAAAAAGCTTAGTTTGATTAAAAATATTTTCATACTAAGTCATTAAATTTAAATTTTTCTATACATAATTTTTAATTTAACTTCAAAACTGTTTTTCCAAATCAGTGATATTTTCTTTAAAAAATACAAGACAATTTTTCGTTATCGGGAAAAAATAACAATAAATAAAAAATAAAAAATCACTGTTTTACAAAAATTTTAACAAAATTTTCTATCACTTATAATATCTACGCATATAATGTTTGCTTTCTACAGATTTAATTACTCGCATTTAAATTTTGATTATTAGAAGATGTGCAAACGTAGTTTTGTTTTATCGTTCTCGTTCCTCATTTATATTGAAAATGCTGTGCATATAATTTATTATTAAATAATCAAACCACACACAAAAAACCCTTTTTTTTTAAATAACACTTTATCGTAATTATTTGAGGTGTTATTCTTTAATTATTATATATAGTATAAAATTTACAGTCATTTGGTTAATAACTGATATCGCAAATATATATATATATATATTTGCGATATCAATTTATTGATTGGCTCTACAAACATTTTCATCCAGTTTGCTTGTGCGTACGCTATATCTCTGAAAGTAGAAGTGTATTCCTACAGTGAGTTTTCAGCAAAATTTTGAACTACCAAATTTATATATGTTCTTATACACACGTGTATATTTAAATTTTTTTTTTTTTTTTTTTTTTTTTTTTTTACATAATCTAGTTTTATGCCTCGTTTATTTTTTATTGCAAGTGTAGATTATTTTATACAATTCAAATGAAACTAGCGTAAATACGGGCTAAGTCACCTTTTAAAGGAAACCACGGAGGACACTACACCTATAGGGACACTAGCGAAGTCAATCGGTCTTAAACAACACAACCCGACCCGACTTACCCAACCTATATATATATATATATTTATTTATCAATCTTATTTATACTCAATATTATCTTCCATCAGAAGAAAATTAAATTGAATGCTCATTAACATAATACAAGTTATTAAATGCAATTTTTCGTGCTGTTTTTATAATAATTTTCATGAGAATGTTGTATTGTATTTAGCATTCAATCATAATTATCTAAAGATTCTTAAGAAAGTGGACATAAAATTGTATTTATAAGAAATAATAATAATGATAATAAAATATTTATATATATACATACAATTGTTCTTATTTCCTTTTGCATTTTGCAATCTTCAACATTAATTTTCTACTCAAATATGAAATTCAAGATAAAAGATAAGCTAACTATAATTATTAATTGATATTACTATTATTATTTTGTTTAAGGAAATATGTTAATTAATTCTCAATTCTCTTTCAAATTATCAAAGCACACTTCTTGAAAAAATTTTTTTATTGAAAACAGAAAATAATTTACCATTATATATATATATATATATATATATATTTATTTTTATTTTTCACAGATTTTAAACAATATTTTCAAAAAAGGTAATTAGAACGCATTTTTTTTTTTTTTTTTTTTTTTTTTTTTTTTTGCTCTATAGTTTAATTAAAAAATTAAAATAATAATAAAAAAATAATGTTTAATTATAACAAGAATATGGAATGTTTTTTTTTTTTTTTTTTTTTTCATATTTCATTTATTATTTTAATTTGCCGTTGCTTTAATAGAAATAAATCTTGATAGTAAAAAAATTTAAGGATAAATTAAAATAATTATTAAATTTATTAAAATTTACTAAATATTAGAGTACTACAATCCAAAAAGACTTGTAATTTCTGTTTGTTTTATTTTTTAAAGATATTTATTGCTAATTATAGTATTAGTATAGTACAAATAATTAAGATAATAGTTTTCATTTTACAAAATGATACAAAAGTTTATTACTGTAGATTTATGTACATTAAAAAGATCTTTTAACTAAATCAAATTACTTTTTTTTCTTATAACTAATATATATATATATATATATATTATTTTGAATTTATTATTATTATTATTTTTAAATAAATAAGTTGTAAATGTAGATCTATACAAAATTATGAAAGAAATGTGGTATTTCTGATTTTTCAAACAAAATGAATTTGCTAATGAAATGCAATTGTATATTCAACTTTATCTTATAATAATTATGTCTAAATATTAAAAAAAAAGTATTACTAGTTAATTGTGTGTAATTTGTTTTGTGAAACGCTATTCATACTTTCAAATTTTTCATTATATTATTTTTGGTGTTTGCTTAATAGCTGATGTAGTATTAAATATTAGACATTTTATCATTTATAGACATAGTTTGGTTCGATATGAAAGCTAGATATAGGTATAAAAAACAAAACAAATAACTCTCCGAACTATGAATTTACTTTTGAATTTTCTGATATCTTTACTTGTGTTTGTATAAAACTAGAATGAGAGGATGTTCAAGGGTAAATTGCAGAGAATATAATTTTAAAAAATATTTCTGTATTTGTTTTCTTCTATGTTACTATATATATATCAACGTAATACTTAAGAAGGAAAAATTTATTTGTAAGATATATAGAAATAAATCTCTATATATTGTATTATAAGCATAATTTACTGAAGTAGAAAATTTTTATTATGTTCTAAAGCTTTCCATGTATATCTGAGATATATATTTTTTTCCTTTTTTTTTTTTTTTTTTTTTTTTTTTTCACAATCAAAATATAGATAATATTTTTTAAAGGACAATTGACAGAAATTATATTATAGTAATTTATGTATGTGTGTGTGTGTGTGTGTGTGTGCGTGTGTGAGTATAATTTAAAAATTGAAAATGAAAGCAGACAAAAATAAATATGTATAAAAAATTTAAATGTGAAACCAAATAGAAAATAATAATTAACCCAAAAATTATTAAAGATGAAAATTAGCTTAGCCCCCAACATCTTATCATGAGAAAAGAACCTGATAACTGCATTTAAGAATATTAAAAGGAAAAATTAGTTACATACAATATTCTGAATTAAAAACGGGATGTCTGGGGTCAGTTTGCACTTAACTTCGATTTCTGGCCACACTGGAGGTAGAGCGCTGTCATTTTACAAGCAAGGATTGTATGTGTGGGTGCACCCATCCACTGCAAATTTAATCTGCTTGAATGTGTCATGAAGGAAACATCTGTCCTTCATAATTTTTTGACTGGTAAGTAGAGTTTTTTCATAGTGCATTTTTTTATAGTCTGGTTTATCCATAGATAGAATTGAGGCATTGCTTATGACGGTTTTTGAACAGAATGCTTAACTGTTACTGCATACAAATATCACAACCTGTTTTTTCTTATGTTTTGGATTGTGTGGTATCCATCTTATGTTGGTTATCCCTGTGGAGATAGTTGGCAGAGATAGGTATGACGTCAATTTGTCATAGCTGTACCATAGTTATGGTATAGTTTGACTTTCCTTAATGATAGTTCAAAGCCTGAATTACTTCTCCAAGATAATAGTTTCCACCCTCAGCCACCTGCCATGACGATGGTGAGAATTTACATTTAACAGTTCCTACGAACCCCAGATAATCCCAAAAATGCTGGAAAATGTCACATAAAACAGAACCTGCAACGTGTTCTCTATAAAACTAAGGGCTTTCTGATCACTATGAATAGAAGATATATTACTTTGTGTTAACCAAATACTGATCCCATCCGTACCTTAGAAAAATTGATGAAACCGGTGGCAATGAGATTAGAATGTCCAACACAGTCAAAATGTGGAGGGGGGAGGGGGAAGTGGAGATGACCAGATGAGAATGATTCAATATTGTACGACCAAAAGAAAAGCCGCCTATTCAATTTAACTAGCGCATAATTTAAACGTACGTGGTTAATCTCTAAAAGGGAGAGAATGCGATTTGCATAACTATACATAGCTATAATATTGAGCAGAATTTAATTTTCTTGGTGAATCCATTGTTTGTTTATACATTTAAACAGATATTTTTAGCCAAATATTATTAAAGTAAGATGTTAAAAAAAATTGCACCAATGTATTGCCAACTTGTCACGATTCTTGGTTTAATTGTCAAGCTCTTAGGAAAATTGATTTTGGGGTTGTATAAATACATATTTAATTGATTGGTCATACATTATTTTGTAGCCAAAGAGCTAAGCTTTCTGATGCATTCAACGGAATTTCTGTAAATATCGAACTAAAAATTAGAAAATCAAAAACCAAAATGCCAACTAGTTCCTGGTTCTCCTACAAAATATTCTAAGTACAGAGAATATATCTGAAAAATACAAAATATTCTGAACTAAATTTTTGTATGACTCAACAGCATATGACCATTGCCTCTGTTAACAAGTGTCATTGTCGTACCGCTGAACTATGCTTTTAACAGTTATAGGCCATTTTTTCATCCTGGTATGAAAACCTTTGATGTTTGGTGTATATCAAAATGCGAGTTTTGCAGGATTTTGCTAAGTATCTCTTACCAATTGATTTTATAAAACTAAATAGAGTGCTTTTCTTACATTATTTCATTCAACTTAACGTCTGTACAGAGTTATTATGGAATCTTTCAACAAAAGAATCCTTATTACCACTAGACTAGAATTGTGCTGTTATTATTTGAGAGAGTAATGATGATTTTTTTTTATAATTATATTTAGCAGTCTATCGTTTTTACGCAACAAAAATATATAAATAAAAATATATATATATAAATATATATATAAAAATATATATATACAAAAAAAAAAACTTTCAATACGTATAAAAATATGTAAAAACTGCAAAATATACATATATGTTAAAAACGTCCATGTTTTAACATCATTTACTTAACTTTCAACTTGTTTATCGTAGAGTCTTTTTCCAAATAATATAATTCAAAAAAAAAAAAAAAAAAATCAAGAGCAGCTTGATGTTTTGATAACTGATCAGTGGAGAATTCATTAAGTTTTCTAGTTTCAAGTTAAACAGAAAATATTAGATGTATAATTTCTTAAAGTCCAATAACTCCACGTTGAATAAAATAAAGATCCCTAATTAAATATAAAGTACCCACAGTTTAACTGATTAATGTGAATACTAGAGTTTCAGTTAATATTACGTCTCCTTAACTTGCCAGAGTTCAAACTAGCATATTTCAAATGATCTGTTCAAAACACTGACATCAACTACTTGTAGTTTATCGAATTTGAATTCTTTCGAATTTCACAACGTTTTTCTATAGACACATATTTTATAGTTGTAGGGGGGGGGGGGAATGTTTCACTTGAGAAAATGTCTCCCCGACACGTTTTTAGCAAAATTATTCTAATTTTTTGCTAGTCATTGTATCTATATAAAAATGCATGTATAAAATAAAAGATGCATTTTTATATATGCAAGTTTTATTTTATACATGCATCATTATTACATGCACCAAACAAATTATATTATCGCATGTTGATTCAAAAGCCTTGTTTACATTGTGCTACAAAAATTCAAAACATTTATAAAGAAAGAAAATATTTCCATATACATTAAATTCTGGATAAAAATTCCTTCTTATAAATAAAGATTGAACTCGTAAAATAATCTACAAAAATATTTTTTTCAACTAATATCTTTATATTATATAATATTTAATATAGACAGTATTTAAAAAAGATAATAATTATCTATATTAAAAAATAACTTGGGAATTTAATAATTCGGTAATTTATTTATATTTTTTCTGTTTATCAGATTTTAATTAAATAACTAATTTCAAATCAATTTTTAAATAAAATGTTAAAGTAAAGATAAGAAAACATGAACCTAAATTTTCTATCTTTCCACTTTAATTAGTCTCTTTATTTTTATTTTATTTTATTTTTTTTTTTCACAAATTCTTCTGATAATATGTTTTAATGATATTGTTTACGAAGATGTAAAGTATTTAGACAAAAAAATTCCTACACATTGAAATAAAAACTTGACTGAAAAAACGTCAGTTAATTAAAACGGGTTTTATCGTTAATTAACAAATTAATTTTTAGAGGATACTACATAGCTTAAAAAATAATGAAATCTAAATTTCTTTTGCAGTATAAAATATTTACAGATTTTATCGTAATTTAGGAGGTTGTGTCTTATATATTTTTAAGAGAATATTACCTTAACAATGTAACTTTAAGAATGTTGCGTTCTAAAATTAAATATATATATATATTAATAATATATATATATATAAATTAGAATAACTATTAATATCTAATTTTGAAATGTGCCAATTTCATGACTTTTATTTTGCATATTAAAAATAAAGATTTTCGAAATAAAACTTGAACTTGATTATATATATGTATATATATATATATATATATATGTATATAAAGAACATTATTAGCTTAGAAATAACTCATTTATTTCTTATATTCGAATATAAGTTAATTTTTTTAAAGTTAATGATTCTAAAATGTATAAGATTTACACAAATTTTTTCTAGGTTACAAAAAACTAATTTATTTTCTATATTCGAATATAAGTTTACTTAAAAAAAAAAAAAAAGTTAATGATTCTAAAATGTATGAAAATTATACAAAATTTTTTCTACGTTTTTATACCCCATTTAATAAATATAAACTTGTTTGGTTTTTTGAATAATGATTTTGTATTGGTGTGTAAATAGTGTAATGGTGTAACACTAATTTCCTATTGAATGCTAAAACACAATTCAATGAATCTAAATTGAAACACGTTCTTTATTTTATTATGTACAAGAGGTTTATATATATATATATATAATTTCGTGGATAATTGCAGGTCATTTCCCTTAAAAAGGCTTCCATATATCTTTATATTAGTATTATCAATTATTTTACAGATTATTAAACGAGGTTTAATGCAACAAAAAATGTCTTAATATCAATACATTGTAGTTAAACTTCATGGATAATTTTCATCTTCGCAATTTATCTTCATATATAATTTTCCTCAGAGATAGTCTGAAAATCAGGCGTATTTACCTTCACAAAATTCACCACATTTAATGTCACATAAGAAAACAATAATGATAACTTTTGAAGAATCTGGTCTTTAAAAATTTAAGAAAAATATTTTTGACTTCTGTATATGAATTTTTTTCTGGTATAGTTGAAGTTACCTCACTTGAAAATTTGAAGTACTATAAAATATGCATACTTTATTATACTTTACAGTTCACGATCCAAAATTAAGATGAAAAGGTTTTACTCATCATTTACAATTTACCGACAAAATCACACCTAAAAACTCGGATACATTACATTGTATGGTAAAGGTTTGATAAGCTATTTTTCTCTTATTATGAAACATAAAAATCTATAAATATTTGAGGTAATAACGTCATATGCATAAAAATCAAAATTTAAAATATTCAAGGTCTAACTTAGTATTGTCTACAAGTAGTAGTGGCTGCGTACAGCATATTGTATGGATATTTTTTCTTTTTTTCAAAACCAACATAAAAATTTTATTGTTTAATTAATTATATTATTTTCGATAAAGATTTAATGTTAAAGGGTGATTTCAAATGAATAAAGTGACGTCTTCAGCATTGCAAAATTTGGAAAATCGACTTACGTGAAACCCAAAAACTTGCACATATATCAATTCCTTGTAATTTATAGTTTTCTAAACAGGTGATCGTTTATGAGTTTTTTTATTTGTATTTTAGAAAATGCAAAAAATTATCTTGGCAAGTTACTCTTTTTCATAAGTGTTACTTATAAAAACATTCTGTATGTTCATTTTTATCAATAACTAAATTTACAAACCTAGTTTAGTTTATTATAAATACATGGTTTATGTCAAAATGGTATCAATATTTATTTATTTAAATAATAATTCGTATTTAAACAGGTATTTATCTCATGAGTGTTATTTTCTTTCGAAAAACATAGAGGGTCTTAACATCAAATAAAAATGTTATTAATGGAAATTTACGGATTTTCACTGCAGTTACAATGAACAATTAAAATTTTTTATTAGCAAAATAATGTATGTACATGTACTAACAAACCTATTAACATAAAACAAATCTTTATGTATAGTAACACTCATGAGAGATAGAAAAACACATAAGAGATAGTAACACGCATGAGATAAACCAACAATTATGTTATAATTATGTAGAGAGAAAACAAACCTATACATAAAGAGATAGATAAAAAATCAAAAGTTATCTCAACTTAATTATCATCTTACATTAAAAAATGTTATAGATCGTAATATATTGCAATACATTATAATATAACATATATAATAGATTACAATATCATCATTTATATTCTTATATTTTGTTCAAAATATACCTATTTCTTATTAAAACTTGTAGGAAATACGATTTGCTTTTATTTTTAATTTAGGCTGTGAAAGTACGCAAATGATTTGTTAAGTCTATAAAAGCAAGGTTTATTAATAAAAATTAAATGAAAATATTGTAGGCATTTAAAAACAAATTAAAATATTCGTAACGCTTTTTGAAAATAAATATTTAAAGTTAAATTATGCATAATAAGCAACATATAATAAAGTGTTTTGTTTTCACGCCAGAATTTTGTATTACATTATTAAAAAAATAAAAAAAATGAATGAATAGATGAATATAAAACAAATTATTTCTGAATTATGATTTAATATAATTATGAGTAAAAGATAATGCAATATCTATAATTGAAATAAATTAAAATAAATTGAAATAAATTGAAATAAATTATCTATAATAATATTTATTGGTTACTTTAAATCATGAGTGTTACTCTCATCTCAAGAGTGTTATTATAATTTATAAGTAACACTCATGATATTTACTAAAGATTTCTTTACTATAATTGTAAATGTTTTTCTTTTAACTTAATTTAAAGTACAATCTTAAAAACTCCATGTTTACTTAGCCTGGACGTTTTCGCCACTGCTTTCTCGACGAAAAGCTGGTGCTTGAAGTCTCAGTCTCAGAACTGTGCTGTTTATCTTGGCCGACGCTACTTTTAAGCACGTGGCGCCATTATCGGCGCCCCCATTGTTGCTATTACATGAATTAGGAAAATTAAAATTTTCAACGGTTTCTCTGAATGCAGCATATTTATGATTGTGATAATTCCCAAGTTTTCTAACTTCTTCAAATTCAATATTTATCTCATTATTCCTATTTACTTGGGTTAACTCAGTTGTAATTTTACCGGTGCCTATGTCATGGCTGTGCTCTTTTATTCTTGTCTTTATTTTCCTTTTTGTTTTACCAATATAACAGTTTTCGTTACCTTCGCTGTCAGTGTATGGAACTTTGAAAATACCTGAAGATTCTGATGGATGGATTGGATCTTTATCACTTCTTATTATCTGAAAAATGTTTGGATTGGGTTTGATGGGAATGTAAACGTTATGCTTGGCGGCTACTTTTTCCCAAATTCTCACGTACTTGCTGTCATTCACTAAGGTATGTTTGTGAATCTCAAACAAATAAAAAATGCGCCTCTATTTAAGGTAAAAACAAACTTTTTTATTTGTCTCTCCGTGGTTCAGTTGTTTAGAGCGCTATGTTATTAATCTGGTGGTCCCACGTTCGATACCCTGAAGGTCCGGAGTGTTAATTTTTGCAGACAATTGGTAGAAAAGGTGTCAATTGATTAAAAAAAAATTATCGTTGACTACACAGTATCCTAATAATTTTTGAAGAGTTTTTTTAACAAGCCTTTTTCTTTCATCTCTTTTTAGAAGCAAAAAAGAGTTTTTTGTGGACTACAAGCGCACTCTATTGGGTGAAATATTCACTAAAATGTCAATGAAACAATTAACAATACAAAATAAAAATTATTAGGAAAAACACATAAACATTAACCAAATCAGTAATATGTTACGTTATAATATAAAAAAATAATACTAAACTAAAATAATAATAAAAAGGTTTCTCAAACGAATAATTAAATTGCAGATATTGGCCCTTAATCAGAAAATGAAATCACAAAACTTATAGGCAATTGTGTTGTGCCGCCATCTGTTGTGAATTTTAAGAAATAATTTATCTTTTCTTAACACAGTTCAAATTTCCCCAATTTTGGTTAATAAACAAAAAAGTTACTTTTTTTTTTTTTTTTTTGGAAAATAAAGTTTTATTCTAACTTCGAAAAGATTTATATGATACGCTATAATAAGAATTTAGGTTTAAAAAGTTTTTTTTTTTTTTTTTTTTTTTTTTTTTTTTTAATAGATTTTTTATTCTTACATGAATGAGGCTCCGCGGTCGTAAAGAATTTAGCTAATAATCTTAGGTTTCGGTTTTTGAAAATTATTTATTATATCATTTATTAGGTTTTAACTTAATGATTTTTTTAAAAAATGTTTCTTTCTCTTTTTTTTTTTTTTCTTGAAAATCCAGTAAAGCTTATTTGTTTTTAAATAAAATATAAAGTATTGTCTGATTGCATATTTTTATACTGTAAAAAATAATGAACAAAAAGTGGGTAACAGTCTTCAGGAGTAATAAAAATACTCACCATAATGAAAATCACATTCGAGTATAAAGCAATTAAAGAAAACAATTATCCATTTCTAATTTTGAAAATTCTAAGAAGGAACAATATCACTTTCTTATTACTATTGCCGACTATAATATTAAAATATTTTACAGTAAAAAAATAATGAATTCCCACTCTTGAGCTGCATGAACAAATTATAATTAAATTTTAAAATATTACGTTAGCATTTTAGTAAAATCGTTCGCATTTTTGTTTAATTGGCAAATATTACTTTATTTTCTAATTACTATTTAAAATAAAAATTGTTGTGAAATATAGAAAGACTAAAGATTTATGGATTTTTTTTTCGGGATAATGTAATCATCATTACTTGCTAAGTAAAGTAATAGGAAAATATTATTATTTTACAACTCTGAAAAAATGTAATCAGCGCACCGAATAAAATATAAAATGATGTTTTATTTTTTTTCATACTTTTATAGAGTCCAAATAATATATATTAAAAATTTGGACTATAATATCAGCAACTGATTTGAAAATCACCCTTAAGTATCTAGATAAGCAATTTTGTCTCAGCTGGATGTGCCCTGCATTTCTCAAAGCATAAGTGTATTGATACAGAAAATTACTAAGCTACAATTTTGAATACCCGTGGCTACTAAATCTGTATAAATCTTAAATATATGTATAGACATGTATAGGTATACTTATTAGCGTCAATGTATTTTTTTTTTCCATAATCGTTGATCTTTAAATATAAGTTCAGATTATATTACACTATTTAATTTAATTTTATACAATTAAATTTTCGTGAAATTTATTTTCTAACGATATAGCCTGCAATTAAATAAATAAAAATGAAATGATCGTTAAATTAATACATTATATTAAATTCAATTTTTTATATGCAACTTTTATCGTAATTTTCATAAGAATATTTCAATATTAATAGGAGGCTTGTCGTGGGATTATTGAAACAAGGAAAACTACAACGTCTAGAACGACAAACAGAAAATGTTGAGAAAATTGCTTCTCTTTAGCGTTCTAAACGTTGTAGTGTTCTTAATTGCAAACTTGTTAATATATAAATATGACACAACATGGACGTCAAACAATATATATATTCTTCATTTTTACTTTCTTCTATATGTAATATAGAGAAAGTATTGGATTCGCGAAAATTTTCGACCTCCGTTTTTTGACGGATCTACACGTTTTGGGATGTCCTGAACACGAATTGATAGTTTTTAAAAAATGTCTGTCTGTGTGTCTGTCTGTCTGTGTGTCTGTCTGTCTGTATCATTTTTTTGTGGACGCTGTATCTCACGAACCAATGAATGAAATTTAACCAAACTTGGTATTTAGTTGCACCCTGACATGAACTGGTGCCCATTAGATTTGGGGATCAATTGCTCAACAGGTGGCGCTGTGATCGCATTTTATAGGACAAAATTCCGTATAAATGGGCATAATGAGAGTTATTTTAAACTTGTGATTGTAAAATTAATATGAATTATTGATAATAGTAGTAGTTAACTAGGAAAAAAAATTTGTGCATGGGGGGGGCATCGGTTCCCCCCCTGGGGGGGAAGTACCCCCCCGGGAGGGTTAAATTTTGAAGATGGGTATCATTCGAAAGATCTCGTCAATACCTTTAAAACGAATGGTTGAACCATAAATCTGTGATAATTTAAAACAAAGTTATCGATTTTTTTTACTTTTAACAAAAAAAAAAACTTAGAAAAAAAAATCGTTTTTTTTTTTTTTTTTTTTTTTTTTTTTTTTTTTTTTTAATATTGTTACTGATTGAATATGTATAGGAAAATATAGAAGAAAGTCTTGTGGTGGCCACAACATACTAGTTTATTTTATATTACTTTTTCTTTATGATCTTACATACTTATAATTGGTTCATAATTTAATATATAAATGTTATAAAAGTCAATATAATCAAATGATATTTTAAGTTTAATTAGATTTTTATATGGGTAAAATTTTAAGTAATTCTCAATTCCATCTTACAAAACACAAAATCCCACTTACTGGAAAATGATGTTTATTGAAAACAACAAGTATTTCAGAAATAATAAATAATATATGTTTCACAGGTTTAAAAACAGTATTTTCAATAAGGCTAATTAGAATATGTTTTTACTTTTGTAAAATTAAAAATAATAATAATAATAAAATTTGTTGAAGTCTCGTTAGAAAATTAAATAAAAACTGTAATGTTTAATTATTGCAAAAAAATGAAATATATTTATTAATATCTCTTTCATTATTTTCTTATTTCTCTTTCATTATTTTTCTCTTTCATTATTTTCTTCTTTCACTATTATTTGAAATAAATATTGAAAAGAAAAATAGACGAAAAATAAATAAAAATGTTCTTAAAATTATTTAAAATATGGAAATGAAGACATTACAGAAACTTTTTCTATTACAGTTTTGGTTTACTAATTAGATGTTTTAAAATGACGACAAAATTTGTGTTTTTGTTTATATATTTATATCCCAAAATTACTCACACCGATACATTAGCAAAAACCTTACAATTGAGGCAAAAAAATTAAATCAGTGATTTACATTTGGGAGCCTGAATGTTCTCGAAATCGGTCATATATAGTTATAAATAAGTTATTGCAGTAAAAAGATTCCTGCAGCTAAAACCAATGAACAGATAGCCCCCTAAATTCTTATTTCCTACTAAAAAAATAAGTTATTTTAGAAATGTTTAAAAAATGGAGATAAAGGCTTTGTTTTTGTATATATATATAGAGATAATACAATATTAATTTAACAGTAACTTAACAAAACCTTACAAGGGCAAAAAATAATTTAAATTAATCTTTTACGTTTGTGAGCATGTGTATTTTTGAAATCGATCATATAAGGGAGATTTAAAAAGAATTATTGCTGTTATCAGCATCTTAGAGATAAAACCGGTGAGGGGAATGCCACCAAATTGGTTTATAAACGGTTCGTGACTTATGTTAAAGGAATAAAAAACAAATGCACGAAACATGTCCATAAGATGATCCATTTTACTTTTTCTTAATAATGCATAGTAGAGAAAGTGTAATTTTCTGTGTCAAATTTTAGAAATTCAGTTAATGTAATATTTGCATATTGTAAGGTCCCCTGAATCCGAAAAAAATATGTTTTATCGCTTGATCTGCGTGTCTGTCATCGGATTTCATTTCCTCCAAATATCACGCTGAACACACACTTGCTGACATGTAAAGCGCAGCTTCATCCCACAAATGATCAACTGACGCATTTTAAATACATTTATAAAATGATATTTTTATATTTTTCAACCCGTCACAAAATGCGTATAAACATATATATATATATATATATATATATATAATCAACTTAAAAAATCATATTTATGATAAAAAATAAAATGAGTAATATATTGAAACGTGAATTCTTAAATTTAATACAAACTGAATAATTAATAACAAAAAAAAAAGAATAATGAATAATGAATAATGAATAATGAATATGGTAATAAAGTTAAAAGCAAATACCTATTTTTTTATTATTATTATTACTGTTTATTACGAAAATATTTTAAAAGTTCATATCATTAAAATAAGTTGACTATGCTTATCTGCATACCTAATGGATCAAACATAAAAATTGCCTATTTATTAAAAAAAGAAAAAAAAATTCATGACGATTACAGATAATCGCGTGAAGAGACGAAAGCCTTATTTACATAGCGTTATAGAAATTACTACATTGAGAGAGAAAAAAGAATGAAAAGTATTCAATTAAATTATTAGATAGAAAGTTCTTTTTATTAGGAATAATTTCGTTTTCTTAAAATCTTCCGTAGAAATATTTTTTAACTAGTACTTTAATTTTATATAACATAAAATTACTGTATAAACTCTAATAAAATAAAAGTAATAATAATTTTGAAAATTATTCGATATTTTTGCAATTCGTTAATGAATTTCTTTCTTTATATAAGCTCTTTTAATCAGATTACCTGTTTCAAACTTATTTTAATATAAACTTTAGAAAGATAAGTAAACATAAAACTAAATTTTTTGCGCTTGCATTTTAGTTAGTGCCTTTTCCGCAAATGCTACTGGTAATTAGTTTTAATAAAATTGTTTACGTAAATGTAATTTATTTAGACACAACATTTTTTAATTGTTGAAAGGAAAAACTTCTTTCAAGAAATGTTAGTTAATTAAAATTTGTTTATCGATAATTAGTCAACTGATATTCAGAAAATACTGCTTAACATTAAGCAAAAAGTAAGTAAGAGTAAAATTATACATATTGTAGATTAAAATACTTTTACAGATTTTACAGGTATTTAGGTAGTGGTGTCTTATATAATTTTAAAATAATATTACATTTATTAGTGTATGCATTTAGTGTATTGTATTTTGAAATAGGAAATGAGAAATCTATTAACAAAAAAATAAATTTTAAAACTTCTCTTCCTCATTCTTACTTGATTATTAGAAATAAAACTTTAAAAAGTAAAATTTTTAATTCGTTCATTTATGAATAATATATGTTATTCTCAAATAAAAAGAAATTAAATTCATAGTTTAATTTTTTTCGCTATTTAAAGCAATTTTCATTAAACAACTTTAAAATTTTCCCTCAATTTTGCATCATTACAGTTTAGCATTTTATTCCAAACACAGTTTTGTATTACATTGCGGATACAGTGATAAGTTAAATTTAGAAAATGCTTTTATGTTTGCGTAGTAAGTTTAATACAAAATTTAACATTATAAAAATAAAAATATTTTGAAAAATGAATTTATCTATAATTCCACTAAATAATGCATACAGTCAGTAGAAAAAATATTTGAGCGCTAGCAATAATTCCTGTTTAAAAAATCGTACACTTAATACTGCTTTGTTAAATACATACTTCTCGAGCCATGCTCTTAGTCAGTCTAAGAATATGATTCTACGAGGATTTATTTAACAAAACTGTATTAAGTGTACTTTTTTTTATACAGGAATTATTGCTAACGCTCGAATAATTTTGCTACCGACTACAAACACACTAAAAACATTTCTTCGGGAGATTATAGCATAGAGTGTTAGCAACAGTAATGTCTGTTCAATGTACTGAATTTTTACAATGTTCTGTAAAATAAGTTATTTTTAATTATAATGCATAAGTGCTGTCATTTTAAGAGATTACCTTGAAAACTCCTGTGTGAAAAATATATTAACTAAGCAAAATTTCAAATCGTCGAGCAAAAATTCTTGAAGTTAATTCATATATTATATGAATATATCATATATTACGATGCGATACCTTAAATGCGTGCGTAGAAAATTCCGAATGTTCGAGAAACTTCCGAACCTAAAGTTAGAGCTTAGATATCTATAATAAGGATTTTCTTGCCAATGTCACAAAAAAAGTCGTCAAGAAGCTAAATGTCGCCAAATTTGAACCAAGGCCATTACTTCCCTTAAGGAAGCTTTTTAACGGGTTTTTAAGGAAATATAAGCTATTTTTAAGCGAAAACAAGCAAGAAATGCTGAAAATTAACATTTTATAAGCATCTTTAAAAGATTTTACATAGAAACAATTACACTCATTTACAAATTTGTAATAATACATAGTCTACGAAAGTTGCATCATACCCTAGTCTATCTTGTAACTCGCCAGTTGATACGTTTTGTTACATCATTTTACTTTACGTCATTCTTTCACCTTCGTCTGTATTTTTCGTGCGCTTGTAATATACATTCTTAGATTTCGTGGCTACTAAAAATAAATAAATAAATAAATAAATACTAAATCTGTTCTAAGTACAACACAAGTAAAATTTAACCGGAAAATTCTGAGTGATGTAGTTGCATTAAATTAAAAAAAAAAAAAAATCTAAAAAACTGGCTTTATTAAATAAAACCGAAAATGTTTTCAAATATAAAAAAATAAATAAATAACAGTATTCATAAAACTATTATCCTATTAACAGACTTTTTCTCATTAAAAATAATAATATTTATTAGGGAAATCAATAATATTTTATGAACTAATTAAATTAAACCAATAAACTTAATGGCTTTAACTTTTTTTTCTTTTATGAATGTATCTCCAAATTTAATTTAAAGCAAGTAAAGTATACTTAGTTAGAGAACTGTTTAGTGAAAAATTTTATTGTCTTCATAATATATATATATATATATATATATATATATATACAGTCAAACTCCGATATAACGCCCCCCGAAATACCGCCAAACCCGTTTAACCGCCACATGTATGGGTGAACAAATCTTCGGAATAGGAACTATAATGTAAAGTATCCGTTATTACGCCAACTCGATGTAGCGCCAACCTACATTTTCCAAAAAAAAAAAAAAAGTTAAAATTCGCATCTTTTTTTTTTTTTTTTTCGGAGACGTTATCAAGGAATATGCAAAAACTTTTGGTAAACGAATGAATATCACAGACATTGAACATAGCAATGGTTGTCTTAGTAGATTTAAGAAATAAAAAACGATGGGGACTCTCACAGTATATACGATGTGATGAAACAACTAATATCAATGAAGATCTTGTGGTAAGAGGTCGGGAAAAATTAAACGCTGTTATTTCAGAATATGAACCTACTCATGTCTATAATATGGATGAAAGATGCTTATTTTAATCGTTTGCAACCCGACAAAACAATATCCAATGGATATGTTAAAGGGTGTAAGAAAATTCAAGATCGTGTATTGTTTGTGTTTTGCACAAATGTTGATGTATCTAACAAACGACAATTAACTGTTATTAGAAAATTCGCTAAACCAAGATGCGTTAAAAATTTTCAATCATTCTTCATATGTGGATTATGTGAATAATAACAATAAAGCATGGATGACTGCAATTTTATTTCAAGACTCGTTACTGAATTTTAATGCTGAAATGAGGAAGAAAAAGCGTCAGGTATTATTGCTATTAGATGTCTCCAGTCATAAAGCAACACCAGTAAGCAATATCCGAATAGAAGTTTTACCTCCTGATTGTACTAGGGTTTTGCAACTTTTAGATTTCGGAATCATAAATTCTTTCAAAGCGTATTACTGGAAATATCATATCAGACATATTATTGACCGTATCAGTAAAAAATTATCTTTCTGCTTTGTTCCTAAAAAATGTGATTCGGATGATGAAAAGAGCATGGGATGAAGTTTCTATGGAGACTATACTTAACTGCTGAAGCCATACTGGCTTAAAAAATAAGTGAAAAATCTATGGATGAACTAAAACTGCATAAAGTTAAATATTTACAGAATGACATAAAAAAAATTATCTTGCATGCAGCATCCTCTCATAGCAGATGAATATATTAATGTAGACAAAAATGTTCCAGCATTTGAAGAAATGAGTCATGAGAAAGTTGCTGGACTAAGAACAAATAATTAAATCTGATGAAGCAAAAGACAGCATTAGCAAACTGAGGATATATTTAGAAAAAAATTCAGTCGATAAAAAGATGATTAGTAATCTTTTAACTTTGGAAAAGATATTAAAAACATTTCCTTATCCCCCCCCCCCCAAAAAAAAAAAAAAAAAAAAAGTTAGTATTTTAAAATATTTTTTTCTTACAAATATAAAATTACTACGTAGATCTAAAATACTAGTTATCACAAATTCAGTGCCATTATCCTCAATTTTTATGATGCTTATAATATAATGAGTTAAATGAATATTTAATTTTATTTAATTTATACAGTTAGGATTATAATTCGATATAGCGCCAAATCCTTTATAGCGCCATATTATTATGCGTACCGATGATGGCGCTAAATCGGGGTTTGACTGTATATATATAATATAAAATTTCATTTCTTCATTCTTAAAATTACTTACTTGTCGGATGAAATCAAATTAATTTAAACAAAATCATTTATTGTTAATAAATGTGGATAATTAAAATCCAGAGAGCATGCATAATTTGTTTACTAGTGAAATAAATCATTTTCTAATTAAAAACCTATCAAATTCTTGAAATTAATTTAGTTATAGATTCACTTGCTTTTTCTTGCCGAAAACAAATATTAAATTCTAGCATTACGAAGTATTGTTTTAAAATAGAAATATTTTAAATATAAACTTTTGCTAAAAATTATAATTAAAAAAAAAATAAAAATAAATAAATAAATGGAAAATATCCTTGATTTTATATTGGAAAACAAAATGAATAAACGATATAAATATTCTAAATTATTTTTTATATTTATGGAACATAGTATAACATATTTATTAAACACACATAATATAACATATACTATAGTTATAATAACATAATAATATATCAATATAGTAGCATATTAACTTAAGTTATAATAACATATAATATAGTTATTGAACATGCACACACAATTTTTCCCTCTGAATTACAAAAGATCATTTAAATATTTCTATTATATATATATATATATATATATATATGTATACATATATATAAACGTTATTACAAATGCCTTTTCAGAAATTCATATTCATTTTTCATGTACATTGTAATAACATATTGATAAATATGTACTTATACATTGTAGTGATGTACATTAATTGTTTTATGTTCGACAGTTTAATTTTAAATGTAAATACAGAGCATATTATTTAGCTTTAACCTCTTCCGTACCAGCACATACACATGAAGATTAGATGCAATACCAGTTTTTCACAAAAATAGCTATACATAACCATATATAACCAGCTATACACAAACATATATTCCTGCAATACCATTTTCAGCGGCAACGATAAAATAATGAATAGACATGGATCCGTACGTGAATCTACTAGTATTTTTGGAGAATCAGGTCATGGATCAATACGCAGATCCACTGGTACGAAAGAAGTTAAAAAATAATGATTAATATTTTACTGTCATAAACAAATCTATGACAATTATTTGCGTTTTTAAAATAGTGTTTACAGGGTACGCGTCTGTAAGCAAAGCATTAATGAAAACACTGACAAAAATATAGCTTTAAAATTTCATATAATTTTAAATGAATATTATTATTAAATTTATAAATAAAATTTTAAATATAGTAATTAATGCTGTGATTTGAATTAGTTATAAAAAAAAATTCCGAGGGGGAAAAAAAAGGTAAACTACGAAAATATGAAAACAATTTAATTAGTAATTACTTATATCACAGCATTTTTGATAAAACTTAAGCTAAATTTTGCATGCTGTAGGGTAGATCGGGGCTAGTTGGCCATAGGAATACATTAGTTTAGTTGCGATACATTTTAAACTTTCTGTCGGTTTACTTTGTTACAACAGCTAAGTATATGTTGGTTCGACTTATTTTTTCCATTTCAGCGTCATTGAAGAAAGAGGAGGCTGAGAGAATTTTCAAATTTTACTAACAAGGAAACTCTTTTGTGCTAATCGCCTTTAAAATATTCCTGGCATAATATTTAATCATAAACAGTATTTTCCCAAGGTATTAGCTGCTTAGTCGCTATATAAGAGATTAAAAAAAATTACTGAACATGAGAGCATGTCTGGAATATCTTCAAATAATTGCCTTCAATCGCCTGTTTGGCGATTCCACTTTTACGATTTTCTTGTTAAAAAGACTTAATACATGTAGATGCTCTATCGCTCTGATAACTCAACTCCACGCGCAGTCGAGCACTTGATAGTAGATAAGAGATTAACGAGAGTCAGATATCTTAACACCTGCAATTCTAGGTAACATTATTTAACTTTAATGTATGCTAAGAAAATTAATCACATATAGATGTTATTTATTTCTTTTTGGATGGTTACTTTTGGATGGAACTTAATAGTTAATAATTATTAACTCTTATGTGCTACTCTTTATTGATATTATTTAGTTAATAATTCTATAAAATTTAGTGCAGGTTTTTTGAAAATTTTAGTATTATAGTTCACAAAATTATATAATATTTACTGCCTGAGGGGTAAGCAACTATAAAGTAGTAGTTATACTTATGTGCTTCCCATTTCAAATACACTGAAGAGCAAAAAAACTGGTACAGGCGTCCATATGCAAATAACAGAGGTATGGAACCAATCAAAGTAACGCGAGACAATCTGCAGTGCTTATATAAGATATCTGGTGTCTGTCAAAACTGTTAGATCGATTACTGCTGTTACAATGGCAGGTTATTAAGATTTAAGCGACTTTGAACATGGCGAATCAATTTTTGTATGAAAGAGGGGTTATATCATTTCCAAGGTAGTTATAAAATTTGGATTTTTGAGTACAATCATTTTACGAGTGTATTGTGAACATCAGGAATACAGTAAAACATCAAATCTCCGACATCGCTATGGCCGGGAAAAGGTCGTGAATGAACAGGACCAGTGACGACTGACAAGAATCATTAAACATGTCAAATGTGCAACCATTCCTCAAACTGTTGCAGATTTGAATGCTGGGGTATCCACAAGTGTCAGCGTACGATCTGTTCAACGAATCATCACTGATATAAACTTTCAGAGCCCAAAGCCTAATCGTATTCCGTCAGGTGTACCATCTTTTTTGGCTCTTCAGTGTATTTTTAATTTGATTTGTTAAATTTAAGGGTGGCCGATCCGACTTATACCACATGTCTCGAGACTACCTTCACGGGTAAGAAACAGACCGTCACCAATTGCACATATCGCAGCATTACTGCGATTTAAAATAACATTCAAATATATTTATAAAATTACAAATAAAAAAGATTTTATCAAGAATTATAAAGAAAAAGAAATGAATAAAAAAAAAAACATATCTCGCTCTGTGCAAATTATTATTATTATTTTTTCATAATTAATGATTTTAGTAAGAATAACATCTTCCATAAAATTAATGTTTTAAAATTAAGTGAACTTCCAGTTTATTGTTTAAAAAATGTCAGTTTTAGAAACAATAAATAAAGAAGACAATTATTTGATTTTCTAGGGGAAAAAAAAAGAAAGAAACTAAGTTAAATTCGAGGTAATATTTGATGCGTTATTTATTTCCCATTTTGTTTTTATTCGCTTTCCCTTTCATGTTTTTTAACATTTGGAATAATTGCTTAAAACAAGAAAGCCAATTAAAGTTTAAGCATTTCAGAGATCAAGTTTCTTTCCCTCTTTCTGGAGAAATTTAATACAAGTGAAAAGTACAGATGCTAATGTGAATAAAATTAATCCGAGAACTTACTTTTCTCACTTCAGTCTTGAGATTTAATTTCTAAAAAAAAAGAAGAACAACATATCCTTAGTGTTTTTAATAAAACGTCTAATTAAAATTCTGAAATGAGTGTCGAAATCATATAAAACTACTTAAAACTCTAATATATAACTTTTCAGATTTTTGAAATTTCAATTTCTACAGTGTTATTCAAAACAACAAAAATTGCGTATTTTGATTTATAATTATGTAAAAAATACTTTTTTTTTAATGTCCGTATTTCGGAATAATGAAAATTATTTGAAAATTTTCTTTCTTTTTTTTTTTTTTTGCTCCTGAGCATAAATTTGTATACTATATATATATATATATACATATGTGTGTGTGTGTGTGCGCGCGCATATATATATATACACTATCTACCAATAAGTATTTGGACACTTTCGAATTTAGACGTTTTGTCAAATATCTAAAAAGGTATTTTAGGAAATATCTTATAACTTTGATAGGTAAAGAACATATATTTTTGTAAAATTTATGTCCTGAAGAGGAAAAGGGGTGTAGTAAAAAAGTAAAAAAAAGCAAAAAATTAATGATTTAAATGCGTTTTGGTTGTAGCATATGTTTATGAAGATTTTTTTTTCTATCTGTATAAAGTTTTATGAAGTTACCACATATATTCTTGCAGATATAACTTTTTTTTTTTTTTTACTGAAAAAAAATTCTATTTTTTTTTTTTTTTTTTTTTTTTTTTTTTAGTATAACACGTAGAGCATTAGACCGAGTGTCAAGACACTTTTAGAAAATTCGGCATACTACAATAATTAATTCAAAAATGTTAAATATTCTTTTCAATTAGCACTGAAGAAAGTAGCAGAATGGCATGAAAACAGCAAACAATAATAATCTTTAATTTTTGCCTCTAACATTAATTTATTTTATTTTATTTTAATTATTATTATTATTTTTTATTTTTCGAGAATTGGGCAATTCAGTTGAAGTATGACACCTAACTGCAAAAAATTAAGTTGTATGCACACAACAGCTAAGTATATAATAAAAAATATGAATTTTTAATTAAGATTTGCAAGTTTCCATCTGTCCTAGCCTTTGTATAAGAAAGAGGAATGTTTCCACTGTAAATTTAGCAGGTAGATGGGAGATCTTTAATATTTGCATTAATGGTTAGTTTCAAAGAAAATATTAAATATGCAATATTTTCCAATTTGATATGAAGGCAATTATTCAGTATATTTGAATGATATCATATTTTTGTTGCACATGGAGTAAATGAAAAATTATAATCTATTTAAGAAAGCCTCTAATTTAAAATGAATATCTTACGAAAAACATTATTAAATAACACATCTAAATTTAATTTCAAATAAATGCTGGTCAAAGGAAGCAAAAGTTAAAGTGTACAAAACGTTGTTTAATTTTTAAGTTAACCAAATTTTATTACACATTTTGATGTGTTTTCATGAGTAAATCTTCTATTACTGAACTATCGTTTGTATACAAATAAAAGACTGCGCCCACTGCTCGCTAACCGACATTTACAGGGCCCTTTGATCGCAACTTCGCTTTTTCTTGATTAGAGATTTTTAAAAAGTGCATAATTCAATAACGTGAAAGAACAGTATCAGAGAAAAGAAAAGCTTTGTTTTGTATTATGTTTATCATTCTCTAATTTCAGTATATAATTACTCCTGATTACCTAAAATCAATATATTGAGTTATTAACACACCGGAATTTTAATACAATTATTTCCGTAAAATAATCTTGTAATTTTTAATCATGGAAATTTCGTTATTAAATAAAGCAAATATTTCTATAAAATATTATTCATATTCCAAAATACCGAGTTTGGTAAATGTTAAAGGATATTATTCAAAAACTGCACCAGACTAATTTCTATATTAAATATATATTTTTTTTATCATATGTATGAAGATAAATTAATGTATTTATATTATGGTATTTTTGTTGTAAAAGCATATTTTAATTAATATTATTAAAAATTTAAAAAGCATTATTATCAATAAAAAAGAAAAATGAATTATAAGCTATTTATAAGCAAATCAAATAATTATGTATGTAAAAACAGCTCTTTTTAAAAAAGAACGTCAGAATTTGAATTTCCATTAGCATATATATATATATATATATATATATATATATTAAAAATGAAATTTTTACACATTTTTATTTATTTTAGGAAGCGAAATAAAATTATTAAAGCTTATGATAGAAAAATTTTAAGAGTTTAATTTTTATTTTTAAAATAACGCATTTTTTGAGTAAATTTTGGAAATATAATTAAATTTATATTTCCTTTCTCCATTTAGCGAATTTAATTTGTTGAATAAGAATTTTTACTAATTTAAAAAAAAAAATTTAAGAGAATAAGCTTGATTGATTAATTTTTTCAATAAAATTAATTAGATTTTAAATAAGTTCTAACATAACTCAATTAACGTTTTATTTAATTATTTATTTATTTTTAAATTTATAAAAATTCTCTGCTTAAAATAGTATTTAAACACAAAATATTAATAAAGTACCATCCTAGCAGTTTATATTTCTAAATATTTTTTCTACTCTTTACTTTTCGAACACACATATGTAAGGAAAGTACTTTAATCATGACAAAATTTGACTTTGAAATTTTTGTGTTTCTATACGGTTTGAGGTCCACTGAGTTAATTTTTGCTATTTTTGCGGTAATGTATGTATGTGTGTATGTACATGTGTATGTGTGTATGTGAGTGAGTGAACACGATAGTGTCTAAACGCTTCGATCGACTGTGGTTAAAATAATTACGCACGTTATAAGTCACGGTCGCATGAATTGTATTGATTTTGGTGAATATAATATTTATAGTTTTATTACAGAAACAAAACGAAAAATTCTTTACCATTATGGCCTGTGGGTTTAAATTATTTAAATTGTGATAGCATCAAAATAACTTGTCCGATTGCGATGAAAATTTATATACATATTACAAGTCACAGTCACACGAACTGTATTGATTTTGTTGACTCTAGCCCATATAGATTTTTACAGAGATACAATGAAAATTCTTTCATCATTATGATATATGGGTTCAAATTATTTGAAGTGAAATAGCGTTAAATTAAATAACATACTATACGGAGAAAAACATTCAAACACACTGTTATAATTTTCTCATTTGTTTTTTTAAAGAATTCTGTTACTTTAATTTATTTATGCAATCGTTAATTAAAGTTCGGAAAGTCAAATAGAGTCAATATAAATTGTTTAAGTTTTAGATTAAACAGATGTTTTAAATATTCAACTCTTAAAACTTTAATTAATTGTCATTTTAAATTTGAATGTCAAACGTATTCAGTAAAAAAAAAATTACATTGTATGTAAACGTTTACTGTTATATACCGAACTACAGAAACGATTTTGCAATCACTAATTTAACTTTAAGAACATACTATGTAAGGAATATATAGTAACCATGATTTTATAAATGGATTTTATATCTCACATAGCTCAAAAACAAATGATCACAAATGTTCCAAATTTAAATTTGTGACTGTTATGATATCTAGTTGCACACCTCCATGTTTAGTCTTCATACGAGATCCTTTTAAAGATATTCACGATATTACACGATTTTGTTTGATATGTGTATGCATGTGTGTATATATGTGTGTGATAGAACACAATATTGTCTAAACTCTCTATTTGAATGAGATGAAAGTTTGTATGTATGTTATAAATCACGATTTCATGAAATGTATAAATTTTCGTAATATGCTACATACAGTATTTTTACAGGGGCACAAAGAAAAAATCATTTTCTTTATGACTTATTTCCTCAAATAATTTTAAGTCGGCAGCTTCTAAATGCCTTATTTGAATATACCGAAAGTTTATGTATATGTTATAGGTCACTGTTGCTCGAACATTACAGAATTTAGTGAATTTAGCCCTTATAGTTTTTTACAGGGACACAGTAAAATTTTCTCTACAATAATAGTCTATGGGCAGGAATTATTTAAGGTGTGATAGCATCTAAATGTCTTATCCAATCGAGCTGAAAATTTATATACATGCTATAAGTTACGGTTAAACGAACGGAACAAATTTTAGCGAATCTAACACTTACAGTTCTTTTAAACGGACGCAAAAAGGGATTCTTTATCATTACAGACTATGGACTCGAATTGTTTAAAGTGCACTAGTGTCTAAATTCTACATTCGATTAAGAAAGAAAATCGTAGGTAAGTTATAGGTTAGTATCACACGAATCATACTGAAATGTAGGACTTCCAGTTTGTTTTTTTTAATCGTTATACAAAATAGAATATTTATGCAATGTGGTTCATGAGCTCAAACCTTTTAGTTTTCTTTAGTAATGTTCAATTTTTTAAAGATAAGAAAAAACAGATAAATATTTAATACTGTTAAAATAACATTTATTTATTTATTTATTTTACAGGAACGCATAAAAGAATTTAGTTACATTACGATCCAATAAACAGCGTACAATTTTGGGAAAAATTTTCTAACACCTTAATGTCTTTATTGTTTATTTGATGACTTCTCCTACTTTAATTTCTTTACAATTACAGTACAAGTCAGTTTTAGTTGAAATAATTTAAAATTCCTTAAGAATCACTTACATATTTTTTCTTTTATTAGGCGAAATTTCGAATTTTATATTCGAAAATATTACAGTCTTTTTATATTTATTAATGAGAATGCAATTTAAATTAAATTATACATTTTCTGAAAATCAAATAGGCCACCAGCGGCCGAGCGGTTCTGCGCTCAAAGCTGGTAGACGTGAGGGGCCGATCCTAGGTCGTGCTCGTCGACCTAGTCGTTCTGAGTTTTCCGTGGTTGAATACTTGCGTGAATACGAGCTAGGACACGTTAGAAAAATCCTCCATGGAGGATACTCTTCCTCAGGGCCTAAGAGCCTAGAGCAGTCAATCGGCCTTACTCTCAAAACACCAAAACAAAAAAAAATCTAAAAAACTAAAACAAAAAAAAAATATCTTTGGGTGAAACAAAAATGCAAGAACTTTTTCACAATTATGACGATTTCTTTTCTGGAATGTGATTGAAGACGAATAATTTCAGAAGATCCAAATGTTTTATTTGAAATTAGTTTAAGTTTGTGGCCGTAAGAGTTTGATAAAAAAAATTAAACCTGTCACCAGATGTCATTGTAATCGAAGCTAGGGTCACGACAACAAAACCGAGACTCCCTATTGGTTAATTATATGCTTAGATCACGTGATTAAACTGGCGAAACTGGAAAAAGCCAATCAGGTCTTCGATTTGAGCAATAGCTTCGATCACAGCGACATCTGGGTAAGATTAATTTTTGTAGCATCATTTTAACATCACGGTTATAGGCGATTGCCACACTGTTTATTCTAGACGCTGTAACTGCACTAAACCAAATGAAATGAATATATATTTTTTATATGCATAAAAACATGTCTCATGTAGAATATTGCAGGGAAATCATTCACTGTTTTATTTACAGTGCTAAACAAAAGAACTAGATTATATTGGACAATAGCTGAAAATTAATGGAAGTGCATTTCAGGTTGTGACGTATATTATTACTATAGAATTGCATTTAGGTGCACTATGTGGTTTGTGCATATTCTTCAAAAGATATACAGGGTTGCAAATATTTAAGCGATAACATCCTTTTTTGTTGTTAGTGGAAGTGTTTTACTATAATATTTTACCATCTTCAGGAAAGCTGCTCAGGAATGAAAATGAATTCTTCATAGACGTATGGTAAATAATGCATGTTTTTTAAGCTAAGTATTCATCGCTTGTTTTTTGTGTATTTACACGTTTTGAGGTTTCCTGATTACCAAAGTCAAGTTTTTTAAAGTTTGATTATTGTCTGTGTCTTTTAGAGTAACTTAAAAACGAATAATTTCAGGAGATCCATAAGTTGTATTTTCAAATTAATATAAATTTGTTGCTGGAAAAGTTTGATAAGTTTTAAAGAACGTTGCGTATGAAAGTTGTCAGAATAATTTTAAGTGAACTTTTAATTTTAATAACATATTTAAATTCCATATAAATGTAGGTGTGGTAATGAAACGTGGGGGGGGAGCATTCACACAGAACTATTTATTACATAGAACTCTTCCGAAGCCTAATTTGAATTGTTTTAACATAGTTTTACATAAAAGTACTCGTTATCTTACCCCTTAATCTCTTACCTGTATTTAGAGTATTAAATTTCTGGGTAAGGGACAGTCGTGTGAGTAACACACCAGATTATTTTAAATGGTGAAAGATTAAAGTAAATTTAAATTTCCACTTTTGGTTTGTTCATCGAAGTTTGTTCTATTATATATTGCATTAAAATTTAAAATAGCTATTAATTATTACGTGGGTTTTTTTTTTTTTTTTTTTTATTAGTTTTTTATGTTTTTCTAATTAAAAATAAATAAATTAAAAAAAAAACAAAGTATTATTTTTATTTTTCAATTTATAAGAAACTACACTAAATATTACAAAATCATCGTAACAATTTATAACAAAAAAATCATATTTATTAGAAGAATTATTAATTGCAAATTTTTACATTAAGATTTTAATCTCTAATTACGAATAATATGAATCCATCTTTATTAAAAAAAAAAAAAAAAATGTTTTCTGAAATAGGCGCACAATAAATTTACGAATTATAAAATAAATCGTGTTAGTGATGCTGCTAAGTCTTTTAAAATATCTCTTCTTTGTGAATTGTTTTTTTAGATGAAAAAATACTTATAATAATTTTAACTCGTTTGAATAATTGTTTATACTATATTTTTATTTCGTTTCACTTTTTTTCAATCGGGTAAAGTACATGTTAGATTACGATAAAATGTTTGTATTCATGTTTAATCGTATTTTGTATAACTTACATTATACTTAAGAAAGTAAGTAATATAATACATTTTTAGATCTTTTTCTGATAAACTCGACGATAATGTTAATATTTTCTTGAAAATGCTTTTAAAAGATTAAAAGTAAATATTAATTTTAAATATATAGTATTAAGTTTATCACTTTATAATATTTTATCTCTACACTTTTGATTCTAACAGTTATTTCCATAGACTTGATTACATTTATCCATAATAAATATGTTTCATGAGGCATTTAGACATAGAGTTTATTTTTCATGTTGCTGCAACTCATAAAATGTATTACGAAATTTAAAATTAAATACCACGTTTAATTTATGGACTTTATGAAAATTTCAACATGAAACTATGTAAATTAATTTTATCTGTTTATCTCCCAAGGGAATTAAATAAATTACAGTACGCGTGAAAAATATTTATCATGATTATGTGTATAATAAACGTCGGAATCATAAAGATGTTGCTAAATATCAAATAAAAGATTAAATTTAATTAAATGTTTATTTCTTCAGCGCTATTGCAAATGTCATTACTTGCAGACATCCTTTTCCTTTTTTTTCTTACCCATAAATTACAGTCGGTAAAATCGAATTTTATTTCTGTATAATAATTTCATAATTATATCAGATTTTTTTAGTTCCCCATCATACTAGGTATGGGGAACTTAGGTAATCGTGAAAATTTTCGACCTCGGTTTTTTTACTTTTTTATACGTTTTCAGGTGTGAGGAATCCGAAAATGACAAAATTTGTATGGTGTCTGTCTGTAGGGTATCTGTTAGTGTGTCAGTGTGTCAGTCCGTTAGTGTGTTAGTCCGTTAGTTTGTTAGACTGTTTACACGATATCTCACGAACAAATGATTGCAGAGAGGTCAGATTAGTTTTAAAATATTACTTTCGATACTGGCAAGAATCCTATTCATTTGCAACATTCGAATTAAAAAACTTCGTAAGTTATTAGAAATTTACGATTTTCTTAACATGGGAGAATATGACAAAAATTCACTTAAACGTGCATTAAATGGAAACTTTTTACTGTAAAAATGTCGAACCAGTTTTAAAATATCAGTTTTGATGCCGGAATGAACATCATTTACTATAAATATGCTACTTTGAAAATTTCGCAAGTTATTGGAAATTTACGAATTTCTTAACATAGCTGTATAGGGCAAAATTTCACATAAACGTCAATTTTTAGAGATATTTTCATCGTAAAGATGTCAGAATACTTTTGAAATATTATTTAGAACACTGTCATGAATATTAATGACTATGAATTTTCCAATATAAAAATTTCGTAAGTTATTGGAAATTTACGAATTTCTTAACATGGCAGAATAGAACAAAATTTCACATAAACGTCAATCTTGAGGGATATTTTCATCGTAAAGATGTCAAACCACTTTTTTAATATTATTTTGGATACAGGCATGAATATCATAGACTATGATTTTTGCAATTTAAAAAGTTCGTAAGTTATTTGGAATTTACGATTTACTTAATATGTCAGAATAAGGCAAAAATGAGCATAAACTTCCATTTTGAGGATCATAAATACATTAGACAACTTCAAAATTACATTTATGATATATGTTTGAACATAATTGAATACAAATATTCTAATAAGAAAATTTCGTAAATTATTCGTAATTTACGATTTTATCAACTAGCGAAACTGTAAATTTTTCATATAAATATGAATTTTGAGGATTATTGCATTGGAAATAGTAGCATGAAAACTAAACAACAGAATTGACCCTGATAAAATAAATTAATAGATTAGAATAAGATAAATATGTTGAAGTGAATGGTGGATAGCCTATTAGGCGGGGATTTCATTCTGTCACTGTATCAAGCTTTGGTCAAATTCATTTCTTTTAACATGATTATAACATGTCTCGCACTAGAAATTTGTGATAACATAAATATGATGGGGACCTGAGCAGAGTCCACCTATGCCAACTAGTTTTTTTTTTTTTTTTTTTTATGTAATATAACAATTTATCAGCAAGCAAAAACTTATTTTTATTGGAATTTGTTAAAAATAATGATTATATATTATTATTATTATTATTATTATTATTATTATTTTTATTATTATTTATTTTTTATATTATTATTTTTTTATGTGAAATATACGACAAAATAAACGTTTTTACGCACGTTTTAAAATTTTCCATACAATTAATTGCTTTATAGCTGTGGCACAGAAAAAGAAAATAAAGTTGTATTTCTTGCCCGCTTGTTAGGCACATGCTTTTCCATAAAAAGAATTTAATTTGAGGCATCGAATAAAAAGATGAAGACTACGCAACCATTTTAGCCCATGACAAAGTTTAATGAAGACGTAACACAATATATACAGAATATAAGCATTACATTTTAAATTTAGAACATTTCAAAAAAAGAATCACCAGTCATCACGCTGACGACAACTCTGCGAACCTTTTTGGTAGAAAGACAGTTACTTGACTACAGTTACGTTTTTCCTAAATTTCATTGGGTGCGAGGTCACGTGAGTTTGATGACGCAACAGTCGCCAACGTAAGTTGCATTAATATTCATATTTATACACATATTACATCATCTCTAAAACAATTTCAGTAAAAATTTGAACAATTAATAATGAAATACTTCATTAATAAATATTTATAGATTGTTTTCTTATATAATTTTGCAAATATCAAAACTTAATCTTAACTTTTTTTTTTTTTTAATATTTATAGTTTCCAATATACATTTTTTACATAATATATGTATCACAATACATATCACTAGAGAATTTGAAATTTTAATAATATTGGATAATGAAAATTAATGGTTATTTCTTAATGGAACAATTTCAGAAATTATCATATTTTGCAACAGTTAAATTAAAATACAGTAAAGTTATATAGAAGAATCACCTTATAATACTTTGAAATTTCTTAAAAAAAAAAAAAAAATCTCAATAGTATTACAAAATGAAATTTTCATTATGCATCCATTAAAATTTACGGCTTTATTGTATTTATATAATTCAAAATAATGTAACTCATTCTTTAATTTCAAATTGGAACATTCATGTATCGCTTAAATAAAAAATAAATCTCAATCTATTTTATGTTTTGTCATATGTTACATAATAGACGGAAGTGAGATTGAAGTTCTGTTATTCAGTAAGTACAATTTTTAAAATTTATAGAAAATTAATATTTAATAACTTAGAAGTTTTTAAACTATTTCCACTTTTTCTGTTTCCTTTTGTGACACAGGAGGTAAAAATGAACTAATTTATAATCCTACTTTTAACTTGAAAACTATTCAATGAAATGAATAAAAGTACAAAATCAATATTAAATTACTGCTTGAATAAAAGTTTTATTTCTTTTTTTATTATTATTATTTGTGCTAGTTGGTTTGCGATTTACATTACCTTGAGAAAATTTATTATCTTTAAATACTGATTAAATTTTATTTTTTACGTTAATATACTTAAAATATTCTAAAATTAAAAATATTTGTTTTGTAAATTTTATACTTCAAATATACTTATTAATTGTAAAAATTGAAATCACTGCCAATATTGACGCAACTTTGTAACAATATATAATTGATTATAAAATATTTATTATGCAGTATTATTGCAACAAAAACTAAGAAAAAAAATCATTACGTTAAAAATGCGTAAGTAACCGTTTGTATTTAGCTTAAAAATGTTATGAAGAATGTTTTTTTAATCATTATAAATAATATTTATTAATGTTAAACTGCGGAAAGAAAGTAATTATATAGGTATAGGTATTATCCATGTGCCATATCTGACACTTGATCTTAAACAATCATGATATAAGCATTTTGGAAGATCTGAGCGTTCAAACATACAGTTTAAATATTTTTTTATTCTCTAAATTGTGGTAGTTCATTATATTTTTTACAGAAAAAAAAAGTTGATGCACCCACAAAAAAATTTCTAGTACATTAGTTTAAAACCATATATAGCACAAGCAATAAAAATTACTAATTATAAACAAGTAAGTTGTGGCCACCACATGACTTTCATTTACATTTTCCTATACAAGTTCACCAAGTAAAACAATTTACTTAAATTATTATTTATGAAAATTATCTTCGATAATGAATGCAAACAATTTCCATTCTAGAGAAGTAGTATAACACTAAATATGTATAGAAAGTCAATTTTATTTTCTATATGAATCGCTGATTGCAGAAATGAGACATGTCACAAAAACCTAATTTTACAGTTGATATAAAAACTTTTTGGCTAATGTTATGTGAACTTGAAATTCTGAAATATTACACTTCATTCATATTTCAATCTCTATTACAAATACCACATTTTAATTAAACTTCCATACTTCAAAAATGGGTGCCATGGACGTATATCAATGAACTGTCCATTTTTGAACTGTAGACATGTCCCCTTTCTGAAGTCAGTGGTTCACATGACATGTGAAAAAAAGTTATATTTTTTATGAGGTTTTATTTTTTTTTTATTTTTTTTTTTTTCATGAAAAAAAAAGAAATGATATCCATAACTTTTTTTTAATTTATCGCAGGTCACTGCTTCAACTATTCGTTTTTAAGGTATTGGCAAGCTCTTTTGCAATATACTCATAATGAAAATTTACCCCCCACGGGGGAGCTGCTTGTCGGGGGAGAGATGCTGCTTCTACATGTATAAAGAATTTTTAGACAGTTTACTATCATATATATATATATATATATATATATATATATATATATTTTTTTTTTTTTTTTTTTTTTTCATAATGAATCTTTTAAAAAAAAAATTCTAAACCGCCATGTTAAAAGTTTAGAAAAAGCGGAATAGCAATGCTATTTCTTGGAAAATTCTCAACAAAAGTTCATAGCCTCTAATTTATGTCAATCTGTAACTACAAACTAACTTATATGAAATTCTGTGCAGTAGTTCCTGTGTGCAGTTGCTTACAAAACTGTGTCACACACACAGACAGACATTGTCTAAAAATGATTAAATGTTGTAGATCTCTCAAAACGTGTAAGCCCATGGAAAACCCAACATTGAAAATTTTCACCAAACAAATACTAAATATAAAACTAAAGTGTATTTTTTTTCTATGTTTGTCCCTGTAATAATGGTTATCAGAAGTGATTAGTTTATCATTTCCATAATAAAAGGGAAAATTGTGCAGTGGAGAATTATAAGTTTTTAACTATTAAAAATACTTACTTTAGGTTTGATTATTTAAATCTTTATTACTTTTAAAATAAAAAGTTCATGACACACATTACTAAAATTATGTTACAGTATATAATTGTGCAATATTTATTATGTTGTTTCATAGTTCACAGAAAAAAAAAATTGTTTTATTCTTAAAAACGCGTAAATAACCGATTATTATTTGTCTAAGAAAACGTTATGAAGTATGTTTTTTGATTCATTGTAGAGATTTCTTTATTATACCTTAAATAAAAAATCATGTATTGCAAGTTTTAATATATAGTATTATAAACACAATTTTTAATTTAATATTTATTAAAACACATTGAATCCTCCGAAAACATTTATAAACTAAAACATTTTTAAAACTATTATTTACTGCAAACATGAATTTTGTAAGAAGGAATGATCAAACACTGACTAAAAGCATCCGTTTACATTTTTATTTACTGCCTGAAAAAACAGTTTCGAAAGGAAAAATCTCACTAGATAAAAATCAAAAAGCAATAACCTTCAGTCACTTTCAAATAAACTTTACAAACCTGAAATATAATATATAGAAAAAGTTCCTCTTAACCAACAATATCCACTTCTTGGAGGATCAAAATTGTGATGACATGTCTACGGACCATCCTTACGGGAGCGTCCTGTTACCAATTGCGCAATACTAGTGCGACGTTAAGCCCAACCAACAAGGCAAATGGTTGTGTAATAAGAAATAAATGTTTATTGAATGCAATAGAAGAAAATATCAACGTTTTGGATTGTCGTCGTTTTGGGATATTTTTACCAAAAAATTCATTTAAAGTAAATATTCACATAACCATAAATATTTAATATTTAAAAATCTATCGGAAATTCCATTAGACTCTTAATTAAATATATATATATACATATGTATATATCTATATATATATATCGAAATCGTTTGTTATATTTCTTATTTAAAAGAACTTTTACTACACACTTTTACTTTGTGAAATTAGAACAGTTTGGTTTTTAAGAATAAGGACTAGTATAAAAGAAACGTTTTGTGTACTTGAATTTCATAAGGTTTAAAAACATTTATATTCTTATAATAAAGATATGAAATATGGACGATTCATTGTAAAAATAGTGTAACTCCATATCTATTTCTCAATATAAAAGTGCAGAAACTCCAATAACTGCATTAAAATCACATAAATACCATTACTTGATTTTTTTTTCAGAAAACTAAAATTTCTATATATGCATAATAAAAAGTTATTTCAAATTCTTTTTCTTAAAATTTATAAATTCTTATAACGCTATAAATTCTTATAACTATGATTTGTATTAAAAACTAAACATCAACTAATACTTACTGAATCTTGAATTTTCTCCTACACATAAATTTAAAAAAAACTCGTTATTTCAAAATATATTTACAAGGATTTAAGTCACTTTTTCAATGAATAACCCATATATTTTTATAGAAAAATCAAACATTTGGTGATTAAAAAAAAAATCATTGAATGTAATATACATTTAAAAAAAATCCTTATCACTCTTTCTTGGAAAATTATTTTCTATAAATAATATTTTAAGACACAATTTAAAAGTGTAAATTCATTTTTTTAAACTTATTTACTAATGTAAAATGCTTTTAACTGTTCAACTTAAATTAGAACATCTGGGAGTTTTCGCTGAAATAATTTTAACTTTTGTTTATTCACAAGAGAAATTGTTAAAACGTTCTCGCATAAACAACTTAAAAATTAAAAAATAAATAAAAAATAAAATATCACTATAAATTGCTGCGAAAATAGTCTCAACTTAAGAAAGATATAGAAACCTATTGGGGACAAATTCCTTACAAAACGTTTAAAACTTTGGGAATTCGAATATTTTTAAATGAAATAAATCCTAATGAGCTTCTTGTTAGTAATTTATTTTAATGAGCCATGAGGCAAGAATGTACTGTGATATTAAGATGATCCCAATTAGTATCCTCATTAAGTAAAATTTTGCTGCGTTATTCTTTTTTGAATGAAAAATAAAAGTTGTTGAATTTCAATGATTTAAGAATGCTAATTCCATACCAAATTAAGTATGTTCATCTAAGTATGTTAAGATTTATTCGTGATAAAAATGATTATTATAAAAATATAACTGAATATGTGTCACTTAGTACGTGCAACGATTACAATAATGAAGTATTTTTATTGACAGTTTCCTCAAAGTTAAAAATTGATTTTATATTTGGTTCGTCTGTCTCGGCGCCCTCACTGTAAAAAAAATTCCGGCACTTTCCGGGGAAATTTTGGACAGTTAATGTGCCCAGTATTTACCAGTAATGTTCCATGAAAATATCAGTAAGCATCAAATATACACACAATCAAAATACTGCTACATTCCTAAAATCAGGAACGTTTCATGGACGAAAACCTGTTATTCTAAGGAACCTGCCCCAAACTTATTAAAACCAGGAACGTATCCGATGTATAAGAGTAACGTTACTAAATATTTTTAGAGTACTGTAATTTTAGTCAAAAATTTTATAATGCCCTGAAACGTATTTATACTATCCAGGTTTACTATATCCACTCTGTTGTAAACTTGTAGGGACTTCTTTATTTAAACATATTACAACTATTTTTGAAGAATGGTCTTTGAAATATATGAGAGTCTTACTCCCTAAAATTAAGAAATACTGACTATAGTGTAATTTCTATTGAAAGAACTATATAAAGTAGTACCAATTTTTAAATCAGTAACATACAGGAAAATTCTGTTATAATCCGACTTAGGCTACATGCTTTTAAACAATTATTTAAATACATTCATACTTCAGTCAGTAAAACAAATTATGCAGATGCACAAATCAAGTTTCGTATAAAATATTGGAGTGATGATTGGTGACAGGAGCATGCAGAAATATTTAGAAACATTGTGTATCAAATAAAAGATTCTCAAGAGCATTTTCAAAAGTATTATGCGTATGTAATGTAATAATCTTCAAAAAATTTGTGAACTTTTTAATTTAATTGCCCTAGTAGGAGAGTGCAATCAACGACTGAATGGCCTTACATCGAATAGACGTCTATAATGACGAAAGTCCGATAACAAGGATACAATACTTTGTAAAAAATATGTCCTATTTGCTGCCAGAAATTCTCTGTAATTCGGAAAAATATACGTAATTTTCGAAAAAATTACGTTGTCAGAACGTATTTTCTCAAATTGCAGAGAATTTCTGGCAGCAAATAGGACATATTTTTTACAGTGTAGAGAAAGGTAAATCTCATCGCTAAATTACATTCAATAACTCATCGGGAGTGAATGAACTCGTTATCCAACATCCGATGCAATTTAAAATCTGATTCAATAAAAACTCGAGGAAAAGATTTTTTTTTTGTTTTACAGTGATTTGTTGTCGATTTAACATCACGTTACAAGGGGTTTGCTCTCATTTTTTATCACCATCCAAGGCAGTTTTCTCGTGTTCTTCGACACTATCTCTAAATATTTCATCAAAGCATCAAACGCATGATCCTGGTAGTTAAATCTGGATAGTACGTTGGTCAAAGTATTCAGTAGATATCAGAAACTTTATAAAAGATCCCAAACAGCACTAAACTTGCATAGTTTTCTGTTGATATCTATACACATTGGACTAATAAAACACAAGAACGTATGCACTTGGGGTATTATAATTCTTGCGATATTATATATGCTAATTTCTTATAACAAAATCAGTATCAGTGGATTAGAGAGATGAATCCCTGCATTCATTTCCTGTATAAATTACAACACTCGTGTTTTTTATATTTCATTTATTAAATTTTAAAAGGAATTTTAGAACATTCATCAGAAATAAAAAATATATGCACAGGAATCAATTACTAGCAAGTGTGTGTGAATAAATAAATAATTAAAGCAACCAATATTTGCTATTTTAAAAAAAATTTCTAGCAATTTATGTATTTTAATTTTGCCAGTCACACTTAGTGAAATATTTGAAAAGAAAAAACAAAATCCTACCAGTATTTTAAACGTTATTTCTATAACAGAGAAAAGCGTTTCTTAATACCTATCATAGGCATAATTTCCAGCCAATTTTGTAGTTTTTTAATTGACTTTATTCGTGGGATTCCATATGTCAATATATAGAATTAAATTTGTCAACGTGCTAAGAATTTTTGAATTTTTCTTTCAAAATTTAGTTGGAAGAAATCTGTGTGAATCTCCTAAATGAGATCTTCAAAATAGCAATAAATCAAATGTGAGACTTTTTCAGTTACGTAACAACAACAGTTCTATATAACTTTACACTCTTAAAAAGACATGTTTAATATTGAAAAACTCTGTAATTTATGTCACATACGTCATTTTTGCTTGCAACATTTCCTTTTACTTACTTACGTAGGTGTTCCAAAGAATATATCTGTGCTGTAAAAAAAAAAAAAAAAAAAAAAAAAAATCAGTTAAAAAATTGAAATTTTCTGAAATTTTCCAACACACTGAGAAAATATATATATATATATATATCGCTTTCATCTATGACGAATAGGTGACCCTTTTTTAAATCCCTAAGCTAGAAACATAGATTTCCAAGCTATGAGTATAAGGCACGATAATACACTGAGACAAAATTCTAGAACTGACATGTAGAATCTATATTGTGGCTCTAGAAAAAATAGTTCCATGTCATCCTTATAAATTTCTCATAAAACTTTTTCTAGTCCCCTTCGAAAGCGAATTATAGAGACCTCTATTAGAATTCTTGAGCGTTTGCCTATACTATCGACGACAAATCTATTTGAAAATATCTCCAAAGAAATTTGAATACAAAGTGGCGGGTTTCAGCAGCTATAATCTTAGTTTATGACCCAATTCTAGAAAATCAAGCGAGAATTTCTCGTAATACAAGATTCAGAATATTAAGAATATTGTTTCAATGTATAGAATTAAATTTGTGAACGTGTTAAGAATTTTTGAATTCTGCTTTCAAAACTTGATGGCAGAAATCTGTGTGAATCTCGAAAAAGAGATATTCAAAATGACGTTAAATCAAATGTGAGACTTTTTTAATTACGTTACAACATCGGTTCTATATAACTTTACACTCTTAAAAAGATATGTTTAATATAGAAAAACTCTGTAATTTATGACACATACGACATTTTTGCTTGCAACATCTGCTTTTACTTACTTACGTAGGTGTTGCAAAGAATATATCTATGCTGTAAATTAAAAAAAAAACTGTTAAAAAATAGAAATTTTCCAACACACTGAGAAAAAAAATATCTCTTTCATCTATAACGAATATGTGGCCCTTTTCTAAATCCCTAAACTAGAAATATAGATTTCCGAGCTATGAATATAAGGCACGCCTATACACTGAGAAAAAAAATTCTATAACAGACATCTAGAATTTATATTGTGGCTCTAGAAAAAATAATTCCAAGTCATCCTTATAAATTTTTTCTAGTACCCTTCGAAAGCGAATTCTAGAAACCTCTATTAGAATTATTGAGCGTTTGCCTATACTATCAACGACAAACCTATTTGAAAATATCTCCAAATAAATTTGAATAAAAAGTGGCGTGTTTCAGAAGCTATAATCTTGGTTTATGACCAAATTCTAGAAAATCAAGCGAGAAATTCTCGTAATACAAGATTTAGAATATTCACAATTATTGTTTCACTATCTAGAAATGTGTAGACTAGACATTCTCGACCATTTAGTCTATTCAGTTTACTGGCGTGCCTTATGCGCATAGCTCAAAAATCTATATTTCTAGTTTAAGGGTTTAGAAAATGACCATTTATTCATTCTAGATGAAAGCGGTATATGTTTTTTTTTTTTCTCAGTGCAGAATAGTGAATTTAGTGCCTAAACATTTCATCTTCTTTCTGGTTTTATTTGTGTCACTGACTCCAAAAATATTTTCACTTTTACCATATCAGCTCTATTTTTTTAGCTTATGTACATAATATGCAAATGTAACCATACTGGTCCACATATACAACTAAATTAATTGCATAAAGTTACAATTAAACACAGACAAAAATTCGCAGGATCAAGCGTTTATTTTCTATTATTATTAATATTAATATTATTATTATTATTATTTAATTTTTATTTTTTTTATTTAACAATTGTAGAATCGTAGAATCTAATTAATTCGAAAAAAAAAATGCAATATTGTTTTTTATACTAATCTTATAGTTATTTTATAGTAATTTAGTAATTACAGGAAATTATACATATATTTGGATGATTGTATATAAAAAAAATAGTGCTCTAAAGCTGAAAAAGTAATGTTTTATAAAGGTTTTTATTGCATTATCTATTAATATATATATATATATATATATATATGCTGTTTTTCCTGTAATAAAGCAATGCTTCATCCACTGTAATAATAGGTCTATCGATAAAAGTTAATATTTTATTATACATTAGCTTCTACATTCTAAACAACAAATTTTTTTGTACTTTTGTTAATTTTGTAAGAAAAGTAATATTAGCATAGTAATAATAGCTTTTAAAAAAAGTTATTTTAATCTACACTGTAAAAAATAACGGTAGTTTTTACAGCAAAATATTCTGACAAGAAAGGGTGCCAGCACATTCCACTATTAAAAAAAAATAATAATAATAATAATTTACAACAAAACCATCTGTAAAATAATCGATCTTTATAGACGTGTTAACTGTAAATTACCTCATTTAACAGGAGAATGTGCGGATGGCCGCACATTGTGTTACGAAAACTATCGCTATTTTTTAAAGTGAATCACAAGGAACTGTGTTCTTTTACATGACTTGGGTACAGCTTTAGTTCAGTCCCCTCTTTTAAATTTACAGTTAACATTTTGCCGATAAATTAAAATGGGTATCGCAGTTACATTAGAAAATACTTTGGCGAGAAACGACCAAGCTACTTCTAACAAATTTCAAATTTCGCCAAATATGGCTACTAAAGCTGTTTCAAAATGTAATTAATTTCTCTATTTTATAACCTGTTCAAACTAAACATGTGTAATTTCAATCAAAATTCTTTTTATTTCAAAAAAAAAAATCTACGAATATAGCAGAAATTTCCATATCACCTACTTTACTTTTTTGTAATTAACAAAAATATTTTTTTTTATTCGTATACTAACTTTTAAGAGAACCTTTTACCCCCCATCCCCCCCCCACACATATATGTATATAATCTTTTTGATAGTAAAAGAAAATAATGGCAACGAAGAATAGTCAGTCAATTCACCAAAGAAACACACACACGCCAATATATATAATCCCTGTAATCGATGCCGGATTCAAATATCACCATATATTTAGCATTTAACAAAAAATCAATTGATAAAAGAATTAATAATAAACGAGTATTTTCAATGCAACTGAATATTGAATGAAATGCATGGATTTAGTAAAGAACTCTTTTGGAGACTTCATTTATCAACTACTGTACCTGTTTTTTGGAACGTAAATGGCAAGAGAAATTGTGTGTTTTATTTTGAGCGTTGAAGAAAGTAATGTTCAAATCAGTGCATAAACAATTATTCAAATTAAACACAATACATATAAATACATATAAAAATGAGTGAAAATTTTACTGATTAACTTAAATAATTCATTCTCACCTTCGGCAGTATAGTAGGCTTCAACGAATTTTTTTTATAATATAATGTGAATAATAACTAAATTTCCATGAACGGACAAAACAACTAGCATACATAATATTCGTTTAATTTTGTTTTAGTTTAACTATTGTATAATTATGGAACTATAATTATCAGTTTTTTTTTTTTTTTTTTCGTTAATTGAGTAATTTATTTGATAAATGTCAGATATTCAGACCACCATATCTAGTCCTAAATTTGATTAAGTTAAGATTTACTTTTGAATATTTATTATATATATATATATTAAATATACTTATCGGTAATATTTAAAGTTATATTGGAAGCTTGTACAACTTGCATCACTCAGAAACACATTACAACAAGGAATATCTTGAAGAGTTTTTAGAAAACAAAATTAACTGTCGATATCTGTGCTTTATTATCGTTTTCTTGTACTGAAGTTTACAGGATTTTTTAAACAGTCTCTAGGATTTCAATCCCTGTCAAAAAATTTCATGACGTAATTGATTTATTGAGTTTGTGGCGATGACATCATAAAACTCGAATGACAAATTGCTTTAATATCGAACTGCCAAAGGTTTTTTTTTTTTCATCTCTTCCTACAAATAAAACAAAGAATTAAATTCAAATTTTGAATAAGCATATTAAGTTAATAATGAAAAGCTTATCGATTAAATGTTGATTTTAAAAAGTCATCAAAGAACTCCTGACGTAGTGTTAAAATATCTAATGCAAAATCTAATGACAAGGTATTGATAAAATAACTATATAAACTTGATATAAAAACTTTTTGGCTAATTTTATGTGAACTTGAAATTCTGAAATATTACACTTCATTCATATTTCAATCTCTATTACAAATACCACATTTTAATTAAACTTCCATACTTCAAAAATGGGTGCCATGGACGTATATCAATGAACTGTCCATTTTTGAACTGTAGACATGTCCCCTTTCTAAAATCAGTGGTTCACATGACATGTGAAAAAAAGTTATATTTTTTATGAGGGTTTTTTTTTTTTTTTTTTTTTTTCATGAAAAAAAAAAAGAAATGATATCCATAACTTTATTTTAATTTATCGCAGGTCACTGCTTCAACTATTCGTTTTTAAGGTATTGGCAAGCTCTTTTGCAATATACTCATAATGAAAATTTACCCCCCACGGGGGAGCTGCTTGTCGGGGGAGAGATGCTGCTTCTACATGTATAAAGAATTTTTAGACAGTTTACTATCATATATATATATATATACATATATATATATATATATATATATATATATATATATATATATATATATATATATATATATATACTTTTTTTTTTTTTTCATAATGAATCTTTAAAAAAAAAAAAATTCTAAACCGCCATGTTAAAAGTTTAGAAAAAGCGGAATAGCAATGCTATTTCTTGGAAAATTCTCAACAAAAGTTCATAGCCTCTAATTTATGTCAATCTGTAACTACAAACTAACTTATATGAAATTCTGTGCAGTAGTTCCTGTTTGCAGTTGCTTACAAAACTGTGTCACACACACAGACAGACATTGTCTAAAAATGATTAAATGTTGTAGATCTCTCAAAACGTGTAAGCCCATGGAAAACCCAACATTGAAAATTTTCACCAAACAAATACTAAATATAAAACTAAAGTGTATTTTTTTTCTATGTTTGTCCCTGTAATAATGGTTATCAGAAGTGATTAGTTTATCATTTCCATAATAAAAGGGAAAATTGTGCAGTGGAGAATTATAAGTTTTTAACTATTAAAAATACTTACTTTAGGTTTGATTATTTAAATCTTTATTACTTTTAAAATAAAAAGTTCATGACACATATTACTAAAATTATGTTACAGTATATAATTGTGCAATATTTATTATGTTGTTTCATAGTTCACAGAAAAAAAAATTGTTTTATTCTTAAAAACGCGTAAATAACCGATTATTATTTGTCTAAGAAAACGTTATGAAGTATGTTTTTTGATTCATTGTAGAGATTTCTTTATTATACCTTAAATAAAAAATCATGTATTGCAAGTTTTAATATATAGTATTATAAACACAATTTTTAATTTAATATTTATTAAAACACATTGAATCCTCCGAAAACATTTATAAACTAAAACATTTTTAAAACTATTATTTACTGCAAACATGAATTTTGTAAGAAGGAATGATCAAACACTGACTAAAAGCATCCGTTTACATTTTTATTTACTGCCTCAAAAAACAGTTTCGAAAGGAAAAATCTCACTAGATAAAAATCAAAAAGCAATAACCTTCAGTCACTTTCAAATAAACTTTACAAACCTGAAATATAATATATAGAAAAAGTTCCTCTTAACCAACAATATCCACTTCTTGGAGGATCAAAATTGTGATGACATGTCTACGGACCATCCTTACGGGAGCGTCCTGTTACCAATTGCGCAATACTAGTGCGACGTTAAGCCCAACCAACAAGGCAAATGGTTGTGTAATAAGAAATAAATGTTTATTGAATGCAATAGAAGAAAATATCAACGTTTTGGATTGTCGTCGTTTTGGGATATTTTTACCAAAAAATTCATTTAAAGTAAATATTCACATAACCATAAATATTTAATATTTAAAAATCTATCGGAAATTCCATTAGACTCTTAATTAAATATATATATATACATATGTATATATCTATATATATATATCGAAATCGTTTGTTATATTTCTTATTTAAAAGAACTTTTACTACACACTTTTACTTTGTGAAATTAAAACAGTTTGGTTTTTAAGAATAAGGACTAGTATAAAAGAAACGTTTTGTGTACTTGAATTTCATAAGGTTTAAAAACATTTATATTCTTATAATAAAGATATGAAATATGGACGATTCATTGTAAAAATAGTGTAACTCCATATCTATTTCTCAATATAAAAGTGCAGAATCTCCAATAACTGCATTAAAATCACATAAATACCATTACTTGATTTTTTTTTCAGAAAACTAAAATTTCTATATATGCATAATAAAAAGTTATTTCAAATTCTTTTTCTTAAAAATTAAAAATTCTTATAACGCTATAAATTCTTATAACTATGATTTGTATTAAAAACTAAACATCAACTAAATACTTACTGAATCTTGAATTTTCTCCTACACATAAATTTAAAAAAAACTCGTTATTTCAAAATATATTTACAAGGATTTAAGTCACTTTTTCAATGAATAACCCATATATTTTTATAGAAAAATCAAACATTTGGTGATTAAAAAAAAAAAAAAAAATCATTGAATGTAATATACATTAAAAAAAAAAAATCCTTATCACTCTTTCTTGGAAAATTATTTTCTATAAATAATATTTTAAGACACAATTTAAAAGTGTAAATTCATTTTTTTAAACTTATTTACTAATGTAAAATGCTTTTAACTGTTCAACTTAAATTAGAACATCTGGGAGTTTTCGCTGAAATAATTTTAACTTTTGTTTATTCACAAGAGAAATTGTTAAAACGTTCTCGCATAAACAACTTAAAAATTAAAAAATAAATAAAAAATAAAATATCACTATAAATTGCTGCGAAAATAGTCTCAACTTAAGAAAGATATAGAAACCTATTGGGGACAAATTCCTTACAAAACGTTTAAAACTTTGGGAATTCGAATATTTTGAAATGAAATAAATCCTAATGAGCTTCTTGTTAGTAATTTATTTTAATGAGCCATGAGGCAAGAATGTACTGTGATATTAAGATGATCCCAATTAGTATCCTCATTAAGTAAAATTTTGCTGCGTTATTCTTTTTTGAATGAAAAATAAAAGTTGTTGAATTTCAATGATTTAAGAATGCTAATTCCATACCAAACTAAGTATGTTCATCTAAGTATGTTAAGATTTATTCGTGATAAAAATGATTATTATAAAAATATAACTGAATATGTGTCACTTAGTACGTGCAACAATTACAATAATGAAGTATTTTTATTGACAGTTTCCTCAAAGTTAAAAATTGATTTTATATTTGGTTCGTCTGTCTCGGCGCCCTCACTGTAAAAAAAATTCCGGCACTTTCCGGGGAAATTTTGGACAGTTAATGTGCCCAGTATTTACCAGTAATGTTCCATGAAAATATCAGTAAGCATCAAATATACACACAATCAAAATACTGCTACATTCCTAAAATCAGGAACGTTTCATGGACGAAAACCTGTTATTCTAAGGAACCTGCCCCAAACTTATTAAAACCAGGAACGTATCCGATGTATAAGAGTAACGTTACTAAATATTTTTAGAGTACTGTAATTTTAGTCAAAAATTTTATAATGCCCTGAAACGTATTTATACTATCCAGGTTTACTATATCCACTCTGTTGTCAACTTGTAGGGACTTCTTTATTTAAACATATTACAACTATTTTTGAAGAATGGTCTTTGAAATATATGAGAGTCTTACTCCCTAAAATTAAGAAATACTGACTATAGTGTAATTTCTATTGAAAGAGCTATATGAAGTAGTACCAATTTTTCAATCAGTAACATACAGGAAAATTCTGTTATAATCCGACTTAGGCTACATGCTTTTAAACAATTATTTAAATACATTCATACTTCAGTCAGTAAAACAAATTATGCAGATGCACAAATCAAGTTTCGTATAAAATATTGGAGTGATGATTGGTGACAGGAGCATGCAGAAATATTTAGAAACATTGTGTATCAAATAAAAGATTCTCAAGAGCATTTTCAAAAGTATTATGCGTATGTAATGTAATAATCTTCAAAAAATTTGTGAACTTTTTAATTTAATTGCCCTAGTAGGAGAGTGCAATCGACGACTGAATGGCCTTACATCGAATAGACGTCTATAATGACGAAAGTCCGATAACAAGGATACAATACTTTGTAAAAAATATGTCCTATTTGCTGCCAGAAATTCTCTGTAATTCGGAAAAATATACGTAATTTTCGAAAAAATTACGTTGTCAGAACGTATTTTCTCAAATTGCAGAGAATTTCTGGCAGCAAATAGGACATATTTTTTACAGTGTAGAGAAAGGTAAATCTCATCGCTAAATTACATTCAATAACTCATCGGGAGTGAATGAACTCGTTATCCAACATCCGATGCAATTTAAAATCTGATTCAATAAAAACTCGAGGAAAAGATTTTTTTTTTGTTTTACCCTGATTTGTTGTCGATTTAACATCTCGTTACAAGGGGTTTGCTCTCATTTTTTATCACCATCCAAGGCAGTTTTCTCGTGTTCTTCGACACTATCTCTAAATATTTCATCAAAGCATTAAACGCATGATCCTGGTAGTTAAATCTGGATAGTACGTTGGTCAAAGTATTCAGTAGATATCAGAAACTTTATAAAAGATCCCAAATAGCACTAAACTTGCATAGTTTTCTGTTGATATCTATACACATTGGACTAATAAAACACAAGAACGTATGCACTTGGGGTATTATAATTCTTGCGATATTATATATGCTAATTTCTTATAACAAAATCAGTATCAGTGGATTAGAGAGATGAATCCCTGCATTCATTTCCTGTATAAATTACAACACTCGTGTTTTTTATATTTCATTTATTAAATTTTAAAAGGAATTTTAGAACATTCATCAGAAATAAAAAATATATGCACAGGAATCAATTACTAGCAAGTGTGTGTGAATAAATAAATAATTAAAGCAACCAATATTTGCTATTTTAAAAAAAATTTCTAGCAATTTATGTATTTTAATTTTGCCAGTCACACTTAGTGAAATATTTGAAAAGAAAAAACAAAATCCTACCAGTATTTTAAACGTTATTTCTATAACAGAGAAAAGCGTTTCTTAATACCTATCATAGGCATAATTTCCAGCCAATTTTGTAGTTTTTTAATTGACTTTATTCGTGGGATTCCATATGTCAATATATAGAATTAAATTTGTCAACGTGCTAAGAATTTTTGAATTTTTCTTTCAAAATTTAGTTGGAAGAAATCTGTGTGAATCTCCAAAATGAGATCTTCAAAATAGCAATAAATCAAATGTGAGACTTTTTCAGTTACGTAACAACAACAGTTCTATATAACTTTACACTCTTAAAAAGACATGTTTAATATAGAAAAACTCTGTAATTTATGTCACATACGTCATTTTTGCTTGCAACATTTCCTTTTACTTACTTACGTAGGTGTTCCAAAGAATATATCTGTGCTGTAAAAAAAAAAAAAAAAAAAAAAAAAAAAAAATCAGTTAAAAAATTGAAATTTTCTGAAATTTTCCAACACACTGAGAAAATATATATATATATATATATATATCGCTTTCATCTATGACGAATAGGTGACCCTTTTTTAAATCCCTAAGCTAGAAACATAGATTTCCAAGCTATGAGTATACGGCACGATAATACACTGAGACAAAATTCTAGAACTGACATGTAGAATCTATATTGTGGCTCTAGAAAAAATAGTTCCATGTCATCCTTATAAATTTCTCATAAAACTTTTTCTAGTCCCCTTCGAAAGCGAATTATAGAGACCTCTATTAGAATTCTTGAGCGTTTGCCTATACTATCGACGACAAATCTATTTGAAAATATCTCCAAAGAAATTTGAATACAAAGTAGCGGGTTTCAGCAGCTATAATCTTAGTTTTTGACCCAATTCTAGAAAATCAAGCGAGAATTTCTCGTAATACAAGATTCAGAATATTAAGAATATTGTTTCAATGTATAGAATTAAATTTGTGAACGTGTTAAGAATTTTTGAATTCTGCTTTCAAAACTTGATGGCAGAAATCTGTGTGAATCTCGAAAAAGAGATATTCAAAATGACGTTAAATCAAATGTAAGACTTTTTCAGTTACGTTACAACATCGGTTCTATATAACTTTACACTCTTAAAAAGATATGTTTAATATAGAAAAACTCTGTAATTTATGACACATACGACATTTTTGCTTGCAACATCTGCTTTTACTTACTTACGTAGGTGTTGCAAAGAATATATCTATGCTGTAAAAAAAAAAAAAAAAAAAAAAAAACTGTTAAAAAATAGAAATTTTCTGAAATTTTCCAACACACTGAGAAAAAAAATATCGCTTTCATCTATAACGAATAGGTGGCCCTTTTCTAAATCCCTAAACTAGAAATATAGATTTCCGAGCTATGAATATAAGGCACGCCAATACACTGAGAAAAAAATTCTATAACAGACATCTAGAATTTATATTGTGGCTCTAGAAAAAATAATTCCAAGTCATCCTTATAAATTTTTTCTAGTACCCTTCGAAAGCGAATTCTAGAAACCTCTATTAGAATTATTGAGCGTTTGCCTATACTATCAACGACAAACCTATTTGAAAATATCTCCAAATAAATTTGAATAAAAAGTGGCGTGTTTCAGAAGCTATAATCTTGGTTTATGACCAAATTCTAGAAAATCAAGCGAGAAATTCTCGTAATACAAGATTTAGAATATTCACAATTATTGTTTCACTATCTAGAAATGTGTAGACTAGACATTCTCGACCATTTAGTCTATTCAGTTTACTGGCGTGCCTTATGCGCATAGCTCAAAAATCTATATTTCTAGTTTAAGGGTTTAGAAAATGACCATTTATTCATTCTAGATGAAAGCGGTATATGTTTTTTTTTTTTTTTTTTCTCAGTGCAGAATAGTGAATTTAGTGCCTAAACATTTCATCTTCTTTCTGGTTTTATTTGTGTCACTGACTCCAAAAATATTTTCACTTTTACCATATCAGCTCTATTTTTTTAGCTTATGTACATAATATGCAAATGTAACCATACTGGTCCACATATACAACTAAATTAATTGCATAAAGTTACAATTAAACACAGACAAAAATTCGCAGGTACAAGCGTTTATTTTCTATTATTATTAATATTAATATTATTATTATTATTATTTAATTTTTATTTTTTTTATTTAACAATTGTAGAATCGTAGAATCTAATTAATTCGAAAAAAAAAAAATGCAATATTGTTTTTTATACTAATCTTATAGTTATTTTATAGTAATTTAGTAATTACAGGAAATTATACATATATTTGGATGATTGTATATAAAAAAATAGTGCTCTAAAGCTGAAAAAGTAATGTTTTATAAAGGTTTTTATTGCATTATCTATTAATATATATATATATATTTATATATATATGCTGTTTTTCCTGTAATAAAGCAATGCTTCATCCACTGTAATAATAGGTCTATCGATAAAAGTTAATATTTTATTATACATTAGCTTCTACATTCTAAACAACAAATTTTTTTGTACTTTTGTTAATTTTGTAAGAAAAGTAATATTAGCTTAGTAATAATAGCTTTTAAAAAAAGTTATTTTAATCTACACTGTAAAAAATAACGGTAGTTTTTACAGCAAAATATTCTGACAAGAAAGGGTGCCAGCACATTCCACTATTAAAAAATAATAATAATAATAATAATTTACAACAAAACCATCTGTAAAATAATCGATCTTTATAGACGTGTTAACTGTAAATTACCTCATTTAACAGGAGAATGTGCGGATGGCCGCACATTGTGTTACGAAAACTATCGCTATTTTTTAAAGTGAATCACAAGGAACTGTGTTCTTTTACATGACTTGGATACAGCTTTAGTTCAGTCCCCTCTTTTAAATTTACAGTTAACATTTTGCCGATAAATTAAAATGGGTATCGCAGTTACATTAGAAAATACTTTGGCGAGAAACGACCAAGCTACTTCTAACAAATTTCAAATTTCGCCAAATATGGCTACTAAAGCTGTTTCAAAATGTAATTAATTTCTCTATTTTATAACCTGTTCAAACTAAACATGTGTAATTTCAATCAAAATTCTTTTTATTTCAAAAAAAAAAAAAAAAAATCTACGAATATAGCAGAAATTTCCATATCACCTACTTTACTTTTTTGTAATTAACAAAAATATTTTTTTTTATTCGTATACTAACTTTTAAGAGAACCTTTTACCCCCCTCCCCCCCCCACACATATATGTATATAATCTTTTTGATAGTAAAAGAAAATAATGGCAACGAAGAATAGTCAGTCAATTCACCAAAGAAACACACACACGCCAATATATATAATCCCTGTAATCGATGCCGGATTCAAATATCACCATATATTTGGCATTTAACAAAAAATCAATTGATAAAAGAATTAATAATAAACGAGTATTTTCAATGCAACTGAATATTGAATGAAATGCATGGATTTAGTAAAGAACTCTTTTGGAGACTTCATTTATCAACTACTGTACCTGTTTTTTGGAACGTAAATGGCAAGAGAAATTGTGTGTTTTATTTTGAGCGTTGAAGAAAGTAATGTTCAAATCAGTGCATAAACAATTATTCAAATTAAATACAATACATATAAATACATATAAAAATGAGTGAAAATTTTACTGATTAACTTAAATAATTCATTCTCACCTTCGGCAGTATAGTAGGCTTCAACGAATTTTTTTCATAATATAATGTGAATAATAACTAAATTTCCATGCGAAGAACGGACAAAACAACTAGCATACATAATATTCGTTTAATTTTGTTTTAGTTTAACTATTGTATAATTATGGAACTATAATTATCAGTTTTTTTTTTTTTTTTTTTTTCGTTAATTGAGTAATTTATTTGATAAATGTCAGATATTCAGACCGCCATTTCTAGTCCTAAATTTGATTAAGTTAAGATTTACTTTTGAATATTTATTATATATATATATTAAATATACTTATCGGTAATATTTAAAGTTATATTGGAAGCTTGTACAACTTGCATCACTCAGCTACACATTACAACAAGGAATATCTTGAAGAGTTTTTAGAAAACAAAATTAACTGTCGATATCTGTGCTTTATTATCGTTTTCTTCTACTGAAGTTTACAGGATTTTTTAAACTGTCTCTAGGATTTCAATCCCTGTCAAAAAATTTCATGACGTAATTGATTTATTGAGTTTGTGGCGATGACATCATAAAACTCGAATGACAAATTGCTTTAATATCGAACTGCCAAAGGTTTTTTTTTTTTTTTTTTCATCTCTTCCTACAAATAAAACAAAGAATTAAATTCAAATTTTCAATAAGCATATTAAGTTAATAATGAAAAGCGTATCGATTAAATGTTGATTTTAAAAAGTCATCAAAGAACTCCTGACGTAGTGTTAAAATATCTAATGCAAAATTTAATGACAAGGTATTGATAAAATAACTATCAATGTTTGGAAGCATCTATAGTAAAACGCAATGAACCGAATGAAACTACATTTTATCTACAGACTATAGACAGACTACCTACTTATCTACGGACTACCATTGAGAAATGTTTTCCTCAAAGGTAAATATTAATACCAAAAGTGGCTAATAGAAGAGACTTTGGCGCTGTTTTCATGTACGTACTATTAAACTTTGCAATCAATCTAAATCACGCAACTTACGTATTTCATATGTAACTTTGGATCTCTTGTAAACGAAATAATTTAATATTTTAAATAAATGAACGTAAAACAGATTACGTAAAGTTTCATTAAAATTCGAATAAAATGCATATTCGGAAATGAATGAAATACCGTATTAACAGTAGGATATTTATCTCCTTCCATTTATTAAAATAATCACTTACTTTATTTAAAACAGCGACATATTCACTAGGTAAGTTGCATAATTTACCTCGATCGGGCAAATTCAATAGTGCATGCGTGAGAAAGCCAAAATCTCCCCTATCGCTGAGTTTTGGTTAATTTTTTTTTTATTTTCCGAAATCATCTTTCCAAGTCTTTCCATTCGAAAGTCTGTAGATAAAATTTAGTTTCATCCGGTTCAATAGTTTTTGCTAAAGATGTCTTTAAGCAGTGAAACATTTTTAATGGTCATCCTGTATTTTATGTATAAAGATAAAAATTTTAAATTTTCTGGAAGATGTAGGTCAAGAATTAACGCACACAAATTCATAAAAGTTCATATTTAGTTGCAACTAAGCATAAATTGATGCCTATCATCTTTGGTGGAAATCATTCAACAGGTGACTCTGCTTAGCAACAATTGCTTTCATTTACCGGAAGCCTTTATCATCGTTTCTATTATGTGTAATTGTTTAACTTTTGATATCTAAGAGTAAAATCTTGAAATACTATGGTGATTCGATTTGGGTGCATGTCGTCTGATATGTGGAGAACCGCAATATATGAGTTTTAAGAAGTTCGGATACGTTCCATGTAAATTTCACACTTGGAAGTACGTAATCGTATGTACAAGGTGTGTGACGTTTATTACGAACAAATCTAAAAAGTAACGATAAATTAAAGTCATATTTTTAAGATACAAAAATTAATAAACAATTTTAATTTTAATTTTATTCATTGTGCAAGTGTAAGTCAAAGTTTTTATTTTTTTATTCGAAAGAAATTACGTACATTAGAATTTCTCTCAAAATTTATCATATAAAAAAAGTGAGATATCTTTTTTTTTTTTTTTTTTTTTTTTTTTTTTTTTTCTTGTTAGATGATTTATTAAAAAGCATTTGATAAAAAGAATGTATAAAAATTTTCTTCAGATAAGAAAAAATTCGAATACCTAAAACAAAAATGCTTTTGCAATTTTCGTAGATTTTGTTTTGGAATCTGCAGCATTGTTAATTGTTTTCCGTTCATTTAAAAAATAATATTAACTCACACATTCGTTGGCGCACACTATGTCTTATTGCCAAAACGTCAGTGGAGGCCCTCTGTTGAGACTCAAAACGGTTTTGGGCTGTGTCTGTCTGTCTGTCTATCTGTCGCGCGATAGCAGCCGCAAAAATAGGGCTATTGACTTGAAATTTGGTACACATGTTCATTAGCCCCGCGAAATCAGCTGTATAGTTTTTGGTATGTATTCCATTTGAATTTCGTATACAGGGACACGCCAAAGTTTTTCTTATCATTACAGCCTATGGGAGGAATTTGTATGTATCGCGATAGCGGACGCAAAAATAGCGCTATTGACTTGAAATTTGGTACACATGTTTATGAACCCCGCGAAATTAGTTGTATAGGTTTTGGAATGCATTCCATTTGTAGTTCGTATACAGGGACACGCCAAAGTCTTTCTTATCATTACGGCCTATGGGAGGAATTTGTATGTATCTCGGTAGCGGCCGCAAAAATAGCGCTATTGACTTGAAATTTAGTACACATGTTCATGAGCCCCACGAAATCAGCTGTATAGTTTTTGGTATGTATTCCATTTGTAGTTCGTATACAGGGACACGCCAAAATTTTTCTTATCATTACGGCCTAAGGAAGGAATTGGTATGTAACGCGATAGAGGCCACAAAAATCACGCTATTGACTTGCAATTTGAGCCTAACGGAATTAGCTGTATAGTTTTACGTGTGTATCCTATTGTAGTTCGTGCACAGGGACACGCCAAAGTTTTTCTATCATTACGGCCTATGGGAAGAGTCTGTATGTACCGCGATAGCCACCGCAAAAATCAAGCTATTGACTTCCAATTTTTGCTGAAACGTCAGTGAAGGCCCTCTGTTGAGACTCAAAAGGATTTTGTGTTCCGTCTGTCCGTCTGTCTGTCTGTCGTGCGATAGCGGCAGCAAATATCACGCTATTGACTTGAAATTTGGTACACATGTTCATGATCCCCACGAAATTAGCTGTATAGTTTTGGGTGTGCATTACATTTGTAGTTCGTGTACAGGGACACGCCAAAGCTTTTTTTATCACTACGGCCTATGGGAAGAATTTGTATGTACCGCAATAGCGGCCACAGAAGTCCTTCGATTGACTTGCAAATCGGCGCACATGTTCCAGCTTTGCATATAAGTAGCTGTATAATTTTTATTGCTATATTTTTTATAAACTGTGTATAGGGACAAGCCAAAATTCTTAACATTACGGCGTATGGGGTGAATATCTTTTAAACGCATTTTAATATCATTATTTTGCAATGAAGAAAATTAAACTAGCGTACGTGAGTACGATTCTTAAACTCATGTTGTTTGAAGAAAATATGTGCTCTTAAGCTTTCTAATTAATGTACAGGACCTTACAAAAGTGTTCTGACAATGTCACGTAGTCATCCAAACGATGTTAAATTTGGAACAATTATTAATTTTAAACGCAAAATAAGCTGAATAGTTTTTACTGGTGTATACAATATTTATGGTTTGTTTACAGAGACACAAGAAATAATTTTGTAACATTAGAGCCTATGGACAAACTTTTATTTAAGAGCACACTTTAATGCGTTTATGCTGAATTGAACTTAATAAAATTAACATACATTATAAAATGCTGAAAACTATGTTTACTCTTGAAAAAGGTTATGTATAGACTAAATAATTTATGGGACCACACAAAATAATTCCGAGTATGTACTGTGATTATCTAAATGATGTCAAATTAGTTTGAAAAATTAATGAGTTATAATTAATTAGGTTTATTCTTATTATTCGCGTTTATAATGACTGTGGCTACTTTTCCGGGATACATAAAATAATTTCGTACTATTACGGTCTATAGTCGATATTTCTTAAAAGTTTATTTTAACATGGTTACACCCCATCAAATATAATGAAATTTTATTAGAATTTTAAAAACATGTTTTCCTGTTGATAATTGTGGGCATAGAATTGGCAATTAGTTTAAAGGTAACGCAAAATATTTCCTCGAAGCAAAGCAAGCATTTTACGAAACTGACACAGATCTGAGACTAACCGCTTTGGCGAAAAAATGCTCCTTTTATACTTTTCTATCGAACACAGACTGTTCTGGAAAATTTCTCGTATCTCTTAATGAGATTAGAGCTGCCATATTTGGTATATCCCTAATAAGAATTTTCTCGCTAAAAAATCCGCCAAATTTGGCGCCAAATTCATTTCATCCCTTATTGGAGCTTTTTTAAGGGTTTTTAAGGATAATTTAGACTATTTTAACGCTAAAACGACTAGAAATGCACAAAGTTAGCATTTAATTAACTTTACTAAACATCTTTGAAAGAATTTATACAAAAATAAATGCAATTATTTACAATTCCGTAACACTTTATAAGATATACAAATAGAGATACAGCGGGGGGTTGAGGGGGCGGATGTATCTGATTATGGTAATATGACGATCGAATCAATATATACTCTTACATAATAAGGAATAAATAAAAATGACCTGTTGAATAATGTCTGATGCAAATAGGACGTTGAGGCTCCTGATCTGCAGATCCACTAGTTTTAAATTTGTCTCGTATACGATTTTTAATTTTAACGCACTTTGGAGAAGAAGAAAAAAGAAAAAACGAGAAAAAAAGAAATCCATAGAAAAAAGCATGGGCTGAAAACAAACAAGCGAACAATCACATTTGTGTCAGGAAAAAAACAATATTTAACCAGCCTGGAAATGCTGGTAAAATAGACAAGAAAAAGAAACCAAAGCTCGGGAAGCATGGGCACAGGGGCTCTGAGGGTATCGTCGAAGATCTGCTACCTCCCGCCTAATGTAAGTGCACCTAATTTACTTATAATATTAAACAATAATAGTTTACTACTTTTTCACGATATCCTTGTTATTAATACTAAAAATTGCTTCTGTAGCACCATCTGTCGAAAAATCCTTAAAGTCTCTACCATCAAATATTTTCTCTTGTTATCCACCGAACTATAAAACAGCTGATAGTTCCGTTAAATATGCTTCCAATATTTATTTCAGATTCTATTTTACTTATCTTTTAATTCAAATATCTTAAGCCATTATGAATGCACGAGGTTACTGATCTCTTGTTATTAATAAAGCTACTGTAAAATCACAGCTTCCTCTATCTTCGTCTGGTAAATTTGTGTTTTCTAATATCAGTATTGATTTATCTTATTTTTCCTAAATTAAGTTTGCCATTGCTAAAATTCTGCAATAATATAATTTAATTTAAATCCGAATCTTCTAAAAGTTTAGAATTCGTACTAAGCTCACGTATTAACGTAGTAATTAAAATATATTAAATAACACATATTAAAATTTATTAAAATCATTTACAAAGCATTTCGCCATAACAATATGGCATCATCTGGTAAGCATCAGATGCTATTCCTTTATAACCCAAAGCCGAAATAATATCTGCTCCTCGTAAATATCAAGACCTTCTCCTGACTGAAGCCGTTAATATCCTTAAATACAATAAAGCTATTCACTCTAAAGATTCAGAAAATTCCCACAAAATTTGGCACACATTATGTAAATAAAATTAACGACATCTGTATATTTTCAGTTAACCTCCATTTTTGAAGCTGCATGCCACCTGTTTTTATATGAAATATCCTGTCTACGTTTTAAGATTAAGTTTCTTCCACGAGTATTTGTGACACGTAACCCTGGTGGAACCATACTAGAACTCAACCTTATCTCCTGAATTCATGTAACTACGTAACGTTTCATGTTCAATATAAGACGTAGTTCCTGACAAAGTTGTTCCTACTGGAGCCTACAGAAAGTAGTCCTAGTGCTTCCTTATTTGATCTCAACTAATGATTACATGTTCAAATAACAAATAGACTCATTATATTTTGTTCAAGTTGTCTTTTTACAGTAAGTGTGACAAGATCCTGTGATATATAAGATGCTATCTCCTTAATTTTTGTGTAAAAAAAATGCTTACCTAATGATGCCATGTTATAGAGAAAAGCTTTGAAAACAATTTTATTAAAATTTAATACTTTTTTTTTCTAATATATTTTTATTAGTATAATTTAAAAATATTTTTTCTCCTGTCAGCAAACTCAATCTTTCCAACTTAAATGACCCATTGTATATGCTCTACCGTTAGGTCATTTTTACTCATATACAGTCTATTTTACAGTCTTGTATATATCATATCTTGTATATTCATATACAGTCTTGTTTTACTCATATACAGTCGGTAACAAAAGTGTCCGAACACTAGCAAAAATTCCTGTGTAAAAAAAGTACGATTAATGCAGTTTTGCTAAATAAATCCTTGCCGAATCCTGTTCTTAGACTGACTAAGAACAGGATTCGACAAGGATTTATTTAACAAAACAGTATTAAAAACACATTTTTTATATAGGAATTTTTGCTAGTGTTCGGACATTTTTGTTACCGACTGTATATATATTATTCTCTTATTGTTATTGTATTTTTATATTTATTTTATATTTTTTTCACATTCTGTTTACTTAAATCTTAAATTAATATATCTTAAGGTAGATATTATTGACAGAGATTACAATTCTCCTATTTTTATATAAACCTATTCTAAAACTAGTGGATCTGCAGATCAGGAGCCTCAACGTCCAGATTCAATAGGCCATTTTTATTTATTCCTTATTATATAATACTATAAATTGATTCGATCGACTTATTACCATAATCAGATACATTCCTGAGGGAGGCTGCCGCCCCCCTCAACCCCCAGCTGTATCTCTCTTTCTATGCCTATTTGTATATCATACAAATTGTTACGGAATTGTAAATAATTGCATTTATTTTTGTATAAATTCTTGTGAAGAGGCTTAGAAAGTCGATAAAATGCGAATTTTGTGCATTTGTAGTCATTTTAGCGTCAAAATAGTCTAATTTTTCTTTAAAAACGCTATAAAAGGCTCCCATAAGGGAAAAAATGGATTTGGCGCCAAATTTGCGACTGTTTCCCTCCTTGGCGATTTTTTGGCGACCTTGGCAAGAAAATCCTTATTTGGGATATACCAAATATGAAAGCTCTAATCTCATTGGCTGACGAGAAACGAGAATTTTCCAGAACAGTTTGTGTTCGATAGAATAGTATAAAAGGAGCATTTTTTTAGCCAAGGCGGCCAATCTCAGATCTGTGTCAGTTTCGTCAAATGCTTGCTTGGCTTTGAGCCTCTTTGAATGAGACTTGCTTTATGTGTTATTGATAAACAGTTTGTAATGTTGTTTACGGCTGTTGTTTAAGCTATGTTTACTGGTTGAATTGAAGCTGATACTTGGTTTATAGAGCTGTATTTTTCTGGAACTTTCTGTGAATAAATCACTGAATTTTTGCAAGTTTCGCCTTTCATTCTCGGACAACTTACGAACCCCCAAGTATGAAACAATATGTATTCTTAATAAACGACGATCTTGTATTATTTCCGTGAAATTTATAAATACCAAATTCCATACAAAAAAAAAATTCATAGCATATCGGAAAAAAAATTGCGTAACCTTTAAACTAATTATCAATTCTATGCCCACAATTTCCAACAGGAAAACATTCTTTTAAAATTCTAATAAAATTTCATTATGTGTACTTGATGGGGATGTAACCATGTTAAAATACACTTTTAAGAAATACCGACTATAGACCGTAATAGTACGAAATTCCTTTATGTATCCCGGAAAAGTAGACACAGTCATTATAAACGCCAATAATAAGAATAAACCTAATTAATTATAACTCATTAATTTTGCAAACTAATTTGACATCATTTGGATGATTACAGTACATATTCGGAATTATTTCGTGTGGTCCCATAAATTATTTAGTCTATACATAACTTTTTTTAAGAGTAAATAAGATTTTAAGCATCTTTATAATGTATGTTAACTTTATTAAGTTCAATTCAGCATAAACGCATTAAAGTGCGCGCTTAAATTAAAAATTTGTCCATAGGCTCTAATGTTACGAAATTCTTTCGTGTATCTTTGTAAACGAACCATAAACATTCTATACAACAGTAAAAACTATTCAGCTTATTTTGCGTTCAAAATTAATAATTGTTCGAAATGTAACATCGTTTGGATGACTTCGTGACATTGTCAGAACACTTTTGTAAGATCCTGTACATTAATTACAAAGCTTAAGAGCACATATTTTCTTCAAACAACATAAGTCTAAGCATCTTACTCACGTACGCTAGTTTCATTTTCTTCATTGCAAAGTAATGATATTAAAATGCGTTTAAACGACATTCACCCCATACGCCGTAATGGTAAGAACTTTGGCGTTTCCCTGTACACAGTTTATACAAAATATAGCAATAAAAATTATACAGCTGCTTATATGCAAAGTTGGAACGTGTGCGCCAATTTGCAAGTCAATCGAAGGATTTTTGCGGCCGCTATTGCGGTACATACAAATTCTTCCCATAGGCCGTAAAGGTAAGAAAAACTTTGGCGTGTCCCAGTAGACGAACGACAAATGCAATATACACCTAACACTATACAGCTAATTCTGCTGGGCTCATGAATATGTGTACCAAATTGCCAGTCAATAGCGTTATTTTGGGGGCCGCTATCGCGGTACATACAAATTCTTCCGATAGGCCGTAGGGATAAAAAAAAACTTTGGCGTGTCCCTGTACGCAAACTTACAAATGGAATGCACACCCAAAACTATACAGCTAATTTCGTGGGCATCATGAACATGTGTACAAAATTTCAGGTCAATAGCGTGGTTTTTGCAGCCGCTATCGCACGACAGACAGACAGACGGACAGACGGAACCCAAAATCCTTTTGAGTCTCAACAGAGGGCCTCCATTCACGTTTCGCCAAAAATTGGAAGTCAATAGCTTGATTTTTGCGGTGGCTATCGCGGTACATACAGATTCTTCCCATAGGCCGTAATGATAAAAAATCTTTGGCGTGTCCCTGTACACGAACTACAAATGGAATACACACCTAAAACTATACAGCTGATTCCGTTGGGCTCATGAACATGTGTACCAAATTGCTATTCAATGACGTGATTTTTGTGGCCGGTATCGCGGTACATACAAATTCCTCCCATAGGCCGTAATGATAAGAAAAACTTTGGCGTGTCCCTGCACACGAATTACAAATGGAATACACACCCAAAACTATACAGCTGATTTCGTGGGGCTCATAAACATGTGTACCAAATTTCAAGTCAATAACGCTTTTTTTGCGGCCGCTATCGCGCGACAGACAGACACAGCCCAAAACCGTTTTGAGTCTCAACAGAGGGTCTCCACTGACGTTTCGGCAATTAGAGCTTCTTTGATCTTTGTTTACTAGTTCTGTCTCTTCCAATGTCAGTAATGTATCAACAATATCAATTCCATTATCTGTAATGTAACGCAAAATATTCCGGTTCATACAACAATCCTGCGAAATCTCGGGGACAGAGCAGTATTAAAGAACATTGACATGCTCCTTTGCAGATCGAGGACATGACTTCTGCCGAGGATATTTTCTAAGCTCATATTAAAAAAAAAAAAATAAATAAATAAACATTTATTCCAAACGTCTGAAGTAGATAGAGTCAGCAAAAAACTTTTAATTTACTACTTATATTGTGATTCTTGTGCATATAATTGTGCAAAATTCCTTAATTCAATAAACTGAAATATTAAAATATAAAATTTTGTCGCATCGATTACATTCTCGTACCTTTGTCCAATTAAATGTGAATTTGACAAATGTAAGTGACAATAACTTATAGGCATTACATTTTTTTAATGCCTATAATGATGGACGAAACATAAAATAAATACAAAAATAAATACTACAAATAAGATAAATAACAAAAGCAAGATATAAAGTATTAATATAAAAGTGATCATTATGTGTCTAAGGCTATTTTTATTATAATTAATATTATATAATACAAAACATCAGTATAACTATTTATTATAGATAAGTTTTCTTTTCTTTATATATATATATATTACAGTAGTCTTTCAAATTTACAAATTTCTTTTTTCCTTTTGGAAAGAAAAAAAGAACTATTTTAATGTAAATCAGAAATGACGTAAATTTTTATATTTTCAAGATTTATCATTTTATGTCTGTTTTACTTTTTTACACACCTCGTTAAAATACAATTTATTTTTAGCTTTAAGTAACTTTTACCAAAATAGTAAATAGTCTGTGAAAGAATTTTGCTAAAAGGAACATTTAATGAGATGGTACAGGAGAGCTTTTCATCTTAAGGCTCTCAAATAAGTTAATGACGTACTAAGTATAAGTATTTTACTATAAAAAACATTGTTTTGTTTTAAGATTTTTTTTTTTTTTTTTTTTTGAGAAAAACATTTTTTGTATACTTATTTTTTCTAACATTGAAAATGTTTCATTATATTTCGATAAATATGTTATTTAGAAACAAATGTATCCGTAATGCATATTAAAATGCTGCTATTATTATTTTTATTTTAAGTTTTGGGTATTTCTATTTTAGATTTTGGTTTTATTTTATATTTTAATTTATGTATATTTCTTATTATAACATTATTCTAACTCTATATTGAACCGGTGAAGTAATAAAGAATTTGTAAGAAAATAATGTTATAAAAGGCAATTTTTCATACAAACTTGACATGTCCAAAAAAAACTTTTAAATATTTAATATATATAATAACAGGAGACTTGGCGTTCGAATATTAAAACCCGAATAAACTACTACGTCAGAAACGCCAAAGAAAGTTCAAAAAGAAATTCTTTTTGCACTGAATACGGTACGCTTAATGCTACCGAAACAGCTGTATGCATCTGAACTATTTTTCTTTGGCGTTTCTGACGTAGTAGTTTATTCGAGTTTTAATTTTAAATCTATATTTAACAATTAAAAAAGTAAAGCATGTATACTGAGTATATTCTTTTATTTACCTAATACGTATTTTAAAAATATGAACAAAACTTTTATTTATGTCACCTCATCAAAGTAATCAACAAGTATTTAATAAATTGATACATTACTTTGTTTACTTTCTCTTACCCATAGGTCAAGAAAGTATTGTTTTAGTGTCAAATTTTCGAACTTGAGTTTTTGTTATATTTACGTGTTCTGAGGTCCCCTGAATATGAAAATCTTGCTTTTAGCGAATGGTCTGTGTATCTGTCTGTGTGTCTGTCCGTCTGTGTGTCTGTCTGTGTGTGTTTTATGAGCATATCTCAAGCACAAATAGTAGCAGAAATTCCAAACTCGGTGTGCTAGATGTGTATCATATAGGGATGCTACACTAAGCTTTCTGTGGAGATAAAGCAAATGGTTCGTGTGCAGGGACACTCAAACGTATTCAGATACATTACGTCTATGGGGTAAATTGCAGTTAAGTAGAGTTTAACATCTATAGACTGCACTAAACAAAATGAAACGAATATATATTTTTTGTAATGGAGATAGTCAACTGGGAAAAAATTTTTGCGTATGTAGGAGCCTCTCCTCCCACCCTGGGGGGGAAGTCCCCCCTCGAGAGGAATAAATTTTCATGATGGGTATCTTTCAAAGAGCTCGCCAATACCTTTAAAACGAATGGTTGAACCATTGATCTGCGATAATTTAAAATAAAGTTATCGATTTTTTTCATTTTTAACAATTTTTTATAAATATATTATCCAAGATACCTACTGCAACAAATAAAGCTTGGCAGATTAAATTTCCTATAGGACGACTTTTACGTGTGTCTAATTTTCTATTTACTTTCGCCGAGTTTCACATGTAAGCAAAACATGATTAAAATAATAATACTATAATTTTTTTTTTTTTTTTTTTTTTTTACATGCTAACTTCAATAAAATAATTTCAATTAATCTATATTGTTTTAAAAATTTCTTTTTATTTTTTGTGAATATACTTTTATGTGTGAACATTTTACGACCATACACAAGCAACATATAAAAATGATTTCATTAAATTCCATTAGAAGAAGGTATACTGTAATTATCAAAAGAAATGAATAGCGAAGCATATGAATATTTCTAAAATATCTACTTTAATCAGATATGATGTAAAAAGTTAGTATTATTATTTTTTTTTCTATTTATTTTCTATATATCACTTTTTTGCATAACAGAAAAAAAAAATAAAAAATAAACCAGGAATGGTGTTTTGAATAACATGTTAAAATTTTATCACATTTCTCTTTGCATTAAAAATAATTTATCTTTCGCTTGTTATAAATAGCTCTTTCTAAAATAGCGTAGAATCTGTGAAAAGAAATAGCCCAAGGGGAAATTTAATGAGTCGACGCAGAGAAAAGCACTTCCTCCCCTTTTCTTAAAAAAGATAAGCAAAATCAGTGCGTTAAATATAAACATATTTTAAAAGCTCTTTTGAGCATTACTTTTATCTAAAAGAAAAAAAAAAGAACTTAGATTCTATTTCATTAGTTATAGAGATAACCACACGAAAAAAGTTATTTCAACAATGAAATTAAAAAGTTTAGCGTAGACGTGCTGATAAAAAATGTTATTATACAATTTCAATTAAAAAAAAAAAAAAAAAAAAAAAAGATTTTTTTTTTCAAAAATTCCATAATAAACAACACAGTATTATTAAATTTTTCTATTCATACATAAAACCTAGTCATGAAAGTTTGATGCAATCACCAACAATGAAATTTAATAAAGATAACATAAACATTTTTAATTATAAATTGTTTTTAAGCAAGACAATGAAAATTTTAATTATAAATGTATTACATTAAATATGAATTGTCTATTTTACTAGTTATTATTAATTATGTAATTAGTAACTGTGCAAAGGTTATTCGAATCAATATTATTTAAAATTTTCAATTTATATTCAAAAAATAAAAATTTATGACATTGTAAAGTTCAGACTGATTTATATTATAAAATATATCTTTATATTTTAAGATAAAAAAATATATTGTGTTATTATCATAAAATATATCTTTATATTTGAAGATAATAACAATTTGATAGCTATTCTTTCAATAGTGTTTGTCATATTTCTTAACTATTAATATATATATATATGTGTATATACGTGCCAATTTGAACGTTTTTTCAACAACAGTGTTTCTTTGCAAGAAATAAATGAATGAATAAATAAATAAATAAATTGTCATGTTTAATCTCAGAAAAATATTAAAAAACTATTAAAAAATTTCGATTAAAATTTTTCGGTAACAAAAAACGTTAGCAAAATTCTGAAACTATGTATATATATTTAATTTAAAATATTAAGAAGGAATTTTTTCACGCTATTATTCTAAGTATTACGTCCTAGTATGAAATTTAATGGGTGCTTTATGAAATTTAAGAATAATTAATAAATAAAAATAATTAAAGTTTTCATTTGTAAGTTTAATAATTTAAGGAATGCATACGTTTATCAAGTATTAAAAATGATACTGCGAGATTTTAATTAAAAAATATTGATCACAGAATACAAATGAATCATTATGATAGTAAATATTTTTAATTATATATATATATATATATGTGTGTGTGTATCACTAAAAATGAAAAGTTTTCGAACAGAATTAAATAAAAAATAACAACATATTGCTGACTGAACTAAGTTTAATACCCCTCAAAAATAGAATGAGAAAATCAAAGTTGGCGCACGTTTTAATATGTAGACGACCCCCAATCAAAAATTTCACATTATTTTCTAAAAGCACTCACAATTCCCCGTCGAATGATACATATTACATTTTTGTGCATCGATTAGCAACAAAATTAAGTTAAGTGTTGCGGATTTTTTTTTTTTTTTTTTTTTTTTTTTTTTTTTTTTTTTTACGGCTGTACATTGGAAATAAAAATGGAATATTACATGTTGTCCAAAATTAACTAAAAAAATGCAATAGTAAAAAATATAGACAATAGAAAAAAAAAAGTTCATAATTTCTTTAAGCACGTAATTTTACCCAAAAATTAAAAATTCATCGCCAGATTGTGACTAAATTTTAAGTCTCCAATATGTCTTACACTAAAGCTGTTACGCTTAATTGTTTAGATATTACGAATTTCTTTTTGTTCCCCCCTACCCCCCCCCCCCCCCCCAAAAAAAAAAAAAAAAAAAAAAAATACTTCTGTCGTTTTTTATTTTGTTTGTATAGCTGTCTAGTATATGCTTCCGCCCAAAATAATTGTAAATTGTTATTATTAAGTTGCCTAACTTTAAAACAGACATTTGATATATAAGACACAATATTAAATATTGTGTCTTATACATTAATAATATTAAATATTGTGTATTTTAATGGATAATTAAATATGAGGATTTCTATATTATTGTTCTGTTTTGATCTTGTGTTATGTATTTTTAATATTCCTATTAAATGAAAAACTAAGCTGCGAATAGGCTTGTAGAGATCGCAGGGGTTAATGAGAGAAGCGAATCTGGGTGGGGGGAAATGTGAATCCTCCCTCGTGGGTCTGTGAGCGGATCCCCCTAGTATTTTTTTTTTTTTTAAGTACTTATGACTTTTGCACATATTTGTCTGGCATGAAATATTTACACATAATCGTGAATTACTAAAAGGCATACATTCTTTAATATCTTTTCTTGTTCTCAGTCTTCTATCAAAATACAAATGATGGTCTTATTTATAATTTTTCCACACAACCACACTGAAAATCATGGATACATCATAACTTCCGTTAACATTTTAATGTGTTATCATTTGATTATTATATAAAATAAATTTTTACAGTTATTCAGATAATAAAGTACTGAATACCAACAAATTTCTAAATATCGAGGTCTAACTTAGCAATGTCTGCGCATGGAATTGCCTGCGTACAACACATCTCAAAGATGTTATTATCTTTTCATTTAGCAACATTTACTTTTTGGTTTCTTTTTATTATTAATTACTTTTATTCTTCTTATTTTTATTATTTTTTATCTTATTTTATTTGCGATACTAATTTAATTATTAAGTGCCACACTTATGAATCTTTAAAGAAAAATATTATTTTGCGTCGTTGGAAATTAATTTTTAAAAATATATGTTTGTATGACATTTGTTGTTAAACATAAGTGTGTATAATATAACACAATTCAATATAGACTATATTTCCTGAGATTTTTTGCCCCACATTTTTGCCTTCCATTAAATAAATAAAAGTGAAATGGTCGTTAATTTAGTTCGATTTTTTTTAAGTGCAAGTTTAAACATGTGGTATTTATCGTAATTTTTATGACAATGTTTTACATGTATGAATTATATTTAATATTCTAAAATAACGAACTGAGGGGTTAAAAGCATCTATGCATAAAAATGTGATTTATTCATTTATTTATTTATTCTTTTTGAAATCTTAAATATTTACAATGTAATTGTTTCACAACTTAAAATATATATGACATACTAGTCAATATAAACAGAAGTAATAAGCTAAATTTAATTAGATTTTTTAAAGAAAATAGATTAATTAATTTTTAATTCTCTTTGAAAACACAATGGCACAAATGTTAAAAATTTTGTTTATTAAAAACAATAAACAATTTAGCAATGCTAAGTACAATATTAGTATTTTTTATTGGTTTTGAAACTATGCTTTCAGATAAGCTAATTAGAATATACTTTTGCTTTAATAAACAAATTATTTGTGTTTTTCAGTATGGTAAGAAAATTAAAAAATAAATTTATATAAATATATTAAATTTGATTGTTACAAGAATATGAAGTACTTCTATCCAAATCTCTTTTGCGATTTTAATTAATGTTTACTTTAATTGAAGAGGATCTTGATAACGAAAATAATAGAAAATTTGTTGCAAGCATTTTAAAGGTTTTTTAATAGCAAATCATAATATTTTTAATAAATAATTACTTTTTTTTTTTTTTTTACAAATTTGCATAAAAAATGAATTACTGTAGATTTTTATAAAACAAATGAAATGTTTAATTAAAATCAAATTCTCTGTCCCTTATAACTAAAAATTAACAAAAATGTATTTTTAGATTAATTTGATAAATAAATAATGTTAATAAGTAGCTTTTCTTAAAAATTATACAAGATATGTTATCATTATTCAGGGTGATCCCAAATTTAGGGTACAAACTTTAAGGGTTGGAATAGGACAATTTAATAATTATTTATTCTATACGAATATATAGACAAGAGCATAGATGACATTTTGCTAGCGTCTTTTTACTAGCCTAGCCCGTATTTACTACCAACGCTTGTTGACTGTTATCTTACACATGTTTGCGAAAACGTACTTTTTATTTATTTATTTATTTGTTTGTTTGTTTTATTTTTTATTTATTTTACTTTATTTTATTTTATTCCATTGCGTTGGGTGTTTCTAGTGTGTTTTGATTAGCTGCATTCAGAAATGCTTGTCATTTTTTTTTTTTTTTTTTTATATCACGTAAGAAATTTTCACAAAGTAAGATTTAAGATCGGAAGAATTTACACAGAGGCTGTAACAAATTCGAAACAATATATAAAATACATTAAAATATGCTATTATTTGTACATTAACTTTTAAATGTATTTCTTTACACGAAAATATAAATAAACGAAGTGTAAACTATTAATTATATAAATTAGAAAACATTAACATTACTTCATGGTTTCTCGTTAGCATTTTCAGCTGGGCGCCCAGCTCTCCTCAGACGACGACTTCTGTAGTGGAGGTCTTGAATGACGATCTTGCGTAGTTTCTGACATAAGGTGGCGCCACACTCTGTCTGGTGCCACTGCGCCGCCGTCGTTGCATACTTCGTGATTGGTAGCAATTTCTATGGCTTCTCTGTATATTGCGCAGTTATAATCTTTGTATTCTACGATTTTACTAGTTTTTCAAAGTCAATTATAATATCCTGATTATTAAACGGTTTAGCTAAAGCTGTATTAAACTTGCCGATTTTTATGTCGTTTTTATGCTCATTTACTCATGTTTTAATTTTTCTCTTCGTAACTCCGATGTATGAACCTGGCCTATTCTTTTGATCAGTGAATGTTATATTATAGATTCTTGCCGCTTCTAAACGTGGGATGGGGTCTTTATCGCTTCGTATTAATTAATACGAAGAACATTAATTTAAAGTATTTTACCTTGTGCATGGCTTGAAGACCTTGTGAGTGGGGTAGAGACCCTAGAGTGGGGGTGGGAAGGGTGATTTCTCTATGCAGCATATAACAATAATCTGCTGACATGTTAACATTCTATCGTCCCTGATATCTTCTGTACATTTGTTTGGTGTTTTGCTGAAATAACTCTCCTTCTTCTTCACTCATAACACCTAGATTTTTTTAAAAATAACTCAGATGAAAGTTGGAAAAGTAAAGCTTTAGGCTCATATAATTCCTTTTTTATTTTTATCTTTTGTCAAAGGTATACTTGATGGAAATTTTTTAATAGATTTTTCGTAAACAGCATCCAAACATCCCTCAGAAAAACAAACATATCACTTTGAAGAAAAAAATTCCATCTTCGAACTGTGTTATTTTTTTACATAACACATTTTACTAGTATTGCTGTAAAATGTTCAATTCGTAACCAAAGATGGCGTCACCATAATGAGGCCCCAATCCACTTCAGCACTGATATATACGTCTGGATATTACTTCTGTGACTTCATGAATGGCGTGATGAACCACTCCCTTGAGTTGAACTTCATGTCAACAAAGAAAGTATACACCAATCGATCCTCACTGTTGTGAGCACGATTTTGAACAGTTATCGTAAACAATGAATTGATCAACAACCGTGTCAAAATACAGTTTGCTTTTTTTTTTCTTTTTTCTTTTTTTTTTCTTTTTTGGCTATTATTTTCTGTGTTTGCACCTCACTGTAAGATTTTCGCCTATATATTCCTACACAGTTAATGATTGACAAAGTATCCTGTAACAAATCTGAAAGTCAGTACCATGACCACGGAATCGCCTTGTAGATTTTACCTATTAAACTTAATTATCAATTATTGATAAAAAGGAAATTTAAATTTTACTTTTTCTTCTAATTCTTATGTCGAAAAACTGAAAAATATATCTATATTTTAGATAATTGCGCGCATTTTGCCTTTCTGTTCCATAATTCATACTTTACAATTTTTCATATGACACCATTACGTTAGCTGGTGTAGCAATAAATATCACGGCCTTATTGACCAAACCATTGTTAACCCACGGTTCACATAACACTTGTGTTAGAGTTAAAACCCTTTCCGCTCTGATGGGTACTTTTCTCCCCACATAAATCAATATTTTTCTATTCCCTTCCCTTTCCTATTGCTCAAAATTCTTCGGTTTTAAATTGATTCAAAGCTTATACTTCTTCTTTTTCTCACTAGATAGCAGCACCAAACAAAAACACTTCTCAGTTGAAGTTGAAAGCAATATTTACCATACTGTTTTTTAGGACTTGGGGAATTTAGGTTTTTTTCTTCTTTTTAAAATATGATTTTCTAAAAAAGATGATTTATTTTTATTTTTGATACTTCAAGCAAATGATATACACTGTTTTTGAATGTTTGCTTGCACAATTGAATTATCTGTACTGAATAGGAGAATGATGTGGGAACTAAAGTACCCATCAGGCTTTTGGTCAGAGATTCCACTAGATGGCAGCACTACACTAGTAGTAAGGTTACTGAAATGTAGAGATGTTCTGTGTTTTTCATAGAAAAGACGTTCTTCTTTCTCAGTTAGGCGGGGTTTTTTTTTTTTTTCGGGACGGTGTTTTCTTTTGGTTTAAAAATATTCTGTGCTAGAAATATGCGAAGGTTTTAACTAATATATTTTTTTTAAAATGCCTAAAAAATATTTAACAAGTGAAGAAGCAATATTATTGTTCCAAGAGCTTCCTTCTGATGATGATTCTGTTATTTCTGGTGAAATATCCTCAGATGAAGAAACACTCCCTACTCATCCACTAAGCGATATCGATGATAGTATTATCATCAGTGGAGCAGATGAACCAGGTCCCTCCAATGAAGACAAAATTAGATGGGAAAAAAAAAGAAAAGCCCGCAATGAACTGCCGCCATTTACAGAATATTCTGGACCTTCACAAGAAATTTTAGAAATGGAGGATCATTCACCATTGGCGCTATTTTTAGAGTTGTTTCCTATATCTATTTTTGAAAAAATTGTTTTTGAAACAAATCTCTACTCTACCCAACAAGGGAAAAATTTCATACCCGTGACAATCGAAGAGATGTATCGTTTTGTTGCGATAAATTTGCTTATGGGAATCCATAAATTACCCAGCCTCAAAGATTACTGGTCATCATCAGAAATCCTGCAGGTGCCCTATATTTCCAAACAGATGGGTATACGCCGCTTTGAATGGATTTTAGGACATCTTCATCTGAACGACAATTCAATACAGCCGAAAAAAGGTGATAAACATTTTGATAAATTGTACAAACTTCGGCCCTTATTAGATCATTTGTCGGAACGTTTCTTGTCAGTGTTTTTGCCATCAAAAACCAAGCTATAGATGAGTCGATGGTTAAATTTAAGGGCCGAAGTAGCTTGAAACAATATATGCCTAAAAAACCCATCAAAAGAGGATACAAAATTTGGTCCCGAGATGACGAAAGTGGATTTTTGTGCCAATTCCAAATTTATACAGGAAAAGTGAATGACATTGTCGAAAAAAATCTTGGGGAAAGAGTAGTGCAGACTCTTTGTGAACAATTGCAAGGAAAACATCATATCGTTTATATGGACAATTTTTTTTCGTCCTACAATTTATTTAAATTTTTAGATGCCAAAAATATTTATGCATGCGGCACTGTAAATATGACGAGGAAGAACATGCCAAAAAATTTAGCGGAAGATAAAGCGTTGAAGAGGGGAGAATTTGATTGGGCGACCAGTGAGAACATTGTCTGCGTAAAATGGAAGGATAATCGTTCTGTATATGTGCTATGTACAACTGAAAATGCAACTGATGTATGTAAAGTCGATAGAAAACAAAAAGATGGAAAAAAATGCAAATTAATTGCCCCAGAGCAGTATTAAATTATAATGCTCATATGGGTTTTGTTGATCATTTTGATCATTTGAAAAGCCTATATGAGATATATAGAAAAAGCAAGAAATGGTGGCATAGGCTTTTTTTTTTTCACTTTTTAGATGTTTGTGTCACCAATGCTTACATTTTGCACAAAAATATTCCACAAGCTTCAAGTGGTAATGAATTACAAAAAATGAAGGATTTTCGTTTGAATCTTGTTACTCATCTCATGCTGCTAGGAAGTGAAGACTCTATTCCTAGAAAACGATATTCCAAATCTCCTGTGCAAATAAAAAATAAAAAGCCTTGTGTACCTGAAGAAATCAGGTTTCAAGATGCCAAACATTTGCCTGTAAAGGGAAGTTCTAAAAGAAGATGTGCATTTTGCAGCACGGCCAAAGAAGAGCACAGGACAAACACTGTGTGTAATACATGCAATGTTCCTCTGTGTGTTAGGATGAGGAACATTACTAATTGTTTCCAAGAGTTCCATACTAAGTGAACTAAAAAAATACAGTTCGAAATTTGCTGATTTTTATGCACATATTTGCTAATTTTGATATTATTATTATTATTATTTTTAATATTTCAAATTTTTAATTTCATATCATATAATTTTTATAATTTGAATTTTCCTAAAATTTAAAAAAATAACATTTGAAATTTGCTGATTTTATATGTATTTATTTTCTCGTTTTTTTTAAGTTTTATCATTACTTTGAATTTTTATTTCATATCTTCTATATTTTATAATTTGAATTTTCTAAAATTTAAAAAAATAACATTTGAAATTTGCTGATTTTTATGTATTTATTTTCTTATTTTTTTGAAGTTGTATTATTACTTTGAATTTTTATTTCATATCTTCTATATTTTATAATTTGAATTTTCTTAAAATTACAAAAATTAACATTTGAAATTTGCTTATTTTATGTACATATTTGCTTTTATTATTATTATTATTATTATTTTGAATTTTTACTTCATATAATCTAAATTTTATAATTTTAATTTCTCAAAATTTTTAAAATATGTTAAAAGTTATAGAATTTGCGTATTCTATTTATCTGTTTAAAATTGTTTACAATTTTATAAATATAGTCATTTGAAATGAAATTTAGAATGGTATTCTTTTTTTTCGTCTACTGAACTGAATGCTCTAGTGCTCTGATGGTTACAAAAGTTCCCACCTCCCCCAACCTAAAGGGAGAATTTCAAAAAAATTTTAACTATACAATCTACTTCCAGACTACACTCTAACAACTTTTACAGTGTTTTTTAAGCACATATAAAATATTTTATGAACCCGGAGCTCAAAGGGTTTTAACACTCCCTTGTTAAAAAGTTTTCGTATTCACCAACCGGGAATTAGTTGACCCCAGAGTTACAGTCAACAGAAAATTTTTTAAAGCACTAGTTATTTAAAGGTGTGCACCTAATTATTCCTATTTAAAAGGCATGCACCTAATGTTGTTCTGTTAAGTAAATTCTTGTCGAGTCAAGATCTTAGTCTATGTTGTATCCAGGATTTTGGCGGCCTTATTCACCAAATCAGTGTTAACCCATGTTTCACGTAACACTTGTCTTAGAGTTAACACTCTCTTAACCCTGGGTTAAAATATTTTCGTATTTACCATCCGTGGATTAGTTGACCCCAGAGTTATCTGTAAGAGTCTCGCTGATTGACCAATGAAAACACAATGCATTAAAAAAGTAAACAAGAGTGTTTTTGCCGTAACTGTAACATGCTCATTTAACACCAGAGTTAATCCACCAATTTAGGAGGATTAAAAAATGAGGGTTAACTCGAGTGTTAAATCGCTGATTTTGCGTGGTGAATATCGATTTTGGGATAACCTAGTATATTCTCGGGTTAACATCAGTGTTAAAAATTTGGTGAATAAAACTGTTAATTAAGATTCTATATAAATAATCTCTAAAAAATAAACAGTTAAATTGAACACGTGTCATTTGTATTAAATATATTTAAAACACTTTAAACACACGTAAATATAAATTTATTTAAAAGTTGTTAAATTTTTTTATCCAAAGCTTTTCGCTTTAATAATAAAGCATCATCAGGGATTTATGATTCGTTTCCATTGCGCAGTTTTAAATATGTTTTCTTTTTACAGTCAACAGTTAAGTCTTTTATATATAACGTGATATATTTTAAATATCAGCAAAAAACAATATGAATTCCGGTAGAGGTTGGACCAAGGAGTTAAGAAAAGTGAGAGAAGCTGGAACTATTGCATATCATACGAGGTTATTGTAGGAGAAAAAACATCATGAATAAGCAGAAATAAACTATTAACTATTTTATAATATTGTGCCAAATTATTGGTAAAATTGCAGCATCTTTGAAATTTATTGCATTTTTGCATTTAATTATATGAATAGCTTCGGAAATGTAAAGTTCTTGGATATTAGATGGTGCTGTAATAATTTTGGCTTTATCCCATATAGGGTTGGCGTTTGTGTTGGCATAGATGAAGTCGACTAGAGTAGAACTATTTGCTTCTTTTATATTTCTTATATGTTCCTGTATTCTTTTATTTAAAGTCCTCTTGGTCTGTCCAATATAATAGAAAATTTTTTTATTGCTTTCTATGGGTATTTGATAGACTCCTCCAGTGGGTCCATTTAAGTCGCGGTCATGAAGGATAAATTGTTTAATAGTTATAGGAGAACTGAATGGAATAAAGAAATTAAATTTACGTTGTATATAATGTTTAAAGCTATAGAATTCTTTACAGAAAGGGAGACTATTAGTGTAACGAAATTTTAGAGTTGAGTCTAGAGTGGGATTATTAGGTTTAATTAGCATGCGATTTTTTATTCTATTAACTAATCTTATAATACTAGATTTACTATATCCCGCAGCATTACCTATTTGAATAATATTGTTAATTTGTTGTTTTTCATTAAATTTAAAAGTGGTATAATTTATAGCTCGGGTAATGTAGGAATTAAAAAAAGCATTTTTATAATTAGTAGGATGAGCTGAATCAGCTGGGATCGGTAAAGGGATAAATGTGTTTTTTGGAAAAGACGTCAAACCATATAGTTGTATTATTTTCGTTACGATGTATCTTAAGGTCAAGAAACGGAAGCGTACGATTGATCTCAGTTTCAAATGTAAATTTAATCGATGGAAATTGGTTGTTGAGACAATCAATTATTTAAGGAGTGCATTTTTTGAATAAGGCCAGGAGATAAAAATATCGTCAACATATCGCAAATATTAGTCCCTCTTAGTCCTATTTTAGCAGATTTATCACTCATTGAATTAGAAAAACGCGTATTTGAAACTTCCATAATCAAACCTACTATATATTTGCGATATGTTGACGATATTTTTATCTCCTGGCCTTATTAAAAAAAAAATGCACTCCTTAATTTAATTGATTGTCTCAACAACCAATTTCCATCGATTAAATTTACATTTGAAACTGAGATCAATCATACGCTTCCGTTTCTTGACCTTAAGATACATCGTAACGAAAATAATACAACTATATGGTTTGACGTCTTTTCCAAAAAACACATTTATCCCTTTACCGATCCCAGCTGATTCAGCTCATCCTACTAATTATAAAAATGCTTTTTTTAATTCCTACATTACCCGAGCTATAAATTATACCACTTTTAAATTTAATGAAAAACAACAAATTAACAATATTATTCAAATAGGTACTGCTGCGGGATATAGTAAATCTAGTATTATAAGATTAGTTAATAGAATAAAAAATCGCATGCTAATTAAACCTAATAATCCCACTCTAGACTCAACTCTAAAATTTCGTTACACTAATAGTCTCCCTTTCTGTAAAGAATTCTATAGCTTTAAACATTATATACAACGTAAATTTAATTTCTTTATTCCATTCAGTTCTCCTATAACTATTAAACAATTAATCCTTCATGACCGCGACTTAAATGGACCCACTGGAGGAGTCTATCAAATACCCATAGAAAGCAATAAAAAAATAAAAATAGTTAAAATATTATTATAAAATAGTTAATAGTTTATTTCTGCTTATTCATGATGTTTTTTCTCCTACAATAACCTCGTATGATATGCAATAGTTCCAGCTTCTCTCACTTTTCTTAACTCCTTGGTCCAACCTCTACCGGAATTCATATTGTTTTTTGCTGATATTTAAAATATATCACGTTATATATAAAAGACTTAACTGTTGACTGTAAAAAGAAAACATATTTAAAACTGCGCAATGGAAACGAATCATAAATCCCTGATGATGCTTTATTATTAAAGCGAAAAGCTTTGGATAAAAAAATTTAACATCTTTTAAATAAATTTATATTTACGTGTGTTAAAAGTGTTTTAAATATATTTAAGATTATATAGATATATTTTTATCTTTTATGGATCATTGGATGTAATTTAGATATCAGTGGCTGTATGGGAATTATTAAATCCACTAAACAAACACTGCTGAATATAAATGGTAAACCCAGTTTTAAATAAAAAACAAAATACTTAATATTTCCTTTACGGAAATCTTGAGGAAATTAATAAAATAATCTAAAAATCTTACGGAATGAAAAATTATATTAAGCTAAATAGAATGTTCTGGAATATAAACGAAATATTAGAAAACAAAATTATTACTAAAGAGTATTGAAATTAAATATATATACATATTTAATTAATATATGCTTGAAATATGTATCAACTGATTACATAGTCCTGCGATGAATTTTTTATTTCAAGATGATGCGTTTTTCGAGTATATTTTTGGATGCTTACAAAAGAATAACTATTAAAGAAATTTCTTCACGTATTATTTTTACAAAAAAGGGGGAGAGGGGGATTTTTTGAATTTAAAGCTACATTTTTTCAACTCTCATCTAAAATATTTCCCGAAAAATCTGGGTTACGAGAGTGAAAAACATAGAGAGCTGTTCAAGGCATCAAAGAAATGTGGAGGAGGTATCAGGATTAATGGAGTGTTAACATATTATCAAATTATTGATGGATGCTGCATAGAGAATGCTCTCCCCCCCCCCCCACCACCAACCTTACTATTCTCAAGCCGTACACATGAGAAAAAAGATCTAAAGGGAGCTTCTATATTTAAAAAAAAACACATTTAAAAGTTAATGTTCACTAATAGCTTATTTTATACATAAATATTTTCTAATTTGTTATAGCCTCTGTGTAAATTCTTTCGACCTTTATATTTACTTTGTGAAGAACACTTAAGTGATAGCAAGAAAGGACAAGATTTTCTTAATTCAGCGTAAAAAAAAACACATTAGAAACATTAAACATAGAAAAATAAATGAAAAGTACGATTTCACATCCCTGTGTATTTAAGATTTGTATAGACAAATAATCTTAATTTAATTATATTTAAAAAATAATTTAATTTATAGTCTTTCATAGCATTTAATAATGATTTTAGTGTAATTTCTATCACTCCCTCATTCTGAAACACTATTATTTTATAACATGGTGATTGGAAATTTTTATGGAATCGTCCTGTATTTCAGAAAAAACACATTTAAAAGTTAATGTGCACTAATAGCTTATTTTATACATAAATATTTTCGTCCTGTTTTTCAGAACGATACTTCATAAAAGGAAATAATAATAAAATTATACTTTTAAAAAATTCAAGAACACACTATTACTGAAATGTGAACTAAAAAACATAAAATATCTATGTATTATTAAAATGCAGGAAAGTAGGAGGAAAAAGTCGTGTGAGGGACACACCATAACATTTGTATGCTTTTAAATCTTTAATTTAAAAAATAATTGATTAATTGTTGCCACTCGACGTTATACAAATACGGCCAAATTCTGTGCCACATACGATAGAGTTATATATATATAGATTTTTTGTTTTCCCCTAGAACCTGAAGGGATAGGATCCTGAAAACACTTGTATATAGTATTGCCATCGATGTTTCAGGTCAGTCGAAGGATCAGAAGTGGCCGAAAATTCAACTGCAAGACTCCGTTACCGTTACATACATTAATAGTTACATCATGTCAAGTTAATAAAAGCATGTTAGTAAATATAAAAGCACTCATAAATAAAATTATTAATTTAATGCATTGTTAAAAAATTAAATATTCAAATAAATGTTAAAAAATAAAGGAAAATGCATCATACTTCCTCAAATTACATACCCACTTTTTTCCAATATTCCTGTCCAAACTGCAATGAAAAGTTGATGCGATCAAATGAAACAGAAGAATGCTGCCTAATGTCTCGTTTTTGTCTTGTCTCTTATGATAAAAATCACTGTTTCGTAAAAATTGTGAAACGGAGTATCCGTTTTCTGCTTCATAAACTTAGAAAATCTGTTTTCAAAAGATTTCTTTTGTATTGACAGGGAGAAGATAGTAAGTGATCAATATGGTAGGCTAAAAAAATCTGAGTCATAATGCACAAAGATTACTATATATATATATATATATATTTTTTTTTTTTTTTTTCGAATAAAAGTTATATAGCATAGGGAATTATGATATATTATAACAATATATTGTTGTCGATATAAAAATGTAGCACATACATTTTTTGTAGTTTAAAAAGTTGTAAGATTGAATAACCATGAATGAATAGTCGAATATATATATATATATATATTAATTGATAGAATTTAAAACATATGCTGGAGATTGTATGTATAACATACAAATAAATGTATGTATAACACACAATTGTATGTGTACACACAATTGTATGTATAACACACAACGTACAACATTTGTATGTTATAACATACAGATGTGTTCAAAAATTGTATTGTATTTATTTGAGAACATAATGATGAATTTTAGCTAGTTCAATTGTGAGGACGAATGCGTTTTGGTGGACGCCATCGCCCTCATTTAACTTTACTTAATTAAATTATGAAGTAGCGACAAAGTCAGATTTATAAAATAAACAAACAGCTTTTATTTAGAGCTTAATGTAAAGGTGGGCGTTGGACTATATTCACATTCAATACCTTTATAAACTTAAAGGGGCAGCCTTCATAAATACTCTAACCATAAATAGATACCCATCTCGACTTCTTCACTTAACGTCGTTACCTCTCACGACTTTACTTATCTTTCGTTAGTGGGAGGATTCCCTAAACCACTATACTACTCGACTAACTATCTTCTGCTATAGCCGCTCGCTACTCACTCCTTTGACCTCCTACTAGTTCTACCCCACTACTATGAAACACATCACCTTTTATATTAATCTCACTTTATCCAAAATATTAAGATACCGCAAATTATAATTTAGTTTAGCATAAGAACTAACTCCATTAATCAACCGAATCCTAAAACTTTGCACATTCACGTGTTATTCGTAAAATGTGAACTCAGTTTGTAGCGTTACGCTAACATGACTTTACCTCACACAATGTCTATTCAATTTTTCCGCTAGTCATATATCGAATTTGATAAAGAATCAGCTCAAAACTTGGATACTACCTCTTTGTACCCACGTAGCCCAAAGATATCGGCGAATATCAAAATATAACATTAGAGAATATAAAATTCTCTCTTAAAAACATTCAAAGATATTATTTTCTTGATATCTGCTAATATTGCCAATATTCCCGGACATCAATAATTATCTCATTTTGTTGTCATGGCATGCCAAAATAGCAAATTGATTCTATTCATAACATCGATTTTTGTGTCTCAGTATCCAAAAAATTATCTTACTTTTCAAATTTTGATAGATATTGCAGAATGCTTTTTTTTTTTATATATATAATATCATTCTTACGGCATTACATAGACAATATTAAAAAAATATTTAAAATAAATCATTAAAAAATTACATTTCTTAAAAATATTATTTATTTCGCAATTTCTTTTATTTATAAAATGTTATTTATTAAAAATTGTTTTTGGATGATAACAATTATAAATAATTGAAATGATTCTTTTAAATGCTTTTTTATAGCAACAGTTTTAAAATATGTCGATTATTATAGGTAAATATTGTAAGTTTGACATATGATATTCAGTTACGTTCATTATATTCGCCAATTATCTGATTAAAATTCATCTGAATTTTACACAGTTTTTTCCTCCAGACATGACGAATCAGCTGCAGACAGCTCTCATACTTGCATTCATTGCAGCTGTTTCGCGTGCGAGTAAATCCAGCGGCACATTCTCATAATGTGATCATAAATTTTGAAATTTGATTGTTTTCTGTATGTTTGTATATTATATAATCAATTACAATATTTAAGATTACGATAAAAATATGAAGTAAGATACACTGCTGGTCATTCAGATTGCAACACCAAGAAGGAATTACAAGAGTAATATTTATTGGGCACGTACATTATAGTAAGAAGAAGAATTCGTTAAAATTTCAGAAAATTTGGAGTAGTATGTACTTAAAAAGCAGTACATAAAGCAACGACCTCTGTGAGCAATAATAGCATTTAACTGCCTAGGCATTGAATCAAAGAGCGATTGGATAACATGTACGGGTAGAGCACTTCATGAAGCTTCAAAACGAGGCCACAATTCATCAATCATAGATACTGGTGTATGGTGGGGGATCATGTCGCTTTTCAACGATTAACCAGTCATTTTCATAGGTACAAGATCAAGAGAACGCGCTGACCAGAGCAACAGTTGAACACATTCTGTATCAAGGAAGGTCAATACGGACAATTTGCGTTCGTGCATTGTCCAGCTTAAATGTTGCGCTTCGCAAAATATGAATATAGGGCAGCGTGACTCGCCTTGACTCGTCAGAAATGTAGTGGCCGGTATTCAGAGTAGCGGGAATGAAAACGAGAAACGTGATCGAGACGTGTATCCAATGGTACCGCATACCATCACTCCAGGTGGTGATCCAGTATGCGGCTGCCAAAATTTTCATTACCTTCAAAACTGCATAACTGATATGGGCGCCTTTAATTTGTGATCAACTACGAACCTGTACGCAAGAATGGCGTGAAGTGGCCTTTTAGACAAATCACAATCCTGTTTACAGCATCAAGTTTGTCTTATCTGTGTTTAACGGCATTGTGAATAATGCACATTGCCAGCTGGGATTCGACATTGTCACACTATCCATCACCTGCAGTGATGGTATGGGTTACCATTTGATACACGTCTCGATTATTTCTTGTTCGCATTCCCGGCATTCTGAAAGGCGGCCATTAAATTTCTGCTGAGTTAAGGCTCGTCCCTTTACCCTATATTCGAGGCCTAGGTAGCACAACATTTAAGTAGGATAATGCACGACTGCAAATTTTCTGTACCTTCCTTGATAAAGAATGTGTTCAACCGTTGCTCCGGCCAGTGCGTTCTCCTGATCTCGCACCAATTAAATTGACTGTTTAAATCATTGAAAAGTGACTGTCCCCTCACTACTCACCAGTAACTGCGATCTATGAACTATGGCATCCTGTTGAAGCTTCATGAAGTGTTGTATCCGAATATGTTATCCAATTGCTGTTCGATTCAATGCCTAGGCAGATAAGTGTAACTATTTCTCCCAGAGGTCGCTGCTTTATGTACTGTTTTCTGAGGATATATTACTCAAAACTTTCTGAAAATTTAATGAATTTTTCTTCCTACTATAATGTATGTGCCCAATAAATATCATTCTTATATTCGCATTCCTTTTTGGTGTTGCAGTTTTAATGACCAGCAGTGTAGTAAAATGAATTTTAAAGTTTAACACCAAAATTTAAAAGTACAGTTGCACAAAAAGAAAAATAATTTATATGCATGGGAATACAGTTTACATATAGAGATGCATTTTGTTAAATTAAACTTACCTTTATATTTTAAACTACACTTTATTACTAAAGATATTTTATATTTATTGGCAGTAAAACAAGTTTTGGATAACTTTTGTTAACAAGTGTAATGGATTAGGTGTTTAAAAAGTCCATTTTTGAAAAGAAACTTACAAAACGATCAGGTATAAAGATGAAAAAATCTCGTTTATGATTGTTTTATAGAATTTTAAAACATTAAGAAAGAAATATTTTTTTTTTCAAATACATTAATTGAATTTCCTAGATAGAAAATTAGTTTATGATAAATGAAATTTGTACTCTTACATTATTCCGTAAAAACAGTTTCTTAAATTAATACCTTGGTATTATATTAGATTAAATTTCAGTATAAACATGATCAAAAGAAATTAATAATGATTTTCATAATTTATTTTCTTCTTTTCATTTAAAAAAAAAAAAAAAAAAAAATCAGTTTTTATTAGTAAATTAGTTTCAAACTAAATTTAATGTAAAATATTGATGCAAAGATAAGAAAGCATAAACCTAAATTTTTAACATTTGCATTTTTTCATCTTTTTGTTTCAGAACTGTTTTCTGTTTTAATGATATTGTTTACGAAGATATTAAATATTTAGACTTCCTCATTGTTGAGAAGAAAATCTGGTCTCTAGAAAGCTTAGTTAATTAAAAATTGTTATATTGCTAATTAATGAACTGGTATTCAGAAAATTTTGCTTTGCTTAGTGAAGGAAAAAAAAGAAGAAAAAGAAGAAGATACCTAATTATGATTTTACAATATTTTTTACAGATTTTATAGGAATTTTTTAAATCATATCTTATATACGCATTACGAAGATTATAATCTTAATTATAATATTTTTTGTATGATGTTGTATTCTAAAATAAAGAGTAATAAGTAAAATTTTAAGAATTACAAATATTGAAAAATATTATTGTAATATTAATTTATAAAAAAGAATTCATTAATTTAAACGAAAATATTCAGAATAAATTTTATCTCTAAATACATTTGAACCTCATTATTCATTTTTAGTTCCCTATCATACTATAGATTTGGAGAACATACAGCCGGCAGCAAAGGTTGTCAAGCGCTAGCAAAAATTCCTATGTAAAAAAAAGGTACACTTATCACTGTTTTGTTAAATAAATCCCTGTCGAATCCTGTCAGTCTAAGAGCATGATTCGAAAAGGATTTATTTAATAAAACTGTATTTAATGTACTTTTTTTTACATAGGAATTTTTGCTAGTGCTCGGGTGCTTTAGCTGCCGACTGTATTCTAACATTCGTATTTATTTTTTCACATTTTTACGTGTTTTTGACTGTGAAGGATCCAAATTTGAGGTTGAGGGGTTTTACATCGCACTATCACTTGAATATGAATAATTGGTTCACAGCTAAACCCAAAGATTGATCCGAAGACATGCTATCACAATATTGATCCTCTACGGAGGGGATTGCTGGCTTAAGTGATTCCAAAGAGATATAGTGAGAAATCCAAAAATAATAAAATTGATATCGTTTCGGTCAATAGTGTTATTGTTAGTTTGTCAGTGTGTTAGTGTTTTGGTATACAGTCGGTAACAAAAGTCACACAAGCAAAAGTTCCTATATAAAAAAAAATACTTAATACAGTTTTGTTAAATAAATCCTTGTCGAATCCTGTTCTTAGTCAGTCTAAAAACCGGATTCGACAAGGATTTATTTAACAAAACTGTACTAGGTGTACTGTTTTTTATATAGGAATTTTTGCCAGTGTTCGGAGATATAATTGACTAATTTGTAATTTGAAGAAAAAAAAAAAAAAAAAAAAAAAACATTGTTCTCCGTACTAAACTAAATTCTGCTTTTACCAGATATTCATATTTTTTTTTTCTTTAAGAAAAAAAAAGAAAGTTAATAATAATCAGTTTCGAAACGGACAGTATCGAAAAAGTTTTTTTTTAATAATTTTGAATTGGGAAATAAAAAGTGCGCGTGCAAAATGAAATAAAAAATAAAATAAGATTTATAAATGGACAATATTTATGCTGGTGGACTCAGTTCAATCTATAATTATAAAAGGAAAGTGTTGACTATATGTATGTATATATGTATGTCTGTATGTTCTTCTATACGTTCAGTCCTGATTGACTGCAGAAGTACAAAAGTTGACATTCGGATGCTCAGGAGCTTTTCCGAGGAGCTCCTGAAACTAGAATTTAGAAATTTTAATTAGTTGGGGAGATATTATATTAAAATGTCAACGTATATCAATTAAATATTAGCCATTTAAATATTTGTTTTAAATTTCTTTTATTTTCCTTTATTTTCTTTTATTATTATTATTTATTTATTTATTTGCTGCAGAGATTTAAAATTTAATAGGATTCAAATAATTAAAAAAAAAAACTTTCTTTACATATCTAGTAAATTATATTTAGAAACAGAGCAGAAATATTCATAAAGAAGCAATTATATTCATACAAATATATTCATGTATATACATATATATATATATATATATATATATATATATATATATATATATATCGCCTTATTGTTAAAAAAATCCTATTTACACTGTGCTTAAAAATTTTAAACATTCAGAAAGAATAAAAAATTACAATTCATTCATAAAATAATTGTACTGAAATTATCTTTTCATAGAATAAATTCATAGTCAAAAATCTTCATAAAGAAATTTTTTGAACTATTACTTTAATATTAAATTAAATTAAATTTCAATATAAACATTATTATTATATATATATATTGAAAATTATTTTAGGAGTTTCGTAATTCTATATTTTATTTCTTTCAGTTTATCAGCTTTTAATCAGATTACCAGTTTCAAATTAATTTTAACATAAAATGTTGAACTAAAGAAAACATAAGCCAAAATTCTCTATACTTGCATTTTAATTAACCATTTTTTTTTTCTCAAATGCTCCTGATAATCAGTTTTAATGATATTGTTTACGAAGATGTGAAATATTTTAACACATTATTTATTACTTCTTGAGAGGAAAAACTGGTCTCTAGAAATGTTAGTTAATTAAAACTTGTTTTATTGCTAATTAACTATCTTGTATTCAGAAAATTCGGCTTCACTTTTAAAAAGTAGAAAAGAAATCTAAATACAAATATAATCTTTTATACATTTCCCAGAATATTACCTTAATTAAATTTCAGAATGCGTATTTTTTACGACGTTATATTTAAAAAGAAAAAGAAAAAGAAAAGAAAAATTATAGGGATTGATAATATTTAACATTATAAAATAAATATAACTACCTCTACATCATGAATTTACTTTTTAAATATTCCAAATAAATTTTGTTAAATAATGTTTCAACTCGTTTATGTATTTACCACATTCTGTGTAAAAGTATAAAAACAAAAACTAATATGATGTAGCCACCACAAGACTTTCATCTACGTGATTTTACACAAAATTCGTGCAATGCAAAATATTTATTAAAATGTTAAAGAATTTTCTATGACAAATGCAGACAATCTTTATTTGACAGAATGCATCACTAATTGCCAAAAGGAAGTCTGTCTTTTGCTAAAATCAGAAGAAATACAATTTTTTTCTAAGCTTTTTTTTTTTTTTTTTTCGTTAAAAAATGAAAAACTTTGTTTTAAACTATCACAGATCTCTGGTTCAATCATTCGTTTTAAAGAAATTGACGATATCTTTCGAAAGATTCCCATATTGAAAATTCATATCCCCCCGGGTGGGCGGGTATTTCCCCCACTGGGGTGAGGGAAACGACGCACCCACATGCACAAACAATTTTCTAGTTTACTACTACTATTATCAATAATTCGCATCAATTTTACATTCACACGTTAAAAATAACTGTCATTATAAACATTTATACGAAATTTTATCCTATACTGCTATGTTAAAAAATTAGAAACAAATGGGATCACAGCCCACCTTTTGAGCGATTGATCTCCAAATCTTAGCAGCATCATTATATGTCAGGAGCCAGCTAAATCACAAATTACGTTAAGTTTCGTTCATTGGTTCGTGAGATACAGCGTTCACAAAATTTATGATACACACACACACACAGACAAACATTTTCTAAAAATAGTCGAATCGTGTTCAGACTATCCCCAAACGTGTAAATCAATCTAAACCGGAGTTAAATAACTTCCCGAAAGTAATACTTTCTCTATATGTACATATAAAAGACAATATAAAAATGAATATACAGAAGACAATGATAAATATATTATCGTTTAAGTATAAGATAATTTTAGAGACATGTGGATAAAATCTTCATTTAATGCTTTCAAAAGAAACAGAATGTACAATTCGTAAATGCTAACAAAAAATGAAAAAAAAAAAAATCATAATAATAATAACCTACAGTTATATGCTTACAACTTTTTAAAATTTTAATAATTAATAATAACGCGTACACAATTTTATCCCTTTACTGGAATTCTTTATCAAATTTATTCTTTATTTTCCCTGGAAGAAGCTTGACTCCATACACTCTGAATCAAAATAAAGTCAAATCTAATTCTGCTCAGAAAATTTAAATAAAGCATATATATATATATATATATATATATATATATATAAAATATTCATATATTAATACTCAAAAATGAAATTCGTTCTATATTTTTGAAGTAATACATATAAGAATACTGAATTAAAAATGGTATTATTCGAAAGGTATGGTTAATGTGAATTTGAGAAAAAAATTTTTAAGTGAATATAATTTTATTTTCTTATTTTTTATTTTATTTTATTTATTTATTTATTTATTTTTTTTTTTTTTTACTGTTGACGATATTGGCACAGTGTTTGTTATTAAAATTCCCAGATTTTGATGCGTCAGATTAAAAGGCAAATAGAGTAAAATAGATAGAGAAGTTCACAGGGATGTCAATCATAATGCAAATAAAAATGCTGAACATTTTTTTTTTTTTTTTTTTTTTTTTTTTAACTGCGAATATTGTTTATTGTTTTTGAATTTCCATATTCATTATATAAATATTTATTACAACTTGTATGTTTGTGGCCACCATTTGATTTTCATCTATATTTTCTTAAGCAAATTCACACAAGAATTACATAATTTAATAAAGTTATTATTTATTAAAATAATCTTCAACGATGAATGCAGATGATTTTCATTTTAGAGAAGTGGGATAACGCTAAATATCCACAGAAAATCAATTTTATTATCTATATGACATTTAAAAAATATATTTATTTTTATTCACTATACTTTTTTTTTTCTTTTGTATGATATTTTTAAAAATGCGATCTTACGATTATTTTCGATTTTTTATTATTTATTTTATTTTATTTTATTTTATTTATTTATTTTATTTCATTATTATTATTATTTATTTATTTATTTTTATCTTTATTTTTATTTTTATCTTTATTTTTTATTTTATTTATTTTTTTTTTTTTTATAAAAAAGGAAAAAAAAATCGATAACTTTATTTTAAACAATCGCAGATCGATGACTCAATACATTAATTTTAAGGGTATTGAAATGATATTTTGAATGACACTATCAATGAAAACTTGCCCCACTCAAGGGGGGAAGATATGCTCCTTCATATACAATAATTTTTTTTTCCAGTTCATTATCACTATTATGCGTAATTCATTTTAATTCCATAATGATTATTAAAAAAAAAAAAAAAAAAATCTCTTTATGCACATGTATACGAAATTTTGCCTTATTCCGCCTGTTAAAAATTTAGAAAAAGCGGGATGGCAACGCTACCTGTTGGATGATTTTCACTAAAAGTTGATAGGCAAAAATTTATGTCAAGGTGCAACTATATACCAAATTTTATGAAATTATGTGAGTAGTCAATTACATGCAGTTGCTAAAGTATTTTGTGACACAAATACAGACAGACATTTTCTAAAAATGGTAAAATCGTGTTGAACTCTCAAAACGTGTAAAGCCATAATTTTCCAACCATACTTTCCAAATCCAACACTTTTTTTCTATTAAATATAGAAGAAGTTTAAAAAAAAAAAAAAAAGTTAATGGGCGATACTAGAAACAATACTTTGCCTATTTTCCAGCATTTTTATCTATGGGCTTTAAAATATTTATTTTATTGATTTGTTTATGTTTCTTTAACTTTAAATTAATTTTTTAAGCAAAAGTGTATTACAGTGTTTTGTCTTTAGTAGTTTCGAACTTCCTTCGAAACGCTACTGCAAAGAAAAAAAAATTACACATTTACACGAGTTTAATTTTGGAAGAAATTTTTAAATAACTTCAAGCATCATTATTTTAGTTTAAATCTTACCTCTTACAGTTTAATTATTTTTTTACGCTAGCACAAATAATTACTAGCGGCAACTTATTCAAACCAGTTATTTTAATCCATTAGAAAACAAGCTTTTAAATTTCTTTAAAGTGTCTTAGGCTACAATTTATTTGTGATTTTAATTCCATTTGAATAGCAGAGAAATATTCTTTTATTTCCTTTATTTAAATATATATATATATATATATATATATATATATATATACGTATATATGCATATATATTTAGAATATGTGTGATTTAAAGAATAATTATGTTTGAAAAAATATATTCTAAAATAATGAAAATTTCGTAAAGTACTTCTTTGGTTTCTTTTTTTAATACATAAGTGATTTTTATTTTAAAATATTGAGAGGTCGTTTGTTATATTTCAGAAAATTCGGGTAAAGATTTAACAATCTTACTTGTGAAATGTTCATAAATTGATATTGTAGTCTATTGAGTCGGAAATTGGTCAAATCATGCTTCCTAAAAAGAAAGAAAAAAAAGGGAAGATGGTAAGAGGTTTTATCAATATTTATTTACAGTCAGATAATATTGTTTTACCTTTGGGCATAGAATGAATCAAAATAAAAATGTGAGTAAAACCGCTTATAGTTCACCTATTCCTTCCCCACCCTTCCAGCCCCTCCTAATTAACCTACATATACCAATTTTGAACGGTCTAACTCAATTAGCTGAGATGCAAAAGAAAACCTAATCAGGACACCTTAAAATTGTAAATCAGGTGAAATCTCGAATTCCACTTTCGATAATATAAAAGAACTTTAAAATATCTTTCGAATGATGTATTCGAAATAAATTAATCATAATTAGAATTTGAAATATTGAAATTAAAAAATATTACAGCGCCATCTGGCGGTAGAAATTTCTGTAATCTATTGTTCCATTCCAGATGAACAAAGCTTTCAAATGATGTATTACTTATGAAATTATTTTGATTAGTAGCGGAGATACAAAAGAAAACCTAATCAGGACACCTCAAAACGTGCAAATCGGGTGAAATCTCGAATTCCACTTTCGATAATATAAAAGTACTTTAAAATATCTTTCGAAGCCCTTCCTAACAATTCTACTCTTTCAAAAATAGTCAGAATAGTATTATCGGGCGTTAAAACCGAAAATTACGAAATTTCAATGGCATATCTCAATTTTAAATAATATAATACAAAATTTAATCTAATTTTTTTGTTGAACAGTAGCTTTATAATATGCTGTCTAGGCCGAATATTAATTAAAATGTAACGTGAATGAAAATTTGAAAAAAATTGAAAATTGCAATTTTTCTGCCCAGTACAAAACACGTGACATCTTGATCGGTTACAATCATTTCCGTTTTCATCACAGTAGTCTGGCGTTTGAAATGATGTTGCCACAAAAAATTCATACATTAGTTAATTTAAAAAAATCTAATTATTGTACCGATAAGCCGCTTGCACACTTAAATTCAGAAAAAAATCCCCTTTCATTTGGTACCAAAATCGTAACGATCGGACAAATATTTCTAATTTATTTACCACTTTTTCTAATTTTAACTCCGTTAAAATATCTTTTTTATGCAATGGCGGTGAATTCTCAGTCATTGAGATCGCTTTTAGATTAGATATGATTCTACATTTTAATTAATATCTCCACAACTAATAAAAATTTTTAAATTCTGTTTCGAGGAGGAACTCGGAAAGGCTCCAGAGCATCCGTATGTCAATTCTTGTACTCCTGCGTTCAATAGGGGCTGAACGTATAAAAGAACAGATAGACAGACAGACAGACAAACCTTTCCATTTATTATTATAGATAGATAACACATAATCGAAAGGCAAAATTTTAAAGTTTGGCTGCCATCGAATGAGCATGTGACGCAGCAGCGCATCTTAACTGTGCAATTGGCAGAATATTAAAAATGAGAATTTTAATTCCAGGTCATAAATTCTTCGAGAATTTTATTCCGTCTACTCAGAAATACTGTAACTATGCCTCGCATACAGGTTCACAAACAACATGCGCAGATGTCAGCATTTGAGTGTGGTATATTGTTGGGCTGAAAGAAGCCGGTTGGTCTAATCTACTATTTGACAATTGGATAGGAGCAGTACCACATTGATATTGACAAGAATGGGTGAACCATGGCCGAAAACAGCGTTAGGGAGGATGCAGTCGGCCTAAAGTAAGGACAGAAAGTGAGAACCAGTCAATCTCAAAGCGGTAGGTACTCAAAGCTTCAATTCATCATTATCGTCAATCCAACATACAACTGGTGCTTCAGTGACTTCAAAGACCCTTGATAGGCGGCTCAGTGAAATGGGGTTAAGCTCAATCCCCGGATCTCTCTTCCACTGAGGATGTTTGAAGCATTATAAGAAGGGTCCTACATCAACCTCGGGATTTTGCCAATCTAACGCACCAATTGTACAGAATTTGGCACGATACTTCACAGGAACACATCTGCCAACTCTGCCAATTAATACCAAGCCAAATAACTGTATACATAAGGGCCAGAAGTGGACCAACGCGTTATTGACTTGTTTACTCTTCTAAGCCCTTTCTCTTGATTATATCATTCAAATTTTCTGAAACTGTAATCAATTGTTTTTCTCCACATGTACTTCACACTACCAATTTTTGTCCTTTTCGGATAATCGGATAACTTCTTCTTGCAGTTTTTTTTTTTTTTTTTTTTTTTTTTTTTTTTAGAGTGTAATTGAAAAGAATCTATCTAAGGCTACTATTTTCTTAAACATAATTCTAACATTAAGACAACGGAAGCAACTCTGATTTTTTTTTTCACTCTACGACTATTTAAATGTAAAGCTAAATAAAAGATAAATAACGGAGTGAAAGCAGTTATGTGTTAATCTTAAGGACTATACAGCATAAAATAAACTTACCTTTATGAGAGGGAGACAGTAAAATGTTTGATTACTAGAAAGAATTACCAGAAGATAGCGTAACGATTCAACTATTACGAAGAAATGATAGCGATATATGCTTACAGTTTATTGATCCCATCTATATTATTTGAAAGAATTTTGTAAATTACCGATATTACACTTTCGATGACTAGGTGAAAATTAAAATTAAAGGCCATGTGGGGTCTGTCAAGTGCTCCATTTTTTTTTTTTTTTTTTTTTTTTTTCCAAAAATTCTGTTTATTTATCATGTCAAATTAAACCTAAAACTGTTATTTAAAAATATTTAACAAAATATTTAAAAAATATATATATATTGTTATTATTTTCGTGTGCTGAAAATAATAATTGTACTTTGAGAAATTACGCATAATTTACGAAAAAATTACGTTGTCAGAACATATTTTCGTAAATTACAGAGAATTTCTGACAGCAAACAGGACATATTTTTTTTACAGTGCACTGTAAAAAATATGTGACATGTTTTTTAGAGTGTGTATTCAGATTAGCTATACTATAATTAGGTTATCCAGATCTTTTTTAATTGAATTTAAGGACATATCTGATGGTATCCACGAATTTCGAGGACAAAATAAAGAAATCATTTAAAATTGCAAAATATCAGTAATTTTTCAGTATGAAGTACCAGAAAACACTTATTTCAGCTTCTTTATTATACAGATAATAAATTGTTTTTGTGAAACATTAATAACTTTTTAATTGGCGTCAATTTTTTTCTTATTTTTTAGGGACGAATGGCGGTTTTACACTATTAAAGATGTCCTCTTTGCTGCCAGAAATTCTCTGTAATTTGAGAAAATACGCGTAAATTACGAAAAAATTAGAACACATTTTCTCAAATTACAGAGAATTTTTGGCAGCAAATAGGATATATTTTTTACAGTGCGCTGTAAAAAAGATGTCTATTTGCTGCCAGAAATTCTCTGTAATTTGAGAAAATACGTTCTGACAACGTAATTTTTTCGTAAATTACGCGTATTTTCTCAAAGTACAGATAATTTCTGGCAGCACATAGGACATGCTTTTTACAGTGGACTATACTTAGGGCATCCAGATCTTTTTTAATTGAATTTAATGACATGTATGACGGTATCCATGAATTCGGAGGACAAAATAATGAAATCAATGAAAACTGCTAAATATTAGTAATTTTTTAGTATGAAATGCCAGAAAACACTTATTTCAGCTTCTTCATTATACAGATAATAAATTGTTATAGTGAAACATTAATAACTTTATAACCGGCGTCCTCAAACTTTTTCTTATTTTTTTAGGGTAATATAATGTAATGTAACTTTCATTAACTGATCGAACAAATAAAAATTGTTAATTATTTATTGTAAATAAATTGCGTTTTTCACCCTTTTTACATTTATGAAAAAGTATGTTGTAATTATAATTTGTAAGTTAACTGCATCATTTACACAGTTAATGAATATCAATTTTAATGTAGCATCAGTTTTTTGTAGAAATATTGTATTTTAAAAACACAACGAATGAATTTTCTCAACGATATTTTAGAATCGACAGAAAAAAATAAACAATTACTTACTCTTGAATTTAATTTAACCAAAAATTTGAAAATAAAATCTCTAAGCTTACTTAATATGAAAATTTAATTCCATAAAATTATATTTAAATTGCATTATCTTTAAATATGCATGCATTTTAAAATTAATTCTATGCATTTTTCTACTTTTGAAAAAGTGTCTGATTCTTTACTAAAAGGAATAAGTTTTAAATATGATAGTATGATAAATTAAAACTTAATGGTGTTCACAATTTTCATTTAGTTTAATCATGGGTAGTCACAAATCTATCAATTAATGTTGTCTAAATTGAAACCATAAGCAATTTTCATTAAATCTCTTGTCAAGTCTCATATAAATATATCACTAAGATAGAAAAGTTAGCAAACGAAAGAACGAGTTTAATATGCAAATTTATTTCCCTACAGAACCACTTCGTTAAAATTTTAAGTGAACGTGAGACGATATTTAAATATTTAACTTACTACATTCTATAGCAGTAAATTATAAATTAAATTTATGAAAATTTTTACGAAATAATAAATATTTCCTTTCTTTATATATATGTGTGTGTACATATAAAAGAATAAAATATATTTGTTTAACATTTTTAGAATATTTTTTCAGGATACAATCTGAAAAGTGAAGGGAAATAAGATGGTAAAAACAGAACATTTGTTCACTCTATATAAAAGAAATGTGTGATAATATTTAAAACTTAGTGAAACAAATGCCTTTCTTGCAGTAAAACTCACAGGTGCAATACATCTATGAAACATTTCATATATGATATACAGACATATATATTAATTTACGGTACTAAAACATTACATGAAATTAAAAAAAATCATTAGAGTAAACAAACACTAAAAATTTAGTGATTTAAATAACAACAAAAAAAGTAATAATTACATGGAGTTTGGGTAAAAACTAAGATTTAAAATATGTCTAATCACTACAATAAAAGACGCGACGCATATTATATTGCATGAATATAGAATTTTCTACATTAGTTTATTGAAATTATGTGATAAGAATCCTTGCAGCTTATTCAAACTTAAAAACTTCTTCAAGTACCATAAATTATAGCCAAGCACTGCTGGTTTCGAAAACACGTAGTCTTTCTTCTTCAGTTACTAGCTTGGAGACAAAAACAAGAATTTCAGCTTATTTCACAAACACTCAAAAGGTTCCACATAGAAAGTATGTCTTTAAGAAAATTACAAATGCAAGAAAAAGCAGATTAACAGTATTATTAAATAGTCCATGTTTTAAAATTCAGTTTCAAATTATTATACATTAGATGCATACATTAGATGCATATGAAAAACAGGTAACACAACCTAAAATGCACTTCCAACAAAAAACGAAATATAGCTCCAAAATATTCAAATTATTTAGTGTAGCCCTCACTTGGAAAAAATATATACCGCATTCATCTAAAACGAATAAGTGGTCATTTTCTAATTCCTCAAACAAGATAAACAGATTTCAGAGTTATGCGTATAAGGTAAAGAAATAACCTGAATAGACGAAATGATCGAGAATTTCTAGTTTATACATTTCAAGACGGTGAAACAATACTATACTATGAATACTATGTATATCATGCATCCTTTGTACTGCGAGAAATTCTCGCTTAATTTTCTAGAATTGGGTTATAGTTGCTAAAACTTGCTTGTTGTGTTCGCATTTATTTGCAGAGATTTTTAAATAAGTTTGATCTCGATAACATAGACAAACGATCTAGAATTCTAGTAACGGTTTCTAGAACTAGTTTTATAAGGGAACTAGAATTTAAAAGGATCACATGGAACTATTTTTTTTTTCTGGAGCTACAATTTAGATTCTAGATGTCTGTTACAGAATCTTTTCTCAGTGAAATAAATGAATGATAAATGATTTCCATACCTTAACCCTTTGTATCCCACCGTGACTTTAAAGTCCCATCAAAAGAATTCCTCAATACTACCTAATTTTACTACAGGATTTCGTTGGGGCTATAGTTCAAGCTTTATTTCCTATAGTTTAAGATTTCCCTATAGTTAAGCTATATTTTAAGCTAATTTAACACTTTCGCGACCGCTGGCGTAGATTCACGTCATTTGAAAATCTGTATCTCCACCAGTGGGCGTTTCTTCCGCAATTTGTATGCTATTTATTTCTTAAATATATAACCAATATTCACATTTTTACATTGAAATATACTATGGATACAAATACTTTTAATAGAAAGAATATAATCATAATGTATATCCATTTCTAATATAAATGTGAATACAGAAAATTTTGTTCTGAAATATTATAACATGGGATAATAACGCCCACAGGTGGACCTTAGTGTCAAAATTCAAAATCATGCAGTCGCGAAAGTGTTAATATTAGATATGATTCTCATATTGAATTTTGAGTATAAATCTACCAAATATGGAACAAAGATGTTGAAAAAAGCTATGTTACTTCCTTAGGATACTTCAAAAAACACATTTTTGTTTTTTTGTGATTTGTGATTTGCGATTTTTATTTTTTTTTAGTTAATTTTTACTTATTTATACATTTATTTATTTATTTATTTATTTATTTTTTGGGGGGGGGGGTTGTTACGAGAGGGCAAAATGTGAACATCTCTTTTAGCGCTACATTTGTCCTGAGAAATCTATTGGAGCTGCGGTCACGAATTTTGGTATTTGGATTTTTTATATGTATCCGACATAAAAGATAACGGAATTTATCGAAATTTATCCCCCCCCCCCCAAGTGGACAGAAGGTAAAAGCTTCTCTCTAAGCATAACTCGGCTCCAAATTACTTCACAGTGAAAATATTGCACATGAGGAGACTTACACATGAGTACAAATAAAATAGTATCTGCGATTTAGGAAATTTTGATTTTTAAGGACAGGGAGGGGGGAAATCGATTTTTGGCCGTAAATTTTTCAAATTCCTTATTTTTGAGCAAAATTGGAGCAAAATTGGAGCAAAGATGTTTAAAACAGCCATGCGTCTTCCTTAGGATATTTCCAAGACACATTTTTGATTTTTTGTAATATGCCATTTTTTTTGGTGGGGATATGCTGTATGTGTTATGAAGGGCAAATCCGAGACACCCCTTTTAGAGCCCCCTTTAAATTTGTCCTGGGAAATTTATGAGAGCTGTGGTCACTTGGTGCTTGGATTTTTATATGTATCCGACCCCAAAAGTAACGGGATTTATTGCAACTCCCATCCCCTTTCTCCCTGGGGGCAGGGAGCAAAAAAAACTCGGCCCAAAAATACTTCACGGTGAAGAAATTGCATATGAGGCGACTAGACTTGAGTATTAATGAAACATTATGTACGATTACATTATGCACGACTAAAACATTATATACAATTTTTTTTTCTGTGATTTTCGATTTATTTATTTATTTATTTATTTATTTATTCGTTTATTTATTTTTGAGAAGGGAGACGTTACGAATGAGCAAAGTTGGGCCCCCTTTTAGCGTTAAATTTGTTTTCGGAAATCTATGGTATCTGTGGGATTTCACAAAACTTCGAACTTACCCACTGGGGAAGTAAGAAGCGGGTAATTTGCTACCGAAGGCTGTGGGAACCCGAAATCCTCACATTGCGAGCAGGGAAAGCATCTACCGAACACAGCGGCAACTTTAACTTAGGTTATTAATAATGATGATATGGGATTTTGACAACTTATTTAAATCGTGCACAGCGAAGCGAGCAAATCCTGCTAGTTTAACGTAATTTTATATACAGTATTTGTTATCTTACTATTTTCTAATACCTGTCCTTATAGCATCGAAATGCAGGCTAAAAGAAAGTCGTGTGAGTGTCACCGCCGTTTATTTATGTATTTATTTATTTGGCGGGGGGGGGGGGGGATGCGTGAAAACAAATTGTTCCTCGGCGTTACTATCATGTAAATTTAAGAGTTCAACAATCACCAGACTACACCAGAATTCTTTAAACATATACATAATTTATATCTACCTTTATATAAAAACAAATACAAGATTTTTTAAAGAATTATAGACATTACTAAGATTTATGCCAACGTTAATTTAGTTGTCTACAAGGGACCACATTGATTATTATTTAGTTATCCTAAAATTTAAACGAGTGTACAAACACATTCTTTTTATGTATGTGTTTGTTCACTTTTAGCAATTCATTTAAGTGAAAACATCACAAATATTTAAATTTTCTGATTTTCTGAACTCGACCTATTTGTTTTTATATTACCAATTCTCTAAAAAGTAGAACAGTTCATTTTCAATAAATATGCATACTTGCCAACCATCTCATTAATAACCGTACAATTGTTAACGCCCTCTGAAAAAACGCCCCTTTTCTCACGGCACTGTATTTTTAGAGTAGTTCTCTCCAAATTTTGTTACGATTAAATAAGACTAAAATTACTTTAAAATATTATTGGTGTGAAAAAAAAGGCGGGTACTAAAAATTGTACGGTTCATAATGGGATGGTTGGCAAGTATGAATATGCCAAATATTCTAGACCTATTTTTAACAACTTGCAGGAAAATGCATGAAAAAACTAAGCAAATATCATAAATTGCAAAATCAGTTAACAATTATTTAACGTTAATACTAATAATAATGATAATAATAGTAATAAGCAAAATCTTTTATCATACAAAAATGCAAAATCATACAAAATCATTGTAATTGTAACAACTTTTACACTGGTCGTACATAACCATCTTTGACTTAAAGTAGAAAAAAAAATTGAAATTAAGTATTGAGCTACTATTATTTTTTCCCAACAAATAGCGAAAATTCTAGTTAGAAACTTCTTTTAAATGCGGGGATTTCAATTTCTCATACTATTATTATTATTATCATTATCATTGTTATTCTTATTACTATTGTTTTACACCGATATTTCATATGTATCAAAATATAATTGTTTCCAGTTTAAAATGTATAAATAAATAAAACACAAACTAAATATATAAATAAATAAATAAAATAAAAATATTTATAAAAATATTTTAGATGAAAAATGTATCGCCCATGTCTTTAGATATGGCGGTATTTGTCGATGATCCGATAATAACTGTCGCCTTGTTGCCGTGATGACGTTAATCTTAGACATTACTGTAAATAAAAAACAATAAAAGACAATAGTTTTTAGTACACTTTCAAAAAATTTAAACGTATAACAAGCAAGAATTTTTAAAGGCAGGAACAAAAAATAAATCTATATCATGTTGTATATTTAAATTATCAACAAAGTCATAAAAAAAATCCCCTTCGATTAGTTTTTCTTTAAATCATCATATGAATATGCGGATAGTACCGATCGATTGGTAATAACGTCTAATTATCAGTTCTATAGTTCAAGTTTGCTTAGTTGATCATCTGTTTATGAAAATTTGCATTAATTTTATTTTTTGATTGTTAACACCATTTTTGACTAAATTAAATTTCTGAAATCAAGTCATTTCGGATAAATTGACATTTTAAATAAATTTAATTAATTCTTCAAAGAGTTCAAAGCGAAAAAGCATCAGAGGTTCATCATAAATTTAGAAAAATTAAATTAAGTCAAAGTTAAGAACAAAAACGTAATATATTATTTCTTCAGATAATAACCGAAAATATTTTTAAAAAATCTTAAATATAAAATAAACTGATAAAGTAATAAACATTTTGTGTCTGCATCTAACTATACTTAGTTAAAAAAAATAAATAAATAAACACTCATTGCCAGCCATAAAAATTTGCGCACCAAGAAGTAATCGTTGGACCGTAAAAAACCTGGGCATGAAGGTACGTGCCAGGCAGATATGCAAATGGTTAGAAATGCAGCGTGATTGCGCATTGCGTACTGTCACCAGTGGTCGTTGAACTTCGTTCTTCATGGTGTATAAAACAGGTAAGTACAGCTTGTTTGGTGTACATATTCTGTTGGAGAAGGACGCTTTTAAAGTAGAGATGCCCTTACGCCGCCGTCGAAGACAATACGAGCAGCTGTCATAGTCCGAGAGGGGAAGAATCATCGGCATGATGGAATCCGGGTTATCAGCTCGGCAATTAGGCCGTTTTGGTTTTGTTGCCAGGCCGCTCTGATTTTACTGTGAGGAGGCGTTGGGACCAGTGCACAAGGGAGAGATCGTTACACAGCGACCAGGCTCAGAACGCGCTCGCCAAATCAATAATCGAAAATACCGTCGCATCATACAAAACATACGCATAGCGCCAACTGTTTCTTTGTTTCTATCTGGACATATGCAGCACCTACACGACCTGTCCCTGTCCCTCTACGTACCATCCCAAAGTGCGTAGTAGAAGGAAATTTGCTATTGCGGCACCTATTACATATTTTGCCAAAAATACCCATCTCCGTTTGGAGTGGTATCGCGCTAGACGGTGTAGGATTGCAACTAATTGAAACCAGGTCGTCTCCAGCGACGAATTCAGATTCAATTTCGTCAGTGATGACAATCATTTACGTTAGTGGAGGCACCGTGGTGAGCGCCTCAATCCTGCCTTTGTTTACAGCTGTACACCGCACCCACAGCTGGTGTGATGGTATGATATGACATTTCATACGACACACAGTCATCCCTAATATTGATCCAAAGCGCCATGACAGCCAGTGATCTGCTCGGGACATCCTTCAACAATATGTGTTGCCACTCATTGAAAGGCTCTCAGGAGTCATTTTTCAACAGGACAATGCTCAGTCGCACACAGCAATGGTGTCACAGGACTGTCTCTACCACAATACCACCCTTCCCTGGACTTCTCAATCCCCAGATTTGTCACCAATCGAGCATATCTAGGATCACTTGGAACGGCCAGTTGGGCAGCCTACGAGTTTCGACTAATTGGAGGCGCGTTTGCAACAAATGTGTAACGAGATGCAGCAGAACATCATACGGGACATGTATGCCACAATGCTCGCCATTATTGCACCGTACATTCACGCTAGAGGTGGACCAACAGGATATTAAAACCTCCAATCTTTCGTATTTTTTTCCTGTAATAATTGATCATTTCTCTTTGATTTTGTAATCATTTACTTATATCAACGTTGCACTTACGTATGTAAAATTTTGTTTCATTCTTACATCTCTTTCTTGGTGCACAACTTTTTATAGTAACGAGTGTATTTTTATTTCATTGTACGCTAAACATAACATCATTAACTAAATACTTAAAACAGCATAAAAAATGTAACACATACAGCATAATTAATATAAGAATTTTTCAATATATTTAGCACAAATATTTAATATATGTTATCAAAGAGGCAAAGAGCCTGTTATATAACACCAAAAGTTATATTTATAATGAACGAACCATTATATATATATGTATGTATATTTATACAAATACCCTATTTTTAAACTAATTAAAGTCAATTTTTTCGAAAGCACATTCTAAAACAAAATTAAAGTAATTACTACATTAGCATTGTTTTGGAATAAATAAATATATTTTTAAAACCTTTATACATGCTATAGTTTGTAGAATAATTTGTTTAACTTTATCAGACTAATCACATTATGAGCAGCAAATTAATGATAATCTTAAATGTTAAAGATAAGATAAGGAAACAAAAACCAAAGATTCCATTAATTTTTTTCCGTTTTCATTCTTGTAGTTTAATTAGTATTCATTTTTTGTAAATGCCACTGATAATCTCTTTTAATTATATTGTTTACGATTATAGAAGATATTTACACATACTAGTCTTTCTTGTTTAAAAGTAATTTTTTCAAAATGTTTGTTAATTAAAATTTGTTTATCACTAATTAGCTAACTGCGATTTAAAATTTCTTTTATGCTTTTAAAAAATAATATAAATATCTTTCAGTTAATAATAATATAAGGTTTTGAACTCCCATTTGCGCTTTAATATACAGTCTTTTATATATTTTAAGAGAAAATTATCTTAATGAATTGCTTTTAGTATATTAATAGATCATTGATAATAAGTAATCATAAAAGGAAATTTGAATTAGAAAAGTTATAAAGTTTCTATTTAATGTAGATTAATTAAATAATTAAAAGAGGTTTACATTCACTATTAATATTTAACATTTGATTAATTTTAAAATTAATGAATTACATAGACAAATAACAAGTTTATTAAATATGAAAAAACATGAAACAGAAAATTAATAATAAATTCAGATATCAATTAAATAGTAGTATATTGTAGCCACCAAAGAACTTTCTTCTACAATTCCATATACAAATTATTTCAATAAAAATATTTCATTAAAATTATTACTGATTAAAATCGTTTTCCATGATGCATGGAGCTGACTTTTTTCTCATAGTAATCTAACACTAAACATCCAAAAAAAAATCGATTTTATGCTCTACTAACAATATCTTTAAAAATGTGCTTTCTGTTTCACTTTTTTAACGACAATTTTCCATGATTAATGCAGACGATTAATCACAAAATATACAAAGAATGTAAATTTTATTCATTATATGTCATCTTAAAACTGTTTTATTTTTTATTATTATGAAAAAAATTTATAACTTTATTTTAAAGTATTGCAGATCCATGGTCCAACCATTCGTTTTAATGGTATTGTCGAGTTCTTTTCGATACTCATAATGAAAATTCTTTATTTTAAGTTGTTGCGGATCGATGGTTCAACCATTCGTTTTAATAGTATTGTCGAGTTCTTTTCGATACTAATAATGAAAATTCTTTATTTTAAATTATTGCAGATCAATGGTTCAACTATTCGTTTTAATGGTATTGTCGAGTTCTTTTCGATACTCATAATGAAAATTCTTTATTTTAAATTATTGCAGATCAATGGTTCAACCATTACCATTTGTTTCAATGGTATTGTCGAGTTCTTTTCGATACTCATAATGAAAATTCTTTATTTTAAATTATTGAAAATCGATGGTTCGACCATTCGTTTTAATGGTATTGTCGAGTTCTTTTCGATACTCATAATGAAAATTCTTTATTTTAAATTATTGCAGATCGATGGTTCAACCATTTTGTTTTAATGGTATTGTTGAGTTCTTTTCGATAGTCATAATGAAAATTCTTTATTTTTAATTATTACAGATCGATAGTTCTACCATTCGTTTTAATGGTATTGTCGAGTTCTTTTCGATACTCATAATGAAAATTTTTTATTTTAAATGATTGCAGATCGATGGTTCAACCATTCGTTTTAATGGTATTGTCGAGTTCTTTACGATAACCATAATGAAAATTAGCCACCTTCGGGAGGCTTCCCCCTGGCGGGGGGAGCGATTTTCCTACATACACAAAAAAAATCCTCAGTTGTATATCACCATTATAACTAATTATTTTTAATTTCAGAATGATTATTAAAAAATAATTATCTTTATGTACATATATAGGGCATTTTGTCCTATACTACCATGTTAAACATTTAGAAAAAAAAAAAAAAATGTCAACGCCACCTTTTGACAGTTGTTACCAAAAATTGATAGCCACTAATTTATGCCAAGGTGCACCTACATACCAATTTGTGTGAAATTCTGTGCAATAATTCTTGATACACAGTTGCTACAAATTTTTGTCACACACACACTCAGACATACAAACAGACATTTATTTTAAATGTGTTCTAGACCTCCTCACGTGTTATGTGGTCTCTCAAAACGTGTAAATGCATGAAATATCTAAAATCGGTTTTTTTACGAATTCAATACTTTCTTGTATTAATTATAGAAAAAAGTAAAATTTGCAGTGATACATTTCTAAGATTGTATGTTACTGGTACACACAGCAACTACTGAAAATGTTTACCTCTATTCAATTGCAATTTCTCTTAAATCCAGATTTTCCCGGATCCAATTTTTTTCATAGACTTTAATTTAACTTCATTAAAGACATTTTTAATTTACGAACCTCTTTTATGTTATCATATTATACAATAGCAGATGATTTTATAATTTACTTTAAGTTTTGACATTTTACATGACAATTTTTTTGACAATTTACTTGAATTTGACATTAAGTACTGTCTGCCATATAAAGCTAATCTCCATGTGTTTCGTAAGGTATGTGTATAAAAAATGAGACACATTATTATATGTTTTATGGGTAGTAACATATATTTTATAATTTGAAATTGTCGTCATCATCATACCTTCACTTAACAAAACACTTTAAATACATTGACCTTTGTGCGAGTAGCGTTGACTTTAAATCGCAAAATAAACGATTTAATCTAGCTAACGTTAAAAATTAAAAACTAAAATAGAATTTCCTAAATTTAAGTAAACATTAACAGATTCATACAAACCTTTCTCCCGTTAAGAAAAGATACAAAGTATAGCAATTCTTCCAGAAATTAAAATAATACTTGAAAAACAAAACTATTGTTAAAATACTTTTCAAAAAATAAATAAATAATACTAATTATTACTACATATTAAAATTTACTACAAAATTACTATGTATGATTATTACATATTAACGTTTACATTCTTTAGGAATCATCTTGAAACTTTTGTAGCGTAAACGATATGTTATATCTCATATATTTCAGCAAAAATTGTGTCCAGAAGAGGGGAGCAGTAAAACCTTCAACAAAAAACAAAAGTTTTTAAATCACCCTTTAAAAAGCAATGCTTTAAATGCGTTTTGGCTCTAGTATGTGATTATGAGGATATTTCTCATTATCTGTATAACTTTTTATGCGGCTACCTCTACCACATATATTCATGGAGATACAATGGTTTGTTTAAAAATTACAAAAAAAAAAAAAAAAATCCAATTTTTTAATTATAACACGTAGGATATTAGATCCAGGGCAAAGCCATTTTTAGAAAAACTGTCATACACTACATTAGATACAGCATACTGCATTCAGAATGCAAAAATGTTCTATATCTAACGAAATATGAGCATTTTTACTAAGTAATTTTTAATTACGCATGCCACAGTTTAAAAAAAAATTCATTTGCATAATTTAATAGCCAAAAATAATCAAAAACTTATATTAAAATCCCGAACAAATATCGGGTAAACTGAAAAAGTTATGACAGATAGAATGAACAGAATGTCAGTTCTCTCAAAATGAAAGCTTAACTATAAGGGTTTTACTCATATTTTTATTTTGATTCAATCAATGCTCAATGCTAATAGATTGTTCATTGATTGTAAATAGATATTTATAAAATTTCTTATGATTTTTTTTTTCTTTAAGGAAAAAAAAAAAAAAAAAAAAAAAAAAAATTAATAATAATCAGTTTCGAAACGGACAGTATCGAAAAAGTTTTTTTTTTAATAATTTTGAATTGGGAAATAAAAAGCGCGCGTGCAAAATGAAATAAAAAATAAAATAAGATTTATAAATGGACAATATTTATGCTGGTGGACTCAGTTCAATCTATAATTATAAAAGGAAAGTGTTGACTATATGTATGTATATATGTATGTATGTATGTTCTTCTATACGTTCAGTCCTGATTGACTGCAGAAGTACAAAAGTTGACATCCGTATGCTCAGGAGCTTTTCCGAGGAGCTCCTGAAACTAAAATTTAAAATTTTTAATTAGTTGTGGAGATATTAATTAAAATGTCAACGTATATCAATTAAATATTAGCCATTTAAATATTTGTTTTAAATTTCTTTTATTTTCCTTTATTTTCTTTTATTATTATTATTTATTTATTTATTTGCTGCAGAGATTTAAAATTTAATAGGATTCAAATAATTAAAAAAATAAAACTTTCTTTACATATCTAGTAGATTATATTTAGAAACAGAGCAGAAATATTCATAAAGAAACAATTATATTCATACAAATATATTCATGTATATACATATTTATATATATATTTATATATATATCGCCTTATTGTTAAAAAAATCCTATTTACACTGTGCTTAAAAATTTTAAACATTCAGAAAGAATAAAAAATTACAATTCATTCATTAAATAATTGTACTGAAATTATCTTTTCATAGAATAAATTCATAGTCAAAAATCTTCATAAAGAAATTATTTGAACTATTACTTTAATATTAAATTAGATTAAATTTCAATATAAAGATTATTATATATATATTGAAAATTATTTTAGGAGTTTCGTAATTCTATATTTTATTTTTTCAGTGTATCAGCTTTTAATCAGATTACCAGTTTCAAATTAATTTTAACATAAAATGTTGAACTAAAGAAAACATAAGCCAAAATTCTCTATACTTACATTTTAATTAGCCATTTTTTTTTTCTCAAATGTTCCTGATAATCTGTTTTAATGATATTGTTTACGAAGATGTGAAATATTTTAACACATTATTTATTACTTTTTGAAAGGAAAAACTGGTCTCTAGAAATGTTAGTTAATTAAAACTTGTTTTATTGCTAATTAACTATCTTGTATTCAGAAAATTCGGCTTCACTTTTAAAAAGAAGAAAAGAAATCTAAATACATAATCTTTTATACATTTCCCAGAATATTACCTTAATTAAATTTCAGAATGCGTATTTTTTACGACGCTTTATTTAAAAAGAAAAAAGAAAAGAAAATTTATAGGGATTGCTAGTATTTAATATTATAAAATATTCATAAAAACCTCTACATCATGACTTTACTTTTTAAATATTTCAAATATTTTTTTTTTAAATAATGTTTGAACTCAATTATGTGTTTACCAATTCTGTGTAAAAATAGAAAACTAAAACTAATATGATGTAGCTACCACAAGACTTTCGTCTACGTGATTTTACACAAAATTCATGCAATGCAAAATATTTATTAAAATGTTAAAGAATTTTCTATGATAAATGCAGACAATCTTTATTTGACAGAATTACATCACTAAATGCCAAAAGGAAAAGTCTGTTTTTTGCTAATATCAGTTTAAATGCTTTTTTTTTTTTTTTTCGTTAAAAAATGAAAAACTTTCTTTGATAACTTTGTTTTAAATAATCACAGATCTCTGGTTCAACCATCCGTTTTAAAGGTATTGACGAGATCTTTCGAACGATTCCCATATTGAAAATTTACATCCCCGGGGGGGGGGGGTATCCTATAGTGCTATGTTAAAAATTTAGAATCAAATGAAATCACAGCCCACCTTTTGAGCGATTGATCCCCAAACCTAATCAGCACCATTATATATCAGGATCCAATTAAATGACAAATTACGTTAAGTTTCGTTCATTGGTTAGTGATATACCACGTCCACAAAATTTATGATACACACAGACAAACATTTTCTAAAAACAGTCAAATCGTGTTCAGGATATCTCAAAACGTGCAAATTAATCGAAAACTCGAGTTAAATAATTTCCCGAAGGCAATACCGTCTCTATATATACATATAAAAGAAAATAATAAAATATGTTTGGCTTTTATAAATTATCGTTTAAATATAAGATAGTTTTAGAGACATGTAAATAAAGTCTTCATTTAATGCTTTCAAAAGAGCCAGAATGTACAATTCGTAAATGCTAACAAAAAATTAAAAAAAAAAAAAAAAAAAAAACTACAATTATATGCTTAAAATGTTTTATATTTTAAAAATTTAATAATTAATAATAATGCGTAAAAAAAATTTATCCCTTCAGTGGAATTCTTTATCAAATTTATTCTTATTTCCCCTGGAAGAAGCTTGACTCCATACACCCTTAATCAAAATAAAGTCAGATCTAATTCTGCGCAGAAAAAATAAATAAAGTAAATAAAGTAAACATATATATATATTAATAAATTACACTGAGAAAAAAAATATATACCGCCTTCCTCTAGAATGAATAAGTGACCATTTTCTAAATCCCTTAAATATAAATATAGATTTCTGAGCTATGCGCATAAGGCACGCCAATAAACTGAATAGACGAAATGCCCGAGAATTTCTAGTTTACACATTTCTAGATGGTGAAACAATATTCTGAACATTTCTAATATTCTCAATCTTTTGTATTGCGAGAAATTCTCGCTTGATTTTCTAGAATTAGGTAATAAACCAAAATTATGGTTGCGGAAACCTGCCTCTTGCAGTGTCATTTATTTGCAGAGATTTTTAAATAAATTTTTCCTCGAGAATACAGGCAAACGCTCTAGAATTCTAATAGGGGGTTCTAGAATTCGCTTTTCAAGGGGAATAGAATTTATAAGGATGACATGGAACTATTTTTTCTAGAGACACAATTTAGATTCTAGTTGTCAGTTACAGAATTTTTTCTCAGTATATTCATATATTAATACTCAAAAATGAAATTCGTTGTACCTTTTTAAAGTAATACATGTAACAGTAGGGAATAAAAAAAGGTACTATTCGAAAGGTATGTTTAATGTGAATTTGAAAAAAAAATATTTAAGTGAGTATAATTTTATTTTATTATTATTTTTTTTTACTGTTCACATAATGTCTCCTCCACCTTTACTTATCTCATTGTTTTTGATATAGCAGTGTGTTTGTTATTAAAATTCCCAGATTTTGATGTGTCAGATTGAAAGGAAAATACAGTAAAATAGATAGAGAAGTTCATAGAAGTTCACAGGGACTTGAATCATAACGTAAATAAATATGCAAAATGTTTTTTTTTTTTTTTAATAGAATAATTACTGCGAGTATTGTTTATTATTTTTGAATGTCCATATTTATTACATAAATCCCTATTACAACTAGTATGTTGTGGCCACCATTTAATTTTCTTCTATATTTTCCTATGAAAATTCACACAAAAATTATATAATTTAATAAAATTATCATTTATTAAAATAATCTTCAACGATGAATGCAGATGATTTTCATTTTAGAGAAGTGGCATAACGCTAAATATACAAAGAAAATTAATTTTATTATCTATATGACATTTAAAAAATATATTTATTTTTATTCTCTATACATTATTTTTTCTTTTGTATGACATTTTAAAAAATGCGATTTTGCGGGTTTTTTTTATTATTTATTTTTATTTATTTTATTTTTATTATTTATTTTTATTATTTCTTAATTTTATTGTATTTTTATTTTTATTTATTTATTTTTTATTTTATTTTATTATTTATTTTCATCTCCTTCTCCTTCTTCTTATTATTATTTTATAAAAAAGAAAAAAAATCGATAACTTTATTTTAAATAATCGCAGATCGATGACTCAATACATTCATTTTAAGGGTATTGAAGTGATATTTCGAAAGACATCCTCAATGAAAATCCCCCCCCCCCCCTTCAAGATAGGAAGATATTCTTCTTCATATACAATGATTTTTCAGTTCATTATCACTATTATACATAATTCATTTTACTTCCATAATGATTATTAAAAAAAAAAAAAGAAAGAAAGAAAAAGAAAAATATCTTTATGCACATTTATACGAAATTTTGCATTATGCCGCCTGTTAAGAAATTAGATAAAGCGGGATTGCCACGCTACCTGTCGGATGACTTTCACTAAAAGTTGATAGGCAAAAATTTATGTCAAGGTGCAACTATATACCAAATTTTATGAAATTATGTGAGTAGCCAATGAAATGCAGTTTCTAAAATATTTTGTGATACACATACAGACAGACATTTTCTAAAAATGGTAAAATCGTGTTAAACACTCAAAACATGTAAGGCCATACTTTTCCAACCATACTTTCCAAATCCAATACTTTTTTCTATTAAATATAGAAGAAGTTAAAAAAAAAAAAAAAAAAAAAAAAATTACTGGGCGATACTAGAAACAATAATTTGTCTATTTTTCAGCACTCTTTTATCTATGGGCTTTAAAATATTTATTTTATTGATTTGTTTATTTTTCTTTAACTTCAAAGTATTTTTGTTTTATTTTTTTATCAAAAGTGCACTGCAATGTTTTGTCCTTCGTAGTTTTGAACTTTGTTCAAAACACTACTACAAAGAAAAAAAAAATCGCCAGTTTATTTTGGAAGAAAATTTTAAATAACTTCAAGCATCATTATTTTAGTTTGGATCTTACCTTTTACAGTTTAATTAATTTTTTTTTTTTTTTTTCACGCTAGGTAATCAAATCGGCTTATTCAAATCGGTTTCTTAAATCCATTAGAAAACAAACTTTGAAATTTTCTTAAAGTGTCTTAGACTACTTTATTTGTAATTTTAATCCCATTTGAATAGCAGAAAAATATTATTATATCTCTTTTATTTAAAAAAAATATAGATATTTAGAATATGTGTGATTTAAAGTCTCTATAACAAAAAAAAAAAAAAAAAAAGACGCACTAAGAAGGAGTAATGCAATCTGGACACAAATTAATATACGTACAGGTTTCGATGGAAACTGCAAAATTTTAAAGTTTGGCTACCATCGAATGAGCATACGACGCTGCAGCGCATCTTAACTGTGCAATTGGCAGAATATTAAATTTGGAGAAATTTTAATTCCAGGTCATAAATTCTTCGAGAATTTTATTCCGTCTACTTAGAAATACAGTAACTATGCCTCGCATACAGGTTCACAAACAACATGTGCAGATGTCAGCATTTGAGTGTGGTATATTGTTGGGCTGAAAGAAGCCGGTTGGTCTAATGTGCTAATTTTTTGACAATTGAATAGGAGCGGTACCACATTGATATTGAGAAGAATGGGTGAACCATGGCCGAAAACAGCTTCAGGGAGGAAGTGGTCGGCCTAAAAACAGGACAGAAAGTGAGAACCAGTCAATCGCAAAGCGGTACTCAAAGCTTCAATTCATCATTATCATCAATCCTACGTATAACTGGTACTTCAGTGACTTCAAATGCCCTTGATAGGCGGCTCAGTGAAATGGGGTTAAGCTCAATACCCGGATCTCTCTTCCACTGAGGATGTTTGGAGCATTATAAAAAGGGTCCTACAACTAGCTCGAGATTTTGTCAATCTAACGCATCAATTGGAGAGAATTTTGCCCGATACTTCACAGGAGCACATCTGCCAACTCTGTCAATTAATACCAAGCCAAGTAACTGCATACATAAGGGCCAGAAGTGGACCAACGCGTTATTGACTTGTTTACTCTGTGAGGCCCTTTCTCTTGATTAAATAATTCAAATTTTCTGAAACTGTAATCAATTGTTTTGCTCCACATGTACATCACATCTACCAATTTTTGTCCCATTCGGATAATCGGATAACTCCTTCTTGCTGCGTCGCTTTTTTTTATTTTATTTTTTATTTTTTTTAGAGTGTAATTGAAAAGAATATATCCAAGGATACCACTTTCTTAAACATAATTCTAACATTAAAACAACAGAAGCAACTCTGATTTATTTTATTTTATTTTATTTTTTTTTTTTTTATTTTATTTATTTATTTTTTTTTTCGGGGGAGAGGGGGTGTATTTCTAGTCTTAGACTATTTAAATGTGAAACTAAATAAAAGATAAATAACGAAGTGAAAGCAGTTATGTGTTAATCTTAAGGACATAGAATAAACTTACCTTTATGAGAGGGAAACAGTAAAATGTTTGATTACTAGAAAGAATTGCCAGAAGATAGCGTAACGATTTAACAATTACGAAGAAATGATAGCGATATATGCATACGGTTTATTGATCCCATCTGTATTAATTGATAGAATTTTGTAAATTACCGATATTACTCTTCCGATGACTAGGTAAAAATTAAAATCAAGAAAGGCCATGTGGGATCAGTCAAATGCTCCATTTTTTTTTTTTTTTTTTTTTTTTTTTTTTTTCAAAAATTCTGTTTATTTATCATGTGAAATTAAACATAAAACTATTATTTAAAAACCTTTAACAAAATATTTAATAAATTCTTATATAATTATTTTTTTCGTGTGAGGAAAATAATAACTGTACTTTGAGAAAATACGCGTAATTTACGAAAGAGTTACGGTGACAGAACGTATTTTCTCAAATTACAGAGAATTTCTGGCAGCAAATAGGACATAATTTTTACTATGTAGTCATATTAGATTAGATATACTATATTTAGGGGATCCAGATCTTTTTTAATTGAAGTTAAAGACATATATGACGGTATCCACAAATTTCGAGGGCAAAATAAAGAAATCACTTAAAATTTCAAAATATTAGTAATTTTTTAGTATGAAGTACCAGAATAAACTTATTACAGAATCTTTATTAAACAGATAAAAAATTGATATAGTGAAACATTAATAACTTTATAACTGGCGTCCTCTACGGTGTTTTCTATTTTTTTAGGTACGAATGGCAGTTTTACACTGTAAAAAATGTGTCCTATTTGCTGCCAGAAATTCTCTGTAATTTGCGAAAATACGTTCTAACAACGTAATTTTTTTCGTAAATTTTGCGTATTTTCTCAAATTTCAGAGAATTTCTGGCAGCATATAGGACATATTTTTTACGGTGTAGAGGACAGTCCTCGGGATTCGAGGACGTCTGGTTAACCTAACTATGATTAATTTAACAATCATATACAATGGTACCCCGTCAAAATAGCCCAATTCAAAATAGCCCCGACAAAATAACACCCCGACGAAAGAGCCCCGACAAAAGAGCCCCGACAAAAGAGCCTTGACAACAAAATAGTCCCGACAAAACGGCCCCGACAAAACGGCCCCGACAAAGTAGCCCAGACAAAACAGCCCCGGAACAAAATAGCCCCGACAAAACAGGCCCCAGGACAAAATATTCCCCGACAAAATAGCCCCGACAAAATAGCCCCCGACAAAAGAGACCCAACAAAACAGACCGGAAGCATTTATGATTTAACAGAAAATTTATTTAATTAACTTCTCCATTAGCTAGGCATTTAAAATTTTTAAAATAGCTCAAAATACTATGATAATGCATTTTTTTAATACTTTTAGCCAATTTATTCGGGTTCCCGCTGCCTTTGGTAACGTTTTTATAATTCAATAATCATCCCTAACAGCACAAAATGTTTCAGTAATGTAACAGTCATATAATATGGAATCATTGTAAATGTTACAAAAACGAACAGTTAGCTTTCCGATTACATAAACGTAGAAATGTCCGCGATCGTAACAAAAAAATCAGATACGTAACAGAAACGTTTCAATTACATAACAGAGAGAACATAGAAAAGGGCGAATGTTTCAGAAAGGTCTCAGAGGGCATGTTAAAATTTGTTACGTTTTTGAAAGTTTATAAGCATTTTGCAACATAACTGAAACATTCTGTGCTGTATAGATATAACTTCCCGACTTAAAGGTCTGCACGGGCCGGGTTCGGTCCAACTTTTTCAATTTGCTCTCGGGCATGGCCGGGCTCGGGCTCAATTATTTTGTGTATACTCGGGCCGAGCCGGGCCTGGATGATATTTATTTCGAGCCGTGTCGGCCCGAATCTTTTTTTAGTTTCCTCGTTAATCAAGGAAAAAGAAAAATGATAAAATATTTCTTCAGTCATTTATTTTACATAATTTCACAGGCTTGTATTCACAGGCAAAATTTTATTTTGTTAAAAAATGTCTGTAACTTCAATTAAAATGGATATCAGTGTGCCTGTGTGAGATTTGATTTTCTGTCGTTCTTTGTGCCTTTTGTACGTCTGTAATAATGAATTTCTGTTTATATATAATTATCTTGTAAAAGTTCAGCAGCTTTGTTAAAGGACATTCTATTACTTGGCTGTGTAAAATCTCTACAAAACACACACTAAAAATCTTTTTCATAAAAAGGCATGCATTTTTTTTTTTTTTTTTTTTTTTTTTTTGTTATTTTACATATTTTTGAAACGGGCTGGGAGGGGCTTGGGCCTCAAAATTTCGGTCCGTGCAGACAACTAGCTAGAAATTTGAAACTTTTAGAAAAGCTCAGAACACGATGGCAATGCATTTTTTTATTACTTTCAGATAATTATTATGGGTCCTCGCTGCCTTCGGTAGCGTTTATACATATCTGATAACTTTTATAATTTATTTCGGAGTACTGTTAGCTCCGCCCTTTTTTCACACCAGTATGATTTTAGAGAATTTTTCTCCAATATGTAATTACGATGAAATAAGAAGAAAAGTGCTTTTAAAATATACTGGTGTGAATAAAGGTCGAGGCTAACAGCACTCCGAAATAAATTATAAAAGTTACCAGGTATGTTTATATGATTCAACAGAAAATTTTAAAGACATGGTACATAAAAAGTTCTTTTTATCTTGTAATTATTTAATGTAAAACATAATGTATTTTCGTAAGTTGTAAGTGACAATTTATTTTTTAATGTGGATTTGCTATTTTCTTTTATATACCTAAATATGGAATAAAATATTCCTGAAAATTTTTGATTTAAGGTTTTGTATGAATTTACACATTTCGAGATATTTGTCTGTGTGTGTCAGCAAAAGTTCTGGTCGCTGTAACTAAATCAATAAGCAGAAATTTAAAATACTTTATTTTTATTTTTATTTTTTTCATCTTCAGTTAAATTTGTTCTGATTAACTTTTGTAATACAGCGCCAAACAGCTGAGCTTTCAAGCAGCGATTAAACTCATTTATTCTAAGGCCATGGCGAACTTCTACTTGGGGCCTACTGTCCCTTAATCTATCCTCCAAATAACTCTGTGATAATAATAATAATAAAAATAATAATAAAAAGGAAAAACAAATTAAACTTGCATAATTTTATTTTAAGATAAACATGATTTAATCAGCAACCACTTCAACTTTATGTGTACATAAACGGCAGACGTCAGTGTTATGCTCCGCTGAAATAATTTAATCTTATGTAATTTTAAGTAACAACAACAACAAAACAAAAAAAAAAAAACAGAAACTTTTCAAATTTTGTGTGTATAAAATAAATTAACTTAATTGTATTTTGGTGTTTATCATCCGGAAGGAAGCTCTACCTTTCTGCTTATTCCACCATTTAGAATGAGACTACATCTCAGCTTCTTTTGAACATTATATACTTTAAAAAAATATCCGTCGCTCAATTTTCTTTCTCACGTTAAAATTTGCGTGAATACCGGCCGAAAGTTGGTTCTGTTATGCTCTAATTTTCCTTGTTTCTAAAAAAGCCATGACTCAAAATCTAATGTGCATAACACCACTATTGTTTTCCTTACTGGATTTTAAAATTGTGTGTATATGTACTGAAAGGTGGTGTAGTTATGTTGTAAATTTTGTTTAAATTTGAGTTTATATTGGCCGAAAGGTAGTTGTGATGCTGATATGCTGTAATTTTCTTTGTTTATGAAAAAGTTTATCTTAAAATCTAATGGGCATAACTGCATCATTTTTTTAATTCTGTGAATATTAGACGAAATGTTGTTTGTTATCAGTCGGAAGGTGACGTTTTTATGTTATGAAATACTACGCATCAAAATCTATTGTGTATAAGTGCACCATTTTTTCCCTACTGATGTTTAAGTTTTTATGTGAATAGGCCGATAGGTGGCGCTAATACGCTGTATTTTTCTTTGATTCTGAAAAAACTATATGACACACTTACCGTTATCCAATTTTCACCAAAAGTTCGAAAAATCATATATATACCAGACCTGCCTCAATTATAAAGTTTCGTAGATCTATCTTTTTTTTTTTTTTTTTTTTTTTTTTTTTTTTTGAGATATGATAGTCAGAAGATTTTCCATGTTCAAAGAAAGATACATACAAATTTTGTCGGGGACTATTTTGTCGGGGGCCATTTTGTGGGGGCTTTTTTGTCGGGGCTCTTCTGTAGGGAAATTTTTGTCGGGGCTATTTTGTCGGGAGTTATTTTGTCGGAGCTCTTTTGTCGGGGGCTATTTTGTCGGGTCTTTTTTGTCGGGGCTGGTTTGTCGGGGGGCTGGTTTGTCTGGGGCTATTTTGTCGGCGGCTCTTTAGTCGGGGCTCTCTTGTCGGGGGCTATTTTGTCGGGGCTCTTTTGTCTAGCTATTGTAATTATAATTTATATGTTAACAGCATCATTTATACAGGTAATGAATATCAATTTTAATGTAGCATCTGTTGATTGTAGAAATATAGTATTTTAAAAACACAACGAATAAATTTTCTCAACGATATTTTAGAATCGACAGAAAAAAAATAAACAATTACTTAGTCGTGTATTTAATTTAACCGGAAATTTCAAAATAAAATCTCTAAGCTTACTTAATATGAAAATTTATTTCCATAAAATTATATTTAAATTACATTATCTTTAAATATGCATACATTTTAAAATTAATGCTACAGATTTTTCTTCTTTTTGAAAAAATGCCTGATTCTTTATTAAAAGGAATAAATATTAAATATGATAGTATGATAAATTAAAGCTTAATGGTGTTCAAAATTTTCATTTAGTTTAATCATGTGTAGTCATAGATATATCAATTACTATTGTCTAAATTGAAAGCAAAAGCAATTTTCATTAAATCTCTTGTCAAGTTTCATATAAATGTATCACTAAGATAGAAAAGTTAGCCAACGAAAGAACGAGTTTAATATGCAAATTTATTTCCCTACAGAACCACTTCGTTAAAATTTTAAGTGAACGTGAGACGATATTTAAATATTTAACTTACTAAATTCTATAGCAGAAAACTATAAATGAAACTTATTTTCACGAAATAATAAATATTATCTTTCTTTATACATATATGTATATGTGTGTACACATAAAAGAAAAAAAAATTGTTTAACACCTTTAGAATTTTTTTTCGGTATACAATCTAAAGACTGAACGGAAATAAGATGGTAAAAACAGAACATTTATTTGTTCACTTTATAAAAATGATATCTGCGATAATATTTCAAACTTAGTGAAACAAATGCATTTCTTGGCGTAAAACTCACAGATGCAATACATATATGATACATTTCATATGAAGCATTACATGCAACTAAAAAAAAATCATTACTGTAAACGAACACTAAAAATGTTTGATTTAAATAACAGAAAAAAAAAGAAAGAAAATTATAATTACATGTAGTTTTGGTAAAAGCTAAGATTTAAAATATGTCTACACTGTAAAAAATATGTCCTATTTGCTGCCAGAAATTCTCTGTAAAAAATACGGTCTGACAACGTAATTCTTTTAGTAAATAATACGTATTTTCTCAAATTACAGAGAATTTCTGGCAGCAAATAGGACATATTATTCACAGTGTAATCATTAGAATAAAACACGCGAAACTATGTAATTTGACAAATGCATATAATTTGAAATGAATATAAAATTTTCTACATTAATTTATTAAAATTGTATGATACGAATCATTTCATTTCATTTAAACTTAAAAACTTCTTAACGTACCATAAATTATAGCCAAGCACTACTGATTTCGAAAAGACGTAATCTTTCTTCTTCAGTTACAAGAAACACGTGTGGTCCTACCTTGGAGACAAAAACAAGAATTTCAGCTTATTTCACAAACACTCAAAAGATTCCACATAGAATGTATGTCTTATGTAATAAAACTACAAATGCAAGAAAAAAGCAGCTTAATATTATTATTAATTAGTCCATGCTTTAAAGTTAAGCTTCAAATTATTATACTTTAGATGCATATATAACACACATATGAAAATCAAATATGGATAAGACTTATATGAGAAACAGGTAACACAACCTAAAATGCACTTCCAACAATATCAAAGTATAGCTCCAAAATATTCAAATTATTTTGTGTAGCCCTCACTGTGAAAAAATATATACCACATTCATCCAGAACGAATAAGTGGTTATTTTCTAAATCCTCAAACTAGATATATAGATTTCCGAGTTATGCGTATAAGGTAAAGAAATAACCTGAATAGACGAAATGATCGAGAATTTCTAGTCTATACATTTCTAGACGGTGAAACAATACTATACTATGAATACTATGTATATCATGCATCCTTTGTACTGCGAGAAATTCTCGCTTTATTTTCTGGAATTGGGTTATAGTTGCTAAAACTCGCTTGTTGTGTTCGCATTTATTTGCAGAGATTTTTAAATAAGTTTGAAGTCGATAACATAGACAAACGATCTAGAATTCTAGTAAGGGTTTCTAGAACTCGTTTTATAAGGGAACTAGAATTTATAAGGATCACATGGAAGTATTTTTTTTTCTGGAGCTACAATTTAGATTCTAGATGTCTGTTACAGAATTTTTTCTCAGTGAAATAAATGAATGATAAATGATTTCCATACCTTAACCTTTTGTATCCCACCGTGACTTTAAAGTCCCATCAAAAGAATTCCTTAATATTGCCTAAATTTAATACAGGATTTCACTGGGACTAAAGTTTAAGCCTTAGTCCCCATAGTTTAAGCTTTCCCTATACTTAAGCTATAGTTCAAGGTAAATTTAATACTTTCGTGACCGCTGGCGTACATTCACGTCATTTGAAAGTCTGTAACTCCACCAGTAGGCGATTCTTTCGCAATTTGTATGCTATATATTTCTTAAAAATATAACCAATATTCACATTTTTACATTAAAATATACTATGAATATAAATACTTTTAATAGAAAGAATATAATCATAATGCATATCCATTTCTAATATAAATGTGAATACAGAAAACTTTGTTCTGAAATATTGTAACATGGAAGAATAGCGCCTTCAAGCGGACCTTACTGTCAAAAATTCAAAATCATGCGGTCGCGAAAGTGTTAATATGAGATATTATTCTCATATTGATTTGTGAGTAGAACTCTACCAAATATGGAACAAAAATGTTGAAAAAAGCTATGCAACTTCCTTAGGATATTTCTAAAAACACATTTTTGTTTTTTGTAATTTGTGATTTGCGATTTTTTTTTTTTTAAACACACATTGTTACACTGTCAAAGTTAAGGACAAAAACGTAATATATTATTTCTTCAGATAACAACCGATAAAAAATTATAAAAATTTTAAATATAAAATAAACTGATAAAGTAATAAAGATATTGTCTCTGCATCTAACTATACTTAGTTTTAAAAAAAAACACTCATTGCCAGCCATAAATATTTGCACACCAAGAAGTAATTGTTGAACCGTAACGAAACTGGGCATGAAGGTACGTTCCAGGCAGATATGCAAATGATTAAAAGTGAAGTGTAGTTGCGCTTTGCGTAATGCCACCAGTGGTCGTTCAACTTCGTTCTTCATGGAGTATAAAACAGGTAAGTACAGTATGTTTAGTGTACATAATCTGTTGCAGAGGGACACTTTTTAAATAGAGATGCTGTTACGCCGCCATCGAAGACAATACGAGTAGCTGTCTGAGTCCGAGAGGGGAAGAATCATCGTTATGATGGAATCCGGGTGATCGGTTCGGCGGGTAGGCAGCCACCTAGGCAGTTATGAGTTTACTGTGAGGAGGTGTTGGGACCAGTGGACAAGGGAGAGAAGTCGCTTACACGGCGATCAGGCTCAGGACGCGCTCGACAGACGAATAATCGGAAAAGCTGTCACATCATACGAAACATACGCATAATGCTCACTGTCTCGTTGTCTGCCATCCGAACATATGCAGCACCTACATGACTTGTCCCTGTGTCTGTACATACCATCACAAAGTGCCTGGTAGAAGGGCATTTGCTATCGCGGCGCCCATTGCATGTTTTTCCAAAAATACCCACCCTCTTCTCCTCCGTTTGGAGTGGTATCGCGTTCCAGCGAATGGAACCAGGTCGCCTCCAGTGACGAATCCAGTTTCAGTTTGGTGAGTAATGACAATCATTTACGCGTGTGGAGACACCGCGGTGAGCATCTCAATCCTGCTTTTGCTTTACAGCTGCACACAGCACCCACAGCTGGGGTGATGGGGTGAGATGACATTTCATACGACATAAAGTCACCCCTAATATTGATCCAAGGCACCATGACTGCGCAGCGGTCCGTTCAGGACATCATTCAGCCATAGGTATTGCCACTCATTGAAGGGCTCTCAAGAGTAATTTTTCAACAGGACAATGCTCAGTCGCACCCAGCAATGCTGTCACGGGACTGCATCCACCACAATACCACATTTTTCTCTTGTCTGCTCCATCACCAGATTTGTCACCAATCGAGCATATCTGGGATCACTTCGGAAAACAAGTTTGGCAGCCTACGAGTTTGGACTAATTGGAGGCGCATTTAGAACAAATGTGTAACGAGATGCAGCAGAACATCATACGGAACTTGTATGCAACAACGCCCGCCAGTATTGCACCGTGGATTTATGCTAGAGGTGGCCAAACAGGATATTAAAACATAATTTTTCCTGTAATAAATGATCATTTCACTTTGATTTTGTAATCATTACTTATATCAACGTTGCACTTACGTATGTAAAATTTTGTTTCATTCTTATAACTCTTTCTTGGTGCACAAATTTTTATGACAACGAGTGTATTTTTATTCCAATGTACGCGAAACATAACATCATTAACTAAATACTTAAAGCAGCATAATGAATGTAACACACATACAGCATAATTAATACAGGAATTTTTCAAAATATTTAGCACAGATATTCAATATATGTTATCTAGGTATATTATACATGAGAGGCAAAGATCGTGTTCTATAACACGAAAAATTGTATTTATAATGAACGAAACTTTTTTTTTTAATATATATTTATATAAATACCTTATTTTTAAACTAATAAAAGTCAATTTTTTCGAAAGCACATTCTAAAACAAAATTAAAGTAATTACTACATTAGCATTGTTTTGGAATAAATAAATATATTTTTAAAACCTTTATACATGCTATAGTTTGTAGAATAATTTGTTTATCTTTATCAGACTAATCACATTATGAGCAGCAAATTAATGATAATCTTAAATGTTAAAGATAAGATACGGAAACAAAAACCAAAGATTCCATTAAATTTTTTTCCGTTTTCATTCTTGTAATTTAATTAGTCTTTATTTTTTGTAAATACCACTGATAATCTCTTTTAATTATATTGTTTACGATTATAGAAGATATTTAAACATACTATTCTTCCTTGTTTAAAAGAAATGTTTTGAAAATGTTTGTTAATTAAAATTTGTTTATCACTAATTAGCTTACTACTATTTAAAATTTCTTTTATGCTTTTAAAAAATAATATAAATATCCTGCAGTTAATAATAATATAAGTTTTTGAACTCCCATTTGCGCTTTAATATACAGTCTTTTATAATTTTAAGAGAAAATTATCTTAATGAATTACTTTTAGTATATTAATAGATTATTGATAGTAAATAATCATAAAAGGAAATTTGAATTAGAAAAGTAATAAAGTTTCCATTTAATGTAGCATAATTAACTAATTAAAAGAGGTTTACATTCAATATTAATGTTTAACATTTGATTAATTTTTAAATTAATGAATTACATAGACAAATAACAAGTTTACTAAATATGAAAAAACACGAAACATAAAATTAATAATAAATTCAGATATTAATTAAAAAGTAGTATGTTGTGACCACTACACGACTTTCTTCTATAATTTCATGTACAAATTCACTCAATACGAATATTTTATTAAAATTATTACTTATTAAAATCGTTTTCCATGATGCATGCAGCTGATTTTTTTTTCTCATAGTAATCTAACACTAAATATCCAAAGAAAATCGATTTTATGCTCTACTAACAACATCTTAAAAAATGTAGTATTTTTTTTCACGAATGCAGACGATTTTTATTTTAGAGAAGTAGTATAACACTAAATATCCCCAAAAAAAAAAAAAAAAAAAAAAAAAAAGTCAATTTTATTCTTTATATGTCATCTTAAAAAATGAGTTTTTTTTTTTTTTTTTTTTTTTTTTATGAAAAAAAGATGACAAATTTATTTTAAATTATTGCAGATCGATGGTTAAAACATTAGTTTCAATGGTATTGTCCAGTTCTTTCCAATACTCATAGCAAAATCCCCCTCGGGAGGCTTCACCCCGGGGAGGGGAAGCGATTTTCCTACATATATATAAAAAAAAAAAAAAAAAAAAAAAAAAACTCAGTTAATTATTACTATTATAACTGATTATTTCACAATGTTTATTAAAATATAATTATCCTTATGTACATATATAGGAAATTTTGTGATATACCACCATGTTAAACATTTAGAAAAAAAGGAATGTCAACGCCACATTTTTGACAATTTTTACCAAAAGTTGACAGCCACTAATTTATGCCAAGGTGCACCTACATACCAATTTTTGTGAAATTCTGTGCAATAATTCTTGATACATAGTTGCTACAAATATTTGCCACACACACAGAGAGGCAGATATACTAACAGACATTTTTAAAAAATGTGTTCTCGACCTCTTCACGTTTTCTAGGCCTCTCAAAACATTTAAATGCATGGAAAATCTGAAATCAATTATTTACGAATTCAATACTTTCTTCTATTGAATATAGAAACGTGTAAAAATTGCAGTGATACATCTCTAAAATTGTATGTTATGCAGAAAAACTACTCAAAATATTTACTGCTATTCAATTTTCAATTTCTTTTAGATCCAGATTTTTCCGGATCCATTTTTTCTCTCCGAACATACTAAGAAAGTATTGTAATCATGTCAAAAATCCGAATTCGAGATTTTGGTGTTTCTATACGTTTTGAGGTCTCCTGAGTCCGTATTCACTATTAGTTCCCCATCATACTATAGGTATGGGGAACTTAGGTAATCGTGAAAATTTTCGACCTCGGTTTTTTGACTCGGTTTTTTGAAAACGTATACGTTTTCAGGTGTGAGAAATCCGAAAATAGCAAAATTTGTATGGTGTCTGTCTGTAGGGTGTATGTTAGTGTGTTAGTGTGTTAGTCCGTTAGTTTGTTAGTCTGTTTACACGATATCTCACGAACAAATGATCGCAGAGAGGTCAGACCAGTTTTAAAATATTATTTATGACACTGGCAAGAACCCTATTTATTTGCAACATTCTAATTAAAAAACTTCAGAAGCTATTCGAAATTTATGATTTTTTATAACATGGGAGAATAGAGCAAAATTTCACTTAAACGTGCATGAAAAGAAATATTTTTATCGTAAAGATGTAAGAACAGCTCTTAAATATCAGTTTTGATGCCGGGATGAACAACATTAACCATAAATATGCGACTTTAATTCGTGCTCGCTGTTAACCCTTTATCGGCCCATTGTATCATATAGCAGAAATTGGGTTTGCTCGGAAATGGATATAGCGATTTTCAAAAATGTTTGTAGTTAAGTGTTTTTCGGGGTGCTTGGATTAACCCTCATCTTTTGAAAAAATTGCGTTCGCTATTAATGGCAAAAATTAGGTTTACTCGGAAATGGTTATAGGGGTTTTGATGAAAGTTTCGAAATAAATGCTTTGGGGGATACTTAAACGATTGGAACTGTCCTCATTGTCAGAAAAATTCGCGTTCACAGTTAAACCTTTAAAGGCCAATTGTAATTTATGGCAGAAATTGGGTTTACATGGAAATGGAGAAAGCAATTTTTAAGAAAGTTTGGAGTGAGGGATTTTTGATGAGAAAGAGCGATTGGATCTCATCTTCAGATAAATCTGCGTTCACAATTAACCCTTTATCGACCAATTGCAAAACATAGCAGAAATCTGGTTTACTCGGAAATGGGTATAGCGATTTTGTTAAAAGTTTCGGATTAAATGTTTTCGGGGAGGTGCTAAAACGATTGGACATACCCTCATCTTCAGAAAAATTTGCAATCTCAGTTAACCCTTTATCGGCCAATTTCAACATATGGCCAAAATTGGGTTTACTCGGAAATCGATATAGAGATTTTGGATGAAAATTTAGGAGTACGTAAATGATTGGAAATATTTTCATTTCAGAAACTTCCACGTTCGCTGTTAAACCTTTAAAGGCCAATCGCAACGTATGGTAGAAATATGGTTTACACGAAATTGAACATAGCGATTTTGATGAAAGTTTGGAGTTAGGGATTATTTGGTATTTACATACATATTATAAGCCACTGTTGCACTAACTATCAGCATTTTAATGAATCTAGCATTTGTAGGTTTTTACAGGGACACAATGAATTATCCTTTATCATTATGATCTACGTGTTTGGTAAAACAGCGTTAAATTAAACATCGTGTACTATATAAAGAAAAATATCCAAACACCCTATTATAATTTTCTCTTTTGTTTATTTAACAACTCCTTTTACTTTACGTTATTTACAAAACCGTTAATTACTCAATGTTCGGAAAGTCGAGTGGAGTCACTCCAGATTTTTTTTTTTTTTTTTAGGCTTTAATTTAATTTTATCAAAGACATTTTTAATTTACAAATCTCTTTTAGGGGATCAAGTTATACATTAACAGATGATTTTATAATTTACTTTGAGTAGAACTAAGGGCTGTCTGCCATGTAACGCTAATCTCCATGTGTGTCGTAAGGTATGCGCAAAAAAAAAAAGAAACATAATATTATATTTTTATGCGTAATAACATAATTATTTTTAATTTAAAATTGTCGTCATCATCATACCTTCACTTAACAAAACACTTTAAATACATTGACCTTTGTGCGAGTAGCGTTGAGTTTAAATCGCAAAATAAACGATTTAATCTAGCTAACGTTAAAAATTAAAAACTAAAATAGAATTTCCTAAATTTAAATAAACATTAACAGATTCATACAAAACTTTCTCCTGTTCAGAAAAGATACAAAGTATAGCAATTCTTCCAGAAATTAAAATAATACTTGAAAAACAAAACTATTGCTAAGATACTTTTCAAAAAAAAAATAATAATAATAATAATACTAATTATTACTACATATTAAAATTTACTACAAAATTACTATGTATGATTATTACATATTAACGTTTACATTCTTTAGGCATCATCTTGAAACTTTTATAGCGTAAACGATATGTTATATCTCATATATTTCAGCAAAAATTGTGTCCTGAAGAGGGGAGCAGTAAAACCTTCAACAAAAAACAAAAGTTTTTAAATCACCCTTTAAAAAGCAATGCTTTAAATGCGTTTTGGCTCTAGTATGTGATTATGAGGATATTTCTCATTATCTGTATAACTTTTTATGAGGCTACCTCTACCACATATATTCATGGAGATACAATGGTTTGTTTAAAAATTACAAAAAAAAATAAAAAAATTCCAATTTTTTAATTATAACACGTAGGGTATTAGACCCAGTGTAAAGCCATTTTTAGAAAAACTGTCATACGCTACATTAGATACAGCATACTGCATTCAGAATGCAAAAATGTTCTATATCTAACGAAATATGAGCATTTTTACTAAATATTTTTTTATTACGCATCCGACAGTTAAAAAAAAAAAGATTTGCATAATTTAATAGCAAACAGTATTGAAAAACTTATATTAAAACCCCAAACCAATATCTGGTAAACTGAAAAAGTTATGACAGATAGAATGAACAGAATTTCAGTTCTTTCAAAATGAAAGCTAAACTATAAGGGGTTTTACTCATATTTTTATTTGGATTCAATCAATGCTCAATTCTAATAGATTGTTCCCTGATTGTAAATAGATATTAATAAACCCCCTATGATCATCTTTTTTTTTCGGGGGGTGGGGGGGGGGAGAGAACTGAAATTCTTTAATTCTTTTCATTCTATCTCTCATAACTTTTTGAATTTACACGATATATGTTTGGGGTTTCATATAAGTAGCTCAATACTTTTGGTTATTAAATCATGCAAATGATTTTTTTTTTAACTAGTGTATAAGTAGTTAAAAATTATTTAATAAAAATGCTCATTTTTTGTAAGATGTTTAACACTTTTGCATTCTGATTGCATTATTTGCATTCTGATGTAGTATGCCAAATATCCTAATAGTGGCTTTGCACTGGATCTAATACCCTACATGTTATAATTAAAAAAGAGGATTTTTTTTAATTATTTTTTTTTTTCAATTAAAAAATAAATAATTTTCGTCTGTATGAATATATGTGTACCTCATAAAAATTTATACAGATAACGAGAAACAGCTACATAATCACATGCTGTAGCTAAAACACATTTAAACTATTGCTTTTTACAAGTTGATCCGAAATCTTTTGATTTTCGTTTATTTTTTTAATTAATCCATTTTCCTCTTCAAGACATAACGTTTGCTGAAATATATGAAGTATAACATATTTTTTACACTACCAAATTTTTTAAGATTATTCTTAAATAACTTTTCAAGATATTTGACAAAACGTATTCATTCGAAAGTGCTAAATACTTATTTGTAGATAGTGTATACTTTTATGGAAAAAATATAAAAATGTTCACATTAATCCTTTCTCCTCTATAACTTCTTTTTATATCATGATACTTGCTGATTTATATGTAATTTATATATAATTTTTTATATTCTTTTATAACTTGATTTCAAAAGTCTAATGCTTTCTTAAATTTATATTCTATGCTTTTTCTTGTATTTAATTTCTATGTCGAAAACATAAATCCATCATCTTTTAATCAATGGAATCTTTATAACTATTTTTATAATTCGAATTTGTTTATTTTTAATCATTGATTTTATATAAAATATTTATGTATCTATGTATTTAAATATTTTATTTTTTTATTTATTTAGAAAAACTCTCTATTTCCAACATTTTTTTAATCTATTTATTTATTTATTTATTTTTCGTATTTAATGTATAAGATGTTTTTAGAAATTTATAAATGCATTTTTAATTTAAACTGTATCTTTAAAATTTATTCTTTAACATAATTTTTTAAAAAACAACCTCAAATAAATAATTGCAGGCTTTGCGAATTGCGATTTAAAATTTAAAAAATAATAATAACTTTTAGGGTTTAATTAAAGTCCTTTTTATTTACACTCTCGCAAATAATTACTTCAGTCAACTCATTTAAATTGTTTTATAAAAGCACTCAAAATTAAAAAAGAACTTTTCTTGTAGTATGTTCCGATAACTTTTGCTTGGGATTTAAAATATTTTTAAATCATTCTTGAAATCTTCTTTTAAAATCTCAACTTCATTTCTAAAAAATACCTAAGAGTTTTCAATACATAGAATTTATAGGGATTAAATAATACTTATACACTGTGTAAAAACTGTAAAATAAAAATTACAAACGAGTGTAAATTTCTAAGATATTGTACAAAACAAGTCTTATTTAAGAGATTATAATTAAAAGCTTCAACTAATAACTATTCATTGAGTAAAAGCTCAAAAATAAAAATTACAAAAGAGTAGAAATTTCTCAGAGATTGTACAAAATAAGTCTTATTTAAGAGATTCTAATTAAAAACTTTAAACTTTAAATTAATGAAGTAGATTTTTTTAGCAGATACTAAAATATAAAATAAAAATTGTTTTAACGAAACATAAGAAAGAATGCAAGCACTTCATAGTATTTTGCAAATTAAAGTTGTAGTTAAACTTTTTATTATAATCATTAAAAAAATTTAAATTTTGGGATTCAATGGAAATTGTAATATTAATTTTTAAAATGAAAATATCTGAAATAATGTTTTAATTTTGTTTTTTAAATATTTTCTTCTTTTATGATTTTGTAACTGGCAAATTGTTTTTGACAAAATCGTACAAATGTCGTACTTGTTTAAGCTTTTATACGCTTTTCAAGGAATCTTATTTTGTTATTTCACTTGCAATTCTAAAAACCTATATATTTTTCTTCTTCCAAATACTACTTGTAATTGAAATGCTTACTCACAATTATGTTACTTTTTTTAATATATATATCATGCTACACAGAAAGTTAAAAACTAATTGACTATCTAATAAATTAAAAAAGCTTATTAGAACACATTTTGTGAAGGTATTCACTTTCCACTAACTTTTTTGTTTCATTCTGCTGCTGTGAATAAATAATTTAAGTAAAAAAAAAAAAAAAAAAAAAATACTGTTTAAAATCTAAATAAAAGTTTATTGATTCTAAGATGGGAAGGTAGGTATTCTCGCATTTAAATGGTGTACATATAAAATATTTGAAATCCCCCCAGACAAACAAAAGAAATTAGCCTAATATACTATAGTAGTGCAGTTGAACCTGGAAAATCCGAACATTTTTCTGGCTTTAGTTTGACACATAAAATAGGATTTTACTAAGCCTTATTTCTACATTTTCTTTTGTGGAATTCAGTTTAAAATTATTTTAATTGAACACTGAATGCATAAATATACCCATAATCTTACATATTTTTATACTACTTGATTGTTAATTAAATAATTTATTTTTTATTTATTTATTTATTTATTTATTTAGAACCAAGTAAGTTAAAAAAACGGAATTAAAAAAAAAATCCCATTAGAATAAAACAGCTTCAAATTGCTAAAAGGATTATTAAACAATCAATATAAAAATTACTTTGTTTCTACAGTTTTATTTGAGTATTTTTTAATGAATGAATAGTTTATTAACAGTTGCTTAGCAGGCGTTATCAGTTGTCTATAACATTTTAGTTTATTGTGTTTATATTTTAATTCTAAATTATTTTATTTTAAATTAAACCTATCATATTTATATTTTATAATTTAATTCGACAATTTGATCGTCGTTTATTTTCATTAGCATACACATTGCATTTTGTGTGTTATTGCAATATCAAAAAAAAAAAAAAAAAAAATGTTTTTAATAAATCTCTAAAATTCGGAAAACTCGAAAATCCAGTATCACCGATGTCCCACCAATTCCGGATTTTTAAGGTTCACTGTACCTTAGATTAGAAGAGTCTAGGTACTTCTTATTGCACTGAATCTTCAACTGACCTCGATTTTAGGCTTGTTTTCGCTTAATACTATCACTAGGGAATCATTTTGCATACTTTAGAACACCAGACATTCAAATTCAGATCCAATTCATCCACTTCCCGAAACCTTGTTAACCATAAAATTCTCAAACTAACTTTGTAGAGTACCTTTAAATTCAGACTATTTCTTCACCAAGGTTAATACCTATTATACCCTTTTGTCCATGCTTTAGGAAATCAATATAACGCATTTGTTTTAACCAAGATATAGACTTCGCATATTAATTCATCGCAAAACTTCAACATTTGTATGAACTCTGTACGACGTCTTGGAACTTTCTACAATAATATATTATTTAATCAATCAATCAACGCAAACAGTACTAAGAGATATTTATGCTACATATCCTACTACCGCAGTTCAAATTCTAGAAATATTTTACAGTACATATATATATATTTTTTTTTTATCCTATATATTCCATTTGAATTTCTAGGATACTATAAAACACGTTGCTTAAGAAAATAAACCGAAAACGGTTGCTGTAAGTCAAACAGAGTTTCTACTGACATCTAAAAGTAGAAATTATTTATATGAGTAATTTAGACCAATGACTACAATTTTGGTTTATGATAGAAGCAAAATGGGCAAAAAATATTCATTTTCAATAAATTGACTTTTTGACTTTGCATTTTAAAATTGTTTTAGGCTTTTTTCGTAAATCAATATATCCGACTCAAATTTGAAACTATTTATTAAATACTTTCTCTAGATAAAATCTTCCAATTTTAAAAATAACTGATTTTTAATTTACAAGTTTATGTCCGCCAAACAGACTAATATTTTATATATACATAAGGTATTCAAAAGTAACTCAAGCTTGTTCCCCTACAGATATCAACATTGTGCGGTAAAAGAAAAAAAAAAGATGCTCGCTCAGACGATAACTGGATTCCACTTCTGTGGACAAAAGCAATTTTATTCGGATAGTTACAACCGTTGCCGTATAGTACAATAAAAAACAGAACGAGTCAGCTGGAAACTTACGACAACGTTTAGGTACACAGAACAGTTTGCATCTTGTGGGCAAAACGTTATACGAGTACGGAGATTTATCGTGAAATACCGGCAATGTATAGATCTCGCGGAATACCACATTCAGTCATCGTGATATTGTGCCAGCGGTTCGAAGACTGTCGTACAGACCGATGAGAAAAGGACAGGAAGGACAACAACATTGGGCACATTAGACATGGTGAAGCAGTTGGAAGGTATGATGTTCTCAGCAATCACAAAGTGATCGTCGAACACTTTACAAATAAATGACAGATATCTGTTAGCGGAGCTCATTCTATCTTAAGTCACAAGTTGCAAGTTGCCCAGCTCAACCCCATTCTAAATTGGCTCAAGTGAGTTTCTAGTCAGGACATTTAACGATTATTGCAATGTTTTCACAAATTCCCACAGCGACCCAGAAATGGTGTAGGAAAATATCGTGTTGTGTAAATCATAGTGTATTGTAGTGCATTTCTGAAAAAAAAATGTTTTATTATTATTATTATTATTATTATTTTAACCTTCATTGTTCAATTGTAAATTACGTTTTGAACGTCCCTGGTGCACATACATATACGTGTGTGTGCGTAAAAGTCCCAATAAAAAGCACTAATCTGGCTTCTTGTTGAAGTTTTATTATTATGATAAATATAGTATTGATTTTCATTCATATTTGTATACTTATTGTTTAGAAAAATACAACAAAAATCGATTTTCTTTAATTTCACAGTATATTTCGGTTAATTAGTTGTATCTTTCATAAATCATTCTAAAACTTTATTATAAAAGACAAAACTAATGGCATACAAAACTTCAGATTTTCCTTTTTTATGGTAAAACTAATAACCATTTTCGAAAATCATTTAATCAATATGGAAACTTGCAATAATATATAAAAAAATATAATAATTTGTAAGAAATATTATAGCATTACTATCATGAATTCTGCCTCATAAAATTATGCTTAATTTTATAAGTAGTAATTTATATGCATATTTACATTTTTTTTTAAACTATTATATACTAGTTCAATTAAACTATATTTCGCATAAACTACTAAAATGTAAACTATATTCTCAAACTTTATTAAATGTAACTTTAGCTCATATATAATTCATAACTTTACTTTTATATACATTGATATCGCGGTATTTTATTCACATTTTAAATAAATTATTAGTGCAAATATTTACTGCTGTTCATTTACTCAAAAGAAAAAAAAAGAGATGATTAAGCTTATTTGTTTAGAGAAAATAGAATTAAAATGTAATCAAAAAGCACAAGCGATATGATTTTTTCCAAAAATATTAAATATAAGAATTCACTTAAAAGTAAATATTAAGTTGATGAGCCATATAGGGAGAGATTTGTTTAATGCTTTGTAACATTTAACTGTATTCAAAATAAAATTAAATTTTTAAAATTTCTATTTATAACTGTCATTTTTGTTTCCATTTTCTGTCAGAAATGTAAAGTGAAGAAAAACAAGTGTAAATCATTTAAACACGGAGAGTTAATAAGATATTTTCATGTTATATTAATAGTGTGGGAGTAATATATTTATTAGATATTAATTAAAACGGTTTTTATTAGTCTTAAACTAATTTATCGTTCTTTATTGTTGGCTGCGTTATGCAATTCATAAGTATTAAGAAAGAGAAAAGTATATAAGCTCTCTAAATTCAAGAGTATATATATATTTAATACACATCAGTCAGATGTACCCTTTCTTCCTACCCATGTAATCCAATGGGATTTTCGTTGCTTGTTATTTTAGAAATATTTCATTGAAAAATGGAGTTTTTGAAGCCTGCTTCTTGAATTTCAATTTCTGAACATATCGCTTTTTATCTTATTAAGCTAGTTACTGAACTTGTCACTAGTTGCTTATTACTAGATTTCTAGCTATTTTTTATGCTTATCTTAGTAAAATAAAGGCATATATCTGCCCGTGGGATTACGTCCCTGAGGTATTTGCAAGTTATCCTATCATATGTACACGCGAGTTTAGGGGAGGGGGGGGGGAAATAGTAAACTTTAAACGGCTAAGCGAACAAGTTTTTTTTTTTTTTTTTTTCTTTTTTTCAGTTTTGAATCAGAAATTTCCCCCCCCCCCTCGAATTTTTCTGTTTCATTTTCTTAAATACTATTGAAATTGCCTGGTTTTTATTTTCAATCGTCACCATTCCTCAGCAATGGTTACGAGCATATTACATTTACTATATAAGAAATTTTCTCAATCTGGTGCTGCCTTTTCAAAAGCGAAGTCATCAGCAGATTTTTATTTTAATTGAACAAAGTAAGATATTTTTTTTCAATAGTTGCCTCTTCAAAACGATTTTTTATTTGGAGACATAAAAATTTCTTTGAAAGGGAAATGTTTCTCATTTTTTATTTTATAAAACTTATTTTTATTATTGATTTCCTGTTTATTTTGTTGTCCAGTACAAATCTTGAAGTCAATGTTTAACTACCTTTCCGGCTAGCTAGAGATTTGAAACTTTTAGTATAGCTCAGAACACGATGATAACACAATACTTCGAAGCCCGATTTTCGAATTTTTAAATTAAATTATTGATTTAAATCTTATATATAAACAGAAGCATTATTACATCTTTTCAAAAATACTTTCTGATTAACTTTATAATGCATTTTCTAATATATATATATATATATATATATTAAATAATCATTGATAAAATTAATCATAATATCAATATTCCAAATGCTTGCATGATTTAAAAATCACCATTTTCTACCCTATATAAACAATTTAAAAAAATAAAGTCTTCCAAGTACTGCTGTTTCAAAAATTAACATATTTCCGAACTGTTGTAAAATTTTATTCACGTAAATAAAAATTTTGTTTCTTAAATAATAAGTATTCTCAGTAACACTTTAAGTTTTTGTACATTATCACATACGGCTCTAAACTAACATGAAAATTTTGTGTGAGAAATTTTAAATTAAACTTTATGAACTTTAGATAATTTTAGAAACAAATTCTTTTGAAAAATTATTATAAAGCAACACTTGTCTCTTTTAAAACGTTTTATGTTTTAAATTGCATGATATTGTTTAATATTTTTATTCAAATGAATATTACTTCAATTAAGATTAATTTGTCGGCTACCGGAATACATAAAAGAATTAAGTTTTGAAAAGTAGTAAAACTTCTTTTAGAGTTTGCCAGTTTATTATATTTTTAAAACTTGTTTTAAATCATTTAAAGAAGTGTGTTGTACAAATAAATATATTACGCATTTAATTTCTGCTTAGATAATATAATACAGTTTTTCTTCTATTGTGTAAATTTTTGAATATGTTTTACTTTTTTAATAAAAACATTTCATGCAAAACTGTATATTTAATTTTATAGAGTAACATGTTTGGAAGTTGACATTAAGCCTAATACTATGAACAACACCATCCTTATATATATATATATATTTCATTAAAATAATATCCTTCAAATAATAACTTTTTTTTTTCGTTTAATTCGTTCAACTTTAAAACATTTTCTTTAATTTTACAGGTAATATATATTGAGAGCAATTCCGAATTTCATAATAAAATAGAAAAATTCCGGAAAGTGAGTTTCTAACATTGTAATCAGACAGGAGAATAATTTCACATGAGATATTTTCGGATGAATTATGCAAAATTGTGATGGCATGTCTCCGGACCTGCTCTAGGTTTGAGTCCCAGACCGTCGCCAATTGTCCATTGCGCAGCACTAGTGATTAGTAAAACCCATCCATCCATCCATCCATCAGATGTATTTTGTTGTTTCCTTTTTCATTTTCATATATTCTACAACAATAAATATTAAATTACATTTTATTAAAATATTATTTTTTATCTATAAATAAAATATGGAATAATGGGAAAAAAAAACTTTCCTACTTAACATAAACTTTTCTATCAAAAATGCTCTGCTTTATTTTCTATAAAATAAAAATATTTTTTAAGCAAACAATTTTAAAAAACCGTTCTACATATTTACTTGTATCATGTTTGGTTGCGTAGTAATAATAAATAGGAGCTCCGAGTTCAAAATTTATTTCTGAAAGTAAACATAAATATACCTATGCTGTTAAAATTTGCGTATAACATCTTTGAAAAAGGTGTTATTGAAAATATTCCAATGAAATATTTGTAACATATCATTTAGAACAGAATTAGTATTTCACATTTAATGAAATTGTAGTTTAACGCATTTTTAAACACCTTTCAACAAAGGTAAAAGTTGTTTATTACTTTGTTTAATATTTTGTTAAATATAATACAAATGGCACACTATATATATAAGTATATATATATATGTGTGTGTGTAAATATATATTAATTTATTTATTTTTGGGACTTTTTCATAAATATTTCAGTCTATGCCATCCTTTTGTGTTCTGTAAATCTGTGTCTTTCATATAATATTACTTAATTAATCTTTATTATTTTTATATAACAAAGATTTAAATTTATACATTTGAAAAAGACTTCTATTCCCTTTTTATCGCATTGATTTTCAAATGCTAGTCTGCCTGAAAATACAAAATTAATATATAATATATAATGTGAAAATACCGTTATAAACGTTACGGACATCTTAAGCTTTAATCGATGTTTTTTGTCATTAAAATGAATATCAGTATTAAAGTTATCTTACTGAATAAAAATATTTTACGCGTTATAAATCCATTAAATCGAAAAAAAAAAAAATATATTTTACCTAAATCATCATGAGAAATGCTCAGAACTTTAAAATTTTTATTTAAAATAAATAAATACAAAGGAAATGTAATCTCATAAGAAAATTAAGGAATTGTCAAGAGTTATATACCCAACATCGTATGTTTGAATGCCAGTTTTAATTTACAAACTTCCAAACAGCCCGACGGAAAGTTAAAATCGTTGCAAATGTTAAGTAAAAGGATCATATTAACAACATACTTATGAGATTTTGTTAATCTTGTTTTGCCGAAATTTATAAATCGCTCATGTTTTCACTATTTAAAGATTTTCAATAAGATTTTGTATTCCATTAAAATGGGCATAAAAGTTCGTGGAAAAAATGCTTTCCTCGTAAATGAGATTTGTTTTTGATTTAAAAATATAGATAATAAACTTTTTACGATGACTTAAAATGCATAACAGAAAAGATTTAGTAATATCTTACTTTTAAAGGTGATTAAAAATTAAGTGTATTAAGAGCCTGACAAAGAAAACACTTGTATAATTCAGTCTTAAGTGATATTATGCTACAGAAATACATTTTTATTCAAACAGTATATTTTGAGGCAAATCTGTTATGTAATTTTGGGAAACAAAATATGAAAATTGTTATTGAAAATTAATAAAAAAAAATCTATTAATAAATAATAATAATAATGAATATACTATAGCATAGATAAAACTTACGGCTCCATTTTGAAAATAAAGAAACAAAAAATACATTTTTTTTTTTTTTTTTTTTACAATAGTTTAATGTATAGAACATGCAACAATAACTTGGGAAATGTTCACTACCAAGTATAATCGAATTGCGATTGCAATATTATTTAAGTCTATAAATTATACATTCTTTTAAATTTAAATTGTGAAATATTTTACTTTAAAGTATTTTTCATTAACGTGTGCTTCACAAATATTTTTCTTATAAAATAATTTACTTTCATTTTATTGTATGGGTGGAAATAAACAATGTAATGGAATTATAAGGACATATTTCAAAAAAGTGTTTTATTTAACAAGTTTTTGTAGTTTGTAGTATGTGAGACGAAGAAAATTAAATTATAAAAGATGACGCTTCGTATCACATTTAAAAAAAAAAAAAAAAAAAAAAAAAAAAGGCTCTTATTTCGCTTATTATGGAAAATTGAACTTGTTTTGTGTTCATTAACTCACATATCAGAAATCTGAAAATGAATTTGTGGAATTTGTATATTAAATATTAATTGAGAACAAATGCATTGTGATTCGAGAACTATTTACAGTTGCTTTTAAAGTTTTACATGTTGTTATGAATGTTTTACATGTTATATGAATAATGAACATTATTAAAATGATATACAGAAATATATTTCGTATATTTATGGACATAAAAAGTTGCATTTACGTTTAATAACTAAATTTTATGTATTTTCCAAATCTTCAAATTATGGCCAAAAAATGTAGTTTTCTGGAAAATGGAGAAAGGAGAAAGTTTTAAAAAAACTGAAGATTTCTTACCATTTACTAAACAATAAAAAAAAATTATAAGATAAAAAACTTTTTATATACCATGTTTATAATTTTTTTGTTGAATCATACCTATAGAACTACATTAGCATTTTATCAATGCTTATAAAAATTTTAAAGTGATAATGACGTCAATTTTAAAATTTTACAATTTTTTAACGTTCACGTTTAATTAAATGTATTTATTTTTATGTCGAAAGAAAATGAACTCGTAAATTTTTCTTGGCAACAACTAAATTATAGCAAATATTTTAAAGGCTATTTTTAAAGCTATTAAGATATTATTAGTTTCATATTTTAATTAATTAAAGGAAAGCTAATCAAAAATTAGAAAATCGGACTTTGAAGTATTGTGTTGTCATCGGGTTCTGAGCTATTCTGAAAGTTTCAAATGTCTAGCTAGTAGGGAAGATAGTTTAAAATCAATTGCATGATTTGGACCGGACAAACAAACAAACAAGAATCGAATTTAATAAAAACATGTTTAAAAAATAAAATAAAAATAAAAATTGAAGAAAATATGGTTATATATAACATACGAAATTTTAACTGGTAATAAGCATACAAAATCAACTTAGATAATCAGATCACTTATTTATTCAGACTTTGAGTTGGGGTTGCATGCATTATGACTGATTACCTCGGCTAAGGACATGGAGTTAGGCGAATATACTCAATAGAATGGTTTAACTAAGTGATTCTATCTCATATTCAAGTGAATTAACTATTCAGATTTTTGAAATGCACTGAAGAAAATTCACCTCTAGATGCCATTTAGAATATTAAAAGTTCAGATGTTGAAATAAGCATATCAACCAATGTGCAACATTGTGGAAAATTCTGAGACATATTACCAATCTCTCAATGATTAGACTTTTGCATTCCGTTAACAGGTATCTGGTTCTAATTTCGGTTCATGCTTGGATGGTCGTTGTAATTTACCTTATGCTGAAGATGTCGGTTTAATTATCTCTAGTTCAAAAAAAAAGGTAATACAGAAACAGTCGAGAAATGTACACTGTAAAATATATTTTAAATTTTACAGCAAAATGTGCAGTCAAAAACTATTTCCAACACATTTTTGCTGTTATACAGTATAATGTACAAAAGAAATATCTGTAAAAGAATCTTTCTTTACAAATGTTTCTGTAAATTTTTCTAGTTAACAGCATTGGAATAATTAAAAAAAAAATAATAATAATAAGCAGAAGGACTCTGTCTATAAACGGCCGTATTCACCATTAACTTTAACTCCCGGTTCAAAGCAAAAATTTGAAAAGCGTCTAAAGGCAGAGTACAGCTTTTCAGCAAAATTTGGCACACTGTTTCTGCCATCTAGCGTCGAAAATTTCATATAATCTTTGATTGGTTATTTTCAACTAAAAAATGGGAAAATAACTTTACCGCTAGATGGCAGAAACAACACGGCGAAATTTGCTGAAAATTTGAGCTCCGCCATTATACGCTTTTCAAATTTTCATGTTCGACCGGGAGTCGAAGTTATTGGTGAATAACAGCCTTAGTCTCGGGGAACAGAACTCGAGTGTAGAGTGACAAACGAAATAAATACAAAAACGAAAAAAAAACGTGCCTTTGGAAAGTACCCATCTCATTTTTATCACTCTTTTACAGATAAATATTCAAAAAAGTATATATCTTTATTATGAAAATGGACAATATGGTGTATTTAATGGATTTAGTCTTGTTTTATGGCGCGTATCAAAACATTGTATATTTTAGCTTTTTTCTTCTTTTTTTCGTATATTTATATATATTTACAAGCCTAAGTGAGAAATTAATTTATAGATTTAAAAGAACAAAAGTAATTAAAGGATCATAAATTTTGCAAAACAGCAATAAGTGTAATTAAGAGACAAAGATAAATGTAATTTGAAGTTTGGATTAAAAATAAATTTTTCTTGTCTATACATAAATATATAAGAATCAATTTTATGCAAAATGTGACTGTCGGTTGTAATTTTTATCTTTATGGGTACTATATAATATACCTTTTATGCGTCAAAAGAGATATGTGTAATTATTTTGCGTATTGGGTAACCCCGTAAACGAGATGAAAAATAAACTAAATTAGAATTTTTTTTTTCCCCTGTGTTTACACAAATTCACTATTTTTAAATACAAAGATAACTTATAATCAGAAATGACAAAAATATAGATTTATATATTTGTTAAAAATTTTATTAAACGGATTTAGTTTTGTGTTTTGGTGCATATTGGAAGAATATATATTTTGTCAAAATATTTCTACGATATTTCAATTAAGAAAAATGTTCCCATTAATAATTTATAAGCATAAGTGAGAAATAAAAAACTTACTATACTTAAACGAACAAATAAAATTAAGACTCCTTCGTATTTACAAATACATTTCATCATGTTATTTATTTATTTCTTACGTCATTGTACTTTTGCACGCTTAGCATTTGGAGCATTTTCAGGGATCAATTATGTGCTAAAGTCGATTGTTTCCAGTATATACACAGTTAAAAATTTCAGTTCAAACTTGAACCACTATATGGAGTAAAGTTATAAGTAATACCATAAAATGATTAAACTTCACTTTTTAATTTTTGCGATTGGATTTTGGTAGCACAAAAACTTGTAGAGAGTTTCGACAAACATGCAATTGTAATTCCTTTTGTATTCAGGAGATGGCACCACTAGCGCGCTGAAAATCACTGGCTGTAAGCGGGAGAATGAAAATAAAATTTGCGAAGTGAAATCGCGTGTGGTTAAGTCATTCAAATCCAACATTTATTACAAGAAAAAAGGAGTTCTTTATTCAATTGATCAATAACGAGATGTTATTATAAAAAAGTTTAGTGAAATATATCCATTTAAGAAGAGGGAAAAATCTATTATACAGTCCAGGAAGCATGAAACAGTAAAATTCTTTTTGAAACCAAACCAAGCTTAAATTAAAGAATGTGGTAGAAAACATAGGGTAAAAAGCAAATTTTACGCAATAATTGATCTATGGGTGAGTTACCTACACCCTAAGCGCAAGACCCTAGAAAATATAGCCCCTTTTATCAAAATCAAAGAAACAGAGCTATCGGGCAAGAAAGCGTAATACAGTGCGAGAGTGTTAGGCTTGAGACAAGAAGGTCTTCAGTTCGATCCTCACCTCGGACGAATGTTGAAATTTTTCTTATTTAAAACATAACACTGATACTTGATTCATATAAAATTACCAAAGATAATGACGAATCCATCATCTTCTATATCAAAAGTGACACCGAAAATTATTTTGCAATTTACGTGGCCAGTTAAACAAATTAAAAAGAAAGAAGGTTTTTTTTTTTTTTTTTTTTTTTTTTTTTTTTCTGTTTTTATAGAAAGTAAGGCTAAATGGTACCTTAATAGGAAAATGAACGAAAATATGGTTTTAAAAATTTGTCAATTAAATATTTAATCTATAAGATCATTTATCATTTTTTTTCCTAATACATTTTTTAAACCCTAATTACAAACAAAGATTATGTTTTATTGAATAGTTAAATCTATCTTAATTTTTTTTTTTTTTTTAATATTTTTTTTTTTTTTTTTCTGATTTAAGTTCTAGCATCTACATTTTCACAGTGATTTTTTTTTTTTTTTTAGTTTTTCATAACATCTTTTTCTTTTTCTTTTTTTTTTTTTTTTTTTCTTGACGTATTTTTAGAATTTTCATCTAAAATTACAAATTCACAGAAAAATTACTTAATGATTTCGTTCTCGGAGAAAAATATTTCATTTTATTTTTTTATTCATCATTTTAGGAGGATTTATTATTATTATATTGTTTTTTAACAGTTCGAAGCTTTAAAATAAAATAAAACTGCTATAAAAAAAATTAATTAAATATATGTAGAAAACTATTAATTATTTGAGCTGCTGTTTTTAAAAAAAAGACATTTTTTTTAAATTGTGAGTAATTTCTTTTTAGTATTTGGCTTTTGATTAAATTTTCCTGGAATTAATTAGATTTCAATTTTTATCTTTTTTCAGTTATGAAATTCTTTAATTTTTATACATTTTGATTCTACTAAACTTTGAATTTTGTATTTCTTTACATAAATTACTCAATATTTTTTTTTTCTCTGTATATCTCGTAATAAATCCTGAATTGATTCTATATAAGATTCCAGTATGCACATCAGAATACAACTTTAGTTAGAATATTTTACTGGAGAATTACTTAATTTTATAAATTTAGGAGTACTTTGATCTTCAAAAGCAAATTTATTTCATCTTTTTATGTCTGACTAAATTAAGAAAGTATAACACTATAACCTTTATTACAAAGGACCTTCATTATAAGACAAAGAAATCAGTAAATTCTATTCTGAAAAGAAAGAAAAAAAGGCTTTAAAATTTAGTACTAAAAAATAATATTTTTTAGCAGTATGGAAAATATAGAAAGAATATAATATGTTAAACAGTCATTAATATTGATGTAAACAATTCTTACATTAAATCTACTATATTCACAATCCAAAAAAGTGAAATTATATTTAAAATCAGTAAAATGAAAAAATATATTTCCTAAAGAAAAAATAATAATAATAATAATAAATATTTTTTTCTTAAAATTGATCAAAATTCTCGAACGTTGTCAATCATTCAGCTTTGAAGATACATAAGTTTGTAAAATATTTAAGCCAATTTATTCCCATATCTTCTAGACATTTCTTTGTGTTTATCAACATGCTCTTTTTACGTTGTGTCATTATACTGTAAAAATTTTCTGTAGTAGATTTGTGGGGGTCTGTGTTAAAAAAAAAAAAAAAAAAAAAAAAAAAAACTATAAATGCTAGATTAACAAAAATCAATAGAGTTTGTGTTACAGTTACCTATAACCTACCTACCAACTTTCAACTCAATTGCAATTAAAATTTTCTGCAGTAGATTACAGCACAGTGTGCTGGTAAAAGTATTGCTGCATTTTTACACTGTACTGTATTTTTACAATGTGCAGTAAAATAAATATGCTGCGATTTTTACTCACTTGTGCTATAATTTTCGCAGTATGCTTTAAAAATATTTCCTGCAATTATTACACATGCATGCAGGGAGTAATCCACAACACTAAGCAAATTATTTATTTTTTTACACACATAATTTATTAATTTTTTTCATGCATAATAAACGGTCTTGGATAGTCCTGGATTCGAACTCAGAATCTCCCGTTCTCGAAACCAGCACTTTGCCAATCACGCCGTTTTGCTCACAATGACTTTACTTAAAAAAAAACAGATAAGGCAACATCAGCACTGATTGGTTGATAAATTATGTCATACCCACCAAAAGACTCCTGGAAAATTTTTGATACCGGTTTACAGCACAATGTAAAAAAAAAAAAAACAGTCTTAAATTATTTTTACCGAACTATATGTAAAAATATACAGCAACCTATGCTGTATTTATCTTAAAGAAGTGCTTTATTTTTACAGAATTGTTTTACAGTGTAACTGAGATGCATACAAATATATCATGTATGTAAAATTTTCATATTCAAAATTATTGTGTGTTTCAACACGTATTTACTGTATGATTATTTAAATAATCTTTATTTAAAATAATATAACAATCTGTTATATAATAAACGTTCTGTTGTTTTAGAATTGCTCTTAGTTAAATTAAAACTTCCAAATAGTAAACCAGGAGAATGCTTTATTGTACAAAAACAACATTTTTACTTACATTACACAACTACCATAGGTAATGGAAGTATGGTTTTCGGTCCGAAAATTCGGTATCGAGTTTTCACCTGATTTACACGTTTTAAGGTCTCCTGAATCCAAAAAAGTAGTTTTTGGCAATTAGTCAGTGTGTGTGTATGTATGTGGGGAACCTTCTGACTATCATATCTCCAAAACTAATAAAAATAGAACTGCAAAATTTCAAAATTGAATGGTATACATATGATTTTTATAACTTTTGGGTAAATTGAAAGCCGGAAGTGGGACATCGGGAACAGGAAAGGGAACTGGAAGTTCGTATTTCAGAAACAGCTCCAACGTTTTTTTTCATAGTTGTTTTTTTTTAAATACTCTGTTAGATGTCTTTTTGTATGAATTAGTTCGTTAGTTCTGGAAAATGAATAGGTGCCCTGTATAATTCGCCTAAATTCAGGTCTCGCATGCACATTCCCTTGAAAACGGCTGCAAAGATATATATATATATATATATATATATATATATATATATATTTTTTTTTTTTTTTTTTTTTTTTTTTTTTTTGGCATATTATTCCTCTATTGGATATTCTATTTTCTCATGTAATTATTGTTTCCCTGTCAGCAATTGAGAATACCAAGTTTTGGTAAAAGCCGGTATATTACAAAAGGCTCTAACGATTTTCTTGAAAATCGCTACATAAATCATTTCGACTATCCTTTCTAATGGATTACGCGGTTATTATAGAAAAAATAACAGTCCTCCTGATTAGGTAGCTCAGTTTTAGATCTCAGAAATTGTTTCCAAAAATGGCACAACCGTTTTTTTTTTCTTCTTATTTTTAAACTAGCTTTGTAAATCTGTGTTATACGTCTTTACACGCGTGTATTAGCTTTCTCTTACCAGAAAACTTTTAAGTATCTACTTTGTTAGGTCAGTATTACGTCTTCTGATCTCATTATCTCAAAAAGTGCATATAATACGGGTTATATCATTACCCAGAGAGTAATGGGAGTCGTGTTATTGTTTCATACCAGATTTTTTATTATTATTATTATTATTATTATTATTATTAATATTCATTTAGCAAATAATAATAAACTGAAACAAAAATTTACAAGTTTTTTTTTTTTTTTTTTTTTTTTCAATTTATATATTAGATTAAAAGACATTATATTAAGAGTTAGACAGTAAGTAACTATCAATTTTCTATGTATCCTTTTTTTTCCCTAAGTAATTTCAGTACCCAGAATAACTTTTTTCTATCTTTTATCCATCAAAATTCAGTTTTTTTTTTTTTTTTAAATCTACAATTTTTTCATCTTTTCAACAATAAAAAGAACAAATAATTAAAAAAGAACTTTCTAGTGGTATTTCAAAAATAAGAATTAAGAACTCCTACAGTTTTCATACGAAATTGTGAACTGAGCGAAAAAATAAATAAATAAATAAAAATAAATTCAGTATACTCATTGATCTGAATTTTCAACTTATTTTTCATTCGATTTTTTGTGCCTCGATAATTTCAATGAATGTTTTGTAAATTGATAAAAAAAAAAATGCATGACCCCATTGCAGATCAAAAAACAGCATTTCTTCAAGAAAAATCTCTCTTATTGTGACAGAAAATTCTTATAAAATTGAATAATAATATAGAATTAAGAAATAAAATCAAAGTACAAAGGAAATAAAAAATAAAGTTGGTAACTGTACCCAGGATGGTACAGTCCCAATAATCGTTGATAAGAAAGCAAAAATGCATATATATATATATATATATATATATATATATAATGTATAATTGACATGACCTTACAAAGCAAAATGAACTTTAAATGATATTTCAAAAGGAATTTCTACAATTTCATAAGCATTCACTTTTCTATCTAAATAATTTTTTCTTGAATAAAACCAATTCATCGTAAAGACAATTGTATTATAAAAAGAAACTTAGGTTAAGGAAATTTTGTAGAAATTATCTAGATAAAAATCAGTTACTCAACATTAAAATAACTTTAATCCGTAGTTTTATATATAAATGTAGAATAATGTAAATATAACTTTTTCTCTGCATAATTGAATTTTTCCACTCTGATTTTGTTTTCCTTGAAGAAATACCATTAAACAAAAACTTAAAAAAACTATATATTTATTGAATTTTATTACTTAGTACAACTAAATATTAAATCTAGAGTCCAAACTTTATTTGTAGAAATAAAAACGAAACATCTATTTAAAAAAAAAAAAAAAAAAAAAAAAAATTACTCATATTACTTATAAGTAGGTTATTGTGAAAATCCTTTTACATAAAAATTTCGTGGCATACCTTAAGGATATGGATTAAATATTGATATTTTATAAAACGGCAGTTTGGCGAATTTTATTTATGTTTATTTATTTATTTTATTTATTACGCTGTAATTTGCAAAAGTTTAGGACCAGTTGCCGATTTTCAGCATTTTAACGCATTGCGTCATTTGCGTATCAGATTATTGCGTCATCTCATGTGCTAATTGCATCAGACGCATTCTACTGCTATATATAAAGATTGCCGGCACGTTTACCGTCAGTTGTTTACTGTATTTTGTCGTAGACAGTGCTGTTGTGTAATTATTGTAATGGGTAAAAAACCTTCACTTACTGTTACAAAAAGATCATAAATAGTGACCCTGCATAAAATTGGATTTTCAGATCGTCAATAGTTTCAAGGATAAATGTGAGCTGTGGATCAAATTATTAGTAAATTTTAAATTTCGGGAAAAATTGTGGACCTTATTAAGAGAAGTAATCGCCCTAGAAAAACTAGTGCACGTTATGATCATGTGATAAGGATGGTCGTACGATGTCCAAGAACCTCCTGCAATACGATAAGACATTCTCTGGCTGCAATAGGCACCAAGGTCAGTTTGAGTACTATTTCAAGACGTTTGGCAGAAGATTTTGTTTTATCATCCTGCAAGAAAACCTCGACTTACTCCAAGTAGGAAAAAGAAATGGCTCTTAAGGCCCACAAATTTTCTCGAAATTTTAAGTTTAGTAATAGCTTGATGCACAGGTGTCTTCCTCACATTAACACTCAAACTTATTTGACGTTCAGAAAATCCACTTTTATGCAGGGTCACTATTTCTGACCGTAAGTGAAAGTGTTTACCCATTACAATAATTACACAACAGTACTGTCTACGAGAAAATCCAATAAACAACCCGCGATAAAGGTGCCGAGCTTCTTTATTTATAGCAGTAGAATGCGTCCGATGCAATCAAATCAGCATCAAATTGCGTCAAATCAGCACGTGAGATGACGCAATAATCTGCGCAAATGATGCAATATGTTAAAATATTGAAAATCGGCTACTGGTCTTAAACTTTTGCAAATGACTCTATTATTTGGGAAATCGGCACAAATTTTCATTTGTATGCTTCTTTCGTGATTTTTTAATTTATGTCTGTAATACAATATATGAAAATCAATTTCTGGCTATTTTAAATTTTATTTTATTATACATATTGCAAATATTTTAATTTTATACATCTACAAAAATATTCTATTTCATGTTTATTTCTATGACTTGAACATGTCATTTGGTTAAACAGCGTAATATATATAATTTTACATAATGTTAAAGTATCATCATAAAAAGATTACAAATATGTCATGCAGTAATAGATGGTTTTATCTGTAGAAATGAATTGCAGTATAAAAGGTATCAGAGTGAATGAGAATATTTTACTCATTAAAAACCCTTTAAGATGAAAGGAAAATTATATTGACCTACAACCTTATAACAGTTTTCTTGAGCTATTGCCAATTTTGCTTAAAGTAAATGAACATAAAGATAGTACAGTCCCATGCGATAATTAAAGTATTGTTAAAGTATTTTGGTATCAAACATCATGCACATTTTATCTTGTAAGTCTGTTTTGATTTTTGAATTTCTGCACAGCTTCTGAGGACACTATTAAAACATTGTCTTCGCAAACATTAACTAAAAGGATCGTATCAACAACATAATAATAAGATTCCGTTAATCTTGTTTAACTAGAATTTATCAAAAACTGATGTTTTCACCTTTAGAAGTTTTTCGATAACATTTGCTATTTTGTTAAAATGCTTATAAAAATTTCTGCAAAAATACTTGACTCGTAAATGAAATATATTTTCAAATTTAAAATGTAGGTAATAGGATTTGATTCTATGACTTGAAATGTAAAACTGAGAAGATCTAGTAGTAATATCATTTTTGACTAGATTACAAAATATTAAGTATATTAAGAATGTGACAAAGTATATACTTGTACAATTTAGTTTTAAGAAATGTTACACAACAAAAACACATTTTTAATGGAAAAGTGTATTTTGAAGTGAATGTATTTTGTAATTTAATGAAGCAGAATATGAAGTTTAACACGCATACCTGATAATAATTTAATAATAAAAAATGTCAACGATAACGCTAATCCACAAAAAATAAAATATAATATAATATAATATAATCTTTTAAAAATGCTTCATACTTTTACAGTAAGTAACCAGAAAGTAGTGCCTTTTAAAATAAATAGATTTACTGGGCAATAAACAATAATTTTCAAAATTTGAACTATCATATAAAAGGGCAACGTCACTTTAATATTATTTAAGCATATACACATATATATATATATATGTGTGTGTGTGTGTGTGTGTGTGTGTGTGTGTTTCAGGGAAACATATATTTTTACTATTACTGCTGTTTTACAATGAGTATGAGTTTGAAAAATTAAATTTCAATAAAATGTTTCATTAAAAAAAAGAAAAATAAAATGAAAGAAAAAAAGAAAAAAAGGCTTTGGCCAAATGTAAGAAAAAGCATGTTGACATTTATAAATTATTTTTTTACTATGTCTCATATTTTACTTCATTTCTTAAGTGAAATTAATTTTATTTTATTTTCATCAACTCAAATATCTGAATTTTTGGTAGTGTTTGAAACCATTTATTGAACTTTAATGAATGGAAAAATGACTGTGATAGGCGAAATATCGTCAGGTGCTTTTATTGCTTGGTAGTAATAGATGTATGTGATATGTAAAAAACTTTATAAAAAACACCATAAATAAAAAAAAAATCCCAACATTTGTTTCGAATCGAAATAATTGCAATAACAGCAGAACCCTTCATCATGCGATCAAACCGGCAATTCGCGTGTTTTGCAATTTATAGTCTTTTTATACAAAGGTTTTTAATTATGTATTTATAACACCAGTTCTCTTGTTTATTTTCATTGTGTTATTTGGAATTTGTTAATAACCAAAGTTGATATGATAACCTATAATTAAAAATATTTTTTGCACGTTAATAAATATATAGAATATAATAGTAATTGCAATAAAATTTGATAACTAAAGTATAGCTATTTATTTACTACGAATTCTAAACCAAATAATTATAGAAAAAATGTTTGTAAACAAATTATTATCACTTTACAATTTAGCAACGAAACATTATACCAAGTGTAAGTAATATTCAACCCAAGAATGTTAAAATTACAGCCTAAAAAGTAGCAAATAGTGGCAGAAAAATCATGGTAGTTAAGCATGATGAATACAAGATTTTTGATATTGCTCGAAGAAAATTCATCTTCAGAAATAAAAAAGCGAATTAGAATATTAAACATTCTAACTCTAAAATAAGTCTGTCTATAAGTGAGTGACATTGCAGAACACTCAAAGATTGCTAAAACTTATCTGCTAGTTGCTAAATTGCTAGGGCTTTGGCATTTATGTAACATGCACCTGTTTCCAGACAAAATTTATACTTAGATGATCGTAGTAATTCAGAATACACTTTAACTTTTATATCTCAGTCTAATTAAGTTTAGGGTGAAAAAATGACTATACCAGCGACATACCAAATAACACCAAAAATATTATTAAGAATGTTACTTATAAAAGAAATATACGATGAAGATATTTACTAAAAATCTTTTTTTAAATAATAATTTTTCACATTCTTAAATAGAAAGTACATAGTTGTTATGTTTCCTTAGTGATTAAGTACTAGTACTTTTTTTCTTTATGGGAGAAAAAAGAAATGTAAATAACGTTATTGATGCAATTTTTTTAAACTCAAGTAACACAGATGTGAAACATTTTAAGCATGATTAACTTATCATTACGATCGTTTTGATGTATTTATGGTCATAATGGTATTTAATTTTAAATGCGTTCCAGAAATCTGTTGATGGATGAGTAGTAAGCGCTTTGACTTTCAAATGTCAGGTACAGCATTCGGGATCCGGAAGATGTATGGATGTTCGTTGTGGTTAGAACTTACTTTAAGCTGTAGATTTCTATCTAATCGGTGTTACTAGACATACAAATATGTATCAGGGGCGAGGCGGGATTCAGAGAAAAAAAGAAGCGCCGAAGCGGCGCGCTTCCAAAAGCTGCAGTCTTTCGACGAGGCGACGTTACTTAACTACTTTTTAAAAATCTTAAATAGGGAAATCGCTGCTTCCATCGTTACCATCGCTTCCATGGACGCTTCGCCACTGATATGTATGCAATATGTATATATGTATGTATAATTTAACACAGCAAACGATTTCAAAACCAGAAATTTTGAACTCAAAAAGCGCCCCAACTCAGCGTTACACTGAGAAAATTTCAGTGACTGACATCTGGAAACTAAACTGTGTCTCTAGTAAATATAGTTTCATGTAATCCTTATAAATTCTGGTTCCCTTTGCTAGCAAGTCCTAAAAACCTCAAATGGAATTCTAGATCGTTTTCCTATATTATCATGCTCAAACTTATTTAAAAATCTCTACAAATAAATGCACACTCAAGAAGCGAGTTTGAGTAACTATAATCTTGGTTTATAACCCAATTCTAGTAAATGAACGAGAATTTCTTGCAAAACGAAGGATTCGTAATCTCCTTCATATTCAGAATATTGATTCACCATCTAGAAATTTACAAACTAGATATCCTCTACTATTTCAGCTATACATGTTATTTGTTTACTATATACTCATATCTCGTAAATCTACATTTCTAATTTAGGATTTCAGACAATGACTATTTATTTGTTCTAAATGGACAAAGTATATTTTCTTCTCCCACTGAGAAAAAAAAAATATACCGCCTTCATCTAGAATGAATAAGTGGTCATTTTCTAAGTCTCTAAACTAGAAATATAGATTTACGAGCTATGCGAATAAGGCACACCAATAAACTGAAAATACGAAATGATCAAGGATTTATAGTCTATACATTTCTAGATGGTGAAACAATATTCTGAATATTCTGAATCCTTTGTATTGCGAGAAATTCTCGTTTGGTTTTCTGGAATTGAATCATAAACCAAGATTATACTTGCTAAAACATGCCTCTTGTGTACACATTTATTTGCTGAGATTTTTAAATACGTTTTACTTCTATAATATAGGCAAATGCTCTAGAATTCTAATAGGGGTTTCTAAAACTCGCTTTAAAATGTGACAAGAATTTTTAAGGATGACATAGAACTATTTTTACTAGAGCCACAATCTAGATTCTAGATGTCAGTTACAGAATTTTTTCTCAGTGGAGTGTTATCATTAGATTGCGGCATAGAGAAGAATATTCTAAAAAATATATGTAACCTACCATTTTATGAAAACGGACAATAAAGTGTATTAATTGGATGTAGTCTTGCGTTACAGTATGCATCAAAGCGTTACATATTTTATCAATTTAATTTTACGGTATTTTAAAAATAATAATTTACTTTAAGGGTCATTCTACAGAAAACGTAGGTTTTCAAAATTAGAATAAATAAAAAAAAATTCATCAATTTTTTTTTTTAAATTAATTTATTTTGCTCTTTTTATACTTATTTCTACCCCCATATAGTTGGACACATTCTTTTAGATTCTTTTTTAATTTCTTTTTTTTTTTTTTTTTGTAATTGAAATTTTGAACGTGAACGGAGGATGCATACGTGTAACAGAAAATACACACTTATAATGTATTTCTACAATTTAAATATTTTATGAATGTGTACAGATTGCTTTTGTATATTAAATTAAACTGATTGCTCATGTAAAATGCTTTATTATAAAACATATTAAATAAATAGTTTCTGCAATTATTAATTTGAACACTTTTCATTTTAAGTTATATGTGCCAAATTTTCTCTAAAGACACATTGTTCTATTTTATTGATAGTAGGTTGCTTCAGGACTTCAACAACATCACTTAAATATACTTCTGATATATCATCCATTTCGGGGAAAATAAAAGTGTCATTAGAGCATTTCTGCATGAATTTTACAGTAAATTCATTATAAGACTCTTGTGATATAATTAAAGTTACGTATAATTTGAAGCTTTTCTTGCCTGCTAATTTGATTATCACATAGTTATTTGGTCCTATCTTTGAACTGCTTAAGCCATTTCTCATTACTTCTTCATTAATAGCTGAAAAACATAAAGAATAAGAACTTAAATGTTACAACCTTAGTAATAAAGTAATTTGTTAAATTTATTTATTTTTTAATGTATTTTTAATGATATTCAGGAACTTTATATATATATATATATATATATATATATATATATATATATATATATATATATATATATATATAAACTATGTTGTATTAAGAAAATAATTTAGAGTAATTAAAAATTATATATTAGTTTTAAAATTGATTTTCTAAAAAAGCTGTATTCTCCATTACATTTATATTGTAACGGAGGATACATATACGGAGGATACAAATTGCTATGTTTTGTTTTGTGTATCCTGTTGATTTAGGGTTAACACATCATGCTGATAAAGTTTACTTTAAAAAGTTATGAACTATTAACTGAGAAAATAATTTTAATAAATAAACAATTCCTATCTTTTAAAATCAAGAACGGAGGATACACAATGTAAAGGACCTATTTGACTTCAGAGAGAATAATACATAAATTCTTACCTACTAAAATGTTTAGCTCCACTGTGAAGAACAGATATTGAAAATGGCTGTCTGTGATTCTAAATCTCTGTAATGAGTTGGCAGTATTGCCATATATCGGAAATACTTGCATTTAATTATTGCATTCTGAACGGAGGATACAAGAAAAACTGTGACAGTAATTCAAAGGATAATTAATGCAATACTTTTTTTTTTCTTTTGCAGCAAAATTCAGTTAAACTGTAAAAAAACATCTAATGGCTGAAACTGCTCTATATTAAATATTATATATTTTTTTTGATTCAACAAATAAGTGAAAGAGTAAATGGAGGAACATAGGTTGTGAGATGTAACAGAGATATACAAGTATCCCTCCGTTCTTTGAAAAAAACAAATAAAATAAAATAAAAACATCATCAGTTTTTATTAATTATTTAAAAAAATGTTATAATATTTAAAATCTCTGAAGAGAATATTTTAAAATAATTATTTTTAAAACTAACTACCCCAAACCAGAAATATTACGTTTTTTGTAGAACGACCCTTAAATTATTTTGCTTTTCTAAATTCATAAGCATAAGGGAGAACACTGAGAAAAAAATATACCACCTTCAACTAGAATGAATAACTGGTCATTTTCTAAATCCGTTAACTAGAAATATAGATTTCGTGCTATGCGCATAAGGCACGCCAATGAACTGAATAGACGAATTGATCGAGAATTTCTATTCTACACATTTCTAGATGGTGGAACAATATTCTGAATCTTTTGTATTGCGAGAAATTCTCGCTTGATATCATAGAAAATAAATAATCTTGGGTAATAAACCAAGATTATAGTTACTGAAACCCGCCTCTTGTATTCCCATTTATTTGCAGAGATTTTTAAATAACTTTGCTTTCAAGAATATAGGCAAACGCTCAAGAATTCTAATATACGGGTTTCTAGAACTCGCTTTCAAAGAGGACTACAATTTATAAGGATGACATGGAACAATATTTTCTAGAGCCACAATTTAGATTCTAGATGTCAATTACAGAATTTTTCTCAGTGAAATGAAGAAATTGCTATACGTATACCAAGAAAAGGAACTAAAGATAAATAAAATTCATATAACAAAAACAATGATAAATGTGACTACATGTTCATATTTACAAATATAATTATTCGTGTTTTTTTTTTTTTTTTTTTTTTTATTGACAGGAATCAGTCATGTGCAAAAGTTAATTCATCTGTATTCCAGTTTTTATTTATTTATTTATTTATTTATTTTTAAGAAGGTAACGTAAAATCGATCATTTTCTGCGTCGAAAAACATATCCGAAATTATTTTGTGATTTAGGTAATCTCTTATACGAAAAAAAACTTTATATATCTTTTTTTATATTTTTATACAAAATAAATCTTTTCAAACATAACGATAATTTATAATATGTAACAAATATATTATAATATATATATATATATATATATATATATATATATATATATATATACATATATATATATATATATTTAAATCTTAAAGTGTATTTATCATTTTTCCTAATACATTTTTGGAATTCTAATTCTAGAGACACTGATTATCTTTTTATTTATTTATATATACTTTTTTTTAATTAGACAAATGGGGAAAAAATGAAAATTACTTTTTCACTTGAAATTTAAGTTTTATCATTTGCATTTGTTAATAAAAGGTTATTTTTTATTTTAATTTTTTAGACATATATATATATATATATATATATATATACATATATATATATATTAATTTTTCTTCTAAAATTACAAATCCATATAAAAATTTCTTAATGAATTCTTTCATACAAAAAAATGTATTAAGATATTTTTTACTGTTACTCTTTTCATTTTAACAGTTTGAATCTTTGACATGGAAAAGAAAAAGACATAAAAAAATTAATTAAATATGCAAAAAAAAATAATAATTTCTTTTTAAATTGCTGATTGTAAGAAGAGAGTCTAAAAAAATTTAGTGTTTTTCTTTTTTCTTCACTTTCATTCATTTTTTTTTTTTTTTTTTTTTTTTTTTTTGTATGCTTTTCCATATATGCATTTTCATATTTATATATGCGTTTTTGTGGTTTTGAATGTGTATAGAAATAATTGGATTGATATTTTTATCTTTATCAAATATGAAATTCTTAGATATTTGTACGTTTGATTACCTTAAAGTTTTAAATTGCGAATTTCGTAGCATAAAGTACTTAATGTTATTTCTCTGTACATCGTAATAAATCATAAAATGAATAAATTCAATATCGTAGCTGCAGAGTGTTATACAATACTGGCTGCGATATTTTATAGAGAATGGAGATTTTCTTCATTTTGTAAATTTAGGAGTACTTTGATCTTCAAAAGCATACTGGTAACGTATTTTTATTTCTGATGAAAATACATCAGTATACTATTATTTTAAGGAATGGTTTTTGTAAGACAAAGGATGATATTATTCTGAAAATTAATCTTAGAAATTCTGGTACGAAATTATAAATAATATAATAATAATGTTATTATTATGTATTTCCAGTCTTTAAAGTAAAGACAAATATAAAGTATTAATTTATTATTTTGTCTTGTTAATTTTTTAAATTCAATTTTTAATAATGTAGAAACAAATTGTATACATTTAAAAGCTAAAAAATTTTTGCATATTTTTTTTAATTTATTGTGTTAAATTACAAAGTTTTCATTCATCTTCATTCAACAAAATATTTAAAATCAAACTCCTGCAACCAAAAATATTTTCTTTTTTTCGTTCTAAAGCGTTTCATTAATCGTAAGATTGTCAAAAGCTAAACAATTGTTGCATATTTTAGGAATTTATTGTGCTAGATTAGAAAACATTTTCATTTTTCTTCATTCAACAATAGGTTTAAAAGCAAACTCCTGCAATCAAAAGATATTATTATTATTATTATTATTACTATTATTGTTTTAGAAAGTTTCATTAATCGTTGTTGCATATTTTTGGAATTTATTTTGTTAAATTACAAAATTTTTATTTATCTTAATTCAACAACAGAATTAAAAGCAAACTCCTGCAACTAAAATTTTTTTTTCGCTCTAAAACGTTTCATGAATCGTAAGATTGACAAATTCTATAACAAGAAGGTCAAATATACGGGATTAGCATTATTTTAGAATTGGCATATTCAAATTTATTAGCAGACATTGACAGATAAGAAATTTTACTTAAATATTTTATTTAAATGAACTTATTAGGAATTTTTTTAAACCTTATTTTTACAAAGCTCAAATTAAAAGAGGTATTAAGAATTAAAAAATATAGATATTTATAAACAATTAAGAATTAAAAAATATAGATATTTATACATTTATATATATATATTATTTTGAAGTAGATAAAAAGGTTTAAAATGTTGTTTATGACTACTTGAACCAAATTAATTTAATCCTGTAAGTATATAAAAAAAAATGCACATCTACCTAAATAATAATTATCATATTCAAGTGTAAATTTGGTGTTATTTAGGTATTGTGTAATATTTTACTCGACTATAAATTGATTTAACACTTTTATCTTACAAAAAACAACATATATATATATACATATATATATATATATATATATATTATTTGATTTAACTTGCAATTATATTAATTAAAAACTATTTGAATTGATTTCATAATGAATATGATATTTAGGGTTAAAGACAAATCCTCAATATTTTAAGTTTAAGCCTATAAATAAAAATCATTTCTATATTATCTTTATAATCATTTAATAATTCTTGGGTTATAGAAATCTTTTTCTAACCTTATCCATTACAAATCGAACTTCAGGGCTTTTCGGATTGTTTATTTACTTTTCCTTTCATTTCAAAACGAATAAAAAAGTTTTGAAAACAGTTTCTGGGAGCATTTGAAAAAGAATAAAAAATAACATATCAAAGTCTTCATAAAGAGCTTTGCGCTGACTAAAAATGCTGAAACGTAAGTTACTCTTTTATCAGCATTTTCTACTTGCTTTTCTTTAGATTATTTGTGTTTTGGTAACTGTGTTTCTTGTTTTGGAATTCATGAAAAAGTATATATAGAAGAAAAAGTCTGTTGTTCCAGAAATAATATTTTTTCAAATAAAAATTTTGCTTAGGTTTACAACAACTTGACATGAAACTGAATAAGCAACATGGAAGTACAAAACATATGATAAGTAAAACTGGTAACTCCACCCAATCACAACCATCATAGGGAAGGAATAAAACCATTATGATACTGACACCACTTTACAAAGTAAAATTCATTATGATATTTTAATTTTAAATATTTTTATACACATTTATTTCTAGGACCAGATGCAAGAACTGTTTTAATTAGAAAATATGTGGATGTTTCAGTATAAAATGAAATTTAGGTATCGGATAGCTTAAATTAATCCAGATAAAATGTGTGTAAAGTTATAAGAGAAATTTAGTAAAATCATCTTCTAAAGTTTCAAGAGACAAATACTTGATCTTTTTTCATGAATTTATAATTTTTGGTATATATATTAAAGTATTTTTTAAGTGAAATTTCAATAAAAATGTATATTATCTATTTAGAGAAAAATGTTTCTCTAATTACTCTAGAATTTTCATTAAAAATTTCATAATTAGGAAAAATAAGGACTTTGACATAATTTGCTAAAATTAATAAAACTGTCTAAGTACACTTTAAAACTTTTCAGATAATTTATGTTATTTTACTTTACTTTATGTTACTTCCTTATACAAAGTACAAGGAATACAAACTATATTATATACAAAGTATAAGGAAGTATTGTAATTCCGATTTGAAAAATGGATTTTGTATCTCGCATAGCTCAAAAACGAATGATCGTAGATTGTTGTAAATTTATATTTGTGACTGTCATGATGTCTAGTTGTACAATTGAAACTTTCGTTTTTATACAAGATCCCGTTTTTTAGATATCTACGACTTTACAAGATTTTGCGTGACGTCTGTATGTATTGTGTGTGCATGTTTATCTCGCACAACTCATGAACGGTTGGTGGTAGAACATTGCAACATTGCAAATCGGTACATTGGTTTATTATAACATCCAGTTGTTCACCTACCATTTTGGCTTTTCTGTAACTTTCCATTTTGGAGATACTTACGAAAATTATATTCATAATGCCCAAGAATACAGAAGTTTTCGTTGTTATATATGACTTGACCATCATAGAGATTTCAAAAGAAACTAATGATAAAGCACATAATGATATTGTTATGAAAGTTGGCGACATTGTGGAGTACTACAGAAGGTAATTCTTAAAAACATAAGCAGGTTCTAGTCGACGAATGCATTTTATTTTATAAATATTCAGACTGTAAATAGAACCCGTAATGATATTGTTATGAAAGTTATAGGCCATCATGATATTTCCATGAAAGTTGTCGACATTTTTGGGTGTAGAAAGTAATTTTTTAAGACATAAGAAGGTTCAAGTTAACGAATGCACTTCATTTAATGAATATTCAGTGCGTATATACAGCCCGCAATGATATTGTTATGAAGGTTGTCGACATTTTTGCTTACAGAAAGTATGTCTTAAAGACATAAGTAGGTTCCAGTCGAGGAATGCACTTTATTTAATGAAAATTCAGGCTGTAGATAGAAGCTGTTATGATATTGTTATGAATGTTGTCGACATTTTTGCGAGTAGAATGTAATTTTTAAAAATATAAGCATGTTCTAGTCGACAAATACACTTTATTTAATGAATATTCATTGCGTATATAGAGTCCATAATGATATTGTTATGAAATTTTTCGACATTTTTGCGTGTTGGAAATAATTCTTAAAGCCATTAGCAGGTTCTAGTTGATGAATGTATTTTATTTAATGAATATTCAGGAAATATATATATATACCTATATATTAAGTAGATTACTTAATAATTTCATGCCTATAATTAGTGGTAACGTATAATCTACTGATCAGAATTCTGTGTTATTTTTAAAGAAAAATGTCGTATAATCCACAGCAGCGTATAATCTGCAAGTAAAAATTCTCTCAAAAAAGAAATTCGTATTATCCGCAGGAACCTGGTTGTTGTCCCGTCAACTTTTAAAATAGGTCTATGTTTATAGAACTATAAGCGGAAACGTACGCAATTAGTGTTGTTCTTTTATTTATTTATTTTATTTATTTTTTAAATAAACATTTTTACGCCAGAATAAAGAGCAAAAGTGATAAATAAATTTAAAAAAAAATGTTTGTTGATAAATGCATTCTCAAACGAATCATTGCAACAAACACACTTTTCTATAATTAAATTAATAATTAAAAATTATTGCATCATTAATCTATACTAGAATATTTACACTAATCATCTCAATATTTAAAAATATAATCTGAAATATGTTTGAAAGAGCTATTTAATCTTGCATGATTAACTATTTTAATATATTTATATATTATTCTTATCGAAATCGGCAAAGAATTATTTATGTTTTCTCAATTTTTAAACACAAAATGCAAACTTAACCATCTCAGTTCATTTTTATAATGTATTAATGCACGAAATAAAATATGTTCTTCATTTATTTATTTTTCCTTTTTTACTCTTACTGATGCGTTTACAGGTGAGATCAGATAAGATATTTACAGCGACAACAGTAAAAAGAGTCCATCACATTCGTTGACATAAAGATAATTAAAGGAAGAACTCTGAGTTGTAAATCAAATACAAGTCAAATAAATTGACAATGCTTTCTCGAAGATTTTTTTTTTCGTATTTAAGTTATTTGATTTACTGTGGTGTTACTAGATGACAGTACTTTCCTTAAAACAATAGTTTCAAACTGCCATTTAATTATTTCTTTTTCAATAATATTTATTTAAAATAAAACGATTTAGAGTTTATATAAAAAGCTTTTTTTTTTTTTTTTTGTCTTAATTCTCATTCTAGGTACTAAGTACAAATTGCAAATAAGCGTAAAAATACGTCGAAATTTTTTTTTAAATATTCAAATTTCCTAGGATTTATTGCAAGATTTAAAATTTATAAATTTTATATGGCTCTTCCCCAAAAAAAAATTTCCAATAAATTAAAAGTCCTTTTACACTAATAAATTAAAATTTTGTACGATTGTATATCAAAAATACGAGAAAAACAAAGCTAGTTGACAGATCGTGTATCAGGAACTACGCATAAATTATTAATCTGATCCCTATCTATCGATATATATATATGGAATGTAAATATGTATGTAAGGTTCACATAAACATGGTCTTAATGGAGATAATTGTCGCCAAATTATCGGCATACACCACGAAAATCCCAAACATGAACGATTCGCTTAAAACATTTCATAAATCTACTTTTTTCCTAACTTCCATTTATATTTTAAAAGTTATTGAATCAAATTTACTTTGATATTTACAGGATTTTGGAAGAAAAATTAGTTTATAAATGAAAATTCACTTATTTGAGTTGAATAAACAAGAATTTGAATTAAATTAATATGATAAATTTAAGTTTAAAAAAAATATGACAAACTCAAATATAACAAATAAAAAAGTGTAAAATACCTCCTTATAGTTTGTATAAGGAAGTAAAAAAAAAACTTTCTTTCAGCCTCGACAGCTGTAATAAAATAATCTATGCAAACGAAAGCGCGTAACACACACACACACACACACACACACACACACACACACACACACACATATATATATATATATATATACACTTTATTTATTTATTTATTACTTTATTTATTTATTTATTTATTTATTTTTTTTGCAAACATATATATATATATATATATTTTTTTTTTTTTTCAGGCATTCAATTTATCATTTGTTTATAAACTCTCGACAGTTTTGTTACGTTTGTTGGGCATTTTGTTTTTCTTTACTGTTATTTATTTATTTATTTATTTTAACTGATAGGGAAGAAAAACAAGTCATCTCAGCAAGCGCATATGGCTTTTCACCTTATTTGAAGACAAATTGAAATAAATTCTGGCTAAAAACATCATTTCATTTTACAGTTTTACATATCTGGGAACTAATATAGAAATGAAAAGCATGATATGCGTTTTAAATATCTCAAATTAACAATAATAATTTTGATGTTTTCTCAGAACAACTCTTTTTGCTATAAGACCAATCTAACAGCCTTATACTTGTATATACTTTCTTTTTACTTTTATCTACTATTTTATAACTTTCCACCACTAAAGCACACATTCCACTCTTTTACCACTCTGGTCTATTTTTCAACCAGTACAATTTTATCACTGGCGTAAACCGTATTTAAATAATTATGATAAAGACTTCTTTTCATTATTACAGAAAAATAATGAACAAAAATGTAAAAAAAAAAATGTAAAAAATAAAATTCTAACAACATTTAAAACGAGATATTTATTTACAATAAAATGTATATATAAGAACAATTCAAAAAACATTAAACACAAGTTCTGACTATAAATCATCCCTCATTAGTGTCAATGTTACCGTTAAAGCGCGAAACCCGTTAATCTGAAGATTACCTAGCTAATCTGCAGATTAACTAAAATGTCCCGTTAAAGTGCGGAATAAAGAGTTTTCCGCATTTTAACTAGGTAATCTGCAGATTAACGGCTTCTGTGTCGTTAAAGTTTAAATGTTTGTTTCGAGCCTTAGTTTTTTTTTACATTCACTATGACGTCAAACAGTCATGTGATACAGATACGCGAATCCCAGATTAGTCTGTGACGCGATTGACCTTCAAACACAAACCGAAACTTTTATCCCTTCCTCTCCGCTGTGATAAACAGTAAGCACAAAACCTGGATCATCGAAGCTATGACATTAGATTTCTTATTATGACCAACACAAATTTTAAAGTACAAGTAAGTTATAATTGTTTTGAGTTTATTTCTTCTCTTTTTTAATTCTGTCAATATAAGTTTGATAAGGGTCTTCATTTTATTAATGAAATATAATCTTAATTAAAAGCTCTCTCTCGTGAAACTTCATTTTAAATTATGAATCTTAAATTTACAGCACAGTAATTATTTTCTCCCGAAATAAAACTATTAAACCACAACTTTTTAAAACTACTTTATTTTAAAATTGATTTAAATTACGATTACTTATTGAAAAAAAGAACGGATGTATTATTTTTTAACTCTGGAAAATATGGCATTCAATATTATGGCATTATTCAATAAATACTTAATATGAAATTTTTATGCATTTTTTAGCATTTCATTACAAATTTTCTTTTTTGTTTCTTTCAATTTCAAGTTTCCTTCATATATTTTATATATCATGATTATATTTTTATTTTTAATTTTGTTCGCTTTTTCAAATAATTTCGTTGTAGTTTATCACATAAAATATGTTAATAATTTCGTTTTTTTTTTTTTTTTTTTGTAAAATTAATATATTTCCTAAACTTGTACAGATAAATGTATGCTGCAAAATATAGTTTAATAAAGCATTGGAAAACAGTCATTTTCATTTTCATGCGTTCTAAAAATTATTAAAGCAGTTTTAATTATTTGAAGTACTTCTTAAATAATGCTTCTGAATTGTCTAATTTAATATTTCTTTAGCGAATTAAAAATTGGTGCATAACTTTTTTTAAAATATAGTAATAGCAATATAAGCTGTTAATAAAACGTTTTTTTTTTTCTTTTTAAATTTAAATTGTAAAATATTTTTATTTGAAAATAAATCGTTACTGTATTACAATTCTAACATTCATTTATAAAACAGACTTTATTGAAAGCTATTAAAGATATTATATTTCTTATTAAATATGCATAACATCTTCAAACTTATATTGACAGAATAAAAAAGATGAAATAAATAAAAGAAATATAACTTTAAAACACATACAGATTAAAATAAGTAAAGAAAGAAAGAAAAGAAAAGCAAACTAATCTTTTTTTTTTCTTTTCCCGAATGAAAAAAGCAAATACAACACAGCGTGCTGTAAAATTATACCACCAGAGATCTTATTTTCACTTTAACGAGTGCCTAGTAGGAAATGTGCAGATTATCTAGGTAATTCGCAGATTACCTAGGTAATTTGAGAAATGAAATTAATTTTCCTCACTTTAACGGATCACCCTAGTTAATGTGCAGATTACCTAGCTAATCTGCAGATTAACTGATTTCTGCACTTTAGCGGTAACATCAATACATCACATGCACAACAATTAAAATGTAGTAAATAATAAAACATCAAAACAAAATTATATACTTTGGAGGCACCACTTTAGCCTCGTTCAAGGAAACTGCTTGTAACTTTGTAAACACATCCTCTAAAAAGATTCACGAGTTATTTATGTTTAAGCTGGAAACACAGTTTTAGAGTGTCTCTACCTATATGGTTTTCGAGCGGAATCGTAATAATGGAAATTCCACCTTATCTCTACCTTCATGGCCGGAAGCTAAGACGATAATGTTAATAACTAGACGATAATGAGTACTTTGGAATATGATCGATATCTATAGAGTGATTTACAAGTTTAGATTTACTGTCACAAGATTTATATGAGCGTTTATTTTATTCTAATATCACCGATCTATATGTTTATCTATATCTGTAATATATCTATAGACAATAATCATTTTCCAGTTTTCGGTAATGCTAAGGTCTTAGCTTCTAAATTAAACGTATACGTCTCACGAATCTTCCTAAAGCAGTGGTCGTTAACCGGTAGTCGGTCTTTGGATCATTAGAAGGCGCCCGAAAACTTTTTGGTGGTCCGTATACAAATTTTACTGTTATTTACATTTTTATAACGTTTCATTAGAAATGATAGTGATTTTAAAGGTAACTTAAGGATTTTTTTTATTTATTTATTATTATTTTAATATATCATACTCATAAAACATTAGATTAGAATTTTCCTGATGAGAGAGAAGATAAATGAATAATCTTTTATCAGAAAACTTTCATCTGTAAGTAACAGGTATAGTTATTTATTTCTGATCAGTATTTGATATCTAGCTAGAAATTTTTCTAAAATTATCAAAATATTCGAATTCTTCAAAGGTTTAAACTATACGACAAAAATATAATTCTCCATATGGATTTTAAAAAGCTGACAATATAATGTACACGCTACTAGATTTATAAAGTTTAGAATTTTATATATGGATATATATTGTTTATATATAGAAATAGCAATTCATAAATGTAGTTAAATTTATCGAATTTCTTAAAAAATGGGAGCAATAAAAATGTATTCACGTTCTTCCGCTAAACTTATTTTATTATAATCAAACATTTTTTTAGCGCTGCTCTTACAATTAAATGTGTATCTATGTTTATTTTATAAACAAGAATTTGTAATATCTTATTTAAAATAGGTTTATACAATGAAACCCCGATCTATCGTCCCATTGATTGTTTTATTTTCATGGTCCCTGCACAATTTGTATTTAAATAATGTTATCGAAACTCTCATGTATCGTGCTTCAAAAAGCCGTTTTCCCGCATTCATCGTTGTAAAAATTTGTACCTGACCTTGTAAGAATTTTTTCCTGAAGGTCAAGCGGTTTCATATGGCATACAAACTGGAATTCCTTCTTTCATCCTAAAATAACGCTTTTCCCCATTTTCATGGAGGATCAAAATTGTGATGCCATGTCTCCGGACCATCTATTTATTTTGTAATTTCAGCATGGTAGGAAGTAAACTCTTTAGTAATCCAGAAAACTGTTTCGTAAAATGCGGTTACGTGCGAAAAAAAAGGATGAAGAATACCAAAGAAAAAGGCAAGAAAATGATGCTGAATATGATACTGATAATGCAGATGAATAGTGGTTGCGTGTAGCGGAGGATGCGTCTGGTACAAAATTTAGAGATAATATTTCCATTAATCAAGACGTTGCGACATGCGATATCCTAAAGCATAGAAGAAATGAGCGATATCAAAAAATGAAAATAATGACGAAGAAACAGGGGATAATTTTCACGCCGATGACTCAATTATGGAGGTTAACAATTCACGAACTTTTGTATAAGCAAATGAAATTACAGAAAAGGACCAAAAAAATGTTCCTGTTTAATTTATAAAATTTCCTGTTTAATTTATAAAAGGAAAAAAATTCCAACATAAATTTTTTGAATTTAATAAATAAATTTTACTTAATGTTTTACAACATTGGTTTATTTCTTTGACAGTTTGGAAAGTAACAAATTAGTTTTTATTAGTAGTATACTGTATGCATTGTATGTATTAATTCATAAGCGTTGTTTCTTCGTGTTTTGACTTTAACCCGAATTCGTCGTTTTCCCGCTTTCATCTTTTTTTTTTTTTTTTTTTCTTTCACGCACCCCGTGAAAAACGATGAATCGAGATTCTACTGTATTATTTTTAAAAATGGGCATCCTCTGATTCTAAAACTATATTTACATTTTTAATCAATAATATTTGTACTCCGAGAGATTTTAAATTAAGAATTGAGCGGTCCGTGGAACTTTAAATTGTAAATTTAGTGGTCTGTAAAGCCCAAAATGTTGGTGACCGTTGTCCTAAAGGGTTTGCATACGAAGGTACAACCCTCTCCCTTGGACGAGGCTAAAGAAATTCCTTCGGATTTTATTTCTAGATTTTATTACTAGATTTTAACTGATGTGCATGTAATGTATTAACAATGATGAGGGCTGATTTATAGTCGAAACACCTGACTTGTGTTTAACTTTTTTTTTTTTTTTTAATTGTGCTTTTATATATTTTTTATTATAAATAAATACTTATTTTAAATATTGTTTAAATTAAATTCAGCAGTTAATATAAAAATAAAAATAATGCTTAAGTATATTAAACAAGTAAAATATGTAAAATAAACTAAAACAGTTATTGAGAAAGTACTAGAGTACCTAAGCATGATAATGATTAAAGAAACTTCACTTTTTAACCATCACTATAGAAATTAAATAAGTAAATTAAACATATACAGTATCTATAATATATAATATATGTGTTTCTGTATTTCAAACGGTAAAAATATAAAATTAATTAGATAAAATTAATTTTTCTTTTAAAAATTATTTGAAAGATATATATGTTTAAGAGATGATAGTATGTAGTTAGATTTTTCTTTACCCTTTTTATTGTTTTATAAAAATATTTTCTTTATATATGTATATATATATATTTTAATTATTTTTAAGAATCGATTTTTTATCATTATTTTTTATAACAATGTATCATACAAAAATGAAGTTTTTCGAATTCTATTACCTGAATTCCATTCTTTGAATATGTCAACTTTTATCTTAGGAAGCCATTTTTTTAAGCAATAAGTTTAAATATCTGTTTCCGACATTCCAAATTAGAGCCTTTAGTTTCCTTAATGAAACAAAATATTTAAATTTATCTTTAAAAAAAAAAATTGTTTCTTAATATAAAAGGCGATATGTTCAATAAATTAAATTCAAAAACAGAATTTTAAAAATTTTAATTTTGAACGAGAAATTATTTTAATAGGAATCAACGAAAACCCTATAAGATTACATGGGAAAGGTAAAAGAGGGAATCTGACGGAGGAGGGGGGTGCGTGACTGCAAACTCCATCTTAAATAATTATTAGATTACTAAATAGATGAATCAGAGCAGGAGACTTGGAAGTAAATTCAAATAGAGCTTTTATTAGTACTTAAAATCAGGGAGGGGTAACTGGACTGAAACCAATTCAATAATTAAATAAACTGATAAATTAGAAAAATATTAAGAACAAGTCTCACCCAGGAGAAATGTAGAAGCTTAGTGAAAACTGCTCTCTGTTGACTCGTTGTAATACGCTCACTCCAGGTTTGACGACGGGATTCCCCTGTCCGACAATTCCTACCACGCAACTTCCAATCTATCTCAAACCGTAACATTCGTCACTTTAGAAAACTCCACTAACGGATAACTTCGCTCTAGCACAAGAAACTAATCTCCTCACAGCACAAACTATAGCTAAGTGCTAGCATAAGAGCTATTCTCCTCTACACCGCACTCTTTACCACAATACCTTGATATTTATCCTTAATCCAACCGCCTCCAATCACTTAGAAAAACTTCAAAAACCTGTTTGTATCCATTCCACACGCCGCAAGTTGCTTTCACTGTTGCAGCTCTATGCTGACGTAAAATCATTCCGACTTTATCTAAAGCTTCGCCGACCGTTTATATGAACTTTCCTTATCTCCCAACTATTGCATCACCGGGAGTCGCTGGATCCAGCTTAAATTTTAAAACTGTGGTGACCTACCATTGTCTCAACCTTACAACCCATCTTAAGGTATCCATCTTAATTTTTTTTTTTTTTTTTTTTTTTTTAATGTTAATCTGAAAAAAAAAAAAATGTCGCAATAAAAGAAAAAGGAAATAAAGAAATAAAGAAATAAAAGCAATTTTAATCATTTAAAATTATTTTCTTTCCTTACATAAAAACTTGGAAGAAAAGCTCATATAAATGAAATTATTTTCCATTCTTTTAAACTTTTATCGTAACATCACATACAGAAGAATAAAAGTGAAAACACTCCATTGCTTAGATCACTTAAAAATAGAAAATAACGATTCAGCAATTTAAAAATAAAAATTACTTTATTCTCAAACGACTTCATTAATTCAAATTTCAAATGGTAACAGAATTATACTTTTCAAGAAATTGGAATTCAAAAGAAAAAATTCAATTAATTTTATAATATTGATAATATGAATTTAGTTTTTATTCAATTACCTTCGTTAAAATGTTACATTTTAAATTACTCATCCGATTCTACAATTTAATAAATACTCGCAAAAAAAGTTTTTATTGAACACAATTAATATTTGCTTCACATTTTAATGCAACAAAATAATAATAATAATGATAATAATTTTCAACTGTAATTGAAGACATTATATAGAAAGCGATAAACTATTATATATAGAAATTTAGAAGAAAAGAAAATATTTTTAAATTATTATTCGTTTATTCACAGAAAAAATATATTATGTTTCATTTTAGATTCTTCATAATTTCAATTTTTAAGAGCAAAAGACACTTTTTAATTTCTCTTTTTTACTTATAATTAGTATATTAGTACCAGAAATGTACTTATTTAAAAATAAATTTAATGAAATATCATTCTTTGTGAAAAAAAATTTAAAGAAGTGGTCAATTGTATGTTAGAAACAGAGTATGTATTTGAAGCTTAATTGAAAATAAAGGTTTACTTGATTAATAAATGTTGCTAATGAAATGAATTAACTAAAATTTTTGCAACTGATTTTTAATCTAATTAAATTAAAATTTAATATGGTTCTATTAAGTTTTGAATGTAATAATAAATAAAAGATATATTCAATTAAACAATGTTATCGATTAAATAAGAAAAATTTCTTGTATTAACTGCACAATTTTAAAATGAAAATGCTGTTTAAATTGTAGAGAAAAATAGAATTTAAATTATGCATATCTGTGAAAAAATTTAAAAGTTTATTCGGTCGCTTGTCAAGTATAAAAATTAATATTAAACGACAGATAAAAAAAAAAAAAAAATGGCAGAAATATCCTATAACAACTTCAAGATATTATACTATACTATGAATTAGCTACTCCTTTCTCTGTATAATGTGCAAATTCGGAATCACATGACTAGAAACTTTACATTTTGTAAAAAAAAATTTCATTCACGTTCTCATTCAATACGCTATTAAAAGATTGCTCAATCTCATTAAACGCGTGTAAAATAGTGGTTTAAAAAGGGTTGTATTATGTACAATTTTGAAACCACTTATCTGGAAACATCCTATTCGCTATAAAAATTCTTCATTCAAGTTCGTTTCCCTAACGATATAAAAACGTTACTGAACATCATAAAGAGGATGAAATAAGAGTAAAAATGTGGGTCTGTTGTGCAATTTGAAAAAAAAAAAAAAAAAAAAAAAAAAAAAAGCATGAGTTGTGAAGTTTCTATTTGGTATGAGAATTCATCACCCAAGTTCACACTAATTGCGCTGACAATCAATTGCTCAACTCTTTGAAATGGGTAAAATTAGGTTCAAAAATGCAGGTCTGATGAACAATTTTGAAAACACTCGATCAAGAAATTTAAACATTTTTCATACAAGTTCATTTTTTTTCTTTCTAATAACTAATTTTTTTTATCCATTTTATATTCATTCTATTGCTATTTTTGTTCACACAAATACGGGTAATACCTGGAATAGAAGCAGAAAATTATCACTTAAGCTTAGTTTTTAACACTTTACAACAAGGTTGAAAAGTGTTTATGACTTGAGTTTGTCTGTCTGTCTGTCCGTCTGTTTGTCCGTCCGCGCTCTAACTCCCGTAAATATTTATAGAATTTCTTGAAACTGATATATGTTATTAAAGTTCACTATCGGATGTTACCCTTAATCTACAAAAATCTTAATGAAATTGAAATATGTTATACAAGTTCACTATCGGATGTTTCCTATTGAAAATGGAGTTTATACCTTTACTGGTTTGTGTACAGGGACACCCGAAAATATTTCAAAGCATTGTGTTCTATGAGAGGCCTTTCTATAAACCATATTTCCATACTCTTACTTTACACAAATCTTAATGAAATTGAAATAATATGTTATTGAAGTCCACTATCGGATATTTCCTGTATAAAATGGAGTAAATACCACCACTTATTTCTGTACAGGGACACACAAAAGTATTTCAAAGCATTGTGTTCTATGAGAGGCATTTCTATAAACCATATTTCCATACCCTTACTGTACACAAACATTAATGAAATTGAAATATGTTATTCAAGTTCACTATCGAATGTTTCCTGAATAAAATGGAACAAATACTACCACTGATTTGTGTACAGGGACACACAAAAGTATACCAAAACATTGCGTTTCATGAGAGAGATTTCTATAAACTAAGTTTTAATAACTTTACTTTGCACGAAGATTTATGAAATTGAAATGTGTTATTTATAAGCACAAAAGAAAATGCTTTTCATAGATTATAGCATGATTAGCATTAGATTTACAGGGTGACACAAAAATATTCAGTTATATAAAGAGCTATTAATAAATATTTGCTGAAAGTGTACTTTACATTAAGCGTTTTATACACTTTCTAACATATTTAACACTTCCCAACAAGGTTGAAAATTGTTAATGACTTCGGTTTGTCTGTCTGTCTGTCCGTCTGTCTGCCTCTCCGCGCTCTAATTCCCGTAAATAATTGTGGAATTTCTTAAAACTGATATATGATATTCCAGATCACTATCGGATGTTCCCTTTTGAAAATGGAGTTTATACCTTTACTGGTTTGTACACAGGGACACCCGAAAGTAGTTTAAAGCATTGTGTTCTATGAGAGGTATTTCTATAAATCGTATTTTCATTCCTTTACTGTACACATATCTTAATGAAATTGAAATATGTTATTCCAGTTCACTAGCGGATGTTCCCTGTTGAAATTGGAGTTTATACCTCTACTGGTTTGTGTACAGTGGCACCCGAAAGTTTTGCAAAGCATTGTGTTCTATGAGAGGTATTTCTATAAATCATATTTTCATACCTTTACTGTACACATATCTTAATGAAATTGAAATATGTTATTCAAGTTCACTATTGGATTTTTCCTGTATAAAATAGATTAAATGCCAATTCTGTTTTATATACAAGGACACTCAAAAGTATTCTAAAGAATTGCGTTCTATGAGAGATATTTCTATGCATCAAATTTTAATAACTTTACTTTCCACGAAGTTTTAGGAAATTGAAATATGTTATTTATATGCACAAAAGAATGATTTACATAGAATATAGCATGATTAGCATTAGATTTACAGGGTGACTCAAAAATATTCTGTTATATTAAGAGCTAATATTAAAAATTTGCTAGAATTCTACTTTCGTTTACATTAAGCGTTTTTAACACTACCTAACATTTTTTTAAATGTGAATATGATATCAATTTGTGTATCTGTCCGTCTGTGTGTTTGTCTGTCTATCTGCTTGCGCTCTAACTCCCGTAAATATTTATGGAATTTTTTTAAACTGATATATGTTATTCAAGTTCACTATCGGATGCTTCCTATTGAAAATGGATTTTATTCCTCTACTGGTTTCTGTACAGGGACACCCGAAAGTATCTTAAAGAATTGTGTTCTATGAGAGGTATTTCTATAAACCACATTTTCATACCTTTACTGTACAATATCTTCATGAAATTGAAATATGTTATTCAAGTTTACTAGTAGATGTTTCCTATATAAGATAGATTACATACCAACACTAGCTTATGTACAGGGACACTCAAAAGTACTCCAAAGCAATGCGTTCTTTGTGAGATATTTATATAAATCAAATTTTAATAACTTTACTTTCCACGAAGTTTTAGGAAATTGAAATATGTTATTTATATGCACAAAAAAATGCTTTGCATAGAATATAGCATGGTTACCATTAGATTTACAGGGTGACACAAAAATATTCAGTTATATTAAAAGCTATTAATAAAAATTTGCTAGAATTGTACTTTCGTTTACATTAAGTGTTTCTGACGCTTTCTATCATTTTTTTAGTGTGAATATAATTTCAATTTGTGTATATGTCTGACTGTTCTTCTGTCCGTCTGTCTGTCTCTCTGTCTGTTTTTCTGCGCACTAATTCCCATAAATATTTATGGAATTTCTTTAAACCGATATATTTCATTGAAGTTCACTATGGAATGTTCCCTATTTAAAATGTCATTAATAGGTCCTGTACAACTAGTTTGTTTACAGGGACAACAACAATAACAATAAAAAAAGAAGCCAATGTATTACTTTTTAGGACAGAATGTTTTAAAAGTTATATTTAAAAAACTTTCTACAACAAAAATCTTAAAAACATTGACATGTATTATTAATATTCTAAAATATTCTTTTCTATAGAATATGATATGTTTAACTTTCCGATTTACAGGGCTACAGTAAAATATTCAGAGAGTTTAAAAGCTGTAATTATAATCTAACGGCTGCATTTTCTTTTGCGTTAAGCCTTTTTAACACTTTCCAAAATGCCTAAGAGTAATTTTAAAATCAATTAGTCTATATGTATGTTTTTCAGTCCTTCTGTCCGTTGTGCGATAACGTAGGTAAAGAATATTAAAAGTTATTCGATACAACAGTTGCGAACAGTTGGAAAGTGTTACTAATCAATGCACTGCATGATTTTTCTCTCTTGTTCTATTTCAATTGTTAACTTTGCAGCCATGTTAAATCACGCACAATCCAATCATAATGATTGGAATATTATAGTTAATGAGTTTGCAAAAAATAAAAATAAATAAAAATTCTCACAGTTTAACAAGTTAAAACTGAATATAACCATCACATGCTTTTCTAATAGAGCGACGTTCTGCTGCAAGTCGATGATCACAGATAAATTAGCATATTTATGCACATTACATTGCAGGTTCAAGTTGTGGTAGCAAAAAATAAAGAAAGAAAGAAATTTGCAAAAGCTATTAACAACGATTTCAAAAGCACCCTAAATATGGTCTGTATATATTGAAATGTAGGAAAAGGATGCATAGTTAAGAAAAGTACAAAAGGCGTATATGTATTAAACTTGGAATGTTTGGGTTTGTTTCGTACTAAAGACTCGGATAGAAATGGTCGAGTCGTGGCATGCACTAAGAACGATTTCCTAACGATTTTATTTCATTATTTTTATATTTTCCACTAAATATTTTAACCAGAAGTAGCATTTTACCTATATAGTCAAAAAAAACCTGCAAGAGACAACATTAAAATACCCCTTCATTATTACCTATTTATTAACAGAGTCAGATTAGGCTGTCGGGATCTCCTGAGTTCAGCATACAGTCGGTAACAAAAGTCTCCGAACACTAGCAAAAATTCCTATATAAAAAAGTACACTTAATACAGTTTTGTTAAATAAATCCTTGTCGAATCCTGTTTTTAGACTGACTAAGAACAGGATTCGACAAAGATTTATTTAACAAAACTGTATTAAGTGTACTTTTTTTGCATAGGAATTTTTGCTAGTATTCGGAGACTTTTGTTACCGACTGTACACATGTTTGTTTGTTGAAATACGTGAAACCTATGGTACAAAATACTCCAATAAAATCGGCATGAAATTGGCCTTAGGGATTGTAAAATTGCCAGTAAGTTTCTGTGACGCATATACAAAATTGCAATGAGTTTATGAATATGGACATCTGCATTGTAAAGCACATAGAATGACATTGGATATCTTTATTTTTACATTATAATTATTTTTCTTTTACATAATTGATAGATTTCTTAAATTAATAACTTGTTATTCAAAGCATTATCGACATACTCTTGTCCCGCGTCGATGAAACTGATCATTTGATTTCATTACACGATTTCCCCTGAAAAATTTCATTAAAGTTGTCAAGAAGACCAGTAGTAGAGTGACAATGCATAAATATTTAGTTAGACATGCGTATTTACAGATTGCTTAAAATTACATTCAAACATTCAACTAGTCTCAGCAGCATAGAAACACTTTTATAATTTGTTTTAACGTGCGTAGAATTTTTACTTTCCCTTATCCATATACAAGGTGATTCCAACCAACAAACTTACAGGGAGTATAGGGGGTATAGAGGCGACTCGGAATCACATAGGAATGAAGGATCGGAAATGCAACCCTAACGAGATAGGGGGTACAATTATCAGGAAACTCATAACTTATTTTAAGCTTTTGGCTTAAAATAAGTATTTCACGATCACCATGTATTCATAGTTTTCATCCAAGTATTTTTTGTGCTGACAGTTTTTCTGTGATAGCCCTTAGCCCTTTTTCTCTCGTGTACGTAAAATTCACTGTATTTGACCACGCCCCCTGTTTCTTGTTTTCTTGATATTTTAGAGAAATACAAAGCATAAATCAGCATCATATTATTTAAATTGTACTTGAAAAATATCAGGTGAAGGAAAATGTCTGTCATTCATATGTTTATTTTAACACAAGTGTCTTGAATTCAATAAAAATTTGAATTATTTTGATGTGTTTTAAAATAATTATAAAGGGAGTAAAAAATCCCCTGTCTCGTTAGGATTGCATTTCTAACATTGCATTCCTATAGGAATGCAAGGTATCAGGAATGCATGCGACTCGGAATCACATATATGTGATTCCGAGTCGTCTCTGTATCCCCTACACCCCCTGCGTTGGTCGGTCTGGTAGCGAATCACCCTGTATATGGTAGAGAAAGTATTATTGTCGAGTCAAATTTTTGAAATTGATTTTTTGTTATGTTTGCACGTTTTAAGGTTCCTTGAATCCAAAAAACATGTTTTTAGAGCTTGTTCTGTGTGTGTGTGTATGTGTGTGCGTGTCTGTGTGTATGCTTGTCTGTTATCAGCAAATATCAAAACCAAATAGCAGCAGAAAGTCCAAATTCGGTAATATAAATGGGTATCATATAGGGATGGTACACGAAACATTTCGTTAAATTCAAGCAAATGGTTCCTGTACAGGGCCATCCAAGAGAATTCAGATACATTACGTGTATGGGGAAATTTCTGGTAAGTAAAGTGTAACATTTATAGGCTGACTTAAACAAAACGGAATGAAATTTTTTTTTTTTTTTACATGCATAAAAGCATATTTTGTATAGATTATGGTATGGAAATCATTCATCATTCGTTTACAGTGCTACTCAGAGTATTTCGATATATTGGGTCTGTATATGGAAATTTCTGGAATTATAATTCATTTTGTGTTAGATGTTTTCCAAACAAGACTAAATTTAAGTACACAATATTGTTTATGGTGCATACTGATTATAGACCACCCAAAATTGAGCTAAATGTTCTCTTCCATTTAATGTAATTGATAGACTGAAGAAGATTCTTTGCTATGTCGACGAACAATGCTCAGAAATTTTTCATTTAGAAATCGACCTATTGCAATCACTTCGTTTATCTAACTATCTATCTATAATGAAAGTTTTGCATCACAATAACTTCCGAAATAATACTCCAAATCGACCCAAATTTAGACAGTGAACTTATCTTATAAATATCTTGGATGAGCTCGTTAACCAAGTTGCTCCGACTTTTTGTTTTCAAGTGGCGGCCACTTGAAAATTTCAAATCCACAATGTAAAAAGCGTATTTAAGGTCGGATTTGCTTGAATTTTGATGTAAATATAGATCACATTAGGGTCTCGATGAACTTTATTAATGAACTTTATCCGCCATTTTTAACAAAGGGGCGGATATCTTAAGTTAAGCGTGACCACTTGAAATCAGGTTACTACTTGAAAATGTAAAATAACGATAACTTCCGAAATAATACTCCAAATCAAACCAAATTTGGACAGTGCACTTATCTTATAAATATCTTGGAACACTGCACTAATTCGAACCAAAGTTGGACAGTGAACCTATACTTCCAATATTTTGGGTGAGATTGCTGGACAAGTTGCTCTATTATATTGTTTCCAAATGGCGGCCACATGAATATTTGTCATCACGGTAACTTTTGAAATATTTAATCAATTCAAATCAAAGTTGAAAAATGAATTTATCATTCAAACAACTATGATTTTAGTGGGTAAGTTTGTTTCCAAGTTGAGTTCACTTGAACGTTGCCACTTGAGACTTTGTTATCGCGATAACTTTTCAAATACTGAATTTATTCTAACTAAAGTTGGACAGTGGACTTATCTTACAAATATCTTGGATTAGTTCACTGAGCAACTTTCTCCGACATTTTCATCCAAGTGGCGGTCACTTAATTTTTCGACACAACGACTTTTGAGATTCCGAATTAATTCGAACTAAATTTGTACATTGGACTTTACTCACAAATGCATTTGATATATTTGTTTACCAGCTTGGCCCGCCATCTTGTTTGCAAGTGCCGGTAACTTCAAAATTTTAAAGTCACATAAAAATATATTTATGAACCGATTTGCTTATGTACATTGCGTACATCAATATTTCTACCAAGTCCATTAATGATTTTTAGCCACCATTTTCAAACAAAATGACGGCTACTTGATGAGGAAAAAGATATCAACCTACCCTTCCGAATGAGCCGGAAGGACTTCTTTCTTTTTTATTTATTTTATTTTATTTATTTACTTTTTCTTAGATATAATATAACATTTTAAGATGCCCTGATTACGAAAGTCTAATTTTTAGCGGTTAATCTGCACGTATATCTCTTATCAACACAACTTAAAAGCAAAGAAGGTTCTGTAAATTCAGAACCTTCAAATTTGGTATTTGGAAGTCCGTATTAGGTTGCCACTTAAAAATTTGATCAAGATTGGCAAGTTAAAAAACAAATTATAATAATAACAGCATTGAATCTTTTTTAAAATAATTGTAGGCCTTATAACTGAACAAGGGGTTGAGAAGGCAGTAGCTCCCTCAAATAGAATTATATATCAAGTAAAACTGTTCCTATACCTATTTTAGATTATTTTTAAAGTACATTAAATATCATTATCTTACCTTATTGATCTTAAGACGCAATATGCAATCCATCTTTAGATTACTGAAGTGTAGGTTAAGAGAAAGTTGTGTGAATGACACACCAGATTATTTCTAGTAGAAAATTTGCTTAATAGCATTTAAATTTCATTAATTCGTGACCCGTGAAAGTTATCAGATTTTTCTTCTTTCCTTTGAAAGTAATATAATAAGAAATAGCTCACCCCGCGTCCTTCACATCTTGGTCCGAGGTGAATCGATTTCGTAGGCAGAACCATGACTAATTTGCAGATGATGTGCCACTCATCAATAGTCACCCGTCTGTTTGTTAGAACCATGTCACGTGCAAGCTCAATGTTGTCATCATTTGTGGCCGTAGATGGTCGTCCAACTCGTAACACTGGTACGACCATTTTTGAATTTGTCAATCCATTCGTAGACACTCCGCTGTGGCAAGACACTGTTCCCGTACTGTGACGAAAGTCTTTGATGGATTGTGGCCCCTGATACACCTTCCGACCACAAAAACCGGATCACTGCTCGTTGTTCCTCTTTGGTGCAAACCTCTAACAGGGATGGAACACGGGCGCAGAATTCATACCACTATGAAAGTAAGAAAAATTTCTACCTCTTAAATCAACGATATTATAGGTATAGAAATTTCTTAAACAGATTCCGGTGTGAATTCTGCGCCCGTGTTCCATCCCTGCTCTAATGGAGCGCCATGATTTATCTTCAACAAAAGAAAGACAAATGGAGGAATCAGGATCAAACTTTCATTTCAGGACCGCAAAATTTTAACAATAATATAAACTAGGACAGACTTCCGTATGAACACTGTACGAAAAGTTATTAGCTACATTGCGGATAATTTTTGGCTTACCCTCGTATATACATATTATGTAATATAAATAATTTTAAATGTTGATTACAATTAATTACACTATCTAAAATTTTATAAGTATACGAATTCATAAAAATTTTACTCGTATGCATGAATTATTCTCATAGAAAGTATCATTGTTATTCTCAACTCCCCTTAATACTAGATAATAAGTACAAAATATTTTAAAGCACTTATTACAGCAAATAATTATAAATACAATCTAAGATTTGTAAATTTTTATAAGACTTCATGTTTAATTACATTACATACTAAATGTTAAACTTACTCATTCTGACATTTATTAAAGACAAATGTATAGTAAAATTTATGCTTTAAAGTCACTTGCTGAATGTACAAAGAGAGATGTCTAAATTAAACATAAGAATTTTTAATAAAATTATTAAAATATTTCTAACAAAAAGGAATAAATGTAATATTTTAAAAAAATACTTCCTTCTATAATTTTCTTTTTTTCAAATACATAATTGAAAACTAAAAAAAAAAAAAAAAAAAAAAAGAAAAAAAAGAAAGAAAGAAAGAAAGAAAGAGAGCATAAAACGATATAAAAATTAGATTTGACATAAAAGACGATTTTTATCAACGAACTTAAATTTAAAAATTTCTTACAGCCCAAAGGCATTCTAAAATATGCATTACATTTTATGCCTTCTATTTCTGATTTGAATAACTAAAATCGGAATATTTTAAATAATAATTACTGTCTAACATTTATTTGGTATTTAATGTTTTTAATTTTATATTACAGACATTTTGTAAAAATGAACTTCTTTAATGTTAGACGTTTTAATTTACTTCAGAGTCTTTGAATTTTAATTAATTCTCTAAATATTGCTTTCAGGTGAAATAAAAAGTAACATTTCATGTTAAAAGAAAATAATATTTCAAAGTTGTATTATAATCTTTTAAGTATAAAGAGAACCAATATATATTTTTAAATTGTGATAACATAAGCCTTTAATTTAAAAATTCTGAACAGAACTTTTTTAATTTTTTTTTCTGATAATTTGTATCTTTTATAAAAGGCATTCTTATTTCATATCTTTTATAGTCATTATAATATAATCTATGTAAATAAAAGTTTCTGCACACTATAAAAATTTTGGCAACGTTATCCGTGCATATCGGAGATTTTATAAATATTATAACTTTATAAATATTTATAATTTTATAAACTTGGATCAGGTTCCTGAGAATAACAGGTTTTTCTTATTTAAAACATTTTGTTTTTAAAAATTTACATGCATTTTTATAATATATTTGATCTTAACTAATATATTCATAATATTTTACTGGTAAATATTTGGCAACAAATTGTTTTAAATTTCACAAGAACGTTTCAGAATCTTTTTCCAGTGGTTAAAACAAATTTTACACAGCAAATGTTATATAGGATTTTAAATATATGAAACAAGGTGAAAAGCATAGAAGTGACTTGTAAATTATTAAAGAAAAGAAAATTATTTTTCATGCTATTATTATTATTATTATCATTATTATTATTATTATTATTATTATTTGATAAAACTACTTAAAGAGATATTGTAACATTAAAAAACTGAATGCTACAATAATTGAAGACAACAGACTATATTTTTTATTTAAACACCAAATTGCTACTTAGATGATTTTAAAAACTTGGTCAGTGTAACGATTTTTTTTTTTTTTTTTTTTTTTTTAACAATGACTGTTTTTTTATCATCCCAAGCAGCACCAGAACATTCTTACTGACGGTTATAATCGGTCAAATACCGTATTTTATTTATTTATTTATTTATTTTGTGTGTGTGTGTCAAAAGAACGTTACTATAAATGTACGAAAATAGTATTATTTAGAACGTTCTGAAATTTTGTGCTTTGTAACATCCACAAACTTTCAATTAAAGTTCTATAAGTGTAACACCATCATAAATCGTTCTGTATGAGTGCTATTATTAGGAATATGACAAAGGGCACCATTTTCGGTTTTGATTTTGTTGACGCGCCTATAAATAATATTCATTGGGTGTTGATGTTAGGGATAAGCCCGACTGACTACACTAAGGGCCTAAGCCAGGTTGTTATGCCATTCATAGCGGAAATTCTAAAAGTGCCTGAGCCATAATTATACAAACTTAGTTTAAAAAAAAAAAAAAAAAAAAAAAAAAAAAAGAACTACTAGGTCAACGAGTACAAACTGGGATAAAATCCAGCATTTCTCGTCTACCGCCTTCGACAGCAACTTCGACGATCCCTCGGCCACTAATATTCACTGGAAAGTTATACTGATGAGGATTTTTTTTTTTTTTTTTTTACATAATTTTAAAATTTAATTATCTTCTATTTATAAATTTACTTACGATTTATATTGTTGAATTTATCAAATCATTACTCCAATTTCTTTTTCTTTTTCTTTCTTTCTTTTTTTTTTTTTTTTTGCATGTTCGAAAATTAGTATAATTTAATAAATTCCTCAAAAGTTATTTTATTAATAAATGCAAATTTTATGTCACCCTGAATACTTTACAAAGCTTTTATTTTTAAATTATTTAAAAGTAGTGCACTATAGCTATCATAATACTTTCTTCTGTAGCATTCTATATAAAAAGGCCACTTTCTAGTTAGCAGGCACAAATGTTTAATAAGCGTTGTACCCCAACATTAATATTTATTATTAATATTAAGTTTGGTACAATTTTCACCAACAGTAGATGAGATATGGATATCTGGAAAATTGCAAAAAATAATACAGGGTAATCTGTCTGCCGATATAAGCCCAAACTGAATAAACATAATTTATCTTAATATATGCCTCACATACCATATTTAGTGCATTTGCATAACGTAGAACCGAAAATAATTTTCTATCGAAACAGCGTTGAATTTCAGAATAGCAGCGCTAAATGTAGTACGCACCCAAGTATGCACCCAAATTGTATAAGCATAGTTTTACATAATATCTGTCTCAAGTACTAAATTTGATGCACTTACAAACTACAGAAACTAAGGTAAACACTTCTGTTAATTGGGAGAAATTACAGCATAGCAGCGTAATTTGTTGTGTCATATGTTGGTCAAAATTTCTTCAACACCAATTTAAATCAAGATATAATTAAATATTACGATAGGTTAATTTCGTCCACACTAGAACATGACAGCACAAAATTTTCTAAAGACCCGCCTTTACCCCTCAAATCAACAGCAACAGGATCTGAAATCTTTTTCTTTATATATATATATATATATAAGGTAAAGCTAGGATAATTTTCGCCCAATTCAACAAAGCGTCATAAAAAATTCAAATATTAATGTTTTGCTAAACTATTGGTGCATAATTTTGAATTGATCCTTCTTGTATGCATTTCTATTACAATTTTGTTATTCTGTTATAATTTAAAACAACAGCTGTAATAAAACCAAGAGAGCTATTTTGCGCAATCTCTCCTCATAGTGTGGGAGTGATTGCGCACATAGATAGGAGAGATGGCACATAATTATAATTATAATTACATTGTTAATAACAATAATTGTACTTAAATAGTATTTCTGTAAGGTATTTGTAAACAAAGTAATTACAAAAATTTATTTAAAGAAAAAATATTAAAGAAACAAAAAAGGAACAAAACAAGATAAAGATTGCAAAACAACATTAAGTTACTAAATAACACGTTTAACTTAAAATTAGTGCTTTTTCTTTTCAGATTGAATGGTTTCTTGTTTTCTGACCAAATCTTTTGTTATCAACAATCGTTGTACTTATGAGCACGGTTAAATTTCCATGCAAATACCTGCCACAAGTTAACCTGTTCGAGACGGATTGCAATGCATTTTCGTGAAAAAAAAGGGGAGGGGTAGCACACATATGTGTAAAATGATATACGGCTAGCCACGCCCATTTTTAAGCCCAGAATCCGCCCACCGTTTACTATTTATAAAAGTTTTTTTTTTTTTTTTTTTTTCCCTCAAAATCTTCAAAAATGTTCAAAATATGAAACCTAAATTTCGCTTTGTTTCAAATCAATTTTAAAATCCATTTCTTTCTTTTAGTTTATTTTATTTTATTGAAAATTAGACGATCACAGTCCTTAAAAAGAAGTTTGAGTAAGCTAATATGTTTTGTTAGATTTAGTTTTATCGCTTCTATTTAAGCAGCCGACAGCGGCACAAAACTTGAGCATCATACTTGAAAATATTGCAAAACTAATCAGACATACAATAACATTTAAATGCTTTGCGATAAATTTCTCATAGGCTAACATTAGCATTCGAGAGGTGAATCCCACTAGAGATGTGGCTTTTGTTGATCGTGCCACTCCTGAATAATGTTCAATTTCCGATTCTTAGAACAGTCCCCAAAAAGATGCGCTGTCTCAAATTGGTTGAACTAGTCCAGTCACTTGTCGAAATTATTTCGGGGTTCAGTTCCAATCATTCAACAAACTCATCCTCATTGTCTCGTCATTACCAATAAGCTGGGAAATCTCTATTAGTGTTGAATTTCATAAAAATCAACGTGCAATTTCTCCTAAATAGCAAAAGCGCAAACTATCCCATTTTGGTAGGAGATATTGTGCCGTCTTTTATTAAATAATTATTTGCTTTTAGAGAAAATCCTGGTTCTCGTACCGTTAGTCTAGATTAGTAGCTTATGAGAAATTGTTTAAATGAAAAATATTTTGTGCTGCTACTATTGTATTGAAATTTCTAGAAAGGGTTGTGAAACTTCAAGCATGTATTTTTCAAAAAGAGACAAAATAACCATATTTGAGCGTAGACTCTTGAAGCAATTAACATGAACATTCAAGTAAGCACCTATTTATTGATGTTGTATAACTACCTGAAATCACAACTCGCCCACTCTATTCTTTCCAGCCGATCCCCTATGTGCGCAATCTCTCAAACCGCGCAATTACTCCTAACTTTACCATATATTTTTTAGAAATAATCGATTTTAAATGTTATTTATAAGAGGGCACTACATAACTGGCGTTTAAAAGTAATAAGTTCAGAATTTTGAATAAGCATCATAAAATGCAAGAACACGCAGATAACAATTGTTTCGGGTTGGAAGAAGACACGGCCCTTCTTCGTCAGGCGAACAATGTACACTGAGAAATGAAATATACCGCTTTCATCTAGAAGGATTAAGTAACCATTTTCTAAATCCCTAAACTAGAAATATAGATATCCGAGTCATGCGTATAAGGCAAACAAATAACCTGGATACACAAAATGATCGAGAATTTCTAGCCTGTACTTTTTTAGATTGAGGAACAATATTATGAATATTATGAATCCTTTGCTTTGCGAGAAATTCTTGTTGATTTACTAGAATTGGGTTACAAAACAAAATTATAGTTACTAAAATTATAGTTACTTGTATCCGCATTTATTTACAGAGATTTTTAAATGAGATTGATTACTACGATATAGGAAAATGATCAGAATTCTAATAGGGGTTTTTAGAACTCGCTAGCAAAGGGAGTTAGAATTTTTAAGGATGACATTATACTATTTATACTCAAACAAAATTTAGATTCTAGATGTCAATCACAAATATTTTTTTCAGAGTGGAGTGAGTTTTCAAGACACTGAAACAACTACAAATACTGTGTAAAATTCAAAAATTCTCTCTATTTATTTTTTAACTTTTCAACGTAGCATATATACATATATATAATTTTTAATTACCGCTCTGTATCAGCACTCGAGCCTACTTTCTCCGTCTGACGATGGATCGTGTCTTCTTCCGACCCGAAACAATTGTTATCTGCGAGTTCTTGCATTTCATACTGTTTATTCAAAGTTATGTACTCATTATAAATATTCTTTCTTTCTTTTGTCCTTCGTCGAGGAATGGTGTTATAAAAATATTCTTTGGTTTAAAGAAAATAAATATAAATTAAATTAAATATTAAAAATGCATTAAAAAACTAAATATTTATTTTCCGGTGACTGTCCATAGTCACAGGAAAATGAAAGGTTTAATTGTTTTTATATATTTTTAATGCTTAAATTTCCGATGATTGTAATTAACAAGTATTGTATCGAATTAAATAAACAAATATAGCTCGATCAATTCAATAACAAAAATTTTTCTTTGACTTTTTTGTGTTCCTTAATTTATTTCCAGTCTTTATTTATTTATTTTTTTTTTATTTGTCTTTTAAACAAACATGATTTTTTATTTGGTCTTGAAAATGAGGATTACAAAGAAAAAAAAAAAGAAAGGAAAAAGGAAAAAAAAACTTAAACGCATTCCACTAATGATATGCTAATATATGTTAACGAGGTTCTGTCTACTAAAACTGTATTTTAAGAGCTGAAAAACAGCATAAAAAAAAGGCCAACAAATGTTGGCCAGAACTGTGCAATTTCATTACTTTGCTTTTTTTTTTTTTTTACCCTCTTTTCTACAATTAACATTTCATTTTTAAGTGCTTTATTTAAATTTTAAAGGAAGCTGTTATGTAAAGATTTCTGTTCTTTAATTAGTTTTTTCATTATGGATATTGTATGTTTTTTAAAATAACTTTTATGCTTTTTCTTTAAGTTTAAGGTAATGGCCTTTTTTTAAATGACTGCTAAAAAGTAACTGATGTCTTGAGAAGTTTATATTTTTCCATAAAGCGAATTCCCTTTATTTATTATTTTATTTTTATGTTGTTTGCCATTTCGGTTTTAATCTTGACAATTAAAGAATTAAAATATATTCTTTTACTTAGTTTAATCAAAATATAATTACTTTACTATTTTTCATTATTGATTACCAATAACGTAATTAAAAAGTTATGAAATGTAACAAAGTCTTTATAGATTTCAACAATAATAATATAAATTACAACCAGTAATATCAGCCATTTTGTTTTCAAGTATTAGAGTTCTCCGGAATGATATATGTATATCATAGCTGCCAACCTTCCGGAATTTTAACTCAGATTTATCTATTTGTAAACAAAAATATGTTATTTATATTTTCGATAATTAAATAAACCGAGAAGGTTCATAAAAATGTCTGGTATGAAGACATCCTTAAAAAACGAAATAGTTGATAGTTACGTGTATAGGATAAACTTTACAGTTAAAGCATGCTATTTGCCCTAATGTCAAGCTATTTAATTAAAAAACTGTTCAATTTTACATAATATTTATAATAATTTTTTGCATGTAAATTATTTTACTCCTGAAATTTAGTAAATGCATATAATATCCACAGCTGGAACACGATCTTTCCCAGAATATTGTAGATAATGTACAGTATTTTAAAGTATATTTTTAAAAAATACGAACCACTGGAGGGTTTGTCTCCGGTAGTATTCACTTAGGAATTGTGTTTATGTTTAGAGAATAAACATAAGAATACGAGTTTAGTGTTATTGGCATGTTTAAGATCAATTATTTAAAATGAAGAAATAGACGGAGAAATAGTAAATATCATGATTAAAAGCCTTTCTAATTGATTTCACCCAACATTTACGCGATTACGGAGCAAAATAACGGGGAACACCAATTAGCTTTCGCGCGTTACCAGGTCCTGCAGCCCAGCACTTCCTGGCTACCACTTCCTCACCGTTAGAAGTAGAACTAATGGGACACTGTATGAAGTAAATGAATTTTTTGGATTAAGAGTGGTTCTTATAATAAAAATTGTAAAATGTTGATTTGTCAAATTGTAACACCCAATTTTCAGATAATTCAATTTGTCGGATCAACCTATTCTAAAAAAAAAAAAAAAAAAAAAAAAATTACATCGTATATTTTCTCTTATATTTTCTTAGAATTAGAAGATGTAAACAGTTAAGGACACTCAGAATAAATTTATAAAGCCAAAAATTCTATGGAATGCTTCATTTTTATTTTTATTATTATTATATGAAATACTCATTTTGCTGCAATTTACTACAATGATATCGTTTTGTTACTTTCTTCTATATGTATATATGGAGAAAGTATTGGATTCGTGAAAATTTCCGAACTTCAGTTTTCGATGGATTTACACGTTTTTGGATGTCCTGAACACGATTTGACTGTTTTTAGAAAAAGGTCTGCTTGTCTGTGTAAACGTGCATCACAAATTTTGTGAACGCTGTATCTAACGAGCCAATGAACGAAATTTAACTAAACTTGGTATTCAGTTGGATCCTGACATAAACTGGTGCTGATTAGAGTTGTGAAACAATTGCTCAACAGGTGGTGCTGTAATCGCATTTTTTCTAAAGTTTTAACATGGTAGTATAAGACAAAATTTCGTATAAATGTACATAAAGCGAGTTATTTTAATCGCGTGATTGCAAAAGATAAATTTATTTATTGAAATAAATAATTTTAATTTATAATGCAAACTCAGTGAAAGTATAATTATATGACAGTATATTTGAAAATTAAAAGCACTGTTTCAATGTGTAAATATGCTTTTTTAGACAAAACAAAGGTAATTTTAATGGAATCTAAAAACAAATCTTTTAAAATAACACCGAGGCGCCACTGGAATTTTTATATCATTCCTTTTAAAACTGTTATTTTGAATATGAAATGCGAAGGAAAAAGCATTATTGAGTATATTTTATATATCTGTCTGATCTTGAAGTTAAAAATATTACGTTTGCATTATAAATATAAATTACAGTGGAAAGTAAATGATCAAATAAGAAAATCTATGTATATTTTAACTAATTGCAAAGCGTCACTTAAAATTTGATATCATTACTTTTAAGACTCATATTTCAAATTCTTATAGCCATAAAGTAGCGGCGTCACAAACTTTTAAGCCGTTAAGGGATTTTTGTATTGATCAGCTATACCTGTGTAACCACAGCATAAGGTGTAAGGTTACAGTTTGTAGCGTTTCTCTGCATAGTTGTGGCAGGTAGGCTGTCTCACCATTGTTGTGTAATATAGCAAACACTTTTTATAATGTACCGTTTATGATATTTCCACTGCTAAATCAGAATTATTAAATTATCATAAGCATATTAAATTTTGCATAATAATATTGAGTTGTATTTTAATGATTTGAATCTTCGCAATTCAAAAATTTTAAATGCATAAAGGAGTTTGTTATATTATTTCAGTGATTTTTAAATTTAAAAAAATGAAAATAAGCTGAATTTTTCTTTCATTAGCTGATAATTCTATTCATAGCCCACTCTGAGTTGATATTTTTACTTTTTATAAAATACACACACCCTCCTCTCCGCTGGAGGTCTTTTTTTCTTCTAATTTTCATTCAACGAAATTATTCCATTTACAGACATTAACGATTTACCCTTTATTACACATTCTTCAATTTACTTAAGATAATTTTAAAGTATCTTGTAATAAGGATGTTAAATACTTAAATAAATTTATTTCTAATTATTATGTGAATTAATTAGAATTAACACACATAGTATTAGCGCAAATGCAGCTGTGAATATAGTGCATAAAATAAAAGTTATTTATTATTAGCCTTGACATGGCAAAAATAAAAAACATATATTTCCTATATTTTTAATGTTAATGAAAGCATATTTACCAAGATACAGAACAAACATGTTAAATTAACAAATTGTATTCAAAATAATTTTTCGTAAATGCAGCAGTTATATATATATATATATATATATGTATGTTGAAATATATTAAAATTAAAATAAAAATAAAAAAAATAAATACATTAATAAATATAAAAATTTCAATTAAACATAAAATCAATTATTAAATTACTATATTTCTGCATAATATAACATAGTTAAATTTAAAATTTTGCAATTTTATGATCATTCTAAGGCTGCATTAATTACTTATTTGGTAATTAGGATAATAGTAGCTTTGATTTTGATCATATCAATTGTTTAATCTGGAAACTTTCTTAAATTTAAATATTTGGAATATTTTAATATCTATTTATTATTTGTATCATTTTTATTATACATTGCGCTTTAAATATGAATGATGTTTTGCTTAGTTTATGAAATTTAATTTATTCCTTTATGATACAACAAAAATGATTTTAAATACAATTTGCTAATAATTAAGAAACAAATTTAAATTTCATTAAAAATTTTAATAATACTTCATCTTATAGCTGCAAATTGCGCATAATATGTTGTATTAAAATTTAAATTTAAATTCTAAAATTAAATAAATTAATAAATATAATAATTTCAAATTAAAAAATTAGAAATTAAATGCTTTAATAAATATAAAAATTTCAAATTAAAAAATTAAAAAATTAAATACATTAATAAATATAAAATTTTTAATTAAAAATAAAATCAGTTATTAAATTACTATTGTTCTACATAGCATAACATAAGTTAAATTCAAAATTGTGTAATTTTAGATCATTCTCTGACTACTTTAATTACTCATTTGGTAATTAGATTCATATTAGTTTTTGGTTTGATCACATCAATTGTTTAATCAGGAAACTTTCTTAAATTTAAATATTTGAAACATTTTATTATCTATTTGTTTCATATATATATATATATATGTGTGTGTGTGTGTGTGTGTGTGTCTGTGTCTGTGTGTGTGTGTCTGTGTCTGTGTGTGTGTGTCTGTGTCTGTGTATGTGTGGGGGGTACAAGTTATTTTATTTAAAAAGATATTTTAATTAAAGGAAAAAATGAAAAAGAAACATACGTCAGAAAATATATATCTCTTACTATTTATACAAATTTCCACACATTCAAATGTACATAATTTTCAACACAATGTATTCAGTTTTACTGCATGTAAAACCAAAAACAGAAAAAAACAGTTAAAATCAATTTAATAAACCATCATTTATTTAGACTTTAAAATATCTCACGAAAAGTAATTGAACAATTGAGAATATCCAAAATCCTGCATAAAAAGAAGAAGGAAAAAAAAAAAAAAGATTTACTCCTGAGTTAAGTTTCAGAAAAAAGGAGGTTAATTTGTTTTACGTCAGACTGGACTTACACAAAAGACAGTTCGCGACACTGTGAAAATACCTCCTAATGGTGGTCCAGACACATGACATTTTGATCTTTCGTGGAGGGTATGCTTTCCCGCTTCGGTAATATTCAGAATTATTCATTCTTATTAAACATGGAGGACTGTACAACCACGACAGATTGTATGTCTTCCAGTTACCAATAATGCCACCGACAGTGTTTGGAGTATAATACAGAAAAATCTTCAATTGAAAAACTCGTCATGACAAGTATTTATTAATATTACATGTTAATAAAATAATATCTATAAGTGCTTATATCTGTAAATAACTTTACCATAAATCTGTAAATAGTTAAAAAAATTAAAAAAAAAAATTAAAGAATTGGTAGAATTGAAAGCGGTTAGCGCAAAATTTATTCTCGTGAAAGATTTTTTTTTTTTTTTTTTTTTTGTAGTAGAAAAAAAAAAGAAAGTTAAATTTTTCGTCGATAGAGGGCATGACGGATGCATAACGAGAAATATGCCAATCAGAGTCCTATAAATTACACGAATCGCGGTTTGCAAAAAACCATTCTGGGGAAGGTTTTTTTTTTTTTTTTTTTGTAAAGAAAAAAAATATATAGTTACGTTTTTTTGTCGACGATAGTTAGATAAATAGTTAAATTTTATTACGGATGTAAAAGAAACAATTACAAGATAAAAAGAACTTTTTACATACCATGTTTTTAAATTTTCTGTTGAATCATATAAACGCTACCGAAGGCAGCGGGAACCTGGAGCAATTGTATAAAAGTATTTAAAAATTTCACTGCTATCGTGTTTTGAGCTATTATAATAGTTTCAAATGGTTATCTAGCCGGGAAGTTAGTTAAAAATTGATTGCAAGCTTTGTATTGGTAACACTGCCGAAGTCCGCAGGGTCCCGAAGCAGTTGGCTAAAAGTATTTTTAAAAATGCATTTTCATCGTGTTCTGAACTAATCTGAAAGTTTCAAATGTCTAGCTAGTCGGGAAGTTAGTTAAATAAATTTTCTGTTGAATCATATAAACGCTGCCGAATACAGTAGGGAAATGAAACAGTTGATTAAAAGTATTTAAAAAATGTATTGTCACCGTGTTCTGATCTATCCTGAAAGTTTCAAATGTCTAGCTGTTCGGGAAGTTAGTGAAAAATCGATTGCAAGTTTTGTACTGGTAACGCTGCCAAAGGCAACAGGGTTCCAAAGCAGTTGATTAAAAATATTTAAAAAGTACATTTTCACCGTGTTCTGAACTATTCTGAAAGTTTCAAATGTCTAGCTAGTCGGGAAGTTAGTAAAATAAATTTTCTGTTGAATCATATAAACGGTGCCGAAGTCAGTAGGGACCTGAAACAGTTGACTAAAAGTATCAAAAAAATGTATTGTCACCGAGTTCTGAGCTATCCTGAAAGTTTCAAATGTTTAGCTAGTCGGGAAGTTAGTGAAAAATCGATTGCAAGCTTTGTACTGGTAACGCTGCCGAAAGCAGTAGGAACCCGGAGCAATTGATTAAAAACATTTTAAAAATGCATTTTCACCGTGTTCTGAACTATTCTGAAAGTTTCAAAATGTCTAGCTATAGTCAGGAAGTTAGTTAAATAAATTTTCTGTTGAATCATATAAACGCTTCCGAATGCAGTGGGTACCTGAAACAGTTGACTAAAAGTAATAAAAAAAAGTATTGTCGCCGTGTTCTGAGCTATCCTGAAAGTTTCAAATGTCTAGCTAGTTGAGAAGTTAGTGAAAAATTGATTGCAAGCTTTGTACTGGTAACGCTATCGAAGGCAGCAGGAACTCAAAGCAGTTGGTTAAAAATATTTTTAAAATGCATTTTCACCGTGTTCTGAACTATTCTGAAAGTTTCAAATGTCTAGCTAGTCGGGAAGTTAGTTAAATAAATTTTCTGTCGAATCATATAAACGGTGCCGAAGGCAGTCGGGACCTGAAACAGTTGATTAAAAATATTAAAAGAATGTATTGTCACCGTGTTCTGAGCTGTCCTGAAAGCTTCAAATATCTAGCTAGTCGGGAAGTTAGTTAAAAATCGATTGCAAGATTTGTACTGGAGAAACAAACATACATACATACATACAAACAAACAAACAAGAATCGATGTTAATAAAAACATGGTAAAATATGCAAATGAAAGTCCTGTGAATTGCACAATTTTGCGATTAGAAATGCTTATTTCTTATTTTGCCTCCCATTTGTTCATGCATTAAGTTTTTATTGCAATGCTGTCTAGGTGGATAAAGATTTATTGATGAAGATGTTTTTCCTCAAGTTAAAATCGCTGACTGAAGCTGCAATTAGAGGTATTATAACTCGTTCGCGTATTGTAATTTGTGGCAATGACGGAAAAAAAGAATAGAATTTATATCTGTAAATATTTTCATGCAAATAAATATAGTTTTTTACGGAAATGTGTGATTTGCTGACGTACAAGAGCCTTTGTACAAGAGCCTTATCGACGAAAATTTTAACTGTTATTATTTTTTTAATCAAAAAAGAGCCCTCTTCACGACAACTTTTTCGCAAACCGCGCTCAAATCTACCAATCCCTTCAAATTTTATGAGCTTATAAAATTTTAACAGATTTATGAGACACCTGGTATATGCATATCATAATACGGAAAAAAAATTTATTTTAATTTGTTTTGTTTTCGTTTTTTTAGTTAAAAATGCAGAGATCGAAATGTATATTATGTATTAAAAAGCACTCTTTTTTTTTTTTTCCTAATGGAAGGCTAGCATGCTAATGAAGTTTGAAAACAATTTTATCATAATTCCACGCCTTCCCCCTCAAGGTAAAAAAGGGAGAATAAAATTAAATACATTTGTCCGAAAAAAAAAATTGTTTGCCCTATCATTTTATTTATTTATTTATTTTTAATAACGCATAATCTATCATTTTCTATATCAAAATACACGTAAAAAATTATTTTCCGATTTCCATAACAATTATAAGAAAAACAAACAAACAAACAAACAAAAAGATAAAGGGTGGTGTTGTTTGTCTTTATACAAAATTAGCTTTTATTTATTTATTTTTTTTTTTAATCAAACGATAGCTCCTACTAAATCGTGAGAAAAATACGTTTTTTTTAAAATTATTAAAAAAATGTTTTACACTGAGAAAAAAAATAATACTGCCTTCATCTAGAATGAATAAGTAGTCATTTTCTAAATTCCTTAACTAGAAATACAGATTTCCGAGCTATGCGCATAAGGCATGCCAATAAATTGAATATACTAAATGGTCTAGAATTTCTAGTCTACACATTTCTAGATGGTGAAACAATATTCTGAATCTTTTGTATTGCTAGAAATTCTTGCTTGGTTTCCTAGAATTGGGTAATAAACCAAGATTATAGTTGCTGAAAACCGCCTCATGAATTCGCATTTATTTGCAGAGACTTTTAAATAACTTTGCCCTCGAAAATACAGGTAAACGCTCTAGAATTCTAATAGGGGTTTCTAGAACTCGCTTTTAATAGCGACTAGAATTTATAAGAATGACATGGAACTATTTTTTCTAGAGCCACAATTTAGATTCTAAATGTTAATTACAGATTTTTTTCTCAGAGTAATATAAAATTACGTTTTTATTTTTTCGTAAATCCTTTTTAGAATCATTATGCTAAAGAAATATTTGCTTTTTTTTTTTTTTTCAATAGTTAAATCAAAATAGGATTTATTAAAATTAAAAAATAAATTCTATCATTTGTACTTTTTTTTTTTATTAAACATTAATATTTAATTTCCATAAAATGGCCTTTTCAGAAAGTTTTACTCTTTTTGAAACTTTTTCTTAAATAAATAATCATATAAAAACTTTTTACCAAATTTGATCACGTAGTAAAAAAAAAAAAAAAAAAAAAAAAAAAAGCCATTATTAAAAAAAAAATTAATTATAATTTGTATTTCATTTTTTTAAAAGTCTTCTAATTTTTGTTTTATTAGTTTGAATTACTGAAATACTAAAAAAATTTCTATAAAAATTGTAGATAATTATGCAGATGTATTTTTTTTTTTTTTTTTTTTTTTTACAAATAGTGCTTAGAAAATGTTTAAAAAGTGTAAGTATTTTAATAATATTTGCCTTTAAGGAATTTTTATTAAATGTATGCTAATAAATGGAAAGTTTTTAGATTTTTGTATATTTGACTTTTAGATATTTCCGACAGAACATCTTGTTAAATGTATTAATTAAAACATGCATTATAATATATTTGTGTATACTTCTAGTAATAAAGAAGCTGAAATAATTGAATTTAAAATTTACCGTAAACAAAATAGTGATTTTTGTTTTCAATAATGTTTAAGTACTCGTGAATTATTTACTTTTATAAGTTCAAAAATTCCTCAAGCTTCAAGCGCATATTTATGTAGACTTTCATGTTTCACAAATTAAATTAAGTCATCGTAATTCTCTATTACAATTCAAGAAAAAAGTTTCTGTAAATGCTACTCTCTAACAACATCATAGATTCTCAGACGTTCAAAAATAATTCCATTAATGTATAAATAAAAATATTATAATGAATATATATATATGTGTGTGTGTGTGTCTTGTGTCGAATAAAATGTTAGACCTGACATAGTACAGGCAGCAAAGATGTTGCTAACGACATTGGTGATAGAATAAATTGTCTTGTATAAATTCGTTTGTTTCTGCGGGCGCTCCCATGAGAGACACTGCCGCACGCAATGAGGTTAGCATCGTGTGTTTAGAAACGCAGCTACTTAAACAGCAAGAAAACAAACCAATGTTTTGTCTAATTTCAATGAAGTATTATATATATATATAGGGAGAAAGAGAGATTTATTTCATTAAGTGATATGGAATTTTAGAATTCATTAGTATATTTTGACCAGCGAGGCGGGAAAAGCCTGCTAGATCCACATCAATGAATGGCGAGGTACAGGTACTATATAAATATCTATATATATATTATGATAACAATGAGGAGAAGAACAAAAAATAAACAAATAATTTGCCAACAGCCAACAAAAACTAATATATATAGTAACAACCGCTTAATAAATTCACTGGTTAATAAAATCGGCCGCTTAATGTGATCAGCTTGCCAGGACCGGAATCAATCAATACAAACTACTTTTAAAGCCGACGCTTAATAAAATCAGTATCGCCGGTTAATAAACTCAAAAACATCTCCTCAGCAGCCAGAAGTATCATTTGTGCACACTAATATATATATATATATATATATATATATATATATATATTTAAATTGTGATGTTTTTTCAAATAAGAAAATAAATTAAAGCACAACAATCCTTCCGTTATCACACATTGCCGAAGATTTTACGCTTGCATCACAGTTACAAATTAAATACGCCCCATCACTTATCTCCGTAAAAATTTCAAGGAACATATTCTTCAAAACATAATAACAAGTTACAAATTTGATTTGAAATGATTTTTTTTTCTATTTATTAAAAGGCAATTTCTAGTTCTTATTTTAAAATTACTATAATTCATGAGGTTTAAACGAAAAGATTTTAAATTTAGAAGAACAATGTGAGCTTTTGGTAAAGTTATGATGATTTTCCTCAAACGAAAGTGCATGGGAACTTGGAATGCGTTTAATATATTTATATTGAAGAAACAATTAATTAATTACTTATCAAAAATGAATTAATATTGTTTACTAATTCCATTATTCGTCACATTTTGAAGTTTCTTTCCAAATTCAGGGAAGTAATACCTTTCTTTTAAGTGCAGGAACGTTCACCGGATATAAAATTCATCCGCTTAATAAAATCACTTTGGCTGAGAACGAATGTGATTTTAATAAGCGGCGATAACTGTATGTACATGTGTGTATGTATATATCAATCACTACTTTTAACATAATTAAACACATTTAATTAAATAATGACGTTATATTTTAGACTTATATGCAAAATGACATAAATAAATACAATAATACTTATGTAAAATATTTTAACGCTTCCCTATAATTTATTTTGCGTAAAACATTCCACACAATAATTCTCGTGTTAAACAATGATCAAATAATTTAAGATATAATTTTAAAAAATAATAATAATAACTTTAAAGAAAGATTCGTTTAAATTCAATTTCTTTTCACTCTATTTGTTTTTATCTTAGCTACACATACAGAAGGATAATAAAAAGCATATTTTAATTATCAAACCCTTTTAAAACAGAAAATAATGATTCAGCAAAATTAAAATCAAAATTACTTCATCGTCAAATGACATTATTAATTATCATTTCACTTCATTTTATTATTTTAATTTCGAATGATAATTGGAAATAATCTTTTCAAGAAATTAGGAATAATATATATATATATATATATATATATATATATATTTAGCTTATACTATTTATCATATAGATTCAATTTTTTACTTAAACAAATCACTTCTTTTAAATGTGACAATTTCCTCAATTTAAAATATATTTTGATGAATAATTGTAAAACGGCTTTTAATTTATACAATAAATATTTACCTCACATCATAAAAGAATTTAAAAAAAAAAATATTTAATAAAAAGCGATAAACCATCATAATCATGAATGTAGTAAATTTTATAATTTTTAATTATTATTAGTTTGACTGGTAGAAAATTTTACGATTTCAGAATTTTTAATTATGCACATTTTCAATTTTTATAAGTTAAATTTTCTTTTTTACAAACAGAATATTAGTACTATAAATTAGTTGATTTTTGTTGCTATATTATAATTTCTAAAGAATATATATATATATGTGTATATTGGAATTAAAGAATGACTTACTTTTAATGAAACATTTTAACAAAGGATATACATAGATTGTTAATTATATTCAATTTAATTTAATCAATTATGCTTTTTTTATAATAATAAGTAAAAGCAATGTTGGAACGAAATATTTAATTATTGATTATTTTACGGAAAATCCATCGGCACAATTTTTAATTTAAAAAAAAACGGTTGTTTCGTTTCAGTTGAAGTAAAAATTTTACCTTTTCGAATTTAGAATTTTTACCTTACATATTATATTTGTTTTATTTAAAAAAAAATAATGATAAATTGTTATCAATAATATATCGATATGCTTCTTTTGCCTTTTATTTAAACATGGCAGCTTGATTTTTTTTACATGACTAATCGTGTAAAATTTGTCAAGCAGCATCTGTATGAGATTAATTCTTACATCTACAGAAAGAAATGGGGAATTTTCAACTTACTAATGTTTACTTTTAAATGTATTTCTGATCTTAAAAATCCTAAAATGATGTATTTTTCCCTCATTATACAAAGTATAAGGAAGTAATGTAATCCTGATTTGAAAAATGGAATTTTTATCTCGTAAAGCTCAAAACCGAATATTCATAGAATTTTTCAAATTTATATTTGTGATTTTCATGATGTCTAGTAGTACATTTCCAATTTTGGTCTTTACTCGAGCTCCTGTTTTAAAAGTATTGGCGATTTTACACAAAATTTTGTGAATCCTGTACTACTACTTTTCGATTGCCACATTTGAATGCCTAATTTGACGATAAGTCAACGACTACCTTCATGGAAATGAAAAATCTTCCATCTGTTTCCATTTTTATTGAAATACCGTATGGAAAGTAGCACATAAAGATATAGTCAAGTTCTAGTATACTATCATCAATAATTACTCTTTTTTTTACAATCTTGTTAGTCATCTATAGACTATTCGATTAGTTCTGCGCTATAAACCAATGAACCTTTCCGGAAAACTCCAGAACTCTGTTCTTATTGAAGTTAGAGCTTCCAAACTTTGGCAACCCTAAACTACACATTTTCCCCTAATTCGGTCGCCAAATCGCCAAAATCGATGGTAAATCGCCAAAATCGATGCCAAGACTAAAATCTGTGTTGACTACAAACTTGTCGGCTTGGCACGATCAGCGATCTAATTTGGCGTCAAATATTGTTTCGGGATAGCCAGAGATAGTAAACCCATTTTCAATTTTAACGTAGTTAATTCTTTTGGTGAAATATATCGTTTCTTCCCACAAATTTTCTCTAATGAGAACAAAAGTAGGTCATCTATACTCGAATGATTTTCATTGAACTCTAAGTATGTATTTGTAAGTATGTATTCAAAATACAAGTATGTCAAGTATGTATACAAGTATGTATACAAGTCAAATACAAGTATGTATTTGATTCTGTAATAAATCATGGAGAACTATTTCTGAAAAAACTACTATATTTGTCTCGGTAGAATAATTAATCCTATTATCTTGACTTTTGTAGTTAGAGTAGCAGATTTTTTCTTTCTTTCTTTCTTTCTTTCTTTTTTTTTTTTTTTTTTTTTCAGGAATGTTCGCAGACTGGAACCTGCCTGTTTATTTACGGATCAGTTACCTCACATAAAAAAGTCAATGTTTTCATAACAACATGTATATTCCAATGGATGTATACGTAAGTCATGTGGTCTCTACATCAGATATTTTTTGTAATTAGTTTTCAGATTTTAATTATGTATATAAATATTTGGCACTCATTAATGATAATACTTCGATTTAAAAGTAATTTAGTTAGCATTTGTTTAAGAGGTGAAATTACTAATTAAAATATTTTAATATTACTTATAATTAGATTTTAGGTATGTCTATTTTTGTGTACCTATATTTTTAAATATAATATGTATATTATAGTTATTTGTAAAATTGAATTGCATGGAGCATTATTTAATAAAATATAAACTTTTAAAAATCTACGTTCAGGTTTTCTTTTTTTCTCTGTAAAATGTATAGGTCCACTGGAATGCCAGTATGAGTTTAATTTAGTTTGAATTTTGTAGTTTACAAAACAGTCACTCTTTGACAAAAAAAAAAAAAAAAAAAAAAAATGTTAGTGTAATTGTGGGTTTTAATTAATTAATTAATTTTGTTCTATTTTTATTATATATATGTATGCGTGTGTATTGCATTCGCTAATTCTTGTATTTAAAAAAAAGAAAAAAAAAACACCTTCATTTTAAAGCATATATGTATAAAACCAACTATATAAATTAATGTAACACAACGAAACCAATAATAAAACATTTCCTTGGGTTTTTTGTGTTGTGTTTCATTTCTTTCCATTACATAATGTATTTATGTATTCCAAATTTTATCCTATATAATTGGTTTTTCAATTTGTTAATTTAAAATTGGAAGTTAAGAGAGAGAGGAGGAGGAAAAAAAAAAAAAAAAAAAAAAAAAAAAAAGATTTTAATGCATTTCTCTAATGATATGCTAATATATGTTAATGACGTTTTGTCTTCTAAAACTGTATTTTAAGAGTTGTGAAACAGTGTATAAAAAGTGTTTAAAAAAGCGACCAGAACTGTGCAACTTAATTGCTTCATTTTTTTTTTTTTTTTTCTTAAATTAACATTTAATTTTTTCAGTGCTTTACTTGAAATAAGAAAGGAAAGCTGTTATGTAAAGAATTCTGTCATTAATTATTTTTTTCACTTTCAAAATAGTAAATAATTTAAAATTACATTTTTTTTTTTTTTTTTTTTTTTTTAGTTCAAAGATTTTTTTTTTCCATAAAAAAAAAAAAAAAAATGTTGAAACTTATTGTTATACCTTTTGTGATCGGATTTGGTTTTATTTCTGAGTTTATTTTTTTTTTTATTTATTTATTTATTTATTTTTTATCTCCAATTACTAACCTGGCATTTAAAGATTTAAAATATATTAATATATTTTGACTATTTAATTACCTCTAATTATGCAGTTGCAAATGTGATCGCGAATATAATGTATACTAAGAAAAAATATATATACGCCTTCATTTAAAACGAATAAGTGGTCATTATCTAAATCCCTAAACTAGAATTATAGATGTACTAGCTATGCGTATAAAGCACACCAATAAGCTTAATAGACGAAATGATCGAGAATTTCTAGTCTATACACTTTTAGACGGTGAAACAATATTCTGAATGTTCTAAATATTCTGAATCCTTTGTAACCGAGAAATTCTCGGTTGGTTTTCTAGAATTGGGTCATAAACGAAGATTATAGTTGTTAAAACTCGCCTCTTGTATTCGCAATTATTTGCAGAAATTTTTAAATAAGTTAGACCTCGATAATATAGAGAAACACTCCAGAATTCTAATAAGGTTTTCTAAAACTCGCTTTCAAAGGTGACTAGAAATTATAAGGATGATATAGAACTATTTTTACTAAAGCCACAATTTAAATTCTAGATACCAGTTTTTTTTTCAGTAGAAAACTTAATATGTTTCAGGAATACATAATGAACATTACACGCATTAATAGCAATAGTGTTATTTTAAAGATTACAATTATCAAGATTGTTATATACTGCAAAAAAAATTAAATTAATTTAAATGCAAAATCTTTGAAAATATTTCATTTTTTGTTGAAAAACTTCTCATTTCATGTTTAAAGGTCAAAATCTATGTATTTAATCTAGAATAATTTTTCCAAGAAAATTACGTAAAAATCTCATTTTAATAAATAAAGTACTTACCTTAACGCCATAAAAAAAAAAAAAAAGTTTTTATACATTTTTTTTTTTTTTTTTTTTTTTTTTCAACATTTGTTTGGTGCTTTTATTTATTTTTATTTTTATTTTTTTTTTTTACTTCAATTATATTGGAGTTATTTCTGAAACATTGATAAATGAACCTTTATATAATTAATATGAAAAATGTATAAGATAAAAATAATAATAATAACAACAAGAATTTGTCGAAACACAACGGCGTTAAACAGGTGGAGAGGTTTAAAAAAGATTGGCGGGTGCCCAACTTTCTTCAAATCCTATGTAAGACCATTTGATAATAAATAATAAAATTAAAATTAAGATAATAATTACTTTTGATAAATAAATAAAAAAAAATATAAATATTAATTAATTAATAAAAATTAAATTTTAATGAAAAAAATAAATAAATTGTTATATGTAATTGTAAAAAATAATGCTTATCCAAACTATTTAATAATATTGAGGATATTAGACTAAATTAAATTTTATATTTTCATAATATAAGGTGAAAGTAATTTTAAATATATATACATATGCATACTTCTTAGAGTATGAATTTATCAATATATATATATATATATATATATATATATATATATATATATATATAGGTGATTAATTTTGCAACTTTTTCTAGCTATTGAAGCTAATTTCACGTATTTTGTTAATGGATAATTATTGCCTATCCCCCCCCCCTTTTTTTTTTTTTTTTTTTTTTTTCTTTTTACGTAAGACAATCTACTTCACTATAAGAAGGTAACACAATATTTCTTGCTTTTTCATTAAAAGGAATTAGTTTATGCAATTCAAAATTTCCTAAAAATAATTAGCATATATATTTTTCATTCATATTCGTTAATGATCTAGAAGGCAAAATGCAGCAAACCTGTCTAGGATTCCAGTCCTCATTCACATCCCTCCCTAATTTCAGTATATTTTTCTTGAATATTTTTCTTGCACTTTTTTGTGAGTATGTGTTCAAATAATTAAAGTAAATAGAAACAATACTTTAGGCTTGACAAATTGAAATATTATTATTTAAATTATCATTATTCAAATTATTTAAAATATACATTTTTTTTTTCCTCAATGCTTCTTATGGAATTATTTTTCCCAAAATATTACTCAAAATAATTTTTTACTTAAGAAATATTCTATTAATATAAAAATTTGTTGAATTATATTTTAAAGGATATTAATATATATATATATATATATTTCGTTCTTTGTGAATATTTTCGTCGTAACAAAACTTATAAAAGAAAAAAAAATCCTACTTTAATTGTCAAATACTTTAAAATACAAAATAACGATTCAACGAAAGTAAAATCATATTTTATTGTCAAACGAATTTATTAATTATTCGTTCTTTACCTTTTTCCGTTTAATTTCAAATGGGAACTAAAAATAATTTTTAAAAAAATTAGAATTAAAACTATACACTGACCTTATACTACATATAAGCAATATTATTTTCATTTTTCCTTAAACAATTGGCTTCGTTTAAATGTGACATTTTAATTTCCTTATCTGAGACTATATTTTAAGGAATAACCGTAAAATGCTTTTAATTAATACAATGAATATTTCCACTGCATTACAAACGAACAAAAACGTTCTTTTCAACTATAAATGGTGAACATTAAATATAAAACATTAAACTATTTTAATTATAAAATTAAATAATAATTAGTTTTAATGCCATAAAATTTTATTGTTTTAAATTTCCACTTGTTTATATTTTCAATTTAAATGAGTTAAAGAAGTTTAATAATTTCCTTATTTACAAACCAATAGCCGAGCATTTTTGCGCTCAATTCTGGTAGACGGGAAGTGCCAGGTTCGATCCTAGGTCACGCTCAACGACCTAGCTGTTCAGACTTTTTCTTGCTTTCCTCCAAACCTCGCGTTAATAGGGTTAGGACCACTTATAAAGACGCCCATGAAGGGTATTTTTCCTTAGACCCAAGTCCCTAGTGCAGACAATTGGTCTTAACTCGAACACTTTATTTACAAATAGAACAATACGAACATGAATTATTTTTTTAAAAAAGAAGTTTTCTGGTATACTATAACTGCTTAAAAAAAAAAATAAATAAATAAATAAAAGAAAGAAAGAAATAGTGCTACACAAAAGAACTATATTATAGTGCGACAATACTTGAAAATTGATAGAAGTGTACTTCAGGTTGGGCCATGTGTTATTAATATAGGATTATATTTATGTCCACCATGTGATGTATACATAACTTTCAGAATATGTTCAGGGCTGTCCATATTTAAGCCATAACGTACTTTTTCATTGTTAGTGGAAGTGCTTTACTGTAATATTTTACCATGTCCAGGAAAGGTGCTCAGGAATTGAAATGAAGTCCTCATAATAAATAACGCATTTTTTTTTTCTAAATATTCATTTCTTGGTTTTTTGTATATTTACACGTTTTGAGGCTTTCTGAATAACGAAGTCAAGTTTTTAACATTGGATCTTTGTATGCGTATGTAAACAAGTAAATTAAAACAGATAATTTCATTCTATCTAAATGTTGTATTTTAAAGTTAATGCGTTTGTTACTAGAAAAGTTTGATCAAGATTGATAAGTTTCAAGGAATGTTGCGTGTGGAAGTTGTCTGAATAATTTTAAATAAACTTTTGAATTTAATTACATATTTCAATTCTGCATAAATGTAGGTACAGTAATGAAACGGGGGTTGGGAGGTATTCCCCTCACATAGAAATATTTGTCAAATAAAGCTGTTCTGAAGCCTAATTTGCATTGTTTTAACATAGGTTTGCATAATAGTACTCGTTATCTTACCCCTTAATCTCTAATCTGTATTTATAGTATTAAATTTCAGGATAAGAGAAAATTCGTGAGTGACACACCGGATTATTTCTATCATAATTTTTTTCGTTGCAGACATGAAATAAAATAAACAATGTTAACATACTTTTTAATATCACCAAAAAAAAAAAATGTGTAAAACATTTTTTATTTCAAGAAAACTATTATCCTAAAATATTCTACCCAAATTCTTAATATTTTTCATTTTTTTACCAGATAAATAAAAAATGTATAATTTATTAAGCTCGGATAATATGTAAACTTTCTATTATAATTAGTTAATACTCATGCATGTCTAGCTGCAAGATATGAGAGAGAAACCGAATGCGTTCAGACATGGAAGGAATTTAAATGTGACTTTCAAAGTTTCCTTAATTATTTTATGCAAATGACAGATTGTTCCCTCTGTCAAAGAGCGTCGTTAAGTAAGAAACATTAGAATTACAGAATTATTTTCACTGAATTTAATGTTCATCTGCTATTCTTAGAGTAATTTTTGACTTTAGTTTTAAGCTCCTATGTTAGGTTAAAAATAATTCCTATTGTTAAACATCATAATAGTCTTAAATATAAATTTGCAACATTCTACAGAGGCTGTTCGCGCATTTTTTAGACGATTTTGATGGAGTGTACTGAAACAATTTCACTCATATTTCGTGTCTTATTTGTTCAGTTTGATAGCCCTTGTTCTTAACTATTATTCTACATCGTAATTTCTATGATAATAATGCTTTTTATAATATCGGAAGAGGTATATTTTTCTACTCCTCTTGAACGGATTTCCAAAGTCCACAAAGTGGTGTAGGTCGGCGTTTGGATAATGCAGATTTTAAGAGTCGAAAAACACAAAAATCCAACAGTGATACATCAGGATATTTAGCAGGAATGTCAGTGAAGGGTATGGTTTTAATTCCCGCTTTTTGTTCCATTTTTTTCTAGAAAAGCAATTGCGGATTGTGATGTGTGGCTGCTTGTTTTGTCTTGATACAGTTCAACGGATTGATAGCATTTTGGATAAAGATCTGGATTTTCATTTTTAAAAATTGGAATTAAAATATGTTCTTGATAGTATTTAGAGCTGATTTTGACATTTTTGTCACTTTTTTTTTTTTTTTCTTTTATCTTGCGCTTGTATGAAAAACCAGTGACAATCACAAATCCTTTAGAAAAACTTTCTTTTGATTCTTTGAACCATGTAGCAAAAATGTTTTTCTCCTCTTTTGTGATAATAAATTGATCTTTTTTTATTGCAACCACTTAAATAGACCCAAGAGTCATCTATTGTTGCCACATTTTTCCATTTTTCTCCTGATGAATGCTTTTCATAAAGATTTCACTAAAAACTCTCTTCGGAAAAAGCGGAAATGTATCCTTCCATCCACTGCCTTTTTAAAAGCGCATTTTTGCATGTAAATAAAATTTCTAAATATCAAAAAATAAATAAAACTTCCAAGATCATAACTGTTGTGAAAATAAAATTCTCCATGCAAACGATTTTTTCTTACTGCGAAATAAAATCGTCTAAAAACTGTGCGAACAGTCTCTGTACAACTGTTCATTTTTAAGCTATGTGAGATACAAAACCGATTTCGAAAATCGGTTACAATACTTTCCTTACATATGTATGTTCAGAAAATACAAAAAACAAACAAACAAAAAGTGTCTAGGATATTATGACTATTAAACCCATAAAAAGTATAATGAAAAGAATAATGTAAAGAATAATGAAAAAAAAAAAAAAAAAGAGTGATACGTTTCGTCGGATTAGTAATATACCAAACAGTAGATGATTGTAATTATCACCATTCCTGTTACATATTATGACTATTAAACCCATAAAAAGTATAATGAAAAGAATAATGTAAAGAATAATGAAAAAAAAAAAGAGTGATACGTTTCGTCGGATTAGTAATATACCAAACAGTAGATGATTGTAGTTATCACCATTCCTGTTACATATTATGACTATTAAACCCATAAAAAGTATAATGAAAAGAATAATGTAAAGAATAATGAAAAAAAAAAAAAAAAGAGTGATACGTTTCGTCGGATTAGTAATATACCAAACAGTAGATGATTGTAGTTATCACCATTCCTGTTACATATTATGACTATTAAACCCATAAAAAGTATAATGAAAAGAATAATGTAAAGAATAATGAAAAAAAAAAGAGTGATACGTTTCGTCGGATTAGTAATATACCAAACAGTAGATGATTGTAATTATCACCATTCCTGTTACATATTATGACTATTAAACCCATAAAAAGTATAATGAAAAGAATAATGTAAAGAATAATGAAAAAAAAAAGAGTGATACGTTTCGTCGGATTAGTAATATACCAAACAGTAGATGATTGTAGTTATCACCATTCCTGTTACATATTATGACTATTAAACCCATAAAAAGTATAATGAAAAGAATAATGTAAAGAATAATGAAAAAAAAAAAAAAAAGAGTGATACGTTTCGTCGGATTAGTAATATACCAAACAGTAGATGACTGTAGTTATCACCATTCCTGTTACATAAATTTCTTTAAACAGTACACTTTTATCAAAAGAACAGTAGTAGTCTTGGGCGGCCTACGACAGTTGTGGTGTCTGATAGAACAGATTTCATCTGCAACTGCACGGCGAAAAATGAGAACATATGCCAGTGCACACTGTTTGGAATTCTATAAAGTTATTCGAGTTCTGTTTCAAAATCTCATTCTATGCTGAAGAAATTGATGCAAAATATATGTAGAGTATATCATTTTAGTTATGGGAAGTAATTAATACAAACAGATAAAACTATATTTTCAAAAACTGATCCTACAATTCCTGCTGAATATCTGGAATTCAAAGAAAACCAAGACAGCTGAAAAAAAAAAAAAAAAAAAAAAAAAAAAAAACAGTGGGTGGTAAAAGCATTTACAGGGATCATACGTGAGAACAACAAAACAAAACTCACAGATATTACAGAGGGCACACTCGAAATATAATTTTAAATTGGTATATGTTTGCCTCCAACTGAGACAACTGCTTGACAACACTCTTTGACGGGGTACTTTCAAGTTCAAGTGTAAGAACAACATTCTTGTTCCGCAAAAGTGTGGCTGCGGAACAAGAGCACGAAATACATGAAATAGGTTAGCTTACCCAATACCACAAAACTACCACCAATTCTCTCAGAAATACTAAATAACATTCCATGCACTTGTAAAAAATGATATCATGCAGATGATACCAAATGATACCTCCTCTAGAAAATCTGGAATGAAATTTTCGGGGACATGTGCGATCTGTAAAATGTACACTTGCACTACTTGTTTATCCGAGGATGATTTTTACGGCTGGAAACAGTTTCCCATTGCGTGGTTTTATTAAAAAGAAGGCATAGCAAACTGTTCTTGAAGATCAAGATTCGGAGAACAATGATAGGAACACTTCTGATCTATTAGGTTGTAACATATGAAATGTCCGATTTTCCTAGTCTACTTAAAGAAAGAATGTGTTTTTACAGAACAAACTTTATTAATCAAAATAGGAACCATTAGCTTCAATGCACTTTTTCCAACGAGAAACAAGTTTTTTTTATGCCGGTATCATAAAATGTAGTCGTCCTAGAGGCAACAAATTCATTGAATGCCGTTTAAGCATCCTTTGGATTTCTGAAGCATTTTTCCTGCAGGAAGTTATCGAGATGCTTGAAAAAGTGAAAACCTGTAGGTGAGAGGTAAGGTGGATATGGTGGATGGTCTAATACTTCATAGTATAACGCGCGCAGCTTCTGACGAGTGATCATTAAAACATGCGGTCTAATTTTATCATGGAGAAGAATAGGGCCTTCCTATTGACCAATGCGGGCTGTTTACATGTAAGTTTCTGGTGCATTTCATCGATTTCTCTACAATAGTTCTCCGCCGCTGTGATGGTTTCGCCTTGTTTTAGAAAGCTATGGGGAATTAAACCAGCTGAGGACCACCAAACAGTCACCATAACCTTCTTTTGATGGAGTTTTGGCTTTGGGAAGTGTTGTGAAGCCTTGTCAGCATCCAGCCACTGCGCTGAACGTTTACGATTTTCGTATAGAATCCACTTTCCATCACAAGTTACAATTCGATTGAGAAAAGGATCATTTTGGTTGCGAAGAAGAAGAGCAGACGAGATTTCAAATCGTTTGCGTTTCTGATTGTCATTCAATTCATGAGGAACCCAATTATCCATTTTTTTAACTTTTCTAATCAATTTTAGATAACGTGAAATGGTTGTAGGAGATACACCAAGTTCTTCTACATAATCTCTAACAGTATTGCCTGGATTTTTTTCAACTATTGCTCATAAAACTTCATTGTCCACAACAGTCTCTGGTCTGACCCGGTCTTCGTTTGTGAGACTCTCATCTGCAGTTTCGAACTTTGCATACCAACGTCGAATGGTACGTTCATTTACAGAACCATTTCCAAATGCAGCATTAATGTTTCGGGCAGCTTCTGCAGAATTATGCTTACTTTTCCACTCATACAAAAATAGCACTCTAAAATCTCTGGAATTCATCCTACGATTAAAGCTATAAACTTACCACCAAATCACAATATTTTTATTTGAAAAAAATCAGATGAATAAGACAAGGTTTTAGCTTTAAAGTAATATTTAATTAACGACTGTATCAAAAAAGTTTATAAGGAACCAAATCTCAAAAATATTACTGGTGAGAATCGGACATTTCATATGTTACAACCTGATATCTTCCTACAAGCGGCTGAAATTTAATAAAAAATAATACAATTATTTTGATAGTATTCGCAAAAGTATTTTTTCATAGACGTACAGATTACAAATAAATGTATGAAGAGTATTTCATAGAAGTACAGATTATAAATTATGTATAAAGCACATATTAGTTCCCCATCATACTATAGTTATGGGGAAATTAGGTAATCGTGAAAAATTTCGCCATCGGTTTTTTTACATTTTTATACATTTTCAGGTGTGAGGAATCCGAAAATGACAAAATTTGCATGGTGTCTGTCTGTAGGGTGTCTGTTAGTGTGTTAGTGTGTCAGTCCGTTAGTGTGTTAGTCCGTTAGATTGTCAGTCTGTTAACACGATATCTCACGAAAAAAATGATCGCAGAGGGGTCAGATCAGTTTTAAAATATTACTTTCGATACTGGCAAGAACCCTATTCATTTGCAACATTCGAATTAAAAAACTTCGTAAGTTATGAGAAATTTACGATTTTCTTAACATGGGAGAATAGGACAAAATTTCACTTAAACCTGCATTAAATGGAAACATTTACTGTAAAAATGTCCGACCAGTTTTAAAATATCAGTTTTGATGCCGGAATGAGCATCAGTAACTATAAATATGCTACTTTGAAAATTTCACAAGTTATTGGAAATTTACGAATTTCTTAACATGGCAGTATAGCGAAAATTTTCACATAAACATCAATTTTGAGAGATATTTTCATCGTAAAGATGTCAGACTACCTTTGAAATATTATTTAGAACACTGGCATGAATATTAATGACTATGAATTTTCCATTATAAAAATTTCGTAAGTTATTGGAAAATTACGAATTTCTTAACATGGCTGAATAGAGCAAAATTTCACATAAAAGTCAATCTTGAGGGATATTTTCATCGTAAAGATGTCAAACCACTTTTTAAATATTATTTTGGATACTGGCATGAATATCAAAGACTATGATTTTTCCAATTTAAAAAAATTCGTAAGTTTTTTGGAATTTACGATTTACTTAAAATGGCAGAATAAGGCAAAATTTAGCATAAACTTCCATTTCAAGAATCATAAATACATTAGACAACTTCAAAATTACATTTATGATATTTGTTTGAACATGATTGAATACAAATATTCTAATAGGAAATTTTCATAAATTATTCGTAATTTATGATTTTATCAACATAGCGAAATTGTAAAATTTTCATATAAGTATGAATTTTGAGGATTATTGCATTGGAAATAGTAGCATGAAAACTAAACAACAGAATTGACCCTGATAAAATAAATTAATAGATTAGAATATGATAAGTATATCGAAGTGAACGGTGGATAGCCTATTAGGAGGGGATTTCATTCTGTTACTGTATCAAGCTTTGGTCAAATTCATTTCTTTTAACATGATTATAAAATGTCTCGCAGTAGAAATTTATGAGAACATAAATATGATGGGGAATTGAGCAGAGTCCACCTATGCCAACTAGTTATAAATAAATTTTGTTATACAAAAGAAAACAATTTTAGTGATATGGTTTTCTTCTTTCTGCACATTTTTCTACTAATTTTATGATTAATTTGTACTTCAATTTATCTTTATAAAAAGCCAACTTCGTATTTAATCATTCATAACAACCATGTTAAACGTAAGTATCATTTTAATATATTTAAGTACTTACCTTGTGAGGTCTAGCAAAGTGCTACGGCTAGAATTCGCACTTTGCGAGTAAAACATGAATACGAAGGTTTTAGGATTCGATTGAGTAATAGAGTTAGTTCTCATCCTAAACTAAAATTGTAATTGACATTATGCTAATAAGTTTTAAAAGTGATTTATATAAAAGGAGAAGGAAGATTGCTTTTGGGTGTTAGTGTGTGTTAGTTGGAAGGAGTGTTAGTTGGAGTGAGCTAGAGAGTTAGTTGGAAGGAGAGTAAGAGAGTGAGTTGATGGGGAATTAGTTGAAGGTTAGTTGGATGTAAGTCGAGTAGGTAGCAGTGTCAGGGAATCCTCCTGCTATCGAAAAGTTACTGAGCCGCGAGGATGAATAAAGTTAAATGTAGTAGTTAAACTTATTGGTGATTAGTTAAGTAAAGTACAAGTAATTAAGAAGGCTGCCCATTGAAATTTATAAAGATATTATATACAATTAAAGTCCAGCGCCCTCATTCTTATTTAAGCTCAATTAAAGCTCATTTATTTTATATATTTGGACTGTGTCATTTCTTCATAAATTAAGTATTTCAGTTTGCAGCATTCAACCTTAAGTCAACTATAAGTTAAAGGAAGATGACGACGCCAAGGTCGTCACACTGGCGCCCAAATAAAGTCGATTCGCCCCCCCCCCCAAGCAAATATTTTTTGACGGCACTAATAGTGTTCTGCAATTTTTTGAGCAGCTGGAATTTTTTTTTTTAACTTTTATAACATTGAGCGATCCAAAAAATATGCTTGGTTAGCATATTCCTTAGAAGGAGAACCAAGACAGTGGCATCGATTAATAGCCTGCCATTCACTTGGCCCAAATCCAACTTATCAGGATCTAAAAGTAGAGTAATCGACCTTTTTGCCACTCGGGTTGATAGATTACGATTGGAGCATGACCGCTCCCTCCCCCCTCATGAACGTCAGTGGGAAGCAATAGTAAACCAAGTGGAAAAACCGCAAGAAGTTATTAAGTCACAGGAAGCAAGCTCTATTAGTTTAAACCAACCTAAAACTGGCAATGAAAACGTTAATCCTTGTGACAAAAGTCAAACACAAGTTAAACCAAATGAACAAACTTCGCTTGCAAACAGCGATACAGACTCATTTAAGTCTGTTATTCAGAATTTAGCTATGGATGGAAAATCCGATAAAACCTCTAACGTACAGACGGCGGTTGAAAAGGAAAATACGATTGAACCAAATTCTGTAAATGAATCCCTTGCTTTAAGTGAAACGAATGTTCAACTAAATTCTACTGTTCAAGCCTCGCATATCCCTCATTCGCATTTCAATGCTAAACCGGTTCAAGCCGAAATATCAAACGTAACTGAAGCTCGGGTAGCAGAAATGGAAATTAATACAACTAAAATAACTGCGGCCGCTGAAAACGTTAAACGGACTGACAGTGACAAATTAGTAAATGTTGTGGCTAACTTTTCTAGTGATTTAAATTCACCTCCTGATAAATTAAGTTCCAAAACAGTCAAGTCAACGGACTCTTTTATTTTTTCAGAAACTGTGGTAAATGAAAGCAGTACAGTCCAAAATGCAGCGTTAAATAACTCTAGTTCGGCACATCCAGTGCATAAATTCAATGATAGAGTCGTAAATCTAACAAAAAAGTCAGATAATTCGGTCGCTAGTTTAAATGATATGCCGCCTAAAGTAAAACAAAAAGTTGCACTTTCCACTAGCGAAGTGAAAGGTTTGAAGGCTTGTAAGCTCTCCAGGACCTCGATCTCAACGAGTAGAGAGCGAGCGGAACCTTTTCAAGGAACTGTAGACAGTGACAAGGTACAGGGCTCGAGCCCATCCCACAAAAATGCCTCTCCGATGCCGGACTCCACTCTACAAGCTACCAGCGCTGAAAGTTCCACAGCAACTCCACACGATAGTCTGACCCGCATCTCTGATTTTGCTGATATCAAGGAATCCTTGTGACAAAAGTCAAACACAAGTTAAACCAAATGAACAAACTTCGCTTGCAAACAGCGATACAGACCAATTTAAGTCTGTTATTCAGAATTTAGCTATGGATGGAAAATCCGATAAAACCTCTAGCGTACAGACGGCGGTTGAAAAGGAAAATACGATTGAACCAAATTCTGTAAATGAATCCCTTGCTTTAAGTGAAACGAATGTTCAACTAAATTCTACTGTTCAAGCCTCGCATATCCCTCATTCGCATTTAAATGCCAAACCGGTTCAAGCCGAAATATCAAACGTAACTGAAGCTCGGGTAGCAGAAATGGAAATTAATACAACTAAAATAACTGCGGCCGCTGAAAACGTTAAACGGACTGACAGTGACAAATTAATAAATGTTGTGGCTAACTTTTCTAGTGATTTAAATTCACCTCCTGATAAATTAAGTTCCAAAACAGTCAAGTCAACGGACTCTTTTATTTTTTCAGAAACTGTGGTAAATGAAAGCAGTACAGTCCAAAATGCAGCGTTAAATAACTCTAGTTCGGCACATCCAGTGCATAAATTCAATGATAGAGTCGTAAATCTAACAAAAAAGTCAGATAATTCGGTCGCTAGTTTAAATGATATGCCGCCTAAAGTAAAACAAAAAGTTGCACTTTCCACTAGCGAAGTGAAAGGTTTGAAGGCTTGTAAGCTCTCCAGGACCTCGATCTCAACGAGTAGAGAGCGAGCGGAACCTTTTCAAGGAACTGTAGACAGTGACAAGGTACAGGGCTCTAGCCCATCCCACAAAAATGCCTCTCCGATGCCGGACTCCACTCTACAAGCTACCAGCGCTGAAAGTTCCACAGCAACTCCACACGATAGTCTGACCCGCATCTCTGATTTTGCTGATATCAAGGAATCAATCTGTCAGGTGCTATGGTTCTTTATTTTTTTCATTGTAAAGTGCATTTCTATCATAACAATTATGAAATCTACGACATGTACAACTTTCTTCTGGACTTTCAACCATGAGCTCCAAGCCATGAACTTTTTAAAATTTAAAAATGCAAAATTTAAACTTATAGCATGAACTTTCATCTCTCGAAATTTCATGTATTGTTTACATGTCATGATTTTTTTCTGTATATAATATATGCATGTATGTACGTTAATGTTTTTTTTATTCCTAGCCAACACCAGCAGTTCTTGGCAAAAAAAACCTTTTTGAACATTTTTATATAAATTTTCCCCCCTTTCGTTTTGTGACTGATCTATATCTATCTGTACTTAAATGTTTTCTGTTTTAGCCATCAACTGCAGTGATTATTACGATAAATTCCTTACCTTTGTATATAAATTTTCTCTCTAAGTTTTTACATGATCAATGTGTATATACTCTAATCTTTTTCTATTTTGTAGCCGTCCACGCCAGTTTGAAAAAAAAAAAACTTTTTGAAATATTTTGTATATATTCCTTAACTATATTTCTCTCAATGTCTTCTAAATTATATAAAATGAAATTTTATAAGTGTATAAACATTTTTCTCTATAGTTTTGTAAATGATCTATATGCATGTACGTGAATTTTTTATTTCTCAGCGATCAACTGCAGTTTTGAAAATTTTTGGACGTTTGCCAAAGACTTTGGATCTCAGAATTAGAAGGAGCCAGCATTTTTCTTGTCTGCAGTAAAAGATGTTTTTTCTGGACGCTTGTTAACAGCGGATTTCCTTCAAGATTCAAGCTGATAGTGGACAACTGGAATTTTTTTTCTTTTTTTTCTCTGATGCCCTTTCAAGTATTTTTCCTAGCTGATGATCTGGGTCAAGACTGACCTGCAGATGGATAAAGATATACCAAGTTTTTTGTCAATAAAGACTTTTTAATGTTACCACGTTTAAATTGAATAACGATCGCATTTATTTTTTTTAAGCGATCCTTTTTGTACTGATTTTTTTTTTAAATTAATGAAATTTTTTTCCTTTCCATTTATTTTAAGGAAAGATGAATGTAAGCCCCGCTGTAATTACGCTGGACTCTAAATAAGTTAACTAAGTTAGGGCATGGAGTTTCTGCCATAAAGCACCTCAGATGGAGCTTAAAAAGTATTTTTATCATTAATCTTTCCTGAGTGGGCAGTTTTAAGCTCGACCTTCTTACTTTTTTTTCCTTATTACATTTTAAATGCAAATAGTTATTCTTGGGCAGTCTAATTTAAGTTTCCCCCTCTTTTTTTTTTTCTTTTTCTAAAATATTATGTAGTTAATTTTAGCAGTAAGTCACTGCAGCTAAATTTTCTTTGAATAGTATTGCAATAATTTAAAATTTTCACGGGTAAAAACCCGTTGGGGTTTTTTACGTAAAAATTTTTCTTTTGGGGAGGAACTGTGAGGTCTAGTAAAGTGCTACGGTTAAAATTCGCACTTTACGAGTAAAACATGAATACGAAGGTTTTAGGATTCGATTGAGTAATAGAGTTAGTTCTCATCCTAAACTAAAATTGTAATTGACATTATGCTAATAAGTTTGAAAAGTGATTTATATAAAAGGAGAAGGAAGATTGCTTTTGGGTGTTAGTGTGTGTTAGTTGGAAGGAGTGTTAGTTGGAGTGAGCTATAGAGTTAGTTGGAAGGAGAGTAAGAGAGTGAGTTGATGGGGAATTAGTTGAAGGTTAGTTGGATGTAAGTCGAGTAGGTAGCAGTGTCAGGGAATCCTCCTGCTATCGAAAAGTTACTGAGTCGCGAGGATGAATAAAGTTAAATGTAGTAGTTAAATTTATTGGTGATTAGTTAAGTAAAGTACAAGTAATTAAGAAGGCTGCCCATTGAAATTTATAAAGATATTATATACAATTAAAGTCCAGCGCCCTCATTCTTATTTAAGCTCAATTAAAGCTCATTTTTTTTATATATTTGGACTCTGTCATTTCTTCATAAATTAAGTATTTCAGTTTGCAGCATTCAACCTTAAGTCAACTATAAGTTAAAGGAAGATGACGACGTCAAGGTCGTCACAACCTATGTTTATTAGATAAGTATCGGTATAGCATATAGTTACATTTTTCATTTGTAATAGACGATTTACGTCACAGGCGATAGAAAGAGAGCGTACGCGAACTGTATCTTTCAACCGGAACAGAAACTTTGGCTCACCTTGAATTGCTGCGGTAGCCCAGTCGGTACAGCGCCGACCTCGTAATTGGAAGATTGCGGGTTCGGTACTCGAGCCGGCCAAAGACCGTCGTGTACACTAACGGTGGCTGGTGCACGTAAAATGTGTCGTGGCCGCAATGTCCTCCATGTTTCCATCAAAAATTATATCTCTGGGTGTCACCGACGCGGGAGAGCCATCCCTACCATGGAGGATCAAAATTGCGATGGCATGTCTCCGGACCATCTGTAGGGGTGAGTCCCAGACCGTTGCCAATTGCCTATATGCGCAGCACTAGTGCGACGTAAAACCCAACCAACCAACCTTTAATTGCAGACTCTGACCAAACCACTAGATCGAATTTAATGCTTAAAGAAATAATTCGACGGTGTGTGTAATGTTTTTTCATTTTGGTAGAAGAGTAATTTTATATACGATACATCTTTCAGATGTTATAAGGCAAAAACTGAATGTGTCAACATTTTACAAATTTTTGACTCCCAGATATTTAGTTCATCTAAAAAACCGTTTCAAATTTATTCTCTTCATTTTGGTTGCCCAAAATCATCTCCAGCATTTTAAGAATTAATGGAAACTAATAAGTCTAAATTGCCTGAGCTAGTATTAAAGAGAAAAAAAAATTGAAGCAAAAATAAATCAAATTAAATTAGTGAATGCAGCACAATCGAACGAATAAGAAAAAATTTCATGGAGTTTTTGGTTGTCAATTAACTATAGTGTAGAACTATTTTAACGTAAAACCCTATCAGTCTTCAATCTTGAAGTTTTTATGTCGTTCAATTTATTTTCTATACTTGATGTTTTTTTTTTTATGTATTTGCCATTTCAACCTAGGTAGATGTTATTTGTTTAAAAAAAAAAAAAAAAAGGAGGAATATGAAAGAAACAAAGCTAATACATTCCACTAATTATGTAGTAATGTATGTTAATGACGTTTTGTCTTTTAAAACAGTATTTTAAAAGGTGTAAAACTGCGTATAAAAAGTTTTTTTTTTTTTTTTTTTTGACGAGAGCTGTGGAAATTAATTTTTCCAGTTCTTTTATTTTATTTTCTAAAATTAACATTTTGTATTTTAATTGCTTTACTTGAATTGAAAATGAAAGCTATTATGTAAAGAATTCTGTCTTTAATTTTTTTTTTTTTTTTTTTTTTTTTGTACTTTTAAAATTGTAAATAACCTAAGATAACAGTTTTTTTTTCCTAAACTTAAAGCAATTCTTTTATTTTAAAATAACATCTAACTAGAAAAAAAAAAAAAAAAACGCATTGTTGAAATTCATTCTTTATACATTCCTTATGATAGGACTTACTACAATTACAAATATGGCATTTAAAATTCAAAATACATTTTGGTTTATTAAATATCGAATAACGTAATTTTTATGTTTATGATAATATGTTTTAGAATTTAACTGGACATTAAAAGTTACACACAATAATAGTAATAATGATTTTCAATAGATTAGAAGTATCAAGATGGATGTGCTCTGTAAAAATAAATAAATAAATAAATATGAAACGTAAAAAGTGTGAAAGCATACCATTTTTTCACGGAAAATTCTCAATTACATATTTAAACAGTAAAATTTGAAAATTTAATAAACAAACATTTTTCTACGGAATTTTCCGAATAAACATACGGTTAGTTGGTTAGTTGGATTTAACATCGCCCTAGTACTGCCCTATGGGTAATTGGCAACGATGGGTAATGCACCCCTAAGTACATCCAATAAATATACGTAAAGATTCATTTTAAGCAATAAAAATCTTCGCGTAAACACCACACAATGCAAAAGAAAAATAATAATAATAATAATAAAATGTTTATTCAAACTTTTTATTTATTTGTATTATTTATTTTTTATTAACTTTTATTATTTTTTTATTATCACCAACTGTGCTTGCTGTGCATTTCTGTACTTCAAAATGCCATTTTAACAAAAGTTTTTAAATAACGTAATTTATCATATCTATATATATATATATAGTTGCTTAGCTTTTTCTATCTAATTGCGAATGGTTTATAATTGATGGTTTTTACCTATTCTCTTTAATAATTTTTACATTGTCAAAGTACTTTATTCAGTCAATTCACATCATTATAAGGAGGTTGGTTAACACTCAATATTTATCATTCTTTTATCGTAGGATTTTTTTTTAATTAAATTTTTTCTAAAAATGTAATAGATATATTTTCATTTATTGTTTGTGCATCACCTACTGCGTAGATATAGCAAGCCCTTTAGTCATACAAGCGCCACAAGGTCACTTTTTGCACTTTTCGGTATATTTTAATTGATTATTTTGCTGGCATTTTTGTACCAGTGTGAGCTGAAAACAAGAAATAATACTTTAAATTTGTTATACTAAAGTACCTGTATGTGTTAATTATTTAAATAATCTGCTTTTTCCATAATAAAAGAATTAAAAAATTTTAATTAAATATATTTTAATAAATTTATAAACAAGAAAATGATGCATATTACTGGGGGGAAAAAAGAAACGAAACACCGTAGAATATAAGATAAATAAAAGCAATAATACCTTTACAAAATATTTAAAAACTAAAAGTTTCTTAATATTGTCATTTAAATCCGATTAAGTTAAACATTTCACACATAATTTGAATTAATAAAAAAAAAAAAAATGGTTAAGAAATCATTAAAGAGAAAATTTATATTAATTTGATATTTTTCCCATTTTTTAATTTATTGCTTTTATCGATAAAAAAAAAAAAAATACATATAGAAGAATAAAATAAGAAAGAATGATTTTTCTTTCAAACCACTTTAAAATAGAATATAACAGCTCAGCAAAATTAAAATCAAAGTTGCTTTATTGTCAAACGATTTTATTAATTATTCTTTCACATTATTGTTTTCTTTAAAATTTCTATTTCAAACTGAAAATAACCATTCAAAGAAATTATGATTAAAAGAATATCGATCTTATATTACATAAATTTACTTTTACAATTGGCTTCGTTAAAATGTTAATTTTTAACTTCCTCTTCTGAGATTAGATTTTAACGAATAATCGCAAATCTGCTTTCACTAAATACAATTAATTTTTGTCTCACATCGTAAAAGAGAGAAATGTCTTTTTTTCAATTGAAAAATGTGAAGTAAATAATTGAAAACCAAAATACTAAACAATTATAATCGTAAATTTGAAATTTTTTAAAGTTGAAATTATTATCAGTTTAATTGCTACGAAATGTTTTTATTTTAAGATTTTCATTGTTCGTAATTGTGATTTTTATGAAATAACAACGGTTGCAATTTTCATTTGATTTCTACATAGCATAGTAGTTTTTTTTTTTTTTTTTTTTTTGAGTTTACTGTTATAGCATAATTTTCAAAGAAATTCTAAAGAAGCAAATTATTTTATGTCACAAATTTGCTATATATAATTAAAATTTATTTAAAATTTTTTAAAAAGTAGAGAGAAATAAAATGTTTAATAAAGGATTTTGCATTTAATTTTTAATTTAATTTATTACAATCAATTAAATTTTAAATGACATAGTAAACAAAAATTATGTGGAAAGGAAAAATTTAATAAATGGCATTTAAACAAAAATTGTTACATTAAATTCAAATACTGAGTACAAAACAAAAATGTATTTTTTATTTTGAAAGGCATTAGAGAATTGATATTTTATAACTTAATCATTTATTTTTCTTTTTTAATACAATTGTTAGTTTTGTTTACATTAATAAATTATTGTTAATAAGATTATTTCATTATGTACGTAATTTGCTTCTTAGTGAAATTTTACAGCTTGATTTTTGAACATGAATTCTATGTCGAATTTATTTATTTTTATCTGAATGAACAGTATATATCGGACATTAATTCTTACAGCTACTAAAAAATAATTGTTAATAGTTACATTAACACTTAGGAATGATCTCAACAATATTAAATTTATATATTTGATATTTTCAATCGAGTTTATACGACAGTTATTTTTTCAATTAGACTATTTTCATTAATTTTAAATAATGTTTATCCGAATGTTATATTTTCAAGAAAATTATACGTTTAAGAAAGTTAAACTAAAGCATAAATGTACTGAGTTGCCAACTTTTAAATCTATTTATTAGCATTGTTTGTATCCGCCTTCTTCTTATACCACTTTCTTGTACAGTATATTGTTCCAATAATCAATTAGGGTTAAATAAGAATAAAATAACTCTTTTAAAAAAGTAGTGTGAAACAAAGAGGTATTTCCGTTGGTACAGAATAAATCAAAAAGTTTAAAGATCTAGAATGTGCTCTGCTTGCGCTTTCGATATTTTATCTGCATTCACGGAATAAAACCATGTTTCTCAAAACACAATTTATAAAATACGAGAAACGCCATTAAGTGAGGGTATGTAATCAATTCTTAAGGTCTAACTATTAAATACTAAAATTCTTGTCGATATTCATTACCAAAGCATAGAATGACAACGCAATTAGAATCAGAAATGCTCAAAAAAGTATGTGAAAATTTAAATATTGCTCAAAAAATAAATAATAATAATAATAATCAATTGTGCATTAAAATAAGATTGCTAAAAATATGCAGGAGTCCTCTTGCTTTTGTATTACCACTTGTTTCTTCAACACTGCTGACTTTTAAGTGTGACAGCTATTTATAACGGTAAAGAAGAGAAAAAATTATTTTGGTCAACTGGAGTAAAGTGTATTTTATGGGTATCAAGATTTTAAAATTAATAACATCTAAAATCACATTGTTTGTTACGATAAATATATTAGAGTATATTATGTTAAAAAAAAGAGGGTGGGGGGTAAGATTATGTAAAACAAAACAATACAACAAAACAAGTTACAAAACTTTACGAAAGTAATGACATTATCACATATTAACACTGTCAGAGAAGAGGAAAATAAGTGCAGCAACTGTTGGGTAGATTAATTAAAGAAATTAAAAAAAAAAAAAAAAAAAAAAGAAAGAAAGAAAATATCCAAAATTTATTTTTTTAATTCCGAAAAATATATTGAGGTAAATTATCTAGAAAAATATAAAACAAAAAATACATGAATTTGGAATAAAAACATAGTTTTTATTTTCTGTTTATTTTTTAGCTTTTTTATTTTATTCTATATTCAATAGAAGAAATTATCGTTTTCGTAAAAAATTTTGACTACGAGTTTTCGATAGATTTAAACGTTTTGGGACGTCAAGAACAAGCTTTTACCATTTTTAGAAAATGTCTGTCTGTGTGTGTGACAAAATATTGTGGAAACTATATCTCAAGAAGTATTGCAATGAAATTCATAAAAGGTTGGTATGTGAATGCACTTTGACATAAATTAGTGCCTATTAACTTTTGGTGAAAATCAACCAACGGGTACCGTTGCCATCCCGCTTTTTTAAAATGTTTAAAATTGGGGTATAGGATAAAATTTCATATAAATATGCAAAAAGAGAATTATTTTTTAAGAATTATTATAAAACAAAAAAGAATTATTTATAATCATGATTGACAACTGGCAAAAAAATAAAATAAAATAAAATAAACACATTTTTAAAGGTGTCATATAGAGAATAAAATTGACTTTCTATGGGCAAATAGTGTTATACTTCTTCGAAATGAAAATCGTCTGCATTCATCAGGGAAGATAATTTTAATAAGTAATAATCTTAATAAATTACACTGCTTTGCATGAAAATTGCCCCAATACCATTTTTGCAAATTCTTATGTAAAATGACTTCCTGAAACCGAATAGGACGCCAATTTTGCCCTATTACCCACCGCTCTTTAGGGACAACCCCCTATTTTTGTCACTTTTCAGTAATTTTATGGCTATAAGTTTGATTTTGTTGCGTAAAAGGGATTATTTTAATTGTTAAATATCTTCTGAGGGTATACAGAGTTATAAAATTCTAAAACATGAACATTTGCGGCAAGAGGAAATTTGAAGGGGGGGGGGGGGTGATTTGCCACTGAAATTATGTATTACATTTCTTATATTTTTTTAATCTATTATTAATGTTATTTATAGAACATTATATATATATATATATATATTTAATGTTAAATTAATTATTTTTCATTCTCCGAATCAAGTTCATAGCCATAAAATTAGCGAACAGTGATAAAAATTGGGGGAGGTTGGGGTGTCCCGAGAAAACGATGGGTGGCTGGGCAAAATGGTAGTCGTATTTGGATTCAGGAGATCATTTTAAATAAGAATCAGCAAGAATGGTATCATTGCTCGTTTTTTTTTTTTTTTTTTTTTTTTTTTTTTTTTTTTTTCAGCGCAGTGTTATATTTACTACGTGAACTTGTATAAGAAAATATAGAAGAAAGTTATGTGGTGGCCACAACATACTACTTGGTTTTTATTTTTTAAAAGAATCTTACAGAATAATGCCTGTTTTACAGCGCAAACGGAAAGAGCAATACTAAAAATACGATATAAAAATAACACTATTATTCCACTTTTATTATTCCACTATTATTCCACTATTTTTCCAAAAGTAAGATAAGTTAAAACAGAAATTTTATCTTTTATTTATCAAAGACTTTATTTATAGTTTTTCGGAATCTATAGCTGCTATGTTTTTTTTCATATACTCAAAAGAAATTACAGCTTTAAAAACAAATTCAATGTGTATATGAATCAGAAAAGAAAGATTTGATTCACAGAATTTTTATGACTTTTTACCGTAAAATGACAAAAGTGAAACGTTACTTTCAGAAAGATTTTCCTTTATACTTCCTCTCTTATTCTTTTTTTATGGGTAAAAAAATCTAGTATTTAAAAAATAAAAACTGAGAGAAATAAGAACTTGATTATTTCAAAAATATGAAGTTAAATGTAGATTTCATACACATCTGGAGTGTCATGTTGCTTTGTAATAAATATATATATATATACCTATAAAGTAATTGCATACGTCCTTACTGACAGATACAACTGATGATGTATGCAAACATATATCACCGTATACGAGCATACGATTATCATAGCATAGGATATTGCTTTAGAATATTATCATAATACTATTTAAAATATTTTCAATAGGGAAAAGGCTACAATAAACCTAATTAATATAACCTTCAAGGCATTCCACAACCATTTCCTTTATCTAGAGCATTGGCAGACAGATAAACGGACAGAAAAACCGAGGTCATAAACACTCTCCAACTTTGCTTCAAAATGTTAAAAATCAACCAACAATTACAATACCATACAAGATAAGGAAGTTTTTAATTTAGTTCATATAAGGTAAATAATTTATATTTATATGGATTTACATTTAACTATATATAACATTTATAATATTTAATAATAATATTTAATAATAATATTTATAATTTTTCAATCACATTAAAAACTGAGACAGACAATATACACTAAAAATAAACAATTTGAAACGTTAAAAACACAAAACATAAATTTAAACGTTTCGAGCCTTTTACAGTATTCTTATCAATAAAAAACATCAAGGGTAAATGCTGAGAAGAACAACAGACTTTCATTAAGTGAGTACAATGTATTCAGCGGGAACTGCGCATGCCTCATTAAGTGGTGAAAAACATTAAGTATTTAAAATATTTATATTATATTAAAATATTTAATTATTAAAAATAATAAAATGTCGTACTAATACTTTTTTTTATAGTAAAATCTATTATAAACTAGTACATTGTGGCCATCACAAAACTTTCTTATATTTTTCCTATACTGATTTTCTTATACTTATAATGCAAATTAGTATTTTTTTTTTTTTTTTTTTTTTTTTTTTTTAATATATATATATATATATAAACTATTTTTGTGTTGTGCGCACCCAATTTTCATCTTATAAAAATGCAACCCTAAAAACCTACAGAAATAAAGCCATTATATGCGTTATAAAAACAACATCGCACGAGTAGGAGCGTTTTTAAAAAGTAATTTTTAAAAGCAAACTAGAGACGCACTAGAGTTAATAAAATTTATTTTGCATATTTTTAAGGCAAAATAATTGAACTACTTAAATGAAAACCCCAAGCAAATATCATGAAAATTTAAAATGTTATCATTGTGAGACTGAAACCAATTTTAATTCATAAGAAAAATAAAATAATAATAATAAAAAGAATGATAATGATTTTCATCTATTTGTAATAACAATCAACGTACACTGTATTACATTTGGCTGAAATGAAATAAATATTTGAATAAAATTCTTTAGTTTTGCTTAAAAAAAAAAAAAAAAAAAAAAAAAAAAAAAAAAAACTGAAATTCAGATTGTTCTATGGAAGATAACTTTTTGACTTTTTATTTTATTTACTTCGGGTAAAATAGTAATGTTACAGCTCAACATATTTGGCTAATATTGCATGTAAAAGATATTTTGTTAATGCTTGCACATTCGAAGTTAAAATAATTTTTGTAGATGTACTCATATTTTATCTTAAAAATTATACCTCTGGGGGGCAGCGAAGCGAGGGAGCCATCCACTTCGTGGGGAATCCAAATTGTGATAGTATGTCTCCAGACAACTTCTAGAGGTGATCTCAAGACCATCGCCAATTGCACATTGCGCAGCACTAGTGCGACGTAAAACCCAACCAACCAACCCCATATTTCATCGGATATTAATATTGTATATTCTGATGGCAGTCTGTTTTATATACTGTGTTATGCCAAGTTTCTAAACATTTAAGTTAAATTAAATTGAATCCATTACATTGATTTGAATTGTAAAAGACCGGGCAATTTTTTTCTTTATTAATTTATTTTCTTTTTCTTTTTTTTTTTTTTGAAGAAGCATTTATATTTACAATCCCCAACAGCGCAACTTCTCCATAAGATATACACAGGATATCCTACGGATGAAAAGTCATCCTAGGGACATCCTCAGAATGTATTACGGACAAGTGTGCTGTTAGGAATTATATATCTTCTATTCAGGCAGAAGTACTAATTACAGACAATTAAAAGAGAAACCCAATAGTTACGCGCTAAAAATAAAACGCATTTGTAAAATTATTTTTCACAGGACGATTTCAAACATTATGCTTATACATATTATTGGACTTTTGCATTCGGGACAAAACTTTCGCTAAAAAAATTAGAGGTATAACATAATTTTATGCACTCGAAAAACAAAATTATTCGTTACTTAATTTTCACCATATTTCCTAAAATATCTAAACTTGAAAGTGTCCATTCATTTACGAGACTTTGGTATAGATGTAGCTTAATTTTCCTTCTGATAAAAAAATCCTTAATCTTAGAATAAACCTATAATATTCAAAGCAAAATTCACTGTAAACTAAATTATATTTAAAATTAACTCTGGTTGTTATTTGCATATTATTTTTTTTCGCATAAAATATTTCCTATAACATATTATTTTATGTTATTGTCAGTATAAAAGGAGATGCATATAATTTAAATCAAAAGGAAAAGCATTTTTAATACCGTTATTTAAAAAATATATGTATTTGTATGAATAAAAATGAACTCATACATAAATTCTTAAATAAATAAATTTTATGTATAAATAAGAAGTAAGAAACTAAATAAAATAAAATACGTCCTTAAACTTATTTTAGTGCGAAAAACAATTTTGATTGATCTTAGGATGTAAAGTTAGTTACGGCCCTAAAGGCACTGTAAAATAATTACTCGAATACGTAACTTTTAATTTTAATTTATAATGGCTTAAATCAAAGTTCTTCGTTTAAATTTATTTGAAGTTTAATGTTAACATTTTTATGTTATCGTCACTTCATTAAACGATTATTGTTAATACTTAATGATTGATTTAGGCAATAGATTTTGAATTATAATTAATTCTTTAAAGATTTCTCTTAGGTTAGAAAAAAAAAGTACAATTCATGTAAAATAATAATAATAAGAAGAAGAAAATATTTATAAAAAAAAAATCAGTTTTCTTTTAAACATAAAAGAGTACATATTTTTAAATTAACTTTTTAGTTATTAATCTTAAACATTAAAAAAAAAAGTCAATAAAAAAAAAAAAAAGGTCAAGCATTTTATATCCTTTGTATATCTTCATTTTTATTCCATACAGTAAGTAAGGTACCATTTAAGTAAAAGAAATAATAAAGAAAGAAAGTAACACTAAAACATCTACTTAACATGTGCTAAAGTACACAAATGCTATATCCGAATTAAAATTATGTAGACAATACTTTCATTTATTAATATCATACAATCAAGAGATTGGGAAGAAAATCATATTTATTGAAAATTTATTTTTCCAACTGAATGAAAATAATGCCTAGACCGGGAGTCGAACCCCGGATTGTTTAATGGTGTTTTCCATTACCTGCGGGTTATTCTGCCGAGCTACCTACATGATAGACCAGTTGCTCTGCCTAAAGGTTTTCTGAGTGAGTAATGTCCACCGGTTGTCGGCCTGAATAGCTCAATTGGTAGAGCCTTGACCTTGTAAGTCAAAGTTCCGGGGTTCGACTCCCTGTCCAGGCATTATTTTCATACAGTCGGAAAAATAAATTTTCAATAAAAAGACAATACTTTCTCAATCTAAATTCTAAATATAATGGACAGCTATATATTTAAAATTAAAAAAAAAAATCTATATAAAAAAAAATTAATAGTATTATGTTACAAGAATTTTTAATGTGATCAGTATTTATACTTTCTGTATCATAAACTTGTTTTCATGCCTCGCATTAAACAAAAATTTATTGAACAACATTGACTGATTTTTATGCAAAATCAAAATTATTAGTTATCGAAATATTTTATTGAATTGAAAGATTTAAACAATAAACCTTTAAATTAATAAATCGACTATAGTGCAACCACGTTTCCCACGTCTAGTATTAAGAATTATTCTTAAGCTATCGAGGGGTGTCAAATCGACGACAGGTTGCGATTTGGTAAACATCATAGACCTATTATAAGAGCCGACGGAGCATTCCATTATTATGGGAAGATAAGAAAAGGTGCAAAGATGAAACCATGTGAATGTAGAAAAATGTTACCTTCTTTGGCATTTATCGCAATATTGGCAATTTTTTGTTTTGAATATAAATATATATATTATTATTATTATTAAAAGATACAACAAGCAAAACTAGTGTAAAATATTACAGCTGCTAAAATTTATTTTTACCTTGTTATTAACATCTAAAAAAGTTCAAAAGTTTTTATAACTTTGGTCTGTCTATACTCGTTTTAACTCTCATAAATAATTATGGACATTTTTTAAATAATATAAGATATAATATAGTTAAACTAATTCAATTTAGAGAAATAAGTATAGCAATTATAAGCATTTTATAAAAATAATTACTTAAAAAGAACGAAATAATAAAATATTAAAAAGAATCTTACCTGTGAAATAAAATCCTTATTTTACATAACTTCTAGGGTTTTTAAAGTACATCTAATTACTATTTCTTGCTATAAAATTCTTTTTAAATTCAAAACAATCTAACTTTTAAAGTGAAATAAAATTTTTAAAAAGAACTTTCAAAGGAAAAGCGAAAATATCATCTGCTTAATAAAAAGCAGAGTTTAGAGCATGGCGAGTAAATTTCAATATTTGCCAGTTTGGCTTCCTGTTGATCAACATTCACATGACCTTTTTATGAGCTATATTTGCCACTAAAAAAGGTTGTCATTGTCCCGTCCACTCTTATAATAGGTCTATGGTAAACATCCAGTCATTTGACTTTGTGTGCATATCCCTTATCGCTTATTCTCACTCAACCACGAAAGTTATCCCACCCCTATTTTAACATTGGACTCTTTGAGCTAGCGCATGCGCTAGCTTCACGGTCGCAAGAAACGTGGTTGAAGAATATTTACAACTCGGTTTACACCAAAATTGTATGTGACGAAAGTACAAAATTTAAATTCGTTTTAATTAGTATTACTTATCATTAACAAAGTATTCGAAGGCTATTGTGTATATATTCTTTCGTTTTTGATATAAAAAAGGGATATTTACACCAAATACTACTTAAAAGTTTAGTAAGATTTGAAAACTTTATGTACAATACTTTGTGTTACACTAAAAATTTTTATAATGTTGTACAAAATGTTTTGTGACATTACACTAAAAGTTGTGTAACATTTCCCCACTTTTCTGTAAAGTTACAACAAAAGTGTGAGGTAATTATACTGCCTTAAATTTGTGCATAATGCTACATTTTTGTCTTATACTAGGCGAGGCTTATTAAACACTCGAAGATAGCTTCGAGGTCCCAAGCCCAATCCCTTCCCGTGCTTCAATGAATTTTCTGGTCTATTTTGACCTTTTATTTCTTCCGGTGTTACCCTTTTCTTTTCCCACACACTTGACATTGTGAGGTTTTTTTTTTTTATCCCATGCTGTTTTATATGGATTTTTGACTCTTTTTTTTCCTTTTTTTTCCATGAATTTTTAGCCGTTTTTCCTCGTTTTCTACATTCTAAAGTGCAAAAGATTCATAGAAAAAACTTTTTTGTTTAATTTGATTGCCAAATATAAAGGCATTCGACTAACTAGTCCACCGCGAGACTTATACTACGTAATATTCATTTTAACAAACAGAAGGAATTTTGTCATGCACCTACTTGTGAAACTATTTTTCAGGTGTTTTCAAATGCTGTACAAAATGTTTCGAACATTATAAGAAACTTGAGAAAAAACCTTAATAACAACCTTTCTCACAAATGCTTTGGGCACCATTTTACTTTAACTTTTATCATAATCGAAGCTCTTGATTAAGATTAAAAAAAAAAAAAAAAAAAAAAGTTTGTTGTTTTCTTTGTCTCCAAAAAATTATAGATGATTTAACAATGTTTCAAATTCTCAAAATATAAAATTTCAGTGACATTAGTTTACTTGCAGTTTTTAAATTGTTATATAATTTTTCATTAAGTTTAATTGTCATTACTTTTTCCAAAAAGAAAAAAAAAATTTCAGCAGTGTCATATAATAATTGAAAATATCTACATAGTTATACTTCCATTTAAATTAAAAAAAAAAAAAAAAAAAAAAAAAAAAGGTATTTTTTAAATGAATCAAAATACCTTTCATTTAGAAATAATGACTGTTTCTACTTCATATACTTATTTGAATGTATTTTATATTGTTAAAACCTTTCAATGAATATGTATTTATTTCTTGTAATACAGTTTTAATTATTATTTTTTTTTCTTTAATATAAAAACTGAGTTTTAATTTATTTCTTAGCAGCATTTTAATCTAAAATCAAGGGAAAATAATTAATAGATATTTTGATGAAATTACTTTCATCACACAAGTACATATTGTAATGTCATTCGTGTACTTTACTAAATAATCTAAATTTATTTATAATATTTTTTTTTTGTCATAATCACAATGCATAAAATATTATATGTAATTAGAACGCAATACTTCAAATGAGAATTCTAAATTACTTTTCTTAAACACATATATCTTTAATTAATTTTTCTTTAGTTCTTAAGCACAGACGCAAATAGTCACTATTTAAAACCCAATGCTATATTTTATATTTAGAAATAAATATTAATAGATGGGAGAAAAGTAAATTATTATTTATATTATTATTATTATTATTATACATTTTTTTATTGCAAATTTAATTACCATTGCCTAACTTTTTAGTAAAACCTAAAGTGACTAATAATGATTATTCAAAATACATTTCCAATGATTGTACATATATTCCATATTATGTACATATATTCCATAATATTAGATTAACATTTATTGTTATAACTTTAATAGAAAATAAAAAATCACTTTTTTTTTTTTTTTTTTTTTTCAAATTTAAAAATAGCATAAGTTTAACAGATTAAATACTAATACAGATTGAAAAATACAAGAAGTGCATATAATTTCAACAAATTTAAGCAATATTCAGAAAGAAAAACAGAATCAACCCTCTAACCGACTCTGAAAACAGCAAAATTATAAAATTGTGTTTACTGTACAGTTTTTGGAATATACTAAATTTATGTTTATTTGAACTTGAGGTTTAAAATATAACTCTTGACCAGAACATAAAAAATACGACTAATATTTTTTTTTTCTTTATACTTTAGAAAGAACTTAAAGTTCTTAATTATTTAATTTTGAAACAATGTATCATTGAAAAAACAACAGTCGAATCAGTGGATATGTCAAATAGTGGTCGGCAGATGATTAATTTACTCAAAAGCAAAGACTGAGCAGTTGATAGATTAATTTACTCAAAAGCAAAGACTGATCAATTGTAAGATCGAAGCTACTTTTTTAAGGAATTACATGGGTTTCAAAGCAAATAAATAAATAAGTACTTTCTCTATTTTTTAATATAATAAGCTTTGAGCATATAAAAGATAGAAATTTGAACATTATTTTGAAAGAAAATTCATAAACATTTTTAGAAAACACAGCCGCGAAATCCTGGTTTCCGGAGACCCTCTAGAAAAATTGTAGACACGATTTCTCAACAACAAATGCACGGGTCTTGTTGAAATTTTACACATTTCTTCAAAACAGAATTCACTAGCGCTTGAACAAATGATTTAAAAAAAAAAAAAAATGAAAACTGAATATTTGATAGAGTTCGATGCAAAAACAGTGCACATTTTGGTACATTTTGCCCCACGTATAAATTTAGTTGCAATCGAAAAAAAATGTCCTCCGATCAAACACTAGCCAATTTTATTTTGAAGAAGTGCTCAAAATTTCAATATGATTAGCTGCATTACTTTTTAAGAAATCGTGACCCCAACTTTTCCAGAGAGTCTCGGGAAATTAAGACAAACTGTTTGGATTTTCCAAAAATGTTTCATGAGAATTTTATAAATTATTGCATATGCTCAAAATTTTGAATAAAAAAATTTATTTATTATGTTAAAAATGTAGAGAATAAATGTTTTTTTAGCTCTCGAAACACATATAACCCGTTAACATAACGCACCAACCCTCAAAACTACAGAGATACCGACTTCACATCTGGTCTTTAATATTTATCCACTCTTATTTAACATCATCTGGCAAAGTTGGAGTTAATAATAAGGAGTAATTCATCCGTAAAATATCATCATTATGAGTATGAATGATAAATAATTTAAGTATTTTAAATAGGGATTAATTATAATCAGATTTTCATATAATTTTTTATAGTTAACCTTAACCTTTGTAATTGGTATCACTTTTGGACGCTCTTTTTATATTTTGAATATCATTACGTGCAACAAAATATACATAATTTATTAAGTTCGAAATTTTGAACTTTTTTTAAACAAATTATTCATTCAAAATTTTTGCGCTCCTTCCGTAACTTCCCAAAATTTTTGCGCTCCTTGCGCTCCTTCCGCCCCCTAAAAAGCGATTTAAAAAATTTCTCTTCCAAGGAGGTGAGAGGAGGCAAAGTGTGATTTCACAAAAAAACTCATATCTGAAAGAAAAAAAAAACAGATTCTGTAAATTTTTTGCTTTAAAATATAACTAACAAGATTATCTTAAAACTAATTTCTGGTATTTTAGAAATTCAGCTCACCAAGAATGGAAGGCGGCAAAACGTGATTTTACATTGGCAAAATTTCCTTTCGCATAATCCTTCGTATCTCAAACAAAAAAACAGATACCCATAAAATTTTTCCTTTAAAATATAATTAACACAAAATCCTAAAAAAAAAACGATTTTTGGAATTTTAGAAATTCGGATACCAAAGGAGGAGGGACATGACTTAACATGGGCAAAAGCTGATTTCACAAAATCCTTTGTATCTCAAAGACAATCAGAACAGATTTTTTCCTTAAAATATACCAAACATAAATACCCCAAAAGAAATTTCTGGAATTTTAGTAATTCGCGTCCCCAAGAGTGGGCAAAACATATTTTCACATAGGTTAAAAAGTGATTTCACATAATTTTTCATATCTCAAAGAAATATATATATATATATCCGTAAAAAAAAAAAAAAATTTAATATAACAAATTAATATAATAAATATAGATACCTAAAAATCAAGTTTAGTAAAGTTCATTAATTCACCCATTTAAGACGACCGTGACGATCCTATGGAAGATCGTGTCATGAATTTAGGTGTGAAGGTTGGTTTTTGGTCATCGATCCCACTAAGATAGGCAGAATTCCCACAGAGGAACTGGCAGCAAAAGCACATTTAAAAGCATAGCTCGCCTCCAAATTATTTGACTGTAAAGAAATTACACATTGGGAGACAACACTCAAGTAAGAATAAATAAATAAGTAAAAATAAAATAAATAAATATGGCTCTCTCTTTTTTTTTTTTTTTTTTTTTTTTTAAGTGGGCTGGGGTAATCAATTTTGGAGATTGGGTCAGAAAATTTCGCAAAATCCGGATCTTCGAGAATGCTACCAAAAATAGCACATAGAAAATGAAAACGACTGTGCGTCTTCTGAAGCATATTTCTAAAGATTCATTTTGAGTGTTTTTCGATTTTCAACTTTATTTTGGGGGGAGGAGGGAGGAGATTATGAGGGGGCTAACTCCACAGTACTTTTTTTGCGTTAAATTTGTCCTCGTAAATCTATTGTAGCTGTAGTCGCGAATTTTGGTGTGTGGGTTGGTTATATGCTTACAACACCCATTCTGACAGGATTTAGCGAAATTCTTCCACCTTCAGGCGAATGAGAAGAAAAATTAATAACAAATAAAGTGAGAACAAATAACGAATAAACTGAGTCCGCGAATAAACTAAGCAAATTATGAATAAATTAAGTCCGCGTACTACGTATAAGTATTTTTATCCTCGCGTATTTTACTTTCGCATAATTGGCAATTCTAAATAATAAAGAGTTATAATTTACCTAAATTTGACTGGATGTATTGTACAAAAAAAAAATATTCGAATTTCAGTTTTTTTTTTTTTTTTTTTTTCGCGATCGCTTACATTCGGCATAAGTTTGGCACGCTTCTCACTCTGTTTCATTTTAATTCTTTTCTGCGTATTACATAAAAAAAAGTGTTTTACTTATTTGTGCATTGTTTAATGAGCTTCTGTTGCATTTAATTTTGCTAAAATACCAACTGCTCTATATATTGTACTGAATATTACATAAATAATATTTTAACACATTAGTGAATTTTTATATGTCAGTTTTTGAGTTATAATTGTCATAAATATCAATTTTCTTGATTTGGGTATTCTGAATTCTGAGTATCATAGTACAGCTTTAGTATCAGATCCAACTTTAAAGTTATCAACTAAGTTATCAACTACTCAAAAGTAATATCAACTTTAAAGTTTTGTACTATTTTGGAGATGAATTAAAATAGATATTGCAATTGCGTAAATATATAACTTGGCGAAAACACCCGAGCTACTTCCTTGCCAAATTTTACACAGGTGGTCCTATACTAAAGTAGTTCCAGTATCATTCAGAACAAGCTTTCACCAACTGATAAAATTAATTGGCTTTTCATACAGTTTTTCTTTTTCAATTATTTTACCTGTGCGAAGAACGGTTAGACTTGCACTGATGAACAACTGCATAAAAAAATTTTTTTTTTAATCAAATATAAATATAATTCAAACTAAATGATGAAATACAACATGACCAAATGAATAATAAAACTTTTCTTTAAACTTTTCTGTCATTTTAATTTATTTTCATTACTTAATGCTTTTATATATTCGTCATTTCAACATATATAATTGATTTTAGAACTTTTAATTTAAAAATGAGGGTTAAAGAACATTAATACATTCCACTAATTAAATGCTAATGTATGTTAAAGACGTTTTGTCTTTTAAAACTGCATTTTAAGAGCTGTAAAATTGCATATAAAAAGTCCAGCAAATTTAAGCAACTTAATTGCTAAAGATTTTTTTTTCTTTTCTAAAATTCATTTTTTAAGTGCTTTATTTGAATTGAAAGCGAAAGCTGTTATGTAAAGAATTTTGTCTCTAATTAGTTTTTTCATCAAAATCGTAAAAAGCCTAAGAAAACAGTTTTTTTAACCCAAGGCAATTTTTCCATTTTAAATGATTTTTAAATAGAAAAAAAAATGTATTTTTGAAATTTATTCTTTATATTTTTTATAATGGAATTTGGTTTTACTTCTGACTTTAACTTGATGTTGTTTCTCACTTACAGTTATAAACCTGGCGTTTTAAGCATTGAAAATTAATTTTTATTCAGTTAAATAAAAAACAAATATTGATATGATTAAAGAATTAGCGAAATGTGTCATTTCTGATGTGTTTGTGAATAAGTTATACGATTTAACTGGATATCTATATATTTAATTAATTACTAATATAAATTACACATGGTAACAAAAAATGTTCTTTTAAAGATTAGAATTATTTAAATTCCTTTATATTTTATCAATATATCGTCACTTTCATGACAAACAGACTTAACGCAAAAAATTTTTAGTAAAACAGTTGGAGAAAATTTTCAGTAACTCAAAAAATCGTGATCTTAAACTAAGCCTTTTTTTTTTTTTTGTTAAGGCTCAATTTGGTACCTGTGACATGTAATAGTGACGTAATTCAATTCCTATTAGTTGCCTATTTAAAAGGGATTTATAGTTTGCATCTGAAAAATAAAAATTCTAAGCTTGTTTGTCAAGAAAGTGACAATTCGCGTAATTCAACAAAAAACTTAGAATTTGACTGTTTACAGTCAAATTAAAAATTTTGTCGTAAATTCTTATTTAAAAAAAATGAAGAAAAGCTTATGACATAAATATAAACATAACATACATACCATATAGATTCGTCCGATAATTTTTTTTAAGCAATCGCGGGATAGTGCATTCATCACTACTGTAGAACAAATATGTCTACAGAAGTGATGTCCATATAAGTATTGAAATTTTATGATTTTCTTAATATTTATGTTATGTTTAATAATTTTTTCTTGTGAAATTTATGGCATTGAAGTAATCCTATTTAATTCTATATTTGATATTTTAAATACAAAACAGAATTTAAAACTGTTAAAATAAAAAAAAGTAAATAAATGCAATATCACGAGCTGTGAAAATAACCTAAGAGTATTAAATTAAATGACGTCCATAAGAAACTTCAGAGTTTTTTAAGACAACTTGCTTACATTTGGTTTTTTTTCCAAACATATTATGCAATTTTAATTGCATATATCGTAAGGGGATGGTGGGCTTTGAAAATCGTAAAAATCCAGGTAAAACATCAATTTTTAGTTTTGTTATATTTATTTTCTATAACTAATTCAGAAGAATATGCAACAAACCGCATGCTTCTAAGTTGATATTTTCAAAAATTACAAGGGTTTCAAAAAAAAAAAAAAAAAAATGATCTGATTAAATGCCCTTTAAAATGTAAAAAAAAAAAAAAAAAAAAAAAAAAAAAAAAGCACTATAGTCGGCGGAGATTGATCATATATATTTTTAGCTTTTAAAATACTTTAATTTTGTAAAAACGTCATTAAAAAACATATAGTTTAAAATATATAACCTTCAAAATGTTTGACTGTGATAAATAATGATAACTGGTGAAACTCACTTTAAATGCTTTTTTCTCTTAATGCGTTTTTTAACGATTTTCTCTTCTTTTAAATGTCTCTCGTGTCATTTTGGCTTAAAATTAATAAAAATTGCTTTAATCTGTTTTATGTTACATTTCAGTGAAATCTGGGTATCCGTTTTAAGTTTCGCTTATTTAGATTTTCAAGACTCTGTTTTATTATGCGCGAGATTAAAAATTTCACAAAAAATCAGTATGTTTCACAAAAATATTTCTTAAAACTAAACTTCTGAACGAATAGAAAATCCGATACCCAAATTTATTTAAAATATATAAATGAATAATAATCAAGCAAAATAATAATAAAAAAATGTGAAAAATATCAACGCAAGAGACATTTTAAAGTTTTTATTTTATTTTTATTTTTTTAATTTTTTTACTTAGAAAAAAGTTAAATAACTTTTATTTTTATTTTTATGTTATTAATATTGTAATACTTCAGTGCATATATATACAAAAAAATAAAACTTTTGCTGTAAAATTAAAAATATTTATTTATTATGCCCACCTTCCCCTTAAAGAATATGCATTTACTTAATCCATATGCAGTGCAAGGTATGACGTAAAATGCAGCAGCTGAATCTGCTAAAATAATAAAAGGTTAAAGATCACTTTAACACAAGTAAGTACAAAAATGTCTTTTTTTTTTTTTTTTTTTTAAGTAGAAATTTTCAGAAACATTATATTATAAGACACAGTCGGCTGCAAAATTATTCGAGCACTAGCAATATTCCTTGCCAAAAGTACACTTAATACAGCGTTGTTAAATAAATCCTTGTCGAGTCATGTTCTTAATCAGTCTAAGAACATGATTCAGCAAGGATTTACTTAGCAAAACAGTCTTAAGTGTACTTTTTAAATATAGGAATTATTGGCTAGTGCTCGAATAATTTTGCAGCCGACTGTACAAAATTTGTAATATATAACATTATGGGTCGCTAAGTTATTTACTTTTACTAACAAATTATTACTTTCTTCTATCTTCAATAGAAGAAAGTATTGGATTCGTAAAAATTTTCGATTTCGGGTTTTTGATGGATTTACACGTTTTGAGAGCTGTAGAACACGATTTTACCATTTTTAGAAAATGTCTGTCTGTCTGTCTGTGTGTGTGTGTGTGGGACAAAATTTTGTAGCAACTGTATCTCTGGAACTACTGCACAGAATTTCATACAAATTGGTATGTAGTTGCACCTTGACATAAATTAGTGCCTATCAACTTTTGGTAAAAATCGTCTTACAGGTTGCGTTGCCATCCCGCTTTTTCTAAATTTTTAACAGGGTGATATAGGGCAAAAACTTTCAAGATGGGTATCTTTCGAAAGGTCTCGTCAGTACCTTTAAAACGAATGGCTGAACTATAAATCTGTGATAATTTAAAACAAAGTTATCGATTTTTTTTACTTTTTACGAAAAAAAACTTAGAAAAAAAAATCTTTTTTTTTTTTTTTTTTTTTTCTCTCCCCTTAATTTTATCAAACTCCCACGGTTTCCGTGTTCTGACAAACTTAAACTAATTTTTGCTTTTTTCCCCTAATTTTGTCAAAGTCCTACGGTTTCCGTGTCTTGACAAACTTTAACAAATTTTCACATTTTACCCAAAATTTTGTCAAAGTCCCACTTTTTTTTTTTTTTTTTTTTTTTTTTTTTCTCCCCTTAATTCTATCACACTCCCACGGTTTCCGTGTTCTGACAAACTTAAACAAATTTTTGCATTATTCCCCCAATTTTGTCAAAGTCCCACGGTTTCCGTGTTTTGACAAACTTAGAATAATTTTCACATTTTACCCCAAATTTTGTCAAAGTCCTACTTTTTATTATTATTATTATTATTATTATTATTATTATTATTATTATTATTGTTACTGAGTGAATTTGTTTAGGAAAATATAGAAGAAAGTCTCATGGTGGCCACAACATACTAGTCTTAATATTCATTGCTTAATAGTCAATATAGATATATGTGTGTGTGTTTTGTTACTTAGGTTTTCTGTAGGTTTTAACTACGTGTATTTGCGTAGCTTTCCAGCTCTCACAAGATATTCATGCTAATTTATTTTATTTTTTTTTTTATTTTTTTTTTTTTTTTTTTTTTTTTTTTAAGATAACTATTACCTGTAATTATTTTTACAAGCAAATTATTTTATTCCGGTAGGTAAAGTTTAGTTAACACAATAGGAAATCAAATTGAAAGATGTCTTTAGAAATAAACTATATATTTTATATTTAGCATTTGTGAATTATAAACTGCATGTGAGATTTTCAATACTGTTTCATATTATAGAAATATAACTACATGAATAAGAAAAAAATATATTTCAAATAACTTATTCTTAAATTTTCTTAACATCTGTTGACTATAAGAACATTTTCTGCTCTGAATTTAAAATGTCACTTTTTTTTTTTAAGTGTTGTATTAAGAAATTAGATATAATTGCGTTGATTATTACATACCATTACATATCGTTAACTGTTGCATTGAGATTATTGTATCCAAAATCATATAATATCTTTTCATCAGCAAAAAAATGCAGGATTTTGTCAAGCATTATAAATACTTTCTCAGTTTCATATTTTGAAAATCTAACAATTTTATTATTAATAATAATATTAATATTTTTAAATTCATTCTGTTTTATTTATTTAATTTATTTATTTATTTATTTTTCAAAATAGTTAAATGAATAATTTTAATGAAGACGTGCCAAATCATTAAAACTTAAGACTTTCATAAAGATTGATTTGATGAATAAAGAAAGTTACAGCGAAAAAAAAAAAAAAAAAAATTGCAGAATACTTATCAGCGTCTGATTTATGACGCAATTCTGAAAAATAAAGGTTCATATTATAGCGATCGCATAAAATATTTGGATAAATGTAAAAAGTTTGAATGCAAGATGAATTTTCAATAAAAAGGAGCACTTCAAAAAGGATGGCATTATAAATTGGTTGTTTGAATTTTTATGAAATATTGTATTTGAAAATTATAAAGATTTAATTTAAAATGTTGAGTTATTTATAGCATAAACTAAATGCTGAATACTATATATATATTTTTTTCAATATTGCTTAAAGTATCATGTAAAATATTTCTACGATATTTTTCTGAATTGATCAAAAAACTTGTAATTTGCATAATATAGTTTATTGTTGAATTCACATGACTGAAAAATAAAACAGTAATTCTTGAGATATTGGGGGAAAAAAGATTGAAATCAAGCTACAATTAAAATTGTAAATTCCATTTTAAAAAAATCTGGTGTGAAACAACCACACGACTTCCATTACCCACTATTAAAGTACTATATGCATTTTGTGTAGATAATTTGATCAAAAGACATACTAAGTGTGAAACCTAACGAAGTAGGAATCTAAAATTTTTCCTGTAAGAGAAACTTGATACACATGTCAAGACATATAAAACAAAGTTTACATAATGAGTTAAAAAATAAGGGGGGGAAATGGTAGAGTTACTTTTTGAAACACCTATTTCCGAGATCTGAAACTGACCTACCTAATCAGGATGACTGTTAATTTTCCTGCAATAACCACGTAATGCATAAAGGATATCTAAAATGGATTCATGTAACAACTTTCAAGAAAAAAGTTAGAGCCGTTTTTGAGATACCGATTTTTACCAAAACTTGTCAGACCTAATTATTGACCGGAAAACATAAATTACATGCAAATGGATGTTAAAAAAGGAGTTATTTCAATCGTTCTGTCAATTTTCCTGAAAAATTCATCTATATCATTCGAAAGGATCTCGAATAGAGTGTATATATAGCAACATTGAGGAAAATCGTTTCAGCCGTTTTTGAGATACGGACTTACGGTTCGACTTACGGTTTCCGATGCCCCACTTCCGGTTTTTCAATTTTCTCCAAAATATGGAATATTTATCTGTACACCAGACTTGTTTCAATTCTAATGTTTCGTAGTTCTATCTTTATTAGTTTCGGAGATATGATAGTAAGAATATCCCACACACACACACGCACAAATCAATTGCTAAAACTACTTTTTTGGACTCAGGAGACCTTAAAACGTGTAAATCAGGTGAAAACTCGATATCGATGTTTTGACTGAATGCAATACTTCCATTCCCTACTGTAGACCAGTAACGGAAATAAAAATCATTTAACTTTTCCATATTTTTTTTTAAATATGGATATAGTTTTATTTGATGTAACTACGTCTAATAAACTGCGTAAAAAACCTAATGCTTTTACATTTATTGTTTGATAAATGATTCTCATTTAAGAGTAATAATTATATTTATTTGTTCATTTATGTATATATTTATGTAGATTTTCAAAAATTAAACTAATGTGCATTTTTAACCAAATTTATTATAACCAACGTTTTGATTAAAATTTACCCAAATATTTTAAGGAAATATTTTAAAATTACACAATTCTATACTTCTTTAAATATATAGATACGAAATATAAATATGAATATTTATATGAAATCTCCCTATAAAAGACAAAATTTAATACGTTTAAGTTTATAAAAATATTGCTGAGACACCATAAATTACAAGAAGTAGTTTATATATTAACCATAAAATTTAATTTAAAATATGCTTGATAAAATTATTATCTTTGAAATTCTCCTAATTTTGGAATTAAGTATGTGAAAACATTTTTCTTTATTTATATCAGAGTAATACTAGCTTTCTAATTTTTTAAAAATCCTTTAATTCTTATTCCAATTGTATCATTGAAATATTCATTGTTGCTGAATGATAGTCTCTAATTTTTAATTAAAATAAATGCATAAATTTCATCTGGAAAATAGATTGTATCCTCTTTAATATTCTAGTTAATTCGGCCATTACTTAATCAGATTTGTGAACTAACTAAAAAATGCCATTATTAATGAATATATCTGTACGGATATGTACAAAGGATTTAAGTCCAAAAATTGTTTGAGTTAAGTACATAATCAGACTCAGAAAAAAATTCTCTATCGATTGGCATAAAAGATTTATGACCATGTCATTTAGTATTTGAAAAAATCCATTGGTAAAAAAGATTCAAGTCAGGAATTTAGTACTCATGTTTGGTATAAAACAAACTATATAAAACTATATACATCAAAATTATATAAATCTGTTAGAAATAAACAAACTTCAAAATTAAATGAATGTAGTTTATTCACAATATTGTATAATGTATATTATGATAATATCCTGGTTAAAACTGTATTGAGTGGATAAGTTTTCATACAGATTTTTTTAACTTTATTTTTCGTCTCCTGAAAAATCAAGAATATGGACCTAAATCCTTTATACTTATCAGTACAGATATATCGATTTAAAAATATTTTATTAAGTCATAATTCTCTTTTAATAAATAATTGTAAATGTAATGAAAAAATATTTAGTGGCGTTTATCTTCAGCACTTTTGAAAATATGCTTTTGAATCATAATAGCTTTTTACTTTCCGAACACTATAGTGAGGAAAGTATTGTAATCATGTCAAAAATCCGAATTCGAGATTTTGATGTTTCTATACGTTTCGAGGTCCAACGAGTCCGTTTTCACTATTTTTACGATGATGTATGTATGTGTGTGTGTATGTGTGTGTGTATGTATGTGTGTGTATGTGTGTATGTATGTGTGTATGTATGTGTGTATGTCTGTGAGTGAACACGCTAGCGTCTAAACGCTTTGTTCGAATAAGCTGAAAGTTGGTACGTATATTGTAAGTCACCATAGTACGAACCCTATAGATTTTGGTGAATGTAGCACTTATAGTTTTTTTACAGGGACACAAAGAAAAATTCTTTATCATTATGGCCAAGGGACCAAAATCTTAAAAGTGCGATAGCATCTAAACGCCTTATTCAATTGAGCAAAAACTTTATACACATATTATAGGTCACAGATACTCAATCTGTATAGATTTTGGAGAATCTAGCACTTATAGTTTTTTTACAGGAACACAAAGAAAAATTCTTTGCCAAATTTTTAAAAGTGTGATAGCGTCTAAACGCCTTATTAATCTCAGCAAAGAATTTGTACACATGTTATAGGTCACATTTGAACCAACTGTATAGATTTTGGTGAATCTAGCACTTACAGTTTTTTTACAGGGACACAAAGAAAATTTTTTTATCTTTATGGCCTATGAGACCAGCGATAGCATCTAAACGCCTTATTCAATTGAGCTGAAAATTTGTATGAATATTATAAATCACTGTTGCACTAACTATAAGCATTTTGGTGAATCTAGCATTTATAGATTTTTACAGGGACACAACGAAAAATTCTTTATCCTTATGATCTAAGGGCTCAAAGTTCAGTAGCGTTAAATAAAACCTCGTGTGATATATGGAGAAAAATATTCAAACACTCTGTTTTGTCTTTCTCTTTTTTCTTTGTTTAGCAACACCTCTTTCTTTATTTTATCTACAAAACTGTGTTACTCAATGTTCGGAAAGTCGAGTGGAGTCACTCCAGATTTTTCTATATAGCTATAAGAACGAAAGAATATTTCTCTAGTATATACGATTTTAAATACAGTCTATAAAAACGCTTATAACAGAGACATGTACTAAAGACATATTACCGCACAGTATTTTCAAAATGAAAACAAAATATTTGTTACGAACTGCGCAGCAGTTCCTCATCAGTATCACATCACACAAGCCCTAATTTAAACTTATAAATCAACTAATAGTTGTGAAGTAATACTGTATCGAAAATTTTCACGAATCCAAAATTTTCTTCTTATATATATAGAAAAAAGTAACAAGTCAGTTTTGTGCCAACATCAGATAAAACGCGATTATTTTTTTATTTGTTAAAATTGAAAAAGGAAAAATCGATAACAATGTTTTAAATTATCACAGATCTGTTATTCAACCATTCGTTTTAAAGTTATCAACGAGCTCTTTCGAAAGATACCCATATGAAAAATTTATACACCCCGGTGGGACACGTTCCCGCCACTGGAGGCGGGGGGTGCGATGCTCCTAAATGGACACACTTTTTTTTTCCTAGTTTACTACTGTTATTATCAATAATTCATATAAATTTTACAATCATGATGCGTCAAACGTAACTTGTGCATTTATACGAAATGTTGTCCTACACTGAAATGTTAAAGGTTTAAAAAAGAAAAAAGAAATCTTAGTGCCACCAGCAGCGACCTTTCAGTGGCCCATCAGTCATACTGAGGCTGCCAGCTGTGGATTGGTCGAATGTGCTCACCTGCCGCCCGGCATAACATATTCCCTTCGGCACCGCTAACTTTTGCCACAAGTGGCCCAGTAGCAGCTACTGTTGGCAGCCAACACTTGGCCTCGTACTGGCCATCATCTCAGGTTTTGCTGGGAAACTAACTATTTTTATTAGAAGTAAAAGTTGGTCAATTACTGAATTTCTCTTTTTTTTTCTGTAGTTTACTATTATAGTTATTTACTAAATAGGTTAAATGTCTCTCTTAATTATTCCCAGCAGATATCTGAACTTGCGGAGGTTTCTATCGCTTGATATTGATAATGTGTTTGGATCTGATAATTTAAGGGATTTGGAAAAGATGCGGAGATATTTTGGAGGGTAAAATCGTCGAAAAAGGAACTAGTTTGCTGTAGGAAATGATGAAAGGATGAGGGGGTTTACCGTCGCACTAGAACTACGCAATGGGCAGTTGGCGATAATCTGAGAATCACAATCTCTTGACTGCAGGTGTTGATTAGTAAATCGATTAGTTTTAATTATTAACGTGCATTAATATTATATAATTAATACGATTTATGTTTTATAAATGAAATATATGATTTTACCAATATCTTTTAATTTAAACAATTTTTAAACGTTGAAATTGAAATGGTCAGTTACTAATAGGCTAGATGTAAATAGTCAATTACTTGTAAAATCTCATTTAGAAACTATTATTTCAAATAACATAAATTCTAAAAAAACAAATAAAGAAATGATTCTAAGTTATTCACTGAGAAAAAAAATATACCGCCTTCCTCTAGAATGAATAATTGACCCTTTTCTAAATCCCTTAACTAGAAATATAGATTTCCGAGCTATGCGCGTAAGGCACGCCAATAAACTGAATAGACAAAATTATCGAGAATTTCTAGTGTACACATTTCTAGATGGTGAAATAATATTCTGAATACTCTAAATATTCTCAATCATTTGTATTCTAGCTTGATTTTATAGAATTTGGTAATGAACCAAGATTATAGTTACTGAAACCCGTCTCTTGTAGTCTCATTTACTTGCAGAGATTTTTAAATAACTTTGCCCTCGAGAATATAGCCAAACGCGCTAGAATTCTAATAGGGGCTTCTAGAACTCGCTTTCCAAGGGGACTAGAATTTATAAGGATGACATGAAACTATTTTTTCTAGAGCCACAACTTAGATTCTAGATGTCAGTTACATAATTTTTTCTCAGCGTTTAATCTTAGATATTGATTAGTACATAGAAAATTTCCCAACGTATTCTCAGTGATTATATTAGAAAAAAAATATATATATCTTTAAAAAATGTCCACTAAAGGGTAAATTGGTGATCTTCGTACAGTATATTTATAGGTTTGAGAAGTTTCCTTTACGAATCTATGTGTTTATTTCTTTTTTAACATCGTCGGAAATTTTCTAGTTGAAATATTACTCTTTTAAAATTTTACGTATAACTCTTTACATTATTTAAACTTCGTTATTAAAACAAATGCTAGGAAGTGTAAATTGAAAAGAAGTAATACTATAAATTGAGATGCCAAAAAAATAAAAAATAAATTCAATTCTGATTTTTTTTTTTTTTTCTTATTTAATCACTTGCTACAGAAAAATAGTAATAAATTGAAAAAAAAAAATACTTCGAAATTTTTTTTTTAAGAAATGGCCTTAATAAATCAACTAATTTCTTAAACTCAATATAGTTTATAGCCTAAGCTATCGACAAATTATTCATTCATTTTATAATCTTTTTAACTACAGTAATTTTAAACTGCCAATAGCAAAAATCTTTTAAAAACTTTTTTTACATAGCTGACATTTCTTTAAAGTTTAACATTTTCCCTAACATGCATACAGTTTTGACTAAGAATGAAATAAAAATCTTATTAACATTTAAACTTCTGAGTTTTGTTTAACCAAAAGCGTACTTTAATTGATAGTCATAAAACTTTCTAGATATGATATAATTAAAAACTCTTCCTTTAAAAAGAGCAGAATTTCTATAAGTGTACTTCATTTCATATAAAAAAAGCAATCTACTTTAATTTTAAAAGGTTCTGCAAAAGCAGTTTTTTTTTTTTTTTTTCCACGTTTGTAAAAAAATTGTATATTAAAAATAAAATATCGTTTTTCCTGTTTAGTTCAATTTATAAAAATATATATTTATAGAATATCAGAATATATATATATATATATATATTCACTAAGAAACAAGAGCAATTTTTAATATTTTCCAGCACGACGAAAATATTTATGATATATATTTTTATGTTAAACTATTTATCTGTGCAATCTCTCTTTTCCATAAATATTTTTTGTTGTATTTAAATTGGTATAAATTATTCTATGCAACTGTCTTTTAATTAAAAAAATAGAAGTAACACCACTTTTACATAAGAAAGCACCACAAAGCTGAAATTTAAAGTAATGAGTACAAAACTTTGAATAAACACCATAAAATACAAGAACTCGCAACAATTGTTCCGAGTCAAAAGAAAGCACGACCCTTCACCAGGCGAATAAAGTAGACACGAGTATGCAGCACTCGTGTCTGCTTTATTCCAAATAACTTTATTACAAACTACTTTATTACAAACAAAGCGACAACGCACCAATTGATTTTTACAATTCTTTGTTGCCATTTTGTTTGCAGCACACATGCCTACTTTATTAGCCTGATGAAGGGTCGTGTTTTCTTTCAACCCGAAACGATTGTTGCGAGTTTATGCATTGTATGGTGTTTATTCAAAAATTTGTGCTCATTAACACCACTATTGTTCGTACAGAAACTCATAAAATGATTTGGTTACATTACAGTCTTTGAGTTTTCTTTAAATAATTTTTTTATTTACTTATTCAGTCAAAACTAAAATGAAATAACAGACAGTATTAAGATAAACATACTCATGCTTCATAATATGTAATACTTAGCATTAATTATCAGTTAAGCATAATGAAAAATTAGTAATATATATTATTCTATATAAGTATATATTGAATTACACTTACACAGTAACATAAGTGCAGATTTTTTCCTTTCTAAACCTTTAAAACAATATACGGGATGCTTTTATTTCTCTCTCTCTCTCTGTGTGTGTGTTTGTTTAAACAGTATGCAGGGCTTCATAAAATTTATCTAATTTATAGATAACTCTAAAAAGGTAGTTTTTGTTAGATTTCTTCATCCATAATTAAAAACACACCACATGTTATAGCGTTAAAATACGAAACTGACCCCAAAAATATTAAGTAACAAATTAGGATAAGGTAGATGTATCGAACGGAATGTTTGGTAGCCTTTTAGATTGGTCATTTTAGTCTATCACCATGCCGAGTGATCGGTTAAATTAATTTCTTTCAACATGAAAATAGTCTGACCTGTAGTAGAAATTCATGATAACAAATGTATGAGGGGGAACTGAGCAGATTCTACCTACGTCAACTAGTTTAGTTTTTAAGCGATGACAATCTTTCCATGCCTTTATTCTATATTTATTTATTTTTTTATTTTATTTTTCTTTATTTTATTTTATTTTATTTTATTTTTTTTTTCTTAATTAATGGAAAAAGCAAACGCAACAGTGAAACCTGTGTAAAGGTTATCCTAAAAAGGAACGTTAATTTCCTTAGTTAAAAATTAGTGATATTTTACTGTTTTTTCATTTCAATAAAAAGCAGTAAAGTTAAAAATACAGTTAAAGTTAAGTAAAAATATTTTTACAAAAGATTAACATTTATTTCTTCCGCTTTAATCGAGAGGATTGGTAAGCGTGGCTCTTAACCCATTAGCACCCAGTGTCCTCATTTCAGGACAGCTAATAAAATGGCACGTATATTTTTTGTGGTTTCTTGGAATGATTTCTGATTTTTTTGTGACAATTTATAGCGTCACTCTAAATGATCCCAGAAAATTTTATGTGGCTAATATTAATTATTATTTCATAACTTGGATAGTCATTTTATGATTTTTCGTTCGTCGCACATATATTTGCTTTTAGTGCAGGTATATTAACTTAATTCAAGTTATATAGTAATATATATTCTAATACTTTACTTTCGAGATCTGTGTCAACATGTAATAGGAAATTAATCAGTTATCTCAAAGTTTTTCTATCTCGAAGTTTTCTCGCTAGAACACTAAACGTTAATAAATGAGGATAGGCTTTAAATTTAAAACTATCCGAAGAATTGATTAAGTTAACATATTTTACTGTCATTTGTCTATATTAATTTAAAAATGAAATAATCAGCTAATAATATTTTGAAAAAATAATTCAGGCGTTAACGGGTTAAGCAGTGAAGCAGACTAGTCAATAAAAAATATAATATATATATATATATATTGCTTAGAAACACCTTTTGCTTAGAAACACATTCTTCATACTTTGATGTAACATTATTGCCCCAGAAATTAAAACAACTCGATATGATTTATAAAAATATACTGAATTTTTATCTTATTATCAAAATATTTGTTTCGAAAAATCGTCTACATCATTATTCGTATATTGTAATTGTGTTTGAAATAAATTTTTAAATTTAACAATATTTTGTAATTATACGAGTATAAATAAATACTAATGCATAAATTAGAATATGAAAATTGTATCAAAATTGCAAAAACATAATCAATAAAACATTCTTTTTAAATTTAAATAATTTAATTGGATGTATTATTTTTATTAATAATACATTTAATAGTATGCGTTGTTATTATTAATAATGCATTCTTTCCTTACGCTATAATCTAAAATTCAATTCTTAAATCCATTTTAAGTTTTTTAGTAGTGTAATTTTATCTTCCAATCTATTCATTTAATTAAAAAATATTTCCTTTCATTCAATTAAATTGCCTTCGAAAGTTTAAAAACAAAGTATTTTAATAGAAAATCCTATTACAATATTATTGTTAGTCTGAACATTTTTTATAAAAAGGTTTTTGTTTAATTTGAATAATATTAGTCTTACAAATTCAGTATATGTAGATAAAAAAGATTGTCCTAATAAAATAATTTTGCAAACGTTAAAAATACGTTATTAAATTTTTGAAAATAAGAAGATGCAAAGTAATATTAATTTATAAGGTATTTTAACAAAGGTTTTTATATGATAACTTGTAAAATTCTAAAATTCTTTAATTATATGGTTTATATAGAAATACTAATATAAAACTGAGATATGGTTAGTCTAAAAATATTTTTTTTAATATGACTATAATAAGTAAATACTTATACATATTTTTTTTATTTAAATATTTATAATACAATTGCATACGTATAATAATATTTAATAACTATATTAACTGAAAGTTCTAATTAAAAGGTTTATTTGAAATTGAATGTATATTTACAAAACACACAACATGAATCTCGCTAATACGAAGAAATTTCAAACAGTCTTTTAATAACATAAATTATAGTCTAATAATAAGATTAAACTTGTATATTACTATAGTAATATACAAGTAATATAAAAATAAGAAATATAGTAATATAGAAATAGACTGGCCTATTATAATAGTCCAGTCTATTTCTGTAAAAATGACTGTCTGTTAAAATCTAATATCGTATTAGTGAATAACATCGGCATAACAATGATTTCTGAAAAATTAATAAAATTCATATTCTAGTTAAAAAAAAAAAAAAAAAAATAGGAAAAAGAGTAATATTGCGAGAATTAAGAATTGATAATTCATATTTAGAATTAAGAATTCATAAATATGTATTCTTAATTAGCAATACAGGATGTTTAGTTGATGCTATTTAAAATAAACATTGATTTTAATATCGATGTGAATTCTTAAGGCGTGTTTTTGTAACTTCTAAATGATTTTGTGGTCTGTGGTGGAATACAAGAAGAGAGAGTTTCTGAAAAAAGGACGCTGTTAGGTGAACGTTTGTGTAGGACAGTCATTACATTATCAAAAAATGCACGGATGTTTTCTTAACAATGTTTTATTTTATTTGTTTAAGTTAAAATAAGCAGACCACGTGTCAACTACACAAGCATGGGTTATCAATAAACGAACATTAAAAGGTATGTACAGTCGGTAACAAAAGTGTCCGAACACTAGCAAAAATTCCTATGTAAAAAAAGTACACTTCATACGGTTTTGTTAAATAAATCCTCATCGAATCATGTTCTTACACTGACTAAGAACAAGATTCGACAAGGATTTATTTAACAAAACCGTATGAAGTGTACTTTTTTTACATAGGAATTTTTTCTAGTGTTCCGACTCTTTTTGTTACAGATTGTAACTAATATTGAAAAGTATGTAACTATAAATGAATATGGATATACATGTTAAAACAATGCATTACTAAAAGAAAGGGCATGTATGTTTAAAAATCATTATTTCACATAATAAAAAAATTTATTGTGTAGTTTTATTTCTACTGCAGTTCATGTAATGTACACTACTAATTTGCTGTTTATGTAATGTATTAAGAAAATGTTTTACAAATATATAGTTTAAATTTAATTAAAAAAATTTTAAAGCAAAATCAAAATATTTCCCTCAAACCGTAAAAAGTAATTATGATAGAAAGTATTTCAAAATTAGAACTTTCCAGTTTGAGTTTCATTGAAATACTATGAAACTTTTTAACAATGTACAGTCGGTAACAAAAGTCTCCGTACACAAGCAAAAATTCCTATATAAAAAAAGTACACTTAATACAGTTTTGTTAAATAAATCCTTGTTGAATCCTGTTTTTAGAGACTAAAAACAGGATTCGACAAGAATTTATTTAACAAAATTGTATTAAGTGCATTTTTTTTTATATAGGAATTTTTGCTAGTGTTCGGAGACTTTTGTTACCGACTGTATATGCATTAACTTTAAAATAAATATATTTTCTGAATGTGCATAATAATTAAATTTATGAATAATAACTTCAGTTTTGGGAATAAAAAAAAATGCAATATTTAGAATAATATAATAATTTGATCCATAAATATTTTGGTATAGATACTGTGTTAGTTTTAGACAAATTCAAGATACTTTTTCGGTTGCTTTATATCTTTAGTATAGTTATTATTTTTTTTTATGTTGATTACATTCAAAAGTTTAAAACAGAAAACACAAAATTAAGGTATATAAAACCTGAATGTCGGCTTTAATTAATAATTTAATACGATGGCGTCTTTAAAACTACCATTATTCTGCCCAGGCATTCAAAAATGAAAGTGTGCTCTATTATACAAACATGGTAAAACCAGTCGACATTTCACATTTCCTTACCTTTTATCTTACCTTTTTATTATATTTTCTCATAATTAATTTTTAAAAATGAATAGAATAGAGCTAATGAATATGCACAAAGAAAAAACTTTCTAACAATTTCTCAATATTAATTAAAAAACAGAAAAAGAAATGTGGTTAATCAGATAAAGAAAGAGTAAGATTTCTGACAATGAAATTATCACAAAACTTATTTGGCAGACTGCTTCAGGGCTTCCAATCATGTAGCTGAAGGAACGATAAATCAAAGGAATTGGCCTTCATTTTGACGAAATTGCATCAAATTCATTACTGAAATGATGTGTTCAGGACATACCTTTCATTGGTTGTTCGTTCCACTACGCTATAAAATAATTCCGTAAATTATTATCATTTACTTAATTTATATTACACTATAGAAAAAAAAATTCTGTAAATGTTTATCCAAAGTCGCTTCAAACTGACAATATTTCTCAGTTAAAAATAAATATCGGAGATTCACTATCTTTATTTTGCATTTATTTATTTATTTGTTTATTTTTCGCAATAAATATTATGGCTTTGAAGCCAACATAGAATTTACGACTAAGATTCCTTTTATGAATTTCGATTTAGGGTTAATTAAATTTAGAATCTCAGATTAAGAAATTCTAACGAATTTATTTTAAATTCAAATTCTGCAACTTTTACTTAATTACAAATCAGAATAACATGCATATTAATTAAATGAGAATAAGTTTAAATCTACTTACCCCCTCTGCCAGTATTCCGAAGATTAACGACACAACCACTAAATCACTAGAATATAATTCGACATTTGAAGAATAGTTTTATTTGACTTGAATAATTAATTACGAATTTTTATTAATATTTAAGAATGATTACTGGAAATATAATGAATACGATTAGAAGATTTTAATAGTTCTGATTTGATTTTAAAGTCCAGAGATACCTTGTACCTCGTCCGGATTCGAAAGGCGACTGAACCAAAACTGCTCAGCGCCGTTCCTAATCAGTTCAGATGTGCGCATCACCTTCTCCACTCCCCTCCTCCCCGACATATTACAAAATAAATTTCTACTTCAAAATAAATGTTATAAAGTGGTAATAAAAATCCATCAATAGTGAATAAAAATAATATTAGGAATTTAAATGTATGTAGATAAAGTATGTATTTTCTTAACATCTCTATTTACTTTTCGCTGGAATTTGAACGATTTTCAGTACTTTTTCAGTTGAAAATTTTAACGGTGGAAAGTAGTAGTTAAGACTTTTGTTATTTTAAATTAGAAACTTTCATCTAATATATTGAAAAAAAAAAAATAAAAAATTGCTATGTGGGATCGAGGTATATTCGGATGAAAATTAAGACATTTAAAAATAATGAATTTTCTACCAAACTTTTTTCCTTACAATGTGTTTATAATACATGGTGGTTATAATTGAACTTCAATCATTATCAGCATCCAACAGTTAATGTGTAAGTGGATTGTCCAGAAATTAAAAATAAATAAATACATAAATAAATAAATCCATATGTTCAACGAGAAAGAAAATTTGAGTTAAAAATATCTAATAGGTGGGCTTTTCTTGGAAAATGAAAAATATAATAAAGAAAATAACTCATATGAAAGCGCCACCTGGTGGACAATTTTAAAATGGAATATTTTTTAACTACCTTCGACGCATCTTATAAATCACGTACCAAGTTTTGTGTCAATCACAAAGCTCGCTTTAGCTGCAAGATGATTCTAGAAACGGATATAGTGCTAAAAGCAATTTTTATTCGATGTGCAGTTTTATATGAAATTCATGATAAATAATGGAAATTCGTGAAAAATAATGGATAATTTCGAAATTCATGATAAATAATGGAAAACCGTATGGTCCAAGAAATCCATAATATGTAAATATATTTTAAACTTTTATATCATTGATCCACTCTACATTGAAGGAAATTGGATGCCAATATTTATCACTAGCTTTTGGAAAATATTTTTTAAATGTCACCTGTGAACTGACTAATAAACATGCATCTTTTACTTCTTGATACCTTTTGGACAACTCAATATTTTACTTATTACGTTTACAATCCTGTATTTCCCTTTTAGCAATTCCATTTCCCTTTTTTGTTTTCCATTCTTTCTTAAAAGCCCATTAATTTTATTCTCTGATATTCATCCTCGTGTAATTGAGTACATTTATTCGTAAAATTTTAGTTTTTTTATTACTTTATAGCGCAAATATGACTAACCCATGGCCCGTTCTGTAACAACTGCACTGTTCAGCGGAAATCATAAAGTTTTTAACACGATATCATCTATTATACTATGAAAAATTCCAGTTCAAACTTAATTCACTATATAGAGTAAATTTATAAGCAATACCATAATATGGTTTAACCTCACTTTTTACTTTTTACGATTGAATTTCTGTTGCACCAAAACTTCGAGCTACCATACATCCACTCACAAGGGAAGTGTTTCGGCGTGCATACAATTGTAATTCCTTTTGTATGTAGGAGATGGCGCCGCTAACGCGCTGAAAATCACCAGCTGTAAGCCGGAAGTGAAAATAAAATCTGTGAAGTGATATCGCTTGTGATTATGTTATTCATAACCAATATTCGTTACAAGAAAAAAAGAGTTCTTTTTTAAATTAATTACTAACCAGATGTTATTATAACAAAGCTTATGAAGGTAAGAAGAGAGAAAAATCTATTATACAGTCCAGGAAGTAAGAATCAGTAAAATTCTTTTTAAAATAAAAAAAAAAAAAAGCTTCAATTAAAGAGCGTGGTCAAAAACATAGGGTAAAGTACAAATTTTGTGCAACAGCTCACCCATGGGTCAAGATAAGACCCTGGAAAATTTAGCCCCTTTTATCAAAATCAACGAAGTAGAATTAGCAGGCAAGAAAGCGTGGCACAGTGACAGATTGTTAGACTGGATACAAGATGCTCTTCAGTCTAGTCCCCGCCTCGATCAAACATCGATTTTTTTTTTTTAAATTCAATACCAATATTTGGTACAACATAAAATTACCAAATCATGATAAAAAGTTAAACAATCGGGTGGTTGCAGCTAGTTCAGTTCCAAGTTTTGGTTCAAACTAACGCCAATTTTTTAACAGTGTACCACTGCAAAATTTAAGAAATAATATTGTCGTAAATAAAATATGATTCGAATGTTTTCTTGATTTTCAATGTTGTAATTATTTATGCATACGTAATTTACAGTTCTGTTATTACTTTCTGAATAATAAAATATGAAATATTAATGTACTTTGTTTTAAATTTTCATATCAAGTATTATATTGTATATGTTTATACATTGTGCCCGTCACTTTTTTTTTATTTTCGAAAAAATCCCACAAAGACTTTTTTGGTAGGACAAACCTGTACTGGCCTATAATCCCCAGATTCATTTTTTTTTTTTTTTTTTTTTTTTTTTTTTATGAAAGTTTGATAACATCAATTTGCCTTTTAAATCGTTCAGATGATTTCCGTTCTTTATATAAATATTACGGATATGGCATTTTATCGAATTAGAAATTGATCTGATAAGCAGTAAATTACTGTAAAAATAATTTCTATTAATAGCTCTACTCTGTAAAAAAAAGTACAAAATATATTGTGAAACAGAATGTCAGTATTGTTTCTATTTTTAAAATCCTCCCTCACTCACCGTTTCCAGCTAACCTTCATTAAATTCAAAAAGAATTATTTGTAAAAATTAGTTTTAAAAAAAGGTACTAGCATTTCATTTTTCAGTACTATTTCTGTATTTTCCCCCGCTTTTATATTTTATCGTCACAGGGCAAGAAAATAGTACAGAAAGAAAACGAATATAAAATTTAGGTAATAGCTAATAATAAATAAAGTTTCTTAAAATATTTTTTAATTTAAAACAGAATCAAAGAATGAAAGTAGAAATAGTCTAGTTTACATGAGAGGAATTTTACATCCCATAGAGACATACAACAATTGGGGACTATCTAGTATTCAGGTTTAGAGACTGTCCGGATACGTTTTCTCACAATAACTCTTTAATGAAATGGTTGACATCCTGGCTTCTATAACCCACAGAGTCATTAATTGAATAGTACATGGCAGGTTTTATCTCCATGACAAATTTTACGTGAGCCGCGTATTATTTATGTACCCTATGGTGACTATTCTAAAATGCCTTTATAATAAAATAGCGTTAAAATCATTGAGCTGAAGAACAACTGGAGGAAATGCTAGACCGGTTTTTGCGTGCCGTTTTTGGAAGGTTCGTTTTCCGAGCGTTGCACGGCAAAAAGCATTTGATATCTTTATATTTCAAAGTAAAATTGTGTAAAGGTTGTCTGTTCGAACAATCATATGATAAACATGATATTACAATTTTAAATTTTAATTGGTATATAATTAGAGTATAATAGTAATAGGCGACCCGACAAATGTTGCTTGCCGTGCAAGATTTAACTCTGTACGGCAAATGATTGCAGAAAAACTAGCACGCACGAACACTGTGTAAAGGTATTGGAAGCATAGATATAGTAATATATATAGATCTATCATCCCTATGTTAACGTGCAAAGATTTTTGATGCCGAAAAAGTTTTTTTGCATCAGCCATGAGAGAGTATAAAACTCGGAAACAATAATGGAATAAAATGTTGATATATATTGAAAATGCAGAAATACTGCACGGCTTTTAATTGTACAAGTATATTTATGAAAGGAAGTGGAATAAGTTTTCATAAGTAAGTTAAATTTAACTAATTTATGAAAGATATGATTTTTTATAATCAGTTGCTTTGTTATTATTATGCTCTAAATACTGTTTTGATTTTTAATGGAATACTTTTTTTAATTTTAATATTTTTTAAGTTTTTATTTTAGTAAGTAATATCGAATTTTCAAAATTCTTTTAAATATAGTTAGCAGCGGCAGAGGTAAAGTCCACTTGTTTTAATATATTATAACTAGTATTACCACAAGACTTTCTTCTATATATAATTCTGTACTAATTTATGCAATACAAATTATTTATTAAGTTATAATTTATTAAAGATATTTTCCATGATGAATGCAGACGATTTTTTTTCTTAAAGTAGTATAATAATAAATGCTGAAAAAAATCCTTTTTGTGCAGACATGAAAAGATATACAAATACAGTCGAACCTCGTTAACGTGAATTTCAAGGAGGATCAAAAATCTGTTAATGTTATAAGTAGTTCATGCTATCAGTAACTGATAGTCATATAAATAAAGTAATCTTCATTTTGACGGGGATTGTGATAACAGTTCATGCTAAAAGTAATTCACGTTAACGAGGTTCGACTGTCTATATATACAGGGTGGTCAGAAACACATGATAGAAAGTATTTTAAGTTTCTGATTTCAAATGTATTGATGCAAATATAATTCTTCCATATTATAATAGCACATATAGTGACATTTAAGTTAAATGCTTAATTACCGGAAATAAATAATAAGCAATATAGAATCACAAACCTTTTAAAATCGGTTATATATCGTAGGAAAATTTTATGAGAATAAGCGATGTAATGTCCCCGTTCGACGGGCATGTCGTTCAGAGTTCAAAATGAAAAGGACACTTAGTGAAGAGATAATCGCGCAGTAAGTTATAGCGCTCTAAAGTCGCAGTGATTTTTAAGCCATCAGATGACTGATGGTCCTTATCTCCCACTGATTTTCATTGCTTACAGGTTGATGGACAGATATGAATCTACCGGGAGTGTTTAGGATGCAAAAAGAAAGGCGTCCGGACGAAAATCAGCAGTTGTTACTGACGACATCAGGGAGCCTGCTGCCGCATACTTTGAGTATCAGCCAACCACTTCCACTCGACAGGCGGCCCAACAATTAAGCATATCCAAAACATCACTACAAAAGCTAATGAAAGCAGTAGGATTGTGTCCATACAAGATCCAAATGTGACAGCCGCTAAAGGGGGGGGGGATACTGTGCAGTGGAGAGATTTCGCAAACCACATAATCGAGGAACTTAAAAATGGTTCCATTAGTGAATACAAGATCTGGTTCAGTGAGGAGACCCATTTTCAGTTGAATGGTTTCGTGAACAAACAAAACTGGCGCCACTGAGGTACGGAAAATCTTCATCTCAGCGCCATCTCTTCACTGCATCCACAAAGGGTCATGGTGGTGTGCCATATCGTCGAAGCAGATAATTAGTCCGATATTTATTGATGGTGTGGTCACAGGAGTGAAGTGTCGAGAGTTGCTAGAGCGTCACTTTGGCCCTGATGCGGGCTATCTCAACAGGACACGCCGGTACTGGTTCAAGCCAGATGAGGCTCGTCCGCAAAAAACTTCTGACGTCTTCACGTGGTTTGAAATGACGTTTGGTGAGCGTTTGATTGCATTGGATGCAGAAAAATTCACGGGGCACGGGATAGAGTGGACCCCATACAGTCCGGACCCAAATACGTGCGACTTATTCTTATGGGGTTACATCAAGGTTAGAATCTATAGGAATAGCCTTGATTCACTAAAGGACCGAAAATTGGCTATCAGAAGTGAGATTGATGCACTTGATTACGACACACTCCAGCGCATTTTGACAAAGTTTTGGAACCGGCTTTATAACACTATAGTCGGGGATGGTAGACATTTTACGCATCTTGTATATTAAATGTCATTCATGTCTTTATTCAATAAAATATGTTTCATGTTCTTGCATGTTGTCTTTTTTCCACAATGATCGCTTACTTTCTATCATGTTTTTCTGACCACCCTGTATATATATATATATATATATATATATGTATTTAACATTAAAAATAAAAGAAATCGGTGGCCTTGTTTTAAATTAATACAGATCTATGGTTCAACCATTTGTTTTAGAAATATTGACGAGTTCTTTCTAAAATATCCACATTAATAATTTACATAGGTCCCGGAGGAAGGGCACTTCCCTCCCAGGAGGAAAGCAATGCTCCTACATGCACACATTTTTTTTTCAAGTTTATTACTACTATTATCAATAATTCATATAAATTTTACATTCATGCGTTAAAATTAACTCACACTATGTACATTTATATGAAATTTTGTCCTATACTGTCATGTTAAGTGCTTAGAAAAAAAAATAGGATGGCCAGCACCACCTGTTGAGCGATTGGTTCCCAAATCTAATCAGCACCAGTTTAGGTCAAGGTCCGACAAGTTTAGTCGAATCTCGTTCATATTAGGGGCTATAATTCGAAATTGCTAGAATTGCATTTTTAGTTGTGTTAAGCGTTTCTTACAGTTTCGAACAAGGTTTAAGAAAATATTATGACATTAATTAGTTTTTCTGCCTGTCTGTTTGCCCACCTGTTGCTCCATTTCCGAGTAAACCCAATTTCTGCTATATATTGTGACTGGCCGTTAAAAGGTTAACGCAAATTTTCCTAAAGATTAGTCAGTCTAAGAACACGATTCGATAAGGATTTATTAACCAAAACCGTATGAAGTATACTTTTTTTACATAGGAATTTTTGCTAGTGTTCGGACACTTTTGTTATCGACTGTATTGCGATTGGCAGTTAAAGGGTTAGCTCGAATATCTCAAAAAATGAGGATAAGTCCAATAGTTTTTTCGACCAAAAAAAAAAAAAACTGCTAACCAGACAGAAATAGTAAAACGGAAACGATAAATTTCTTAAAATGTCGTTATTTCATACAAAAAAAAAAAAAAAAAAAAGAGGAAAAGAAGAAGAAAAGAGAGAAAGAAAAGTGAGTATCTAGAGTTTTTTCATTCATCTTTAGTACACGAATTATTCATAAATTTTATTTGCTAAATTATCTGTGTGTATTCCAGTGTATATTCACTCGGGGAAAGACATCCAAGAGAGAGTAAAATGGCCGTCTTTCCCCGAGAAAAAAAGGCATCACTTTTTTGCCCCCGCTGATCAATCTATGTCTTATTACTATATCTATGATTGGAAGCATTTGCTCCAGTTGTTCTTCAGCTCAGTGGTTAAAATGAGTTACAATTACCCAAATATGGAGCCATATTTAAGCAAATAAGAAACAAATCGTAATAATTATGATAAATAATTTCCTTGCTACGATTTTTTTAAACTTGGAAAAATAATTTCGAAATTGGGGCAAAACTTTGATTTCGAGAACATGTGGCCACTATAATAAACATGACGTTCTTTGGTCGATTCGAGTATCGGATCCGCAATCTTCCAGTTACGTGCTTAACGCTCTCTCAATTAAGTTACTGTGGCTTCGTGAAATTCTAGTAAAAATGTGGTATGATAAAAGAATACAATTTGATATTATTAAAATAAAGATGTTAAAAAACATTTGTTTTATTTTTAATGCCTCTTTAATAAAATTTTCTTGCATTATAACAATAGAGCATTTACTAGAATTCTTTCTTAAATATATATATGTAAATTTCAAATCGATTATAGCATATTCTATGCTATATTTCAAATACTGCATTTTAAAGCCTTAATCGATTTTCATTTAATTTTCTCTTCATTTTTATTTGAGAAAATGAAATACCTTTTAGTAAAATTAGTTAAATTTGGCATTAAATTCCGTTCGCGATATAAGGAGCGAAGCATAATGTTAAATCTACTTTAACAGTTCTTTGATGAATAAGAACAGCATAATTTGAATGCTATTTCTATTTTTAACTTTGCCGATTCCTCATTAGATTGAGGCATTTTATCCAGAACTATAACTAAATTATTTCAGGATCAATAAATGTCTTTAAAGAGAGGTACAATTTAAATTTAATCTAATGTAATAACTTTGAAGCTTTCAGTGAAAAAAAATCCCACTCACATAAATAACCTTTATTCTAGACATTTTAAACTTAAATTGAGATCAAAAGATAAATATTATCGGATAAATTGGGTTAAAAGCCCGTCTAATGAACTTCATTTATATGGATAAGCATATATATTATAAAGTAAAAAGGAAGAACAAAATTGGTTGTCTATCAATTTTTATCGTCATGTTAATGTTACTTTACAATACTAGTTAAAATTTACCTTTTACAAAATAAGAAGTATTTTATTAAACATAAATTTTATGCTGTATATTCCTTCTGTTAATATAATTTTAATTTAAACTTTTACCTGCCCCGGGCGTATATATACGTTTTTCCGAAGCATGATCTTTACATTTTACTGCTATCAGTGAAACTACTGACACTGCTTGGAAATGCAATAAAATAACCTTGAAAGTGATCTCGATAGTGTTTTCGAAGGATGTATTCATTTCAGAATTGAGGGAAAGCGGTAGCGCTGGAAAGCGAATGTCCTATGTTTTCCTCGGCAGGTAAAAGTTTAATACATATTGCCGTGTTATTTGTAAAAGCCAAGTATTTGAGCTTAATTTGTGGCGTTTTGTTTGGTTCACTTATTTTACGAGAAATATTCGAATTTTCGTATTAAGAACTTGGGGCCCTCCGTGACCGAGTAGTTATAGGTTACTACACTCCTTCGATCGAAGGAGAGTGGGCTCGACTCCCGCATTGGCCCTGGATGTTTTTCCAAATCTTCGCTTTGTAATTCTGTAATGTTCTATACTTCTTTATCTGACGAAGATTTACAAGCGAACATCGAGTCAGGTATATAATTCTGATGTATATTTGCTATGAATGAAGGGCCTTAAAAAATTAAGAGCTAGTGAAAACAATTTAAAACTAGTTGGCATAGGTGGACTCTGCTCAGTTCCCCACCATATTTATGGTCTCATAAATTTCTAGTGCGAGACATATTATAATCATGTTAAAAAAATCAATTTGACCAAAGCTTGATACAGGGACAGAAAGAAATCCCCGCCTAATAGGCTATCCATCGTTCACTTCGATATATTTATCATATTCTAATCTATTAATTTATTTTATCAGGGTCAATTCCGTTGTTTATGTTTCATGCCAATGTTTTCATTTCCAATGCAATAATCCTCAAAATTCATATTTATATGAAAAAATTACAATTTCGCTATGTTGATAAAATCGTAAATTACGAATAATTTACGAAATTTTCCTATTAGAATATTTGTATTCAATCATGTTCAACAAAATATCATAAATGGAATTTTGAAGTTGTCTAATGTATTTATGATCCTCAAAATGGAAGTTTATGCTCAATTTTGCCTTATTCTGACATGTTAAGTAAATCGTAAATTCCAAATAACTTACGAGTTTTTTAAATTGGAAAAATCGTAGTCTATGATATTCATGCCAGTAACCTAAATAATATTTCGAAAATGGTTTGATATCTTTACGATGAAAATATCCCTCAAAATTGACGTTTATGTTAAAATTTGTTCTATTCTGCCATGTTAAGAAATTCGTAAATTTCCAATAACTTACGAAATTTTTATATTTGAAAATTCATAGTCATTAATATCCATGCCAGTGTCCTAAATAATATTTCAAAAGTAGTCTGACATCCTTGCGATGAAAATATCGATCAAAATTGACGTTTATGTGAAATTTCGCCCTATACTGCCATGTTAAGAAATTCGTAAATTTCCAATAACTTGCGAAATTTTCAAAGTAGCATATTTCTAGTTACTGATGTTCATTCCGGCATCAAAACGGATATTTTAAAAGTGGTCTGACATTTTTAGAGTAAAAAGTTTCCATTTAATGCACGTTTAAGTGAATGTTTGTCCTATTCTCCCATGTTAAGAAAATCGTAAATTTCTAATAACTTACGAAGTTTTTAAAATCGAATGTTGCAAATGAATAGGGTTCTTGCCAGTGTCGAAAGTAATATTTTAAAACTGATCTGACCTCTCTGCGACAATTTTTTCTTGAGATATCGTGTACACAGACTAAGAAACTAACGAACTAACGGACTAACGGACTAACAGACACCCTACAGACAGACACCATACAAATTTTGTCATTTTCGGATTCCTCACACCTGAAAACGTGTAGAAACGTCAAAAAACCGAGGTCGAAAATTTTCACGATTACCTAAGTTCCCCATACCTATAGTATGATGGGGAAGTAATAGTATTACAACAAATAAACGCAATTCATAATATTGGATTTCAACGTTGTTAGTTATTTCGATTCATATTTATAAAGTTTTATCTTTAAAGTTAAACGAAGTATATATATTAGTAAATTTTGTTCTATTTTAAAGCAATTTAGCAATTTATACTTTTTTTTTTTTTTTATCAGATTAATCTCATGATTTTTTTTTTTTTTTTTATGTCAAACTAATATTCTTTTGCAATAGTTTTAAAATTTTCTAAATAGATTTACAATTCAAAAACTTTTATATGCTATTTTTCAAGTACTCTATAGCCCAAACTAGGTATTTCTAAGTGAAGATGATAAAAACGTGCTTCGCCAAATTATCATTCAAATAGTTATTGCCAAGATATGTCTTTTATATTCAGGGTTCCTACACTTGTTTATTTATTTTATTTATATATTTATTTTTTTTATTTTTTTTTTTTTTTATTTTTTTTTTTTTTTATTTATTTATTTTTTTTGGAAAGTTAAATAATTAATACAAATTAAGAAAATGCAATTATACCAGTACTATCGTCCGATAACACACACAAAAAAAAAAAAAAAAAAAAAAAATCTCAAATGAGGCAATATTAGATGCAACTTAAAAATGAATTAACAAAGCTTGTTCAATAAATCTTGAACTAAAACATCAAACCTATTTTACAATATATATATATATATATATATATATATATATATATATATATATATATATATATATATTATATATATATTATATATATATATATTGTTGCAACAGATTAAATTTCTTCCCAGCCCCGGATTACGCGCCAAATGTTACAAAAATATCAACTTAAAGTAATTCGTAAAGAAACAGGCCGGTTCTAAACGACGAATGAACTTTATTCAACGTAAATGTTTGAAATAAAAAAAAAACTCTTATGTCAATGAATAATCTCAAAACAGTCAAATATAACTATCAATTCAAGGAATATTGTAAAAGCTTTCAATAAGACTGTTGATCGTATGACAAAAGCCACTATATTCGACAAATGTTCTGAAAACAATCGAAGAAAAAATTTGCTGGCAATCCATAGCAACATCAGGTAAAATTTACAAATTTACAGAGCAAAGAAAGTATAATCTCCTTAAAATAATAAACACAATTGCAATTACTAGGTCTTCAAGCGTCAAAAATAATAACGTAAAGTAGAACCAGTGAAAGGATTATATGCAAGCTGAAGAATTTTCTTAGAATATAAACATTTTTTTAGCCTACATCGGCCTTTCACTGTCTGTGCTTTACAATATTCTTTCTCACATTTCAAGAAATGTTAATTGCAACAGTGTTTATCATATTTTGTATATGTATATATATGTGTGGTGTGTGTGTGTTTTATAGTTTTTTATTTACGTTATAAATACTATTATTCATAAATGTGCTATTTAAAATATCATTGTAAGTCATAAGTCTGACACTTAAAAAAAGAAAAAAGAAAAAAGAAAGAAAGAAAGAAGAAAACGTTTCTATAACTGCAATGTTCGTCGTAAAAAAGGATAACAACGCGAGGTTCACTCTTAAAAAAATCATAACATTTACTAAGAGAAAGGCTACATTATAACACGGGCATACGAGGCATTATCCATGCTCCTTCAAATTTAGGGAGCCTTATCTCTAAAAGCTACAAAATATTAAAAATAATTTTCATGTGATATAAGTAGTAAAAATAAAATCTGATTTAAACTATATTTCTATATTACATAAAATATCTTGAACAATTGGTAATTTTTGTCACTAATCTCTTAAACTAAAATTTTATATTGTTTGACCAATGTGCTTCAGTTTTTGGTGGTCTTTAGCATAGAATTAAAATCGCTTTAGAGGTTTGTAAAAATCTGCGGAAATATAACAGAAAATTAAAGAAAAATTTCACATTTACACTACGCAACATTTATTACTTAGAATAAGCCCATTTTGGCGAGCTCTATAAACAAAAGAGAAGGTTTCCAAAGAGCATATCTGCCCTCGGTCTTATAAAAAGCATTATCGGGCCCTGCCGAGAGATGTGAACCAAATTTGAATCTTCATATATTTTAATTGAGATTTACGTAATCAGTTTTATGTATTCACTTTATGTATTCAGAATTATGTTATTAGTTTCATGTATTTAGTTTTACAGAAATTAATTTCTGGATATCACACTATTTATGAAAACACAGGCTATCACAGTGGAGTACTAAGTATCAGAAATTTATAATACGTACGTGATACATTTTTATTTCAAATATAATTTAACATTGATTACATTTGTTACAGACTTGCATACTGTTTTATCAGACTATATGTTCTCTTTAAAGAACATACATAAACAGCAATGACTGCAACCTCTAAACGTAGAAAACTCCGATAAAAATCAACTCTTTTTCTAATGATTTCTAAGTCTCTTTTTCAGATTAGTCTTTTTTTCGGAAAATACAATCACGCTGTTATTGTTTTGCACACTGAGAAAAAATTCTGTAACTGACATCTAGAATTTAAATTGTGGCTCTAGAAAAAATAGTTCCATGTCATCCTTATAAATTCTAGATACCTTTGCAAGCGAGTTCTAGAAATCCCTATTAGTATTCTAGAGCGTTTGCCTATACTCTAGAGGGCAAAGTTATTTTTAAAAAACTCTGCAAATAAATGCGAATACAAGAGGCGTGTTTCAGCAAGTATAATCTTGGTTTATGGCCCAATTCTAGAAAAACAAGCGAGAATTTCTCGTCTCGATTCAGAATATTGTTCCACCATCTAGAAATGTGTAGACTAGAAATCCTCTATCATTTCGTCTATTCAGTTTTTTGACGTGATTTATGCGCATAGCTCAGAAATCTCTATTTCTAGTTGAGGGATTTAGAAAATGACCGCTTGTTCATTGTGGATGAAGACGGTATATTTTTTTTCTCTGTGCATTTTTATTTAAATTTCCCTTTGTGTGTGTGTGTGTGTGTGTGTGTGTGTATTATGACAATATTATGGGCGATACTAAGTTTAAAATACTTTTTATTTAAAGATTTTGTGCGTGTATGTGTGTATGCGGTAAGCTAGGGATCGTACTCCTTTATTTCTCAGGAGATGAGAAATTTCCACCTTTTCTTTTAATAACACTATTTTTATACGGCAATCTCTATCCTATTCATTCACAACATATTTGTATGAAAAACTGATACTCTTTTCTGTATGAAAATAGTGGTAGAAAAAAAGAAGCAGTAATTTCACGCCCCTGAAAATTTCTCAAATAAAAAGGAGGGGAGTAAAATCCTTGTGTTAAGTTAAATAATATTTGAAAAATGTTCCAAAGATTCAGAAACAAAATTCTTCATTAAAATACCATTCAAAATCGTTACAGTTTTTGTGGTATAACGAACATTTTAATTAATTAAGAATTTTGCAATTTAAATACAGTGGCAGAAAAGTCAGGGAAAAATTCGAAACCGTAGCATTTATATTTTATTTTCCCAAAGGTTAAACAAAAACAATTCTGTTGAAAGTTGATAAAAAATAAAAATTTAATAAAAATTTCTCACATAAACGGCGAAACATAAATATGCTATGTCACAAGTAATACGGAAAAATAGATTTTGGTTTGTATAATAATTAATCTTTTCTATTTTTCGGTTTACTTCCTAGAAAGTATAATATTGTAAAAAACACTTTCTCCTCCGTCATCGTGTCTGACATTTGTATATCTGTTTCATTTATGCCCTTGGTGTATATGGCTCTATATGCTGTTATATATATATAATGTATATTTAATGAGCATGATATTTTTAAACAATATTTTTCGTGAGTATGGTTGTTATGCTGTGTTCTTTTACAAGGAATTTGTTTATAATTTTAAATATGTTGGCAATAAGATTTAAAGATAGTGCAGTCATACGAAAATCGTAATTAATGTTATTATTTATTTATTTATTTTTAACTTGTGCGTGAGATTACAATATCTATTTTTTTTTTTTTTTTTTTTTTTTTTTTTAGTTTCTAAAGGCATTTCCCTTTAAAATTTATTTGCTCATTCTGTTTACAATATATATATATATAATGGTATCATTTATATACAGTTCACTGAAATTATTATATATTTAAGTTCGCTAATTATAAATATATAATACTGGGTTTTATAATTGTGTAAAACATGTAGCAGCATATGTAAATTAAACGGAAATCACCTAATAACTAAATATAATACATAATCGAAACATAAAATCTGTTATATCCGTTAGTTTATAGTTCAGAAGAATTATATACTATCTGATTTTAAGATTATCACATTCTGAAATGGAAGAATAAGTATTTCATAGTTTCTAAAATAAATGTTGAAAATCTTTAACTTTCAGAATTGCTTTATTATTATTATTATTACTTCTTATTTATTTATTTATTTATTTATTTTTGACGATAATGCTATACTTTCTTTTAATCCCTATGCCTTTTATTTTCTATAGATGTATCCTTATTAATGCATTATGTCAGTAGATTTTTGTTCAATTCTGAATTCTCATTACTTTTTTTTTTTTTACTAATTACTTATGCTGAAAGCATGTAACGCATACATAATAATTCATTTTTATTTATTTTCCTGTCTCATTCAGCCCTTTCTATCACCACTTCAAGTTATTTTCAGATATATTAATTTTTACATTTAAAGCGTCGCAAATTTATTAGATTTTAATGATTAAAATTTCCAAACGCTACCATTTATCTTAACATTTTCTTCATTTAATCGAATTGTAAAAATGATAATTCCAATCTTTATGTATCTTAATGTATTATTCAACTATCTGATTATTTTTATCAACTTCAATTACAGTCTTTTATTAATGTTAAGATATATTTACGTTTATATGATTAAAAATATAGCACTGAACAAATTATTTTGAAAGAATATACTTAATCATTTAGATAAGATACTGTAATTAACAAATATAATTTGTTATTTGAAAACTGTTATTTTAATTTGATATCCAAAAGAAACATTTTCGCCGTTAGAAAATTTAATATAATATTTTTCCTTTTAAATTAAGTTTACATTTAATAACAGAATCAATTATCATTACCATTAAAATATATTCATTTTTTCAAAGGAATGTCTCTAGGTATTATTTTAACATTTTAATTTATTTTTGAATATTATAAAATATAATTTTATTTTAATTTTTGTAACACGTGCAGCTATTTTAATTCGATTTCGATTTTCATACTCCAAATTGCTAAAAGGGTTTCGTATATAATATTAAAATGTATATTTACAGATACATATGTTCTTGAAAAATGAGAGCGATTTAAATTAAAAAGTATTACAAATATTGGCCAATTGCAGAAAATCGTATCCTGTTTATAAACGTTTTTATCCATGATTTAATTAATCATGCTTTAGGGATTAACGCTGAAAAGATTTCGGAAAGGATAAATATTGATATATATATAAGAGACTAGATGTTGATACGTGTAGAAAATTTGAAAAAAAAAATGTCAGAGCCGTTTTTGAGATATACAGGGTGACTCCAAATTCATGATACAAACTTGGAAATGAGGTAGAGAACAAGGATACGAATAATGTTCACATAGGAACCCAGGTCACAATCCATTTCTTTACACAAAAATACAAGGTGTCTCACTTAAACTGAAACAAGGTGTTTTGTTTTTAACATCTACACTAATGAAAATGTTTTAATGAAATCTGCATGAAACAAGGTGTTTTGTTTTTAACATCTACACTAATGAAAATGTTTTAATGAAATCTGCAGTGGTTTATTTGTTAAGAACAATCATTTTTTGTATAGAAATTGATGGGCGCAAGTAACGGGATTAAGCGATAAGGCTATAGTTTTATAGCTTTTTTTTTTTTTTTTTTTTTTTTTGTAATAATTTTTTTAATAATCGTAAAGTTTCAATAAATACACACACACACAAAAAAAAAATATCTTTTTATTATGAAATAAAAAAATAATTTACTTTTTTTTCTTTTTACTTTAAAAGAATGTTTGTTATCTTTTAGTTACAGTTCACAGTGCATTAAAATTGCTAGTAATTTTTGCGTGCTTATACTGCATATTAGATAATAATACAATTTAAAAAACTTCTGTGATAAGAAGAATTCTATCTTACGGAATTCTATCTGTGGCGAGAATTGGTATTTATAGGGAATAGAATTAATGACTAATTGATTGAAATAAAAATATCTCATGAAAAATTATAACATAAGTATTACAATTTTACTTGTCTTCAGAATGAAACATTCTTATAAAATTTTAAGTATTACGTTTTATATATCTTTAGGATGCAGTATTTTAGCAATTTATTTAGGTTTTTCAGTTGATAAATACAAGTTATTATTGTATGCGTTTATTATTATTATTATTATTTTGTAATTAAAAGTAATTTTTTCAATATGATTTGTTTTCAATAAATTAGAAGTATTTGTACAATTTTTTTTAAATTTCCATTCCCTTTTAAATATTTCTTTTAATCTTTCATTAGTTTTAACATAAATTATATCTAAAACACCTTTTGCTAAAGTTGAAATTCACCCGAGATTTAAAAGCTTCATTAAACAGAAAACTTATTGAAAACGATTTTTGAAACGGAATCTTAATGAGATGCAATCTGTCATTTTCCTGTAGGGTAATTATACTTTTATTTTTTCATCTTTTTGCTTATCTAATCCTTGAATTATCCAATTCTTTTGAGTGTGACATTCAACACACGTGTAATGAACTTGTGAAAAATCTTAAAACCATTTAATTGCTCTATAAATAAGATGAACTCTATGAATTATAAAGCCATTAGTTAAAGTAGGTAATTTTTCATGCTGAAACTTACGAATTGATTCATTTTATGCGATGATGGGTTTTAATTATGGAGTAATGATGAAGTACAATGAGATAATTTATGAGAACACAATACGGGTTTGAAAGAAAATCACATCGAATAAAAAATAATCATGCTAATAAAGTTCTCTTTTTTTAATATTTTCGAAATTATTCTTTTTACAATAAAAAGGTTTTTTTTTTTTTTTTTTTTTTTTTTTTTTTTTTTTAACAAGTGTTATTGAAACATGCTTTCAATTTGTAATACATTATTTCATTAATGAATTAAAATATGGATGCACGGTAAAATAAATAATTACAATTCTAAGATGTTAGAAATCCATAAATTTTGTAAAAGTAAATATAAGACGAGTCTAGAGACGGAATAAAAAAACGAATGTTATAAGGTTTAAGGCTAATTGTTAGTGCATAGTAACTAGGCCTAAGTGAAGTGCCCTCCATGGGAGCCTTTTTAAAGTATCCTACCCCGTATACACGTAAGTTTGAGAAGAAACAATGAAAATCTCCAGCTAGCTAAGCCAATGATTATGGGTTTAAACTGAGCACCTCCTAGCTAACAGCTTTATCAGCATACACTGCACTGAGAAAAAATTCTGTAACTGACATCTAGGATCTAAATTGTGGATCTAGCAAAAATAGTTCCATGTAGTCCTTATAAATTCTAGTCCTCATTGAAAGCGAGTTCTAGAAACCACAATCAGAATTCTACAGCGTTTGCCTACATTATCGAGGGAAAAGTTATTTAAAAATCTCTGCAAATAAATGAGAATACAAGACGTGGGTTTCAGCAACTATAATCTTGGTTTATGATCCAATTCTAGAAAATCAAGCGAGAATTTCTTGCAATACAAAAGGTTCAGAATATTCAAAATATCCAGAATATTTTTTCACCATCTATAAATGTGTAAACTAGACATTCTCGACCATTTCGTCGATTCAGATTACTGGCGTGCCTTTTGCGCATCGCTCGGAAATCCATGTTTCTAGTTTAAGGATTTAGGAAATGACCACTTATTCATTCTAGATGAAGGCGGTATATTTTATTTCTCAGTGTGAGAAAAAAAATATACTGCATTCTTCTAGAATGAATAAGTAATCATATTTTGAATTATTAAACTAGAAATATAAGTGTCCGAGTTATGCGCATAATGTAAACAATAAACCTGGATAGATTAAATTATCCAAAATGTCTATATTTTTCTAGATGGTGAAACAAATTTATGAATATTATTAAACCTTTGTATTGCAAGAAGTTATCGCTTGATTTTCTAGAATTGGGTCACAATACAAAATTATAGTTACTAAAACTCTTTTCTTGTGTTCGCGCTTATTTTCAGAGATCTTTAAATAAGATTAACCACGATAATATAGGAAAACGCTCTAGAATTCTAATAGAGACTTCTAGAAATAATTTAGAAATATGACATATCAATATTTTTACAGTAGCCATAATTTAGTTTATAGATGTCAGTCATATAATTTTAATGAAACTTCTCAGCCGCTGGTGTGGCCAGAATAAATAAGGCAGAAATTTAACGACGAAGCTTTTCAGGTATATTTCAAAATATATTTTTATAAATGACATTCCATTACACATAGAAAGTTATGTGTTCAGTTCGCTAGCACCGAGGTTGCCGTGTACGAACAGAACCCTGTTTTTTTTTCTCCGCCAAGTACTCAAAATCAATCGCCTAACAATGTGAAATCGCCAAATATGTTTAATTTCGATAATTTTTTATGATCGCTGTAATTCATTTCAGCCGATAATTTTTTCACTTTCTCGTGTTTTAGGAAGAGTAGAGTCACATATATTTTTTTCAATATTTTTTTAAGACGACACCTTTTGAATGTTTCCTTCTAAGAACATGATTCGACAAAGATTTATTTAACAAAATAGTATTAAATGTACTTGGCTAGTGCTCGGATACATTTCCTGTCGACTGTATTGTAAAAAACATAAAAAAATATATAGTGAAATTTGCCATTTTCTGATACTTTAACAAAAAAAATGGAACAATGATGGTTGCCGGGACTCTGAGATGCCAGGATTCTGGGTTGCCAGCAGGAAGGGTTAACACCTGTAATACTGAGAAAATTGCCATTTTCTGATACTCTAACAGAAAAATGTGACGGGGTGGGACTTCTTTACTTGCAGATATTTAAATAAAAATTTTAATTAATAATAAAAATAATAATTTTCCGTTGTTACCGAACTTCTGTAAACCAGTGTTATAATCACACTGTATATATATATATTTAGGGTCAAATTGGAAAAAAAAATTGAGGGTATGCATATCGTATTTCAACAAATGAGTAAACAATAACAAAAACAAAATTTCATCCTCATTTAAGGGCATATATATATATATATATATATATATACATACAGGGTGTTTCATAAGTATGGATACACCAAATATCTCAAAAGGAAAGCAAATTTTATGAAAACATTGATTACAAAAGTTTCATGGATTTAAATAACCTACTACATGAGGTATCACAAGTGGGTCTTGGGGGCCCCACGTGACACAAAACTTCATTTTCTTAAATAGAAACCATATGTATATTTTTTTTTTGCATAATCGTGTTAAACGGAAAAAAATCTGCTTAAAATCATGTACTGCTTTTATATTTTGCAGAATAGGGGGCCCCGGGCCCCCTATATTTATGTTGTGTTTCATAAGTCTGAATACACAAAAATATCTCGAAAGGAAAGCAAATTTGCTGTAAACATTGATTTAAAAAATTTCATGGATTTAAATAATCTATTACATGAGTTATCACAAGTGGGTCTCGGGGGGCCCTGGGGGCCCTACGTGATACAAACTTGAATTTAAAAAAAAAAACATATTTTTTCTTAGCAGAATTGTGTTAAATGAAAAAAAATCTTTTTAAAATCATGTACAGCTTTTATGTTTTGCAGCATAGGGACCAATATTTTTATATTGTAATAAAAAATTTGGACATCCGAAAATATTTTAAGAAAAAAGAAAATTCTTTGAACGCATTGATTTCAAAAGTTTCATGCATTTGAATGATCTATTTACAAAGTATCATGAGTCGGTCCCCGGGGCCCTTGAGGTCCCCACATGACTCAAATTCAATTTTTTCAAGCAGAAATCAAACGTTTTCGTCATAGACTATTGTAAAGTGGAAAAAAACTATTTTAATTTTTTTTATTATTATTATTGAAGCGTAAGGGGCCCTAGGGTCCCGAATCTTATGTTGTAAGGAAAAACTTAAAATTCTGAAAGTACCTTAATAAAAAGCAATTTTGTTGGATACAAAGGTTACAAAAGTTTCATTTATTCAAATGATGTATTAGATGAATTAGCGTATGTGGGCCCCCGCAAGGTCCCTAGGACCCCCACATTATACAAATTCCATAGGCTTTTCCCTCACAATATCGGGTTTGGAAAAAATATGGTTTAAAGAAAAAGGTATGGTTTATTGTATAGAAATGTATATCGTAGAGAAAAGTTTCCATTTGAAAAAATGAAGTGTTTGTCCTGATAGATCATTTGGATGCATGACACTTTTGTAATCATTGCGTTTCAGCAAAAATGCTTTTTTATTGAGTTATTTCAGATATTTTATTACTACAAAAATATAGGGGCCCTGGGACCCAAAATCATTAAAATAAAAATAAAAAAGGATATATATTTTAATATAGATTTTTTCCACTTAACACGATTTTATCAAGAAAAAGGTTTCCCTTTGAAAAAAATTGAATTTGTGTCACATGGGCCCCTGGGCGTCCTAGGGTCTCATTTATAATACTTCATACAACAGATTATTTGAATACACAAAAGTTTTGAAATGAATGTGTCCAGCAAAATTGCACTTTTATTGAGACATTTTGGGATATCCGGATTTATTATTACAACATAAAATTGGGGTCCCGGGCCCCCTATTCTGCAACACAAAAAAAAAACAATACATTACTTAAAACAGTTTTTTTTTTTTTTTTCTTCTTTGCTTAATCCTATTCTGTGAAGAAAAAATTTGGTTTCTATTTTTAAAAAATGTATTGGTGTCATGTGAGACCCCAAAGGCCCCGGGCTGCCAATCATGATACTTCATGTAATTAATCATCCGAATGCATGAAACATTTGTAATTAATGTATTCAGAGATTTTTTTTATTGAAATAATTTAGGAATTCTAAATTTTTATTACAACATAAAAATAGAGACCCCGGGGCCCCTGTGCTGCAAAATATAAAATCAATCCATGATTTTAAACAGATTTTTTTCCGCTTATATATATATATATATATATTTATATATATATATATATATATACATATGGTTTCTATTTTTAAAAAAATGAAGTTTGTGTCAAGTGGGGCCCCCAGGGGTCCCCGAGACCCACTTGTGATACCTCATGTGATAGATTATTTAAATCCATGAAACTTTTGAAATCAATGTTTTCAGCAAATTTGCTTTCCTTTCGAGATATTTTGGTGCATCCCGGCTTATGAAACACAACATAAAAATAGTAGCCCTGGGGCCCCCTATTTTGCTAAATATAAAAGCAGTGCATGATTTTAAACAGATTTTTTTCCGCTTAACAAGATTCTGCAAAGAAGAAATATGGTTTCTATTTAAGAAAATGAAATTTGTGTCACGTAGAGACCCCAGGAGCCCCCGGAACTCACTTGTAATACCTCATGTGGTAAATTATTTGAGTCCATGAAACTATTGAAATCAATGTTTTCAGCAAATTTGCTTTCCTTTCGAGTATTTTTTGTGTATCCATGCTTATGAAACACCCTGTATATATGTATACATCAAATTTTCATTTCTGTTCTATTATTTTAAAATTAAAAATCTATCATAATTCTTTTTTTTTTCTTTTTCACAAAATTTCCATAATAAAGTCCAAGTATATGATAATAAACTACAATTTTTTTTTTTTCAAATAAAATTAAGAAGAGCTGAATTAAGAGTTTTGCAAGTGTCTTACAAAATAAGTGGAAGAATCTTCAGCATAAAAATATAAAGTGGTTATTACACTGAATTTCCTATTTTAAATAATATATACAATTCCTTTAATTTCAAAATAAATTATATAGAAAACACTCCCAATTTAAAATAACTGTGCCACATGAATAATTTAAATATGCTATAAAAATAATAGCCCTTAATGAGTTTAAATTAAAAAAAAAAAAAAAAAAAAAAAACTATCTTCGATTACAAAAAATATTTAAAAGAATGTATAGAAAAAAGATTGCTCTCCATTAAGCTTTTTAAATTTATGTTTCAGTAAAAAAAAAAGGAAAAGTATCCAAATCAGATTTCATTGAAATTCAAGGGTTTAATTACATGTATGATAATAGCGACCATTTAAATGAAACAATTTCTTTTTCCAAATATATCCCTTGAGACAAAAGATTTTGATCAATGAATTAAATCTTTATATTTAAAGTATCTTATTGCCTGGAGACTCGATAATATATTCATTTGACTTTATAGTCTTAAATCACCATAATTCTGAATTGCTTTCGGCAGAAATCTATCGAAGAACTCCTGATGTGACAGATATTTTTAGAAGTATTAAAATTTCATTTATACACTTTCGATTATGCGGCTAAAATTATAGTCATTAATATTTTAAATTTTAATTTCGTGATTTTTTTAATGTAATTGATTTGTTATATCACCTTAATGTAGAACAATACAAATTAATTTCGTACAAAGATGTAATTTGCTTCTTAAGACGTAATTAATATTTCTAGAAAAAGCAATGAATCTTTTGAATGTAAAACTTTAAGGAATACAAATGCGTTTAAATATGATCATTTAATTACTTGACATTTTAATTATTGTATCTTTTCAGAATAATAATAAAATTTTTGAGAAGCATTGTATTTTAATGTGTATTATTAAAGCATTGAAATATATAGAAAGCAAATTGAAATATATAGACAGAAAAGCAAATAAAAATTTATTGAAGATCATAAAAAATCTTCATAAAATAAACTTCTTCAAATGATATAAAATATTAAATTTTTAATCAAAAATAATAATTTAAACCATTTAAAGTCCGCTTTTTTGTTGCAAATTTAATGTTGTCTTTTTTCCTGTTTTATTTAATGAAAAAGATGAAAGTGTAATTTTAGAGGATAATTTAAAGAAGTATAGAATGTGCATTAGGAGACCAAGAAATACTGTAATAAAATTATACAAATCGATTATAGCTGAAATTCTGTACATTTTTTTTTTCATTTACGTCAAATAAGTTATTATCAATTTTTGTGTCAAAAACTTCAATTAAAAAATTCAGTAGTTTATGCATTTATTTTTTGAATTTGTAAAAAAAAATCTACACCGTTAAACAAAACATTTTCAAAAATACAAAATTTAATAAGGTTAATTCAGTAAACTTTTTAACAGTCATGACATAATGGCATGGCGACATGACATAATAGCATTACACATATATATAAGAAGAAAGTATTGGATTTTTAAAAATTTTCGACTTCCAGTTTTCTATCGATTTACAAGTTTTAGGATGTCCTGAACACGATTTGAATATTTTTAGTAAATGTATGTCTGTCTGTGTGTATCACGAATTTTGCTGAAACTGTATCTCACGTACCAGTAAACAATATTCAACCAAACTTGATATTTTGTTGGATTTTGAACTAAACTGTGGTTGATTCTATTTCGAGATCAATCGCTCAACTGATGGCGCTGTCATGTCATATTTTCAGAGTTTTTAAAGCGACAATATAGGACAAAATTACGTATAAATGTGCATGTTGAGAATTCTTTTTTAACAATGACTGTGTAATTAATAAAAATTATTGATAACAGTAACAGTAAAGTAGAAAAGAAGATTTGTTTTCATGTAGGAGAATCTCTTCCCCTCTGGAAAGTGAAAATTTTTAATATAGGTATCTTTCAAATCTAATCAATACTTTTAAAACAAATGGTTGAACCCCGGATCTGTTAAAATTTAAAAGTAATTTATTTTTTCATAAAAAAAAAAAAAAAAATTAAGATGTTTTGTGAATTGCATAAAATTAAATTTCTTTGCCATTAATGACATACTTTGCTGAGATACAAATCGTTTGCATTCATTAAGAAAAATAATTCTGACAAATAATGATTTTAATAAATAATATGTACTGCATAATTTTTTAAGAAAATATAGAAAAAGGTTTCTGGTGGCTACAGCATAACAGTTTTAAGTTTTTCTTAGAAGCCTTCTCTGGGCAAGTAACATTAAATTACCTTATTACATAATATAAAATGAATGCCACTATTCTATGATGAAAAATTACCTACTTTATCTCAATGGCTTTATAATTCATTACGTTCATCTTAATTTACGAGGCAATTAATTCGTTTTATAATTTCTCCCAAACTCGTTACATGTGTGTTAAGCGTTACACACGAGAGATTAAGATAATTTAAGGATTTAATAACCGGAAAGGTGAAAGAATAAAATCATAATTACCCTAGAGAAAAATTGTGTGTTACAACTTTGAATTTGATTGCTTTAGAGAAATTACTGTTTTTGATTATTTTGCTATGTATTAGTATGTTTCCATAGTATTTTAGAATTTGCTTTTTCAGAAATAAATTTCATTGTAAGGTTATCGATTTTAATAAACATTACAAACAGTCGTTTTCGCTCGAATTTTGGTCTCTGTCAGACAATTATTTTTTTAATTTATTATTTCATTATTTACGATGCAAAATTCTAATTATTTAAAAAAAATATTGAATTAATAAACTAATTTATCGATATATTGGATATTAACTTAATGAAATACTACCAACATTCACGGTTTTAAGGTTCAGGAGTTGTACTACCTTCCCTTTTTAACACTTTCCAACAAGGTTGAAAAGTGTTTATGACTTCGGTTTGTCTGTCTGTCTATCTGTCTGTCCGTCTGTCTGTCTGTCCGTCTGTCCGTCCGTCTGTCCGTCTGTCCGTCCGTCTGTCTGTCTGTCTGTCCGCGCTCTAACTCCCGTAAATATTTATGGAATTTCTTGAAACTGATATATGTTATTCAAGTTCACTATCGGACGTTCCCTATTGAAAATGGAGTTTGTACCTCTACTGGTTTGTGTACAGGACACCCGAAAGTATTTCAAAGCATTGTGTTCTATGAGAGGTATTTCTATAAACCATATTTTCATACCTTTACTCTAGACATATCTTAATGAAATTGAAATATGTTATTCAAGTTCACTATCGGACGTTCCCTATTGAAAATGGAGTTTGTACCTCTACTGGTTTGTGTACAGGGACACCCGAAAGTATTTCAAAGCATTGTGTTCTATGAGAGGTATTTCTATAAACCATATTTTCATACCTTTTTTCTAGACATATCTCAATGAAATTGAAGTATGTTATTCAAGTTTACTATCGCACGTTCGCTATTGAAAATGGAGTTTGTACCTCTATTGGTTTGTGTACAGGGATACCCGAAAGTATTTCAAAGCATTGTGTTCTATGAGAGGTATTTCTATAAACCATATTATCATACCTTCACTGTAGACATATCTTAATGAAATTGAAATATGTTATTCAAGTTCACTATTGGATGTTTTCTGTATAAAATGGAGGGAATACCACCCTCGGGTTATACACAGGGACACTCAAAATTATTCCAAAGCATTGCGTTCTATGAGAGATATTTGTATAAATCAAATTTTAATAACTTTAGTTTCCACAAATTTTAACAAATTGAAATATGTTATTTATATGCACAAAAGAATGCTTTGCATACAATATAGCATGTTTAGCATTATATTTACAGGGTGCCACAAAAATATCCAGACAAATTAAGAGCTATTAATAAAAAAATTGCTAGATATGTACTTTCGTTTACGTTAAGCGTTTTTAACACTTTGAAATATTTTTAACACTTTCCAACAAGGTTGAAAAGTATTTGTGACTTCGGTTTTGTCTGTCTGTCTGTCTGTCTGTCCGTCTGCCATTCCGCGCTCTAACTCCCGTAAATATTTATGGAATTTCTTGAAACTGATATATGTTATTTAAGTTCACTATCGGACGTTCCCTATTAAAAATGGAGTTTATGCCTCTAATAGTTTGTGTACAGGGACACCCGAAAGTATTTCAAAGCATTGTGTTTTATGAGAGGTATTTCTATAAACCATATTTTCATACCTTTAGTGTAGACATATCTGAATGAAATTGAAATATGTTATTCAAGTTCACTATTGGATGTTTCCTGTTTAAAATGGAGGAATTACCACCATCGGTTTATGTACAGGGATACTAAAAATTATTCCAAAGCATTGCGTTCTATGAGAAATATTTCTATAAATCAAATTTTAATAACTTTACTTTCCACGAAGTTTTTGGAAATTGAAGTATGTTATTTATATTCACAAAAGAATGCTTTGCACAGAATATAGCATGATTAGCATTAGATTTTCAGGGTGGCACAAAAATATCCAGTTACATTAAGAGCTATTAATAAACAATTGCTAGAATTGTACTTTCGTTTACGTTAAGCGTTTTTAACACTTTCTAACATTTTTTAAGTGTGAATATGATTTCAGTTTTGTGTATCTGCCTGTCCGTCTGTCTGTCTGCCTGTCTGTCTGTCCGAGCTCTAACTCCCGTAAATATTTATGTAATTTCTTGAATCTGATATATGTTATTCAAGTTTACGATCTGATGTTCCCTATTGAAAATGAAGTTTGTACCTCTACTGGTTTGTGCACAGGTACACCCGAAAGTATTTCAAAGCATTATGTCCTATGAGAGGTATTTCGATAAACCATATTTTCTTACATTTACTGTAGACATATCTCAATTAAATTGAAATATGTTATTCAGATTCCCTATTGGATGTTTCCTGTATAAAATGGAGGAAATACCACTACTGATTTATGTACAGAGACACTTAAAAGTATTCCAAAGCATTGCGTTCTATGAGAGTTATTTCTGTAAACCAAATTTTAATATCTTTATTTTCTACGAAGTTTTAGGATATTGAAATATGTCATTTATATGCACAAAAGAATGCTTTGCATAGAATATAGCATGGTTATCATTAGATTTACAGGGTGACACAAAAACATTCAGTTATATTAAGAGCTATTAATAAAAAATTGCTAGAATTGTACTCTCGTTTACTTTACGCGGTTTTGAAACTTTCTATCATATTTTTTAGTGTGAATATAATTTCAATCTCTGTATCTGTCTGACTGTTCTTCTTTCCGTCTGTCTGTCTCTCTGTCTGTTTTACTGCGCTCTAATTCCCGTAAATATTCATGGAATTTCTTTAAACCGATATATTTTATTCAAGTTGACTATCGGATGTTCCCTATTGAAAATGGAGTGAGTACCTATTCTGGTTTGTGTACAGGGACACCCAAAAGTATTCGAAAGCATTGTGTTCTATTGGAGGAGTTTCTATAAACCATATTTTAATACCTTTAATGTATAGAAACTTCAATGAAATTTCAACATGTTATTCAAATCCCTATCGGATATTTCCTATGCAAAGTAGAGTACATTTCTAACTGGTTTGTGTACAGAGGCACTTGAAAGTATTCCAAAGCATTGTGTTGTATGAGATATATTTTTATAAACCAAATTTTAATAATTTTATTCTCCACAAAGCTTAATGCAATTAAAATACATTATTCGTATGCACAAAAGAGTGCCTTCTATGTAATATAGTATGGTTAGCATTAGATTTACAGGCCTACACAAAAATAATCAGTTACATTAAGAGCTATAAATAAAAATTTGCTAGAATTGCACTTTTGTTTACATGAGCGTTTTAAAACTTTCTTATAATTGTAGTGGGAATTTGATTTCAGTTTGCGCATCTGTCTGTCTGATTGTCTACCTTTCTATCTGTCTGTCTCCGGCTCCTATCATCCGTGAATATTTTGAGAATTTTTAAAAAATGATACACCCAAGTTCCCTATGGAATGTTCCCTATTTAAAATGCCATTAATTGGTCCTTTACAACAAGTTTGCTTACAGGGACAACAACAACAACAATAAAAAAAAAAAAAAAAAAAAAAAAAAAAAAAAAAACAATTTATTACGTTTTAGGACAGAATTTTTTAAAAGTTATATTTAAAAATCTTTCTGCTATAAAAATCATAGAAACATTGACATGCATTATTAATATTCTAAAGTGATGTTGTGTATAGAACATGATATGATTAACTTTCTGATTTACAGGGCTACACTAAAATATTCAGAGAGATTAAAAGCTGTAATTATAATCTGACGGCTGCGTTTTCCTTTGCGTTAAGCCTTTTTAACACTTTCCAAAATGCCTAAGAGTAATTTTAAAATTAATTAGTCTATCGCATGTTTTTTAGTTGTTCTCTCTGTTGTGTGATAAAGTAGGCGAAGAATATTAAAAGTTATTCGATACAATTGCGTACAGTTGGAAAGTGTTACTAATCAATGCGTACTGCATGATTTTTCTTTCTTGTTTCAAGATACTTGAATGAGTGAGAAAATCCCCCCCCCTTCCCTCCTTTTACTTCTGCCACTATTTTTATACGGAAATCTTTATGGTATTTCTAGTAGTTAGTCCCGATTAAATAGGCAGAAATTGTTCTATAAAAACGGTGGTCGCAGAAAAGCCAGAAATTTCACTTTTTTGAAAGTGTCTTGTAAAGAAAGCGCGCTGTACGACCCCTGTAAAGTAAAACTAAATTTTAATAGAAATATTTCATGAGTATATGTTTATAAAAGTTTAATAATAATTTAATTTCCATTTTCATTATTTAAATAAAACAAATATTTCTATCCGTTAAACATGGTGTTAAAAAAGTTTTGAAAAATTTCAAACTTAGCGTCTTAAAAAAATTTTAATCTTTAAAAAAAAAATAAAAAAATAAATAAAAACACTGAATTTTAAACATATTTTATTTTTACCTTCTACATATACAAGAAAATAAAGGTGAATTCATAAAAATGTTTGAGTTCTAGTTCTCGATGGATTTACTGGTTTTCATATATGTTTTGAATATTATTTTTAGAAATTGTCTGTCTGTATGACTGTATGGCAATCGGCATGTGTATATAGGTTAGAAACATTTTTAGAGCATACTGTATCTCACAAAGAAATGCACGTTATATCACGTGAATCTATACTTTCTATTTCATTGGACCATGGTATAAATTGGTGCTGATTAGAATAATTGTGCTGTCCTGTCACCCCTCCCCCACATTTACGAGAAGTGTAATGTAAGTGCACTAAACTCCGCTTGTACGTAAGTACTATACACAAATAACTATAAATAATCTGATGTGTCACTCACACGACTTTCTCTTACCCTGAAATTTAATACTATAAATACAGGCTGCAGATTAATAGGTACGATAACGAGTACTGTTATGTAAACCTGTGTTAAACAATTCAAATTAGGTTTCAGAAGAGTTTTATATGATAATTAGTTCTGTGTGAGGGCGGCTACCGCCACCCTCAACCCCCAGTTTCATTAATGCACCTACATTTATATAGAATTTAATTCGGCTATTAAAAAATAATTCTGTTTTTAAAAAAACAATTTATTAAAATTATTATTTAAAAAAATATATCTTTTATGATAATGCAGACGATTTCCATATTAGAAAAGTAGTATAACACTAAATATCCAAAAAAGTCCATTTTATTCTCAATATTAAAAAAAAAAAAAAAAAAAAAAATCGATAACTTTGTTTTAAATTATCGCAGATCGATGGTTCAACCATTCGTTTTAAAGATATTGGCGTGCTCTTTTGAAAGATATCCATCATGAAAATTTACTCCCATCGAGGGGGGAGGCGAGGCTCCTACATACACAATTTTTTTCCCTGTTGACTATCTCTATTACAAAAAATATATATTCGTTTCATTTGGTTTAGTGCAGTCTATAGACGTTAAACTCTACTTACCTGCAATTTCCCCCATAGACGTAATGTATCAGAATTCTCTTGATTGTCCCTGTACACGAACTATTTGCTTGATCTTAACGAAAAGTTTACTGTATCATCCTTATAGGATACACATTTAGAATACCAAGTATGAACTTCCTGCCATAATTTGTTTTTGAGATGTACTGATAATAGACAGACAGACACACACACAGACACACAGACATACTCACAGACCATTAGTTAAAAACATGATTTTCGTATTCAGGGGACCTCAGAACATATAAGTATAACAAAAACTCGCGTTTGAAAATTTGACCAAAAACAATACTTTCTCTACCTTATGGGTAAGAGAAAGTAAAAAAAAAAAAAATCTTATTATTATTATTTATTTATTTATTTACATCGGCAATAGATTGTACTACTTTGTTTCAATATTTTCCATTTTCATGAAGAATATATTTTAGTTTCTATACTATATAAATCCATGTATATATAAGATGCATATTACGAAAGACTAGGCTAAATATGTGTTTGGATGCATATCAGTTGTTAAGGATGAAGCTATTCTGTAAATCGTATCCATTTAGGGAAAGGCTATATCTCAGTTTCTAACATAAAAAAGGGCCAAAAAGTTATATACTATTATGGAAAGCTATATTGAACGAACATTATAGAGTTTTTTGTAAATGCCAAATAACCATCATTAGGAGTTGCAGATATCCTACTACAGCCAATGAAAAGACATGCTTCTTCTGATCAACCATGTAAAATAAAGGTGTAAACAAATTTAAGGATATGCCACTTCCACTTTTATTAAGTTTCAGTAAATGAAAAATTTCTAATCTCAAGGCCAATAACTGATTTTATAAAACCATTTGTAAATACTTTTATCTTAAATCCATATATCTACATATTTAACATCTTGAGAATTTAAATTTTGTCCTAAAGCATCCTTATTAAAGAGGTGAATGTTTACTCATGTGGCAAATACATTTTATTAATAACTTCTTTTGTAATAATTTTTAACCTACTGACTCTTTCCCAAAAGTATATTTCCATAATTGATTTTTTGTATTCATGATAAAATCATCATCTTTACATAAGAAACAAGTGTCTCTTAAAAATAACTTTACATATCTCTTTAATAAAATCTCTTTAATTCTTTCTCCCTTTTATCCCATGATTCTTAACATTTATAAGCTGCAAAATTACAAAATTAATTCTTTCTCGGAAAAAAAAAAAAGTCGTACAAAAACAAAAGTTACTTTAAATATAAATCTCCGATGAGATGTGAACACTTGAAAAATTTCATTCTACAATACTCACTGCATGGAAAAAAAAAAAAAAGCAATAAAACAGTCTAGTGAAAATTCTAATCTTAAGATATATTCCCCCAGGCGCTCAAAGCTTGCATCTTAATTACCTCGTTCGAAAAGAGTTAAAAGTTATAAAAATTTTTCCTTGAACATCAGTCAATTTCCAAGGGATTTGATGAGACGTAGCCGGCTTTTGATTAACTTCTTCATCAAGAAAAGCTTTAAAAGTGCCTGAAGCAATTACGACTTCTAAATGTGCATTTATCTGAATAAAAAATTGCCAGCAAAATGAAACACTTTTGAAGCGTTAGATTGGTAGTTGTTATATAATAAAATAATATATAATGCTATGTTAAATTAAATATCTCTAAGCCACACAAAGTTTTATAACAAAATGTGCATTTTTGCATGGAGCATGAACAGTTATCAGCTTTTAGATTTTAAATTATTTTTAAACATATCTTGTAAATATATTTTCAGATTTTTTTTTTAATCATATTTTATAATTGTAATATTGCGTGAAAATTTCAAATTATGAATACATTATATTTTAAGGTTTCAAAATTTAAATAAGAAAAGTTTTTTAAAACATTATTTATTTTTAAAATGTTTTAGAAAATCTATTAATAGCATTGTTACTTACTAATGAAAAACATTTCTCCCTTAAAATGTATGAATGAATTTATTTATTCGAAATGGATATAATTTGAATGGTATTTCTCGAAACTTATCATATTTTATTAGAAACAGTTTTTTCCATTTTCAATCAAAATAAATGTTCTAATATTCGTTCAATTCAATTCTGAACGAAATTCGATCCTTTTTCATTTGCTTCAACGAAAAATGTGTATTTGAAGCGTCATCTATTAGCCATATTTTGAATTACATCAAATTATATTTTATGCGATAAAATTTCTGCTTTATGTATTCTTAAGAAAATAGATATTGAGGACTTTTGATAATTAGAAAAAAAAAATCAACAATTTACATTAAATTGTCTTTAAAAAAAATATATAACAAACATTTTAGATACAACTGACAAAAAAAAAAAAAAAAAAAAAAAAAAAGTTTTTAATACATAAGAATTTGTAAGGAAAAACTACAAAAATAAGTAATAAAAATATTTTAAATATAGATTTTTGTAGAAATAGTAAAATACTAGCTGATCTACGAGGCTCTGCTCGAGTTAAAATGGTGCTTTTAATATTTTGAAATAAAGAAACCATAACGTAAAGGTGATTTGAGATGGAATAAAAATTAAATAAAAATAAAATAAAATATATTCCAGTCCTATGGTATTGTGACTGAAACTTTGAATAAATGAATTCCAAACTCAACTCAGGTGTTGACGGATCTAAGAAACTTCTGGGTAAAAAATAATTTTAGTTTTTTCTGAAAGAGCATAATTATAAATATTGCTCGAAGTTCTTTTATGGAAGCATTCAACATATAACTGACCGTGAGACATATGCATGGTGTGTAGCGTCAGCATGGTGTGCATCATATACATACAGCATGGTGTGTAGCATTAGCTTGTATTCGAAATATGCGTTTTTCTCCCTTCTTTTAAATTTTAAGCTCTGATATCGTGGAGTATAATCAGCTTGTCTCTGTTCGTCAGCCTCTTCTATTCTTTCAGCAGCTTCCCTTTCAGCATGTTTCTGATGCTTCATTTATACAAGTTCTTTACATTCTTTTTGTCTTCTAGCCGCTGTCCATTAATCATCTGAACGATACCTGATATGTCGCTGTTTGACAGTTTATTCTCGTCTTCTCACATCTTTCTTTTCAACATGTTCTATCGCAAGATTCTTCTATCCGCTGCCCGTTTAGCATCTGCATAATACTTATCATGTTACTGTTCGCTAGTTTCTTCTCATCTTCTAGGAGCTCTCTTTCGACACTTAGAAAGACGCCATGGTGTTAGTTGTTCCTGATTTTCTTCTTGAATTAATCTAACTTGTGTCTGTTGAAAAATTTCACTGTGTTGTTCTCTCTCTCTTTCAGTACTTAAAAAAAAAAAAAGTTTTTTAGGCAATACAGTTTTCATTAATATATAGCTACTAAACTTAGTTTTTAATTATATTTATGACTTTTACTTTTTATACGTTGAAATTTAAAAAGGAAATTTTACGTATAGAGAAGAAAGTAAAAAGAGTATTTTATGTTAAATTTAATATTAAACAAACTTTCTTTATTATTTCAAATCCTCATATATATGATAATTATAAATTACATCTCAATCTTGTATTATAAAGTTTAATTCAAAAAATATATGTAATTTTCAATTTATAATTAAAAGGGAAATACTACCTCTTAATATGAATTGTAATGAACGAAATTACTATTTTGTGACAATAGCTCTTCTAATTGTACGTCTAGACTGCTATTTTAAAGTGTAAATAATGTTCTGCATTTGCACTTTAATCATTAAAAGAAAAAATGTTAACATTAAAACTGTCATATTTTAATTTAGATGCAAATATAATCCGATTTTCTAAATAACTTATTTTATGTAATCTAATCAAAGTTTTATGGAAAAATCCAACTTAAATTGCATAACTTAAGAGAATCGACTTCGCATAAAGAAACGTATATACATATATATAATACCTTTTCTAAATCATTTAAACTGTAATTTGAATTTGAATTCTACCTTAAAGTATAGTTGTTGTTTTTTCTGTTTTTTTTTTTTTTTTTTTTTTTTTTTTTTTTTTTTTTTAACTATTTTTATGAAATTTTATTTTTATTTAAATATTTTTTCTCATTGAAATACTACTACTTTTAATACTACTGCTTCTCAAATTGAATTTTAACATATATTTTTGAGTTTAAAGGCATATTCTACCTACTATTTCAAAATATTGTATTTTTACCAAGTAAATTCCCTTTTTGTAACATTTTTTTTATTTAATTATATATTTTGTTCTCGTTAAGTACACCATTATTGTTTATTTAATGACATTGTTGCGAGCCATTGGTGAATTTTTAAGAAATTCATTACAGAAATAATTGACTTTTTTTTCTTTTTTCAATCCTTCAGCTATAACTGAATTTGCTGACGTTATTGCTGATTCATGCAATTTTTTCAAAGTTATTAAATGGTTAATCTTGCTTTCATATTCTTATATAGGCTTTCATGAATATGTAATCTTCAGTTACTTGGGTTTTATTTTAAATTCTTATTGATTTTTATCAAGATTTGATTCCAAGTTTCTACGCATTTTTGTAATAATATATATATATATATATACGCTTATATGCAGGCTGTTCTTACAAGTTTCTCTTTTACTTTTAGAGATAAGTGGACAGTCCGTATTAAAAATAATAATAATAATATATATATATATATAAAATACAGTAAAAAAGAAGACTCTGTTGTGAAAAATGCTGCCCGTTAATTTCAAAAGATTATACAAATTTAATGTATAAATACGCTTACATATATAAACTATTAAAAAAAATTGTGCACAGAGTGAGAAACCTTGACCTCAGTTTTTATTTCTTAAATAGTGTCTTATATATATAACAATATTACAAACATATGTGTAAAGTTTCAGAGATAATTAAAATTTAAAGAGATATGATCATACGAATCATAAAATTTTCTTATACATAACCAAAGTAAACAAAAATTCCAGTGTGTGAAATGGGCCTCATACACTGATAAGATTGTGTTTAAAAATTAGAATAATTAATGGCGATAAGTTTAATAGAAAATATTGACGGATAGTCCCAAATTAAAAGGTACTGTTTGTCTATTTGTCGTATTTTTATCCTCGCTATTGTGCATGAGTCATACTGTAATGTTATCAAAAAAGGAGGGGAGGGAGAGAAAGGATTTCTTAAGCTGCATAATTTTAGTAGCAGAGGTTATCCATTTTAGTGTAAAACTCTCCCTGTTTCTGTATGACTCGAATTTACAAACTAATAGTAAATGCGTTTATTTTTCTAAGATCTTGAATATATATCTCACAAATTCCTAGTTTGTTTATAGCACTGAAATGAAATCTGCACGCTTTTTTCCTTTGTAAACTTATAGCCCCACCAATGGCCGAGATGCTTTGCCTTCGAAGGTGGTAGATTGAGAGATCCGAGCTCAATCCCAGGTCAATCTCGTCTTTGTAACCGTTAGAACTTTTTCTTAGATTACTCCGAATCTCTCGTAAAAAGAGGATGGGACACCTTAAAAGTCTCCACACAGAACGCATCCCACCCAAGCTACGACTCATCTCCAGTCAATCGGTCTTAATCCCATCAATGCAGCACTTTTGTAAACTTATATGTAGAAACCAGGAAATGTCTAAAGTCAGCCTGTTTTGCCTTTTCATAATCAAATATTTTTTTATGAAATAAGCTAAAATTGTTTGTATGAGCTTATTACTTTATGAGTTACTTTCTATTTCTGGAAATTATTTTGTGTGGGGTCTGTGTGAAAAAATAGATTTTATTACACTTAAAATTCAATATTCTGAAAGTTTAAGTTATCAGTTTAAGTTATTTAATTAGAATGATTTGCATTTTTTTTTTTTTTTTACGTAATTTAGCAAATTGTAGCGTATCTGAAATTATTATTAATGGAATTAAAGCCTAAATTTGTGTTTTTCAAATACACAGAATATTATTGTGCAAAAAAAAGTATCATAAAATCCGTTTTTCAATTATAAAAAAGGAAAGAGAAAAATTCTATCTTTCACAGAAGCATTTTTGTATTCCTTTGTTTTTTCTATAAGCCATCCAGAAATAAATTCTTGAATAAATTAAAAAGAAATATTCCATGTATTTATAATCTGTCTTACATAGAAGAAAAATAAGAAACGTCACTTGATATATATCAGTTTTGACATTCAAGAAATTCCCAAACAGATTAATACAGAAAGTTTAATAAAACAAAAAACTCATTTTAAATGAATCTACTGAGACAAAACATTTAAATCGATGAATTAAATCTTTTAAGAAGCTTAAGGCCTCTAGATTCGATAAAATACTCATTTATTTCATGTTTTTTCTACTACAGGTACTTGCTGCATTGCCGCCAGCAATAATATATTGAAAAACGCATAGATCAAAGATATTTCCTTAAAGCCTTAAAATTTCTTTAATGCATTTTCAGTTGCGATTATCACCGTTAGTAATGCGTTAAAATTTTATTTGTTATTTAAAAATGCGCCTCCATCGATTTTTGCATTACTAAATATTAGTATGGAAAAAAAAAAATAATTTAATAAATTATTTTTCTTTACTTTTTGGCTAATTTTATTTTTAAAAAATCTAATACGGACTCACGCAACTTTCTCTTACACTGCTTTTAAATATTATAAAAAAAATTACTGATTAAAAAGTAAGATAAGTAGTATAGTGTATGAATATAATTTTAAAAACAGTTCTAAATTGTTCTAGAAACTATTTGGCATATATATCTGAGTGAGATGGGCTAATTTTAAAACTGGTGTTAAATTTAAAAGTTTATTCGAAATTGTTAAGACAATTTTCACATACACCAACACTCGTTGAATTTTACCAATCTTGTTAAAACTTTTTTCAGCTGGTCTCCTCATTTGATGATCTTCAAAATCCAAATTTTAATTTTTTGCAATTATTTGTTTCTAACTTATTCTGATAAGAAGCATACATACACATAAACCACTAAAAACTTAATTTTAGCATTCAAAAAACCTCAAAAAGAATAATTACAGAAAAAAATCAGCAATAATTTTGGACATCAAACAATAATTTGCGTATGACAAAAGTAAATTTAATTTTTAAGTAATTTTTTTTTTTATTTGGTAAAATTTGGTGAAACACTCCTGTCATTTCATTCAACAGAAAATAATATTTTCTTCTTATTTTGTATAAATTATATACACACTACATAGTGCACTTATATAGTATACACACTATATAGTAAAGTCCATATATATAGTATACACTCTAATTATGTATACACTCTCAGAAATAATATGCTCAATTCAGACTTCCTCGGGCTTAATTTCATTGTTTTTGACAACCACTTCGTCAAGCGATCACGTGATGTTTGAGGAAACGTGAACTCTCAAATATTTGACGAAACTATTTACTCACAATAGCATGTGCTAGATTTCATTAACGCCATATTGGTTTTTTTCTTGTGTTGTCCAGGCTTTACGTTACAATGGCTTTTATTTGCCAGTCTGGTGGAGGATAATAAAGCTTCTATTAATTTTTAAATGTTATTCAAAATCATTCAAAAATTTTTCACAAATACCACCCTGTAAAACTTACCAATTTTGATCAAAAATTCAAATGGAAGCTATACATAATCTTCAAAAAACGCAGTTTGAATTTCCTGCAATTGTTTAATTTTACCTTGAGCTTATAATAGTTATATAAAAATGTAAACCGCTAAAAACTTGATTTTCTCATACATGGGACCTGAAAATTTGTAATTATAACAAAAGCACGGTGTTGAGATTTGACATCCAAACTAGTACATTCTTTACCAGAAAAGTACAAGAAAGTAATTATTATTTCGCACCAATTTTACTATATTTGTTAAAATTTAACAATACATTTCCGAAAATTATTGTTGCGTACTTGGGGGTTCGTGAGTTGTCTGAGAATGAAAGGCCAAACGTAGAAAAATTCAGTAATTTATTCACAGAAATTTCCAGAAAAATACAGGTCAATAAACCAATTATCAGCTTCAATTCAAGCAGTAACCACAGCTTAAACAACAGCTGTCAATAGCAAATCCACAGTACAAACTGTATAACAATAACACTTGAAGCAAGTCTCTCTCAAAGAGGCTCAAGAGCAATGCAAGCACTAGCGAAGCTGACTGAGATCTGAACTGAACTGACCGCCCTTGGCGAGGAAGCGCTCCTTATATGATGTTCCATGGAGCCCAGATTTTTCGAGAAAACTCTAGAAAGTGGTCAACCAATCAACTTACAGCTTCCATATTTGGTATATCCCATATAAGGATTTTCTCGCCAAGGTCGCCAAAAAAATCGCCAAGGTGGGAAAAAGTCGCCAAATTTGGCGCCAAATGCATTACCTGCATTACTGGGGCTTCTTAATGCGTTTTTAAGGGAAAATAAGGCTATTTCAACGCTAAAACGACTAGAAATGCACAAAATTAGCACTTTAACAACTTACTAAGCCTCTTTGAAAGAATTTATACAGAAATAAACACAATTATTTACAATTTCGTAACACTGCCCCCCTCCCAAGGACTGCACGTCCCGGGCAGTGCAACCCTTGGTCAAGAGGCGAAACTAAACAAATTTACACAATCTAAAATACAAAAACTAAATTGCATATAACGATAAAATAAAAAAATACAAATCAAGTGAGAAATATTTACAAAATTTACAAATATGTACAAGTATCTATATACAAATATTTACATTACGCATGCGCAAATTTTACCTGTATTTACATTTTTAATTTTTAATATTACCGTTACTTGTGGTACTTGGCTAGCCTATTATAGTGCACCACCTTCGGTTTTGACGAAGGTGTTTTAGTGATCCGCACCACTACATCATTCAGCCTTTTTAAGACTGTGTATGGTCCGTCCCAGTTGCACTGTAACTTGGGAGAGAGTCCTTTGCGTCGAACAGGATTCCACAACCAGACCTTCTCTCCTTCCTGAAACTCATGTTGCGTAGCCTTTAGATCGTACCTTGTCTTCATTTTCTCCGATGCAACGTGAATTTGCTCCCGAGCAAAATTGTGAACGTCCTCAAATCGTGCCTGGAGATCTTGGATGTACTCCTCGGGCGATGAAGGCGCATCGGGTGGACAACCAAACAGGAGATCACAAGGGAGACGAAGTTCACGTCCAAACAGCATCTGGGCTGGAGTATAGCCGGTGGTTTCATGGACAGCACTTCGATAAGCCAGCAGGAACAATGGCAACTTCAAGTCCCAATCTTGCTGGTTCCTTGATACTAGAAGGGAGAGGTTATTCAGGATGGTACGATTGAACCTCTCGACCATGCCGTCCGACTGGGGGTGTAAGGGTGTTGTCCGGGTTTTGTCTATGCCGAGTAGTTCACACAGTCCTTTGAAAACATCAGAGGTAAAGTTCCTACCTTGGTCGGTATGAAGTTGTAGGGGCGTGCCGTACCTTGACACCCATTGCTGCACTAGGACTTCTGCGACTGTGCATGCCTCTTGATTGGGAATGGGATATGCCTCAGGCCACTTGGTGAAATAGTCCATCACGACGAGAATGTATTTATTTCCACTGGAGGTCCGTGGCAAAGGACCCAAGATGTCGATTGCAATCCGTTCAAATGGTGCTCCCACGTTATACCGTTGCAGTCTTCCTCGACTTCGTTTCTGCGGGCGTTTACGTGCCGCACAAGCATCACAGGATTTACACCATTTCTCCACATCCTCCTTTGCCTTGCACCAGTAGAAGCGTTCCCGAACTTTCTGCAGAGTCTTCATTACCCCAAAATGACCTCCGGTAGAGCTACTATGCAGTTGTTCTAAAACAGCTGGAATTTTTGATCTTGGTAATAAAATCTGCCATCTGAAGCTTTTCCCATCATCAGATTCCCACTTTCTGTATAATACGCCGTTTCTGATATGAAGAGAGTCCCAAAGTGCCCAATAACTTTTCGTAATGGGGCTAAAACTGGAAATGTCCTGCCAGGTAGGTCTGTTGCTGGTCGTCTCCTTCAGTTGTAATAAAGGCTTTACGTCAGGATCTTCCATCTGGGCTTTTCTAAATTCTTCGTCACTCCATGGGTCGGGATCTTGTTCTGATGGCGTTGCGACAGTAACTTGGCGAACAACTGGCTTTATTCTTTGGTGTTTTTCCTCGGCTTTAGAGATGTATTTATGATCTTCAGATGGAGGCTTCCGCAAGAATGCATCTGAATTTTCCCGAGCTCCTTCTGGGTGGCATACTGCAGAGACATTCTTGATTGCGTCTCTAGGTGTTCTTACTGGGCAGCTTCGTTTGATATGCCCGTCTTTTCCACAGCCCCAGCATTTAGTTGTTGGAGTCTTCCCTTCTTTCTTCCTCTCAAGAATGCGTAGTCTTCTATTAATTTCTGCAATCATTTCCTGAATCTCTTTAAGATCGTCTTGAGAGCCGTTCTTTTTGTCTGCTGTGCTGTTCTGGCGATGTTTACAGGAGGCTTGTTGGGCAGTCTCGAGCTTTAGGGCATACACCAAGGCTGACTCCACATCCTTCACGCCGGAGAGTCTGAGGGCTTTTTGAATATCTGGATCTTCGACAGCATCAATGAAATATTCTAGAGCCAGATCATTGCGTGTTTCAGGATGACAGTCTGAGAAAGCCAAATGTGAAAGCCTCTGGATGTTTGATGCCAGTTCTTGTAAGCTTTCCCCTGGTCTCTGGCGACGGGACCTTAGCTGGAGTCGACTATATTCTTTGGACCATTTCGCTCCAAAACGTAGCTCTAGTGCTCTGGTTACAGCATCGAAGTCATATCGCTGTTCCTTCGAAAGGGTCTCCAGAATATCTGCGGCGTCGCCCCGCAACGACCCTACCAGATGAGCCGTCTTTGCAACAGAGTCCCAGCCGTTAGCTTCATCCACGATGGAGAACTGCGTCTTATATACATGCCAGGAGGAACTGCCGTCGTAGGTAGATAGCTTAATAAATTCCTGATTCTGGATTCTTTTATCTCTCTTTTCAGTTTCCTGAGGCATGGATTCTAACTTTTCTTCGAGATTCCGAATCTTGCTCTGCAGTTCATTCCCTATTACTTCTCTGTTCCACTCTTCTTTCATTTTTCTTTCAAGATCTTCCTCCATTCTCTTAAACTTGCTTTCTATCTCTGAAAACCTTCCTTTCAGCTCTTGATCAAAGTTTTCTTTAAATTTCTCCTCTACACTCCGTTCTATCCTCGTAACACTCTCTTCAACCTTCATAACATTTTCTTCTATCTTCATAGCTTTTTCTTCAAAACTTTCTTCTATTTTCAAAACTTTCTCTTCTATTCCATCTACTCTGCTTTCCATATCCGATAATTTACTTTCAATCACTTCCTTTACTGCTGAAAGTTCTCCCTTCATCTCCTCTTGATTGCATTCAACTTTTTCTTGGATTGACTTAATTTCTTCGGTCAAACTGGCTTCCATCTTTTCCTGAACCGCTTTCATTTCCTTCATTTCTTCAGTCAAGCCGTCTTTCAATTCTTTTTGTCCTTCTTTCATTTCTCTTTGTGATGTTTCCATTTTCTCTTGTGCTGCCTTCATTTCTTTCATCTCTTGACTCAGGCTATCTTTCATCTCTCTTTGCGATGCTTCCATCTTCTCCTGTCCTGTTTCCATTTTCTCTATCAATCCAGATCTTAACTCATTCATCTGAGCAGTGAGACCTTCTAGAAATTTCTTCATTTCTTGTTCCATAGCCCTCGTTATCACCATTCACAGACAAATCCCCGCTTCTGACACCAGAAATGTTGCGTACTTGGGGGTTCGTGAGTTGTCTGAGAATGAAAGGCCAAACGTAGAAAAATTCAGTAATTTATTCACAGAAATTTCCAGAAAAATACAGGTCAATAAACCAATTATCAGCTTCAATTCAAGCAGTAACCACAGCTTAAACAACAGCTGTCAATAGCAAATCCACAGTACAAACTGTATAACAATAACACTTGAAGCAAGTCTCTCTCAAAGAGGCTCAAGAGCAATGCAAGCACTAGCGAAGCTGACTGAGATCTGAACTGAACTGACCGCCCTTGGCGAGGAAGCGCTCCTTATATGATGTTCCATGGAGCCCAGATTTTTCGAGAAAACTCTAGAAAGTGGTCAACCAATCAACTTACAGCTTCCATATTTGGTATATCCCATATAAGGATTTTCTCGCCAAGGTCGCCAAAAAAATCGCCAAGGTGGGAAAAAGTCGCCAAATTTGGCGCCAAATGCATTACCTGCATTACTGGGGCTTCTTAATGCGTTTTTAAGGGAAAATAAGGCTATTTCAACGCTAAAACGACTAGAAATGCACAAAATTAGCACTTTAACAACTTACTAAGCCTCTTTGAAAGAATTTATACAGAAATAAACACAATTATTTACAATTTCGTAACATTATATTCAACAGAGAAGAGTGTATCCATTCAAGTTTATGTAGCGCTGTATATTTTCTATAAATTATATACAGCCCAGAGACATACCATCACAATTTAATTCATTGTTTCAAACTCACGTATAAATAAAAGTTCCGTAAATCTATATCATGCAAGTAGGTTCCAGGTTTTCTTCAACTTCAGGGGCAGGTAAGCGGTAGTTTCGACAACTGTAGGAACTCCCATTTCACCCGTGGTGATGAGAGTTTTATTCTCCCGTGGGTAGAGGATGGCTTCCCGTCTGTCGGTAACTCTCTGAATTAGCGATAGTATTAGTTCGAAGTAAAAAAAAAAAAAATGGAAACAATGTGTTTAAACACCCGGCACAACCAATGAACGTACAGAAGTAAAGGAAATCCTAAACCTGTTCATTTACGAATAATGTTACATTCCTCCTTTTGACTGCAAGGGTTTATTTACCAACTTTAAAAAGGAATGCATGTCCTTTATTTATTTATTTATTTATTATCAATATGAACATTTACAATCAGATGTAATCTAAAATTATATAAATATCGGATTTATCTCTTCATATTACCCACCAACGAGCGTTTACCGTACATAATGTCCCAGAAAACAATTCCACATGTGTCGTAAATGGTACACTTTTGGCGGGTACTTTCTACGCATTTCTTGATCCTCATGCCAAAAGATATTCTAAAACATTATTTTTCTTGAACTTGGCGGCTGACAGTAGGTATATTTTTCAGTAAGTTTTAAATGAATACTTCGAAATTTGTAACTTCGACCATATGTGAACTACACGTTTTTTATGAAATATTTCTAACAATCTTGATATTATTATAATTATTTTGTCTTTATCTCAAAAATGTTTAGCTAAAATTGGATCGAAGATTCAGCTTGTGAATTAATATTAGCAATCTAGAAAAACAGAGTTTTATAATAAAAATTAATTCATTTGTGGAACTGTTTTGTTGTTGGCTGAACACATATATATTCAAAATTTCATATGCATGAATTGTGCGAGTAAGAAGACGACCATGCAAACTCAGTAATAAACTATAGGCGAGTTATTCGATGAACACACTGTCGAGTTATTTCAAGAAAAAAACTTTAATTTCTCTCCAGAAATTTTTCTTTCATGAAATTAACCTTTTAAATTAAAAATGTGACGCAAAGTTTGAAGTAATTCAGCTACCTTGTCATTGTCTATATCATTGTAAAGAAATACATTTATAACTAATACAAAAAAATTTTTAGCCGTATATACAATTATGGTCTTGGAATCGATATATACTTCTTTGTAAGACATATATATTTTTCAAAGTATATCATTATTAGTATACATAATGAACATCGCTTTAGCTTTAAATAAAACATTTATTTCACTTAGTAATGTCATGCAATCAAGATGCTTAAACATCTTTGTAGTGGTGATTTTTTGCTTTTCAAAGTATAGTGCGACCACGTTTCCTACGCCTAGCAGTGAGGCCGAGTCCAAAAGTTTGGAGGGATGCAAAATTGGCCGAGAGATAGTTACTTGGCAAACATCCAGTTATTCGGTGTTCCCTTATCGCTTGTTTTCTCTCAGTCACTCCTATTTTAACACTGGACTCGTTCAATCCGCACTTGCGCAGAGACTTCCATGGTCGCAGGAAATGTGGTTAAAGAATACAGGGTTATTATAATTAAAGTTATGATTTATTTCAAAACGCTATAATTTTAAAACTACAGGTCAGAATGGTTTGATATAATACCAGAACAATAGTTAGGCGATGAAATTTTGTTCTTTAGATCTATAGATCTAACCCATGATTAGATGATAGATCTAACCAGATAGATAACCAGATGATAGATCTAACCCATTGCGCAGTACTAGTGCGACCCAAAACCCAAACAACCAACCTTTGCCAAACAAAATTTCATTACCTAGCTATTGTTCTGGCAAAATATCAAACCATTCTGACCTGTATTTTTTAAATTATAGCGTTTTGAAATCATAACTTTAATTATAATCACCCTGTAAAATTAATCATAATACTGACTTTCAGTGGCGTATCGTGAATGACGGTTTGGGCTAGACCCACATGTGATACTAAAGACCTGTTCATTCAGCGGTTTTCCTTTGAAAAAAACGTGTTCTGTTATGCCTGAAAACGGCTGCAGATGGCGCCACACTTCAGAACAAATATTCGGATTTTTCCCTTAAATTACATTAGTAATGCGAAAAATTAATAAATATTATATCATCAAATCAACGACATGCTATCTTATACAATGCATTCTGATAATACCGGTTTGTTTGTTCTACTCACGAGCGCGTGAGATAGAAAACGTCTTCTGAAAATTTACACGGTTAAATTCGGCGAGTGAACAGGTCTTTAGTATCACATGTGGGTCTAGGTTTGGGTATGCTCCACTAGAGTAGTTAGAAACAGTACATTAAAAAAGATATTCAATCATCTTATTGGTTAATTCGCTTATTTTGAGAAACAACGTAGGTATGACGACATTTCAACGGTTAGTCAGAAGAATGAACTTCTCATGAAACGGGCTGTTTCTAATCACTAGTATGGAGCATACCCAAAACGTCATTCACGATACGCCATTGCTGACTTTCCTTATTGAAAAGTATGACGCCGAAAGCAAACACATTCGCTTTCTGACCATCTTTCTCTTTCATTCTGAAAAGCCTTTAGAATCGAATATTCATAATATTCAAGTGACATTGAAATAAAATTTGTCAAGTGGCGTAAAAATAACATTCATTAATTACAATTCCAATATTGAAATAACCACACATTGTCCTACATTGCAAAACAATTTTTCATATCTCTTTTCTACTTTCTATTAATGCCTTAAAAACTACATGCAGTTATTAATGAATATCGCAGACTACAAAATTTCACTAAACTTTAATTTTGCATTACGTGAAATTGATGTAAATAACTATTTTATAATATACAAAATTAAAAAAATTGTTCTTGATAAAATTCAGTTGTTCTACATGAAATACATTAAAACATCTCTTGACATGTATTAAATTACTAAAGTACAGTACTAAAAGATATTTTCACTTTAAAAGTAACTTACATTTTTAAACAAAATTTTTATAAAATCCTATATTTTAATGCATAAAAATTTCCTAATACAAATTATGTAATAAATTTTTCCAAGAAAATGCATGAAGTTAAAATTATTTTTATTTTCTTTTCAACTAAAATTTTCAAACCTAAATATAAATTTAAAGTTGTAAGTAAAATTTTACATATCTTTCTGAAATTTAAATAAGTTTTTCGTAACTTTCGTAATGAATATATTTTTCAGTACATTACATAAGCATAAGTATTAATATTGAATATTCAAGACCTTTTCTGATCTATGTCGTTAGTTATTAAGAAAATTTCCAACTCAATTTTGTAACGATTCATTTACTCCTTCAGTTATATTTTCAGAAGTTACTTAGTATTCACAAGACATTGTAGCTGCTTCATCTGCGGAATTTTAATTATTTCAGTTTACTGAAGCTTCTTAAGAAAAAGAATTTGTTCCAAAGTTGAACTAATCCATTGTATATTCAAAGAAATCTTCTTTAATCAAATTTTCTGCTTAAGATTTATACAAAAAGTTCATGTTAAGAATAAATGTTATTTTAATTTGCGTTAGTTATTTAAAATTTTTACAAAAATAGATGCAATAAATTAACATCACATAACTTTAATTTCTTAATGATCATTTTAGTAATTTCATGTGTAATTTCAATTAATTAAGGAATACTTAAAATATATTAAAGACGCCATTATACATAATGTATTTGAAAGATTTGTAAACTGTACACTCTGTAAAAATTCCGGAGTAAGAATCACACTCCTTAGAAAAGTGACAGTCACTTTCGTGCCAATTAAAGTAAGATAACATTATTCCTGCTCACGAAAATGGAACATTTTTTTTTTTTCTTTTTCATAAAAAAGGACGTTTTGCCATTCTGTCACAAAAAGCGAAACATAATTGATGGCGCCATCTATACACCATATTTAGAATAAAATATAAGGACCGATTTCATCCCGGATGCAATGCATGTATATTAAAAGCAAACACGTTTTATTTATGAGACAAAAAATTTTTAAGTTAAAATACATTTAAAAAACAAAAATTACATATAAAAACAATTAAAATCAGACGTTTCGAAACCCGTCCGGGTTTCCTCATCAGTAATTACAACACAATATGCAAACAGGACAAGAACACTCAAGGAATTTAAAGGAGTACAGAATATTGAGGAGCCAGTGCGCATGCTTCATTGATAGTGTGGAGATGCTTGGCAGTGTGCCAGCTCTCAAGGAAAATACGCGATTTATAATTATGAACACCAGAATTTAAAATTTTTATATTATCGAAGTCAGGAATATGATCGGTTTGTATTGAATGGATTACAATTTTAGAATTTTGGTTGCAATTTTTAAAAGATCGTCTGTGTTCTTGTAGTCTAATTTTTGCTGTACGGCCAGTTTCACCTATATAAACAGATTTGCAATTTTTACAAGGAATTAAATATATTACACCAGTTAAATCCAGATAAATTATAAATCGCGTATTTTCCTTGAGAGCTGGCACACTGCCAAGCATCTCCACACTATCAATGAAGCATGCGCACTGGCTCCTCAATATTCTGTACTCCTTTAAATTCCTTGAGTGTTCTTGTCCTGTTTGCATATTGCGTTGTAATTACTGATGAGGAAACCCGGACGGGTTTCGAAACGTCTGATTTTAATTGTTTTTATATGTAATTTTTGTTTTTTAAATGTATTTTAACTTAAAAATTTTTTGTCTCATAAATAAAACGTGTTTGCTTTTAATATATATAATTGAGACGGTTTGATGTTTGTGTACGTTAATGCATGTATATGTTTAATAAAATTTATTAAAAATTTTTGATGAATGGAAAAGAAAAATATTCATATTAAACGATAATTTGATAAATACTACAAATATCTTTCTGACAACTGACAAAACCGAAGCTTTAAGTATTTGTAAACACTATTGAAAATCATAATAGAAAGTTTTTTTATTTAGAAATATAATTAAAAATACAGGAAAAGAAAAATGCAATAAATTAAAATCTTCAAGTTGAAGTTTAAAACTACTACGAACATCAACATTTTGTTTAATGCTAACGTAAAACTGTAAAAGATAACTTTATTCTACAAGTAACTTCCATTTTCAAACAGTCTTATATAAATTATATTGTTTTAATGCGCAGAAATTTACAAATACAAATTAGGTATTAAAACTGTGCATGAAACTCTGTATTTCATAAAGTAAAATTAGTTTCAAATTATATTTTTATAAATTATAATCTTCAAACCAAAATATAACACTTCTATGAACATCAACATTGTGTTTAATGTTAAAGTAAAACTGTAAAAGATATTTTTTGTTCTACAAGTAACTTCCATTTTTAAACAATTATACATAAATTCTGGTGTATTAATTCACACAAATTTACGAATACGAATCATGTATTGAAACTTTACATGAAGCACCGAATTTCATAAAGAAAAACTAGCTTAAAATTATTTTGTGTAAATTATAATCTTCAAACCAAAATATATAATTACTCTGGACATCAATATAGTGTTTAATAAAGTATTACAAAATTAAAGTACTGGTGTAGAATTTATATTTAAACTTAAAAACTTCTTCACACACCATAAAATTATTGAAAGCCTTACCATTACCAGTTTCGAAAGAACATGATCTCTCTGATTCAGGTGCAAAACACGTGCTAGTGCCTTAAAGACCAAAGTAAGTCTCAAGCATGAACTGAGTCTTGCTTTTGTTTTCTTCATGTTTTGCACCTGAAGCAGAAAGTCTACTTCCTTTCGCAACAGGTACTGCTTTCATTAATTTTATAGTGTGAAAAAATCTTTAAGTTTAAATACAGTGTTTAATGCTACCGTGAAACTATAAAAAACATTTTTATTCTTAAAGTAACTTCCATTTCCAAACAATCATTTATAAATACTGATTTAATAAAGGACAGAACTTTACAAATGCAAACTATGTATTAAAACATTTAAATATTTTTTTTACACGAAACTCGTAATTTCATGAAATAGTAAAATTATACTTTTAAAGAACACGCTTTTATTGAAATGTGAACTAAAAAACACAAAATATCTACCTTTATAGTATTAAAATACAGGGTAAAAAATATTGTGTGAGTGGCACACCATATTACAGGGTGATTATAAAACAATTTAGAATTAAACAAAAACCATTTTTAAAAAGTCTCCCCTGACTGGGCTCGAAAGTTAGACCTTTAGGTTCGTAGCCCGGAGCTTTACCTCACAGCCACAGAGTTAACGTAGGGAAAGTCTTTTTTTTACAATATAGATTTTTTGTTTGCTCCCAGAGCGGTTACAAACATACAAACAAACATACATACAGGTGAAGCTAATAAAAGCGCGTTAAAAATTGCTTTAAATGACTTTTTTTCTTTCATATAAATTACAAATTTCAAACCAAAGTATATATTTAAAATTAGAAATAAAATTTTTCAATTTTGTCTGAAACATTAAATAGTTTTTTTTTTTTTCTTCTTCTTCTTCTTCTTTACGTCTTTAATCATAATCAGCACATTACATAAGGTTAGTAATAATACTGAATATTCAAGACAATGCATTCTAATCTATTTCGTTAGTTAATAAGAAATTTCAAACTCAATTCAGTAAAGACTAATTTAGTCTTGAACTAGTATTTTTAGGAATAACTTAGTATTCACGAGATATTGCAACTCCTTCGGCTGTGGATTTTTAATTATTCGAGTTTTCCAAAGCTTCTTAAGAAAAAGATTTTGTTTTAAACTTGAATTTATCTATTGTATATTCAAGTAAGTATTCTTCTTTAATCAAATTTTCTACTTTAGATTGATGCAGAAAGTTCATGTGAAGAATAAATGTTACTTTAATTTTCACTTGTAACTTGAAATCTTTCCAAAAATAAATGTAATAAGGTTACAAAAATTTATTATCTTAATCACCATTTTAGAAATTTCGAGGTTGTTTTAAGTAATTGATTGATTAATTTAATAATTGTTATTTGATTAATTCCTCAACGTATAAATAAACTGAGTAATTAATTGTCTTTGATAAATTAACTTATTTTGATTAATTCTTATTAAAAAGTACTTTATTACTAGAAATGAAATTTTGCACTTTTTCTTTTCTACCACTTTTTCTACACAGATATCTATATGGTATTTTTATCGTTTTTTTTTTTTTTTTTCCTTTTTTTTTCTTTGTCTGAACGATTAAATAAAATATTTATTATTATTTATAAAAAGATATTCAATAACAATAAATGGCGACAATTTCATCCCAATAACACATTACGATGAAGAGCATGTAAATTATGTGCGTATAGCAAATAATTCAGTTGCTGCTTTCTCGCGTTACTCATATTTAATTTTATTCCCTCACTTAATGAAAAACCGTGCTCAATTATTCCCTTCCAAACAGTATTCAAGAAATACACAATTTAAATATTTAATATTTGAAACATTCAATAAATATATTATTAACAACTGAGAAAAGTGTCTTTTGTTTACTTTTGTTGTTGCTGTTTCTTTCTTAAAAAAAAAAAAAAAAAAAAAAAAAAAAAAGATATTTACGTAATGAACCCTTCGTAACTGAGTGATTATGTCGTCACACTGCTAATCACCTTCGACCGTAGGAGAAAGTGCTCGACTTCCGAGCCGGTCCTCGGTGTTTTTACAATTCTTCGTTTTGTAATATGTCTTCATCATAACAAAGATTTACAATCGGACTTTGAATCAATCATACAATTTTGATATATATTCTAACAAAAAACGATTTATATAATTTTCTTTGCTTATTTCTCTCCATAATTTTAACAGTTAAACCTAAAAAAATTTCACAAATTCATGTGATATAATAAGATATATTTATCCACTCCCTTAGTGTAAAAGCAAGCACAGCACTTATTATATGCGAAAGCATGAAGCTATGAAGAAATAAATATTCGAAAACATTGTAGCATGATGACCACGGATTAAAAGAGAAGGATGTATTACTAATGTTACGGAAAGGTAGTAATTTTCATCTTATAGATAGAGGGCGACCAAATCTCGAAAATACACCAATCAGCGCGTTTTTACATTTCTGGCTGTTCGTTCGTTGGATGACTGAAGCCGAAGGGGCGGGCTTTCCCTTTCTTCCGATGAGTTTCAAAGATACTACACCAGGCGGCGATCAGATCGCTTACTCTGTTCGGCTGAATTAATGCGGAAAATAAAGCTCCGTTCCCCACGCTGACCGCCCTATCTAGTTTATCATCCTGTATCCTAATCCGTGGTGATGACAAATTTCATGTTATCAACATTTTATCTGGAAAGATAGTTGAAGCTAATCACATGAGACAATCCATTTTTTATATTACAGGTATTATGGCAAGTATGGTTTAACTCGGCACTAGTGCTGCACTATGGGCAATCGATGACTGTCTGAGATTCATCCTTAAAGATAGTCCGGAGACCTACCATCACAATTTTGATCCTCCAAGAAGGGGTAGCTTCCCCGTTTCGATGACCCTCAGAGGTACAATTTGGATGAGGACATGCAGAACATTTGTGGTTACGACGGTTTTTATGTGCACCTACCACCATTAGTATACACGATGGTCTTTGTCTGGCTTGAGTATCGAATCCACAGTCTTCCAATTGCGAGTTCAGCTCTCTACCGATCGATCTATCACTGCCCTTACAGGTATTATAAGTTTCTTCACCAAATAACTGCAGTTTCATGAATGCGCCCAGAGTACATGATTTCGGACATTACCTAGCACAATCACACCTTTCACTTTTTTTTTTTTTTTTTTTTTTTTTTGGAGGGGGGGGTGAAATGAGCATATTTATTTTGTTGACTAATTTTTAGGTCTATTTTATTTACTTTAGAATAATCTTTAATCTACTGTAAAAATAATCTTGTACCGTTAACTTAACAACTTGCTTCGAATGACCAAAATAATATCGTTGAAAGACGAGTCACTGTCACTTGACAGATCGAAAAATTACGTCATAGATTTCTCTGTAATCAGGCAATGAGTGAGCTATGCACCGAATCAATAATCTGTTTGCTTAAATCATCAAAGTAATTGTGTTGATTTTAGCTAATACCAATTTAATCAACAATACTATCAGTTTTTTTTTTTTAATGATTTATTTCTAATTAACAGATTTCTATCTCATGATATATCAGCTAAAAAATTTAATTTATTTATTTATCTGTCCTAACAAAACATTTTTTTTCTGTGTACATGACTGAATATTTGCAATTTATGATAAATGAAAAAAAAAAAACATTTAGATTGTTTATTTATTTATTTATTTTTATTTATTTATTTATTCTCCCCATTTTTTTCTGTATACGTGACTGACTATTTGTAATTCATGATAAATTAACAAAAATTTTTGGTTTCTCTTTTCATTTATTATTATTATTTATATTCATTTATTTATTTACTCATTTTTATCCCAATAAAACACTTTTTCCTGTCTACATAACTGGCCATTTGGAATTTTTGATAAACTAGCAATTTCTATGTACAATAGTTCAATAGACTAGTTAGTGTTTGGTACACTAGTAACAATTAAATGTATGTTAAATAATAGTAATAATCAACAACTGCACATCTTCTCCACATAACATCTTAGGATATCCTAGGGATAAAAAGACATCCTAGGGACATCCACAGGATATACTATGGATAAGTGTGCTGTTACGTACCTCGAGGTACGTAATAGATATGACGTAGACTGTTCAAGAATTCAGTTCAATGAAATTCAAAGTGGTTGAATATGGTTATCAAGAAAAATTAAAATGTGAAAGAAACATTTTTGTATAAAACTTTACAAAACTTTTCCATTTATAAAAAGTGTCATATATACTATTAAATCGATGTACAAAATCATAGCATTTTTTCATAAAATGTGTCCACTACATAAAAAGAGGAAAAAAATTTACTTAAAAACCCTTTGGAAGGAAAAGAGTAACATAGTGGAAGATCGTATTTCAAAAGTCATATACAAACTATGCACTGTAAAAAATATATCCTATTTGCTGCCAGAAATTCTCTGTAATTTGAGCAAATACGTTCTGACAACGCAATTTTTTCGTAATTTACGCGTATTTTCTCAAATTGCAGAGAATTTCTGGCAGGAAATAAGACATATTTTTTATAGTGTTGTTAATGCAATGTTGTTGTAAGTAATTGAACACATTTAATTTTGATTTGTGACTAATTGTTGAACAACTTTATTTAAAAATATCTGTCGATATGATGATACATTAATTCAATTTTTTTCATGACTTTGTACACTGTAAAAAATATGTCCTATTTGCTGCCAGAAATTTTCTGTAATTTGAGGAAATACGTTCTGGTTTACGTGATTTTTTCGTAAATTACACGTATTTTCTCAAATTACAGAGAATTTCTGGTAGCAAATAGAACATATTTTTTGCAGTGAAGGCACCTTTTACTCATAGGAAATGTTTTTAGATGAAAGTTGTATATACATCTAAATACGTTAATTTTAAATCATTTTCAATTTTTCTTTTTCTTTTTTTTTTTTTTTTTTTCAGTTTATAACATTTTATAATTTTTACGCAACTTTTTTATTAGTTTATATGTCTAAAATTAACATTTAAAAAAGTCTAAACCCCGCTTTATAAAGTATGGAATACCCTGTATATATCCCATAATAGGAAAAAACTAACTTCTTTGCAATTAATTTAAAAAACAAGTTAAGCTTGAACTTTACATATATTACACTCTTTTTTTCCTTTCTTCGAAGTATGATATATGACTTGAAAATTTACGTCTAAATGAACCTTCATCCAAAGATGTGTAAGTATTCAAGTTTAACAATATCCAAGAATAAATAAGATAAACATTTTTCTAGAGAGACCTACTAAGTAAAAATAGGAATTCTAATTTAATGTTAAGCATAATTTACATTTCGGATATTTCAACTTACACGAATGGAATACTAAACTCGCTGTATCCATGAATAAATTTGTTCTCTCCTGGAAAGATTCCGTACTAGTATTCAGTAGGTTATTTACAGAATAGTTCATGAATACTTAATATTTTAATGAAAATGCGAATAAGCCCGTATTCTTTCTTAACAGTTCTCCAAGCTTGTAGAAATTTACATTTTTATCAAATTTCAATAGTTATTTTTCGATTCATCAGAAAGTTAGTTATAAAACCTTTCTATGCTGTAATTCGCATTTTTTTTTTTTTTTTTTTTTTTTTTACAAATATATACAAAATAATATTATAGTTTTAAAAAATTAAAGAACACGCTTTTATAGAAATGTGAACTAAAAAGCACAAAATATCTATCTTAGCATTAAAATGCAGGGAAAGAGAAAATCGTGTGAGTGACACACCATAACATTTACATATATTTAAATCTTTAATTAAAATAATTTATTATTAAACAAAGACCATTTTTAAAAAATCTCCCCTGACTGCGCTCGAAAGCTGGACATTTAGGTTCGTAGCGCAGAGCTTTACCTCACAGCCACAGAGTTCAAGTAGGGAAAGTCTTTTTTTTTTTTTACAATATAGATTATTTGTTTGCTCCCAGAGCGGTTACAAACATACAAACATACATAAAGGTGAAGCTAATAAAAGCGTGTAAAAAAGATTCTAATTTTATTTACAAGTCAAGAAACATAAATTTGAAACCCTTAACATATGACAACATATCCAAATTTAAATCAAAAATAATTTTCTTATTATATAAAGACTTAAAATGTGTATATTGAAAAGTAAGAGAAAATTGCCCTATATCATCTATGGTGGCACAAATATACCACGTTCATAAATATATTTCAAAAATAAAACCTTTCATTTCCTGTCTTATGTGATGAATACTGATTTAATTATTATAAATAGTTTTTAATTTTACAGATTTTAATTAGTTTTTGAAATGCCCCTTTAGGAATAAAATATTAAATACTAGCAGGCTACGCTCGTTTTTCTTGTCACTATATTTAAATGAATTTTCAAAGAATTGAATCACTATTTGTTTTTTATATCACATTATAAATAAAAAACTAAAATTAAAACTAAAAAAAAAAAAAAAAAAAAAAATTGAAATTGAAATTGCTCCTAACGTTGCTTCAGGAACCCGCTACTTACGGCAGCTCTTTTTCCGCCTGCGCTGCATAGTGACCAGGTTCCCACTGCCTGCAGAAAGGTCTTTCCAGGGCACTTCAATTTGGCTACTTATCGACTGCAGGTAGATCAGCTCTTATTTGAGAACTATGATTTTAATGATGATTGTACCTTGTAAATATTTTAGTTTTTGAACCATGTGTTTTATAGCCCTCTCTCTTTGCACTATGTTATGATATGATTCCGACCAATATAATAAATAAAATAAAAAGTATATTTTCTTTTAAAAAGAATTAAAAAAATATAAAACAAATAAATTTTAATTAAACTTAAATTTTAATCAGTTTAATTCTTTCTGATATATACTACCATTTTTCCCGGTAAATACAATATATATATATATATATATGCATTTTATTATATTTTTTATTTTTTGTTTAAGAAAAGGATTTTTCTTTAAAAAATAATTTAAGAAATGGAAAATGAAAAGTTGTTATACTTTAAAAATTGTACATAAACATAAAAATTTCTTTCTATTGCCATTTGTTTTTCAAAAAACATAATGAAGAAAAAGAAGAAAAAAAGAAAGAAAAAAAAAAGGATTTCGCTTTCAAATGAATTACGTAAATAAACAAAAGATAAATAGCATAATAGCCGTTGCTAAGATACTCATATGATTGAAAGGAAAGTATAAACTTTCGAAAAATGAAACATAGAAGCCAATATTTAAAATAAAAAAAAGAATAATAATTAAAAAAATTCAAATTAGAAATTAGAAAAAAATCTCGACAAGGTGGACACCTACGGGGTCCCAGGTCCCTAACACGTCTGCCAAGTTTTACAGCTCTGCGATCTATAGTGTGAGCAGCAGAACGCAGACAAACACACACAGAGGAAGATGCACACAAAGATACTTCTCTTTAGTTATATAGATAATACCTTTTTACTAAGACGACATCATAATTATCACATAATATTAAATATGCAACTTTTTTTTTTACTCTTTTTACAAAGCAAGTTATAGGCACTTCTGCATTTGTTACACTCCATTTTTTTTTCCTTAATTTAAACTCCTTTAGTCATATTGCATTGTTTTTTCTACAGCGTGAGTTAATCTAATTCTTAGCTAAAGAAATTTTACGCTTAGCATCAAGTTTATTTATGCAACATAACCCGTACTCTCCCGAACTCAACTTGTTTGCCCCTTTATTGGGCAGTTATTACAAAGCAAAATCCTTCAGCTAGCAACACTGGGTTTTAATAATACAGTTCTTTTTTAAATAAAAATATTTATTTATTTATTTACAAGTGAATAATTATAATAAAATTAAAAATATTAATTCATTAAAAATTAAGCATGCCCATTTCTGGTAAAAGTTACGTCATTTTTTAACTCACTATATTTTTTTTCAGTGCAATCAATATATGAATAGAGAATTTATTTCTAAATATCCCTCTATCTAAAGATATGCAAATAAGCGCATGTAGAACAATATACAAAAATAAATAATATACACACTTTTTTCTATAGAGAGATCTACTATGTAAAAATGGGAACCTAATTTAATATTAAGAAAAAAATTACATATCGAATATTTCAACTTATATGAATGGAATACCAAAACTCCCTGTATCCATGAATAAATTTGTTGTCGCCTTAAAAGATTTTGTACTAGTATTCAGTAAGTTAGATGTTTTAAAGAATAGCTCATGAATACGTAATATTTTAATAAAACTCGAATAAGCCCGTGTTGTCTAAGTTAGTGGAAATTTGCGTTTTTATCACATTTCAGTAATTATTTTTCAAATTATCAAAAGATAGTTATAAAATATTGCTATGCAGGAATTTATAATATTTTGACGAATAATAGAAATTTTATTTAGTTATCGTAATCTCGTCAGAATAAATCTTACGTTAATTATAATTTGAAGATAAAGCACTATTTTTGGTTGAGAAACATTATTTAGCAGACATCACTAATGCATTTTATTAACAAAAACCTTTAGCTAGAACATTAATCATTCGGATATGGCGTACTTCTGAATCTTCTCAAGTCTTCAAGTTCTCTGGGTCTCCAACACCCGCTTTTCTTTTTTTACTACTCTTCAAAATGCTTAAAATATGTTCTTTTTTGATCTATCTTCTTTATTTAGGCAGTGTATTTCTTTATTTCTCTCTTTTAGTAACACTTTTACTGCCTTACACTACTCGAGAAAAAAAAATATCTTGCAGTGACTATGCCATTATTTTTTATTTTTAAACTTTAAATGAAAAATAATTATCTTAATAAATAAACACTTAAAATGCGTACATTTGTAAAAAAAAAAAAAAAAAAAAAAAAAAAGATTTGGCCCCAATTAATCCTTAGTGCCATAAGTACACTAAATTCAAAAAATATTTGTGCAATAAAACCTTTCATATCTTATTACATGTGATAAATATTAATCTAATTACACTGCTTTGAAAAAAAAAAAGTTCGAGATCTGATTCCATTCTTGTTGATTCCTATATAAAATGACCTCCTGAATCCGAATATGACTTCCATTTTGCCCAGTCACCGCCGTTTTTTAGATATACCACCCCTCACTCAATTTCTTACCCTGTTCGATAATTTTATGACCATGAATTTGATTTGAAGAATAAAAAATAATTTATTTAACACCTAAAAACAAAAAATATATAAAGTTTAAAAAATAAAATTTATAACAGATTAAAAAAATTATAAGATATATAATGCATAATTTCAGTGGAAAATCCCCCCCCCCCCCAAAAAAAAAAAAAAAAAAAAAAAAAATCCCTTATCGAAAATGTCCATGTTTTAGAATTTCCCAACTCTGTAGCCCCACAGAAGATATTTAACGGTTAAAATAATCCTCCCTCCACCTAAAAATCAAATTAGCGATAAAACCACCGAAAAATGATAAAAATAGGGGGTCATTCCTAAAAAAAAGTGGGTGACAGGACAAAATGGGCGTCATATTCGGATTCATGAGGTTATTTTACATAAGATGGTTGGTTTGTTGGGTTTTACGTCGCACTAGTGCTGCGCAGATGGGCAATTGGCGACGGTCTGGGACACACCCCTAGAGGTGGTCCGGAGACATGCCATCACAATTTTGATCATTCACGGAAGTAATGTTTTACATAAGAATGTGCTGAAATTTTGTCAGAGGCAATTTTCCTAACGAGCTGTGTTATTTGTTAACAATTAAAAATAATAATAATAACTTTTTCAAATGTCACTTTAAGAAGAAAATATGACATGTATTATTAAGACGACTTTATATTTATCACACAATATTAAATATGCAACATTTACTACTCATTTTATATAAAAGATATACTTACTTGTGTATTTGTTACACTTCTTTTTATGTAAACTTCTTTAGTCTCATTACTTCTTTTTTTCTTCAGTATGAACTCATATAACTCTTAGCTGACATAATTTTACGTTTGACATCTAGCTTATTTATTCAACAAAACCCGTGCTCAGTCTTTTTTTTTTTTTTTTGAAATAAAAATTATATATTAATTTGTTTACACGTAAACAGTTAAAAAGTTTTGAAATAATACTTCATGAGAAAGTGAACTAGAGGATTTCTGGTAAAAATGATGTCATTTTTCATTTTTTATTTTTATTTTTATTTCTATTTTTATTTTATTTTTTATTTTTAGCTTATTTTAATTTTAATTATAATTTTAGATAATTAATTAATTTATTTATTTATTTATTTTGCAGTGCAATATATGAACACAAAATTTAATTCTAAACGACAGTTCATCCAAAGACGTACGAGTACGCAAGTTTAACAGTATCCAAGAGTAAATAAGATAAACATTTCTTTTGAGAGACGTACTAAGCAAAAACAAGAATCTAATTTAACGTTAAGCATAATTTACATTTCGGATATTTCAACTTACACGAAAAAGAATACTAAAACTCGCTAGATCCATGAATAAATTTGTTCTAGACGAGAATGATTCCGTACTAGTATTCAGTAGGTTATTTATAGAATACTTCATGAATACTTAATATTTTAATGAAAATGCGAATAAGCCCGTATTCCTTCTTAACAGTTCTCCAAGTTAGTAGAAATTTGCATTTTTATCAAATTTCAATAGTTATTTTTTTAATTATTAGAAAGTTAGTTATAAAACCTTACTATACTTAAATTTACTTTTTTTCTCCACGAATAATAATAAAGAATCAAATTTTATTTACCAGTCAAGAAAGAGAAATGTTAATCTTTGCATTGATTATGTGATCCATTTAAAAATTACAATCATTCATAATAAATTATATCTTAGAATGATTTATTGAAAAATATATTTTATTAAAGTTATTAAAACGCTTTATGATGTATTATATACATATATATGTGTATGCATGTATGCGTGTGTTAGTTTTATTAAAATTGTATCTTTAGTATTTGGTTTTTCTGCATTTTTTTTTTTTTTTTTTTTTAAGTTCAATGCACGAAAAGTACAAAATTTCTAAAATTCGAGTATTTTTCCTTTACATGATGCAATGATAGTAATATACTTCTTCAATTTAGAAATCAGTCAAAATTTATTTTTTTTCTTTTCATTAGTATTATTTACTTATTGGAAAACAAAATACACATAACTATGTGTTGATTTAGAATCAGATATTTTCGTTAATATACAAGTGTAAAGCTAGCTTTATATATTTCAAATAAACGGCCCTAAATAAATTAAATATTATTTTTCTAAAAATGTTCTATTTCCAGCTGAAAGAACGACAATATGCAAATTATAAAATAACATCGAAAAGTCTGTCTCAACTTTAACTTAATGTCATTTTTCTTTTAAAATTTCTGATTTTCCTTAAAACTGTCAAACTGATTTAGGAAATTTTTGACTATGGTCTGAAAATCAGTAGTCAATTTATATATATATATATTCAAATCTATTAAAATTCACGAAATTGCTATTTAAAACATTATGCTCTAAAAAAATAAAAAATAGAAGGAAGAACAGAAGAACAGAAGGAAAAAAAATGACTTATCATCTAACATTCGTTTCAAATTGGAAAATTGTCAGACAGCAAAATTTTAAATGTTATTGAAAAATGGCTTACAAAAATATTAAGTAATTGTAAAATATCTTTATAAAATATCTAATTTTCAATTAAAATTAGATATATTTTGACTATTAATTCGCAAACATTACTAATAGCCATTAATAGCTTTTGTTAAAATCAGTTTAAAATTGACATTTTTTAAAGCGTTTTATGCTCCAATTCAAACTAGTATGATGTGACCACCACAAGACTTTCTTCTATATAATTTTACACAAAATTCATGCAATACAAATTATTATATATTATTAAATTATTTTCTATTGTAAATGCAGACAGTTTTTATCTGACAGAATTATATCATTAAATGTCGAAAGAAAGCTAATTTTCTGCAAATATGAAAATAAATACGATTTTTTTTCCAAGTTTTTATTCGAAATAAAATGAAAAAAATCGATAACTTTGTTTTAAATTATCATAGATTAATGGTTCAACCATTCGTTTCAAAGGTACTAACGAGATGTTTCGAAAGATACCCATATTGAAAATTTACCCCCCAGGGGGACAATGATGCTTCCCCATGCACAAACTTTTTTTTCTGTTGTACTACTACTGTTATCAATAATTCATATTAATTTTACAACCGCTTGTTAAAAATAACTCTCATTATGTACATTTATACGACATTTTGTCCTATACTGCCATGTTAAAAATTTAGAAAAAATGCTAATACAGCGCTACCTATTGAACAATTCATTCTCAAACCTAATCAGCTCCAGATTATGTCAGGGTCCAACTAAATACCAAGTATGCTTAAATTTCGTTCATTGGTTCGTGAGATACAGTGTCCACAAAATTCATGATATACACACACACAGACAGACAGAATGACTGATTGACTGACACACTGATAGACATTTTCTAAAAACAGTCGATTCGTGTTCGGGACATCCCAAAACGTGTAAATCCATCAAAAACTGGAGTTCGAAAATTTTCACGAATCCAACACTTTCTATATATACATATAGAAGAAATTGAAAACCAAGTAATAAATAGTTTAACATGAGTTTAAAGTTGCAAAATTGCCAGCTTGCATATTTTATGCAACTTTATTCGGAAATTGGAAGATTGCCAGCTTTAAATTTCTAAATATATGAATTTAAAGTAACTTGAAAGCATACATTTTAAATAAGTTAAGGAAATATATCAAGCAGGTTTTCATCAAACAGGGCTAAGAAACATTCCGATTAAATCAGCGTTCTAATAAAAGAAATCGCATTGAAATCGGTCAATTTATTTGGAATCTATACAATGCCACACACAGGCATACAGATAATGGCTTGAAACTTGTAATACACCTCTTCTTTGGCTTGGGGTTAAAAAAGACTGACACAAAGGTTGCACAAAATAGGAGGCGATCGTGATTTATCTTTATCTTCAATGCGAGAAGCAAAAATAACTATTTTATGTCGTTTCAATCACACTGGAGAAAACAAATAATGCACCGCCTTCGTCCAGAACGAATAAGTGGTCACTTCCTAAATCTCTAAACTAGAAATATAGATCTCCGAGCTATGCGTAAAAGGCACGTCAATAAGCTGAATAGACGAAATGATTGAGAATTTCTAGTCTGTACGTTTCTAGATGGTGAAATAATATTCTGAATATTCTGAATCCCTTGTATTGCGAGTAATTCTCGCTTGATTTTCTAGAATTGGATAATAAACCATGTATATAGTTGCTGAAAACCGCCTTTTGTATTCGCATTTATTTGCAAAGATTTTTAAACAAGTTTGACCCCCTATAATATAGGCAAACGAACAAGAATCCCAATAGGGGTTTCTGGAAATTTCTTTCAAAGGGAACTAGAATTTATAAGGATGACATGCAATTATTTTTACTGGTGCCATAATTTAGATTCTTGATATCAATTACAGATTATTTCTCAGTGTAGTGGAGTGATATTTTGTCTCTGACTAGATAGTATTACTTTCCCTGTAAATTTAACAAGAGTTGTCAGGAGAGTTCATATAAACTCTAGACATTTTAGAAAAAGAGAAATAAATAACACCAAATGATAACAAGAAATTATATATAAATATTCATTTAAAAAATTGAATCAAGCAACAATTGTAACATCTTCACTGAAAAACATTCTTTGACTGACATCTAAAAAATAAATTGTAGGTCTAGTAAAAATAGTTCCATGTAATCCTTATAAATTCAAATTCTCTTATCTAGAGAATTCTAGAATATCCTATTAGAATTCTAGAGCGTTTTCCTATGCTATCGTGGTCAAACTTACTTAAAAATCCTTGCAAATAAATGCGAATGCAAGAGGCGAGCTTTAGTAACTATAATTTAGGTTTTGGACAAAATTCTAAAAAAACCAAACGAGAATTTCTCGTAAAACAAAAGATTCATAATATTCGTAATATTGTTTCACTATCTAAAATGTATAGATGAGAAATTATCTTTTATTTGAAGTTTTCCTTTAGAATTTTTTACTGGAATGACTTTTCATTCCAAAACATTTGCTAGATTTTAATTCTCTAGAATAAATGCTTGTAAAAAGAAAACTAGAACGGATTTTTAATTTGGATTATTGTTTCCGTATCCAGTAGCATCAAATCCATACAAATTTGCTACTGTTATTTAATTTACAATTTTGTTGTTTAACACTGTTATCTACATTCATTTGTATGACAATAATATGTATATTAGTAGAGCTATATCGATTAACAAATTTTAAGATATTTTCGTAAGCCTTTTTTTTTTTTTTTTAATGTAACATGCAGGGTTTTAAAACCAGTGAATGACCTATTTAGAAATGTTTACTGTGCTACATTTAATACAGCTTACTGCAAGAAAAATAAGAAAAAATACAAATGTCTTATTAAATATGCGAATTTTTACTAAATTCTTAACTCTGCATGCCACTATTATTAAGAAAGTTTATTTTACATGATTTATTAGCTAAATATAAAGAATTACACTAAAAACAATCCTAATCAAATATCATAAATTTTATACTTATATCGTCGATGAAATTTATTGAATTTCAAGTAGTCTCAAAGAGATGAAAATTTATAAAGAATTTTAATTTTAATTTTTTATTTAAATCAGCGTACACTATAACACTGTTAATTCAGTATAAAGGAAAACATGAGTAAAACCCTTTATAATTTTGCTTCTCTTTGAGAGTAATTGAAAACCAACTAGAATATTTGTATTATTGTATAAACGTGAAATTTAATATTATATACTCTTGCCTGCTTCGCTAGTCACTATATTTACAGCATTTTTGAAAAAGACATTAATCACTACTTTTTAAATCACTTTATAAAAAAGAATTTAAAAATAATCCATTGAAATCGCTTAAAATCTGGCTTAGAGTCCCCTTTGCCTTCGGCAGCTTCTTCTCCTTCTACGCTTCATTGATTTTGGGTCCCCACTGCATGCATTGAGCTTTAATCGGACATTTCAATTTAAATACTAAATGGCGACAAGTGGCGCTGCTATTATTTAAGAACAACGCTTTTCGGACAGAATTTCACTCTGTGACAACAGGTGGCAGCACCAGACAATCTTTCCAGCTCATAAAAGTTTAATTAACGAAAAAACTAATCAAAAGTCTGGCTTCGAGGGGCATCAGGAGAGGTCAAGAAGGATCTTTATGTAAAATTTTGCAAATCTGCGATCAAGTGTTTGCCTACAAAGTAATCGACACACTTTTAAGTTTAACTTTTTTTTTTTTTTTTTTTTTTTTTTTTGCCTCTTTCTCGTCGTCTTTGCAGTTTAGGTTATTATGAAGATAATGAAAGATTTTCTTTTATCAATTAGCATCTTTTCTATTAATTATCAGTAAATAGTTATACATTGGCACTGCTAGAATCGGACCCATGACCTTTGCGTTATTAGCATGATGCGCTAACCACCTGCGTTAACGGGTGACGAAAAGTCTATTTTCTTTTATGTTTCTATCTCCAGAGTTGATCCTCTCAGAAATTTGTCAATTTTAATTCATTTCAAACAAAAACTAATTAAAACTTTAAAAAACCGACATCGAAATGCATCAGAAGAGTTCAGTGTGGACCTCCATGCAAAACTATAAAGCTCTGCGATCAGCCGTTTTCCTACAACATACATCTTCTTATATAATGTAATGGCATGCAATTATGTACTAATTAAATGGATTGCAGGTAATAAAAGTAACATATAAATCCAATACAGGAAAATTTTAGTACACAGTATAAAACCTTACTACAAAGCAAGCGCTTCATTCAACAAAAAACTCAAGCGACCAAGTCTCTAAAGTATGCCGTTCATTCAGTAAATCGATTTTTTTATTAACCCCTTTTTTTCATTAATAGACATTAAAAAAAGCAAAATTGTATTATTGTTTTCAGTGTATAGTTTTTTTACATGCACATAAATAATAACTGTTTTTAGTTTGAGATTTAAAATATCACCATGCATCTCATGATGAACTTTGTGACTATTTTTTATAAATCAATCAATTGTTGGGATGTTCTGCTAAAAGAGAAGCTGGTAGACAAAAAAATCTCGTGTTCGAACAATAGTCATTCTCCCAGCCTAGCTTTTCATTTTATTATATTCGGAATGGTTATCGGAATGGTTATCCCGAATGGTTTCCGTTCCCTTTAACCGTTGCAAACGGCTTTTTCCGTCACTTAATAGTTAAAAAAAGAGGCTAATGTGACAAATTTTCGAAAAATATGATATTTTTTCCTAGGTCATACGATTACTGAATATCCATAGATTTCAAAAACTAACAACGTTTATTCCTGCTTCACTTAGTATTGATTTTATGAGTTATTAAACAGATATGCTAAAAAACTTGACACGGCTAAAGGGTTAATGTCCATTCGTGATTTTCTGTGAAACTATAAATACAGCCTCAGATCCCTTAAAATGACCTCAGTGGAGGACATCCCTTTTATCTAGGCAACCTAAGCAAAAAATCAGTCACAACCCACACACCACTAAAATGAAATTATTTTTTTTTTTATAGTTTTTCAATAATATTCTAATATTTACATTTTATTTTTTCTAGTAAATTATCTAGGAATAAACTGTATTAAGTAGTACAGTGCATCCACATATCCTAAAACTAGCCGTAAGGACGCATCCAAAATGCTGAAGGGATGCCAGCTTGACCGACAGTTTGAAATTTGGAAAACATCCAGTAATTCTGCGCTCTGTTATTGTTCATTGTCCCCGAGTCAGATGACTGTCACCCCTATTCAGCATTGGACTCGTTGAGTTAGCACTTGCGCAGATGCTTCCATGGTTTCATGAAATGTGGTCGAAGAATACGCTGTACGGATAGAGAAAGATTTTACAAACATTGATGTTTAGTTAATTTTCTAAACAAATTTATGTTCAATTAAAGGGTATTAAGTTCTTTTAGATTCTAGATGAATTTCAAATATTTTGGCGCATTATATGATTCATTTAATTTTATGACTTATCTTCTTTATTTCTTTTATTATAGCTTTTTAAAAAACATGATATCGAGGGACACATAATTATTTTTTAACAAAATAAAGTAGAATTCGTTTTTAAAGTAATCTTTAGTACACACAGTGCTTCTTCTAAAATGTAATGTTTTTAAAAATAATTTTAAAAGTCAAAAAACAAACTCTATTGTCTTCACTAGCTTCATAATTTTGCGCAAATTTTTAAAGCCTTTTTTCTGCTCCATATAATTTACATCACAGCTCATTGAACTTGGAAAATACGTCAATTCATCAAAACAAAAATTATGAGAATACGATGAAATATGGCTAAATTTATCAAAATGATTTCACAACTCGCTGCTATAACTTTCAAATACGAAGTAATTAAACGCTCTAGTAATTTTTCTTCACCTTCTCTCTAAATTTGTTGAAGGTTACAATTGAATGAACATTGAAATTTAGCGGTTTAATCACCAAAATAATGAAAGAGTAAATTTTTAGTTATCCAAGTGCGAAATGAATAATTGCTACCCTAGCTCTGACGCACTGCAAGAAAGTTTGAGCAACTAGGGTATTTTCGATTTTAATAGCTTTCAGAACACAGTGGAATACATGCTTATTATTTTGATTTATCATTTTTAATAACTATGATTTGCCTATTTTAAAAGAAGTGACAAACTCGTAGAACTTAAAATTCCCTTGTGAAAAACATATATTTACATTTTCTTTTTTTTTTTTGGTAATTATAGTTTATTATTACTTTTTTTTTTTTTTTTTAAATGTTACGTAGCACTGTTTGAACTTCTTTTTAAGTATTTTACAAATGAAGTATAATGGTTATTGTTTATTACTCTAATATGCAATTGCTACAAACTCTCAATTTCATATAAATTATCTAATAGTTAATAAATTATTGAAATTTAATACAGTGTATTCAATGTTTGAAACTATGATTTCATTAAATTTCTTTTGTTTACAAGAATAATTAAAATTATTATATTTTGGCAGCCATCACAAAGCTGGCTTCTATTTTTTCTTAAACAAATTCCGCAGTAAAAATTAAGCAATTTATTTATTAAATTATTAACCAGAAGAGAGGAGATGCTTGGGGAAATCAGTAGGGAATTAGCACCCTTCGCGCAGAATTCCTAAGCACGTCAGGAATCGCGTATGAGAATCCCCCGACAAGAAATCCCCCCAACAACGCAGTATCTTTCGAAATGGTTTTGCAGGACTACGCCTTAATAAGAAGACGCTGGTAGCACAAGTGACATTAACACGAGCAAGCAACCTCTTCCCTATCAAAGAGCAGCACTTGGTTAGGAAATGCTGAAAGAGGGAGCAGCACTTGGTTAGGAAATGCTGAAGGAGTAGCTGAAAACATGAATCATTGCAGCATTTTTCAACAGGAACAATGGCAATAGCAGACGCCCAGTATGACCTATCAAAATTGGTGAAAGCACACAATTTTCATCTCAGGAAAGTATGATGCAAATATCGAAAGAAATCAAATTTGTGCAGATGACGTCTGGAGAAGTACATTTTTAACATGTTTTAATTAACTCACTTTCTTGTTTGTCCAGTACAAATCATGCAATCGATTTTTAACTAACTTCCAGACAAGCTAGACGTTTGAAACTTTTAGAATAGCTCAGAACACGATAACAATGCGTTCTTTTAACACTTCTATTCAATTAATAAATGTTTGAAATTTTCTTATAATTGCTCTCTTTATTACATATTTGATCATTTTCTTTCAATTTGATGGAATAATTAATCAAAAAGACTTTTAAAAAGTATTTCTCATATTAATACATAGAATTGTCATGTTTATATGATTCAACAGAAAATTTAAAAAGTGGTATATAAAATTATGCTTAGAAGTAGATCAAACTGCATTTAAATTGATAATATATTTTTTTTTCCTGTGCTAAATTAAATTTAAGTACACTGTTTGGTGAGTAGAAAAGTTGCAGATAATATACAGAGCTACTCAGAGTTCTTCGAATAAATTTAAAAGATATGCGTAGTAGGCGATTCTAATATATTTCGATTCTTTTTTTTTTCAAATTTAAAAACAGACTTGAACGCTTAATGAATGTAGCTACAATATTAACAGAAGAAAACAAAAAGAGGTTTATGGCACACAAAATTGTATCAAATAAAACACGTAATGCTAATATAATCCTAATAAAAAAAAATGTATATCAAATTGTTTATTAAACAATTTTTATTTTTTTTTTATGTGTTTTGCCATTCTTTCAATGTAGATCTCTTATCTTCTACTCACAATTGTTATGATATGTCTATAGTAATATAAGATAAGAAACCGTTCTGTGAGTGCCCTTCCAGATAATTAATTTTTCATCGTTTTTCATCTTTATTTATTTATTTTTACACTGTTAACTCGTTTTTTGTTCACAGTTACTAGCAGGCTTTGCCCGCTTCGCTGGCCACTAAATTTAAAGGAAACTCGTTTCTATATAGCTTTATAAAAATAAAATAAAATAAATTACTGAAATTGTTCAAAAGCTCGCTCCAGGTCCCTGCTGCATTCAGCAGCGATTTGGTCATCCACTGCAACTCGGGCGCTTGTCCCTATTACCTGCGACAATAATTTACCAATTAGCTTCCATTTAGGTGCTTATTATATAACAGTTTCGAAATAGATAGTATCGAAAAAATTGGAAATTCCCTTTTATATTTGAATCCCAGTTACATGTGAACAACACTATACGTGTTGTTCACATGTAACTCGGACTGGACTCAAACGTAACTGGGTTTAGACAACATAATATTTGCTTTTACGTTATTTCATATGTTTTTTTTTTTTTTGTTTGTTTGTTTATCCAATCAACCATTAAATGACAGCAATTTCACGCCAAATATTACAATATGCTGTGACCGGCTACGTCTGTCGCATGAGACAATTATTTTTTTGTGTTTATATATAATTCATGGGTTGTAAACCTGATAGTACAGCCTTAATATAGTTCTCTTTGGCGGCTTTTGAATTTTTGTCACCATTTTAGACTTAATCCATTGTAACAATAAGACTTAATCCCTTGTAACAATATGCTATGAGCGCTATTTCTGCCGTATTTTAGACAACTAATCTTTTTATGGTTATATATATTTCCCATTAAACATATTTTTATTTATTTATTTAAATATTAATTTGAATTTTTCAAATATTTCTGTTCGACAGCGTGAGAGTGCAGTAACACACAGAGGTTCATTTGTTTGTATGATAAATTAGCATGGTGATTATTATATAAAAAAATAAATAAATAGGTAAACATTATCGTGTTACACAACTTTATTATGTCGCTCCATTGGCGGCTTTTGAATTTTTGTCGCCATATTAGCGATGGATTTTTTTTTTTTTTTTTTTTTTTTTTTTTTGTATGAAAAGGGGAAGACTATTTTGCTAATAATTTTATCAGACTCTTTTTTGTTTATACATAAGAATCCTTTATATTCTGCTTATATTTTTAATGCTTTTTAGGTTTAAAATAGTGCTTGTTGAAATAAATTTCCTATCTTTAAAACTGCATTTGTTCTGTAAATTTTGTGTAAAAATAAATCATTTATGTTTTTATATATTTGATGCGCTACTTAGATTAAAATGGCTGTTGCATTAAACTTCTTGTCGAAAAACATTCGGTGTACTTCAACACCAAAATTTAAAAAATCGCCCAGCAGGATCTGTTAATGAAGCTGATAAAATAAAAATATGGTTCATAGAGTTTAAATAATCTATTTAAATATTTTTTTAAAACCCAAATTATTAATCTATCATATCACATACATAGATATAGTAATAATATATAAGATTGATCATTGGGGACAAAAAAGTGATTCCTTTTCACTCGGGAAAAGACGGCGATTTTACCAAAATATGGCAGTCTTTCCCCAAGTGAATACACACGGGAATATGCACGAATGTTTTAGCAAATAAAATTCATGAATAATTTATTTACTAAAGGTGAATGAAAAGCCCCAGATATAGTTTCAAATTCATTCTTCTTTTTTTTTTTTTTTTTTTTTTTCCCCTTCAATACCACTTAATGGCTAATTCCAAAGCTTTTTTTTTCGGCATCAAAAATCTTTGCACGATAATATGGGGATGATATATCTATATATATTATTATATCTATGATCACATAAATCTTTTCGAAAATAGAATAAAACTTAATTTGAAAAAAAAAAAAAAAAAATTGTTTATTAACCAAAGTAATTGATGAAATTTGAAATGCAAGTTGGTGGGGTACATTATATTTTTGTGTTCGTGAGAGAAAATTTAAAAGAATTTGAAAAATGCAATTTTTAATCCCTTTTAAAAATCATGTGACTTAATGTGAAGCAGATTTCTCATTTTTTTTCTCCTAACGGTTTCCATACAATCTTCTGCTGTTGCCACCTAAAATTCATACTTTAGTTAATTTTAAAAAATCTAATTGTCCGATTGATAAGCTGTTTAATGCATCGGATTAAAAAAAAATTTCCCTTTCATTTGCTATCTTATTTGTAACGATGCGACTGATATTTCTAATTTATTTTCTATTATTTTCCTCATTTTTAATAAGTGTGCGTTTTTTTTTTTTTTTTTTTTTTTTTTTTTAATTATTATTATTTTGTCGAAAAAAAATGGCAACTATTAAATTATGGATAAAATTTTAAAATTTAAATGTCTTATTTATCAGAAATTAGAAGGTTTTTATTTTCACATTTTAATTAATTAAGAAAAAACTAATCATACGATTGATAAGCTGTTTAATGCATCGGATTTACAAAAATTTTCCCTTTCATTTGGTGTCTTATTTGTAACGATGCGAGTGATATTTCTAATCTTTCTGATTTATTTTCCTCATTTTAAATAAATGTACGTTTTTTTATTAATTATTATTATTATTTTGTCGAAAAAAAAATTGGCAACAATTAAATTATGGATAAAATGTTAAAATTTAAATGGCTTTTTTTATCAGAAATTAGAAGGTTATGATTTTCACATTTTAATTAATTAAGAAAAAACTAATCAAAAATTCGAAAATCTGACTTCGATGTGCACAATGACCCTTCGGGATGCACCTTTGTGTTAAATCTCGTGACTGTCCGAGCTACCGTTTTCGAGATCAGTGAAATATACATACAAATATTGCTCACTTAATAGTATAAGATAACAACCGGCAAAAGTGTGTATCATCCAAAACATAAAGGTTTATAATAAATACTTCAAGTAAATGAAGAGAATAAGATACCACTATCTCTTGGAAACAAGAGGTAATGGAAATATTGTATTCGATCAAAAATCCCTATTCCTACTTTTTTCCGATTTAAATGTTTAAGGTCGGCTAAGTAAAAAAAAAAATTTTTCAATGGGAATATTGTGTTTGTATGAGTGTGTGTGTGCCTAAGGACGGTGGAAGGAATTGGGTCTTCACCCTATCTTTAAAACGAAAGTAAGTAGAACAACGAAACTTCATCTGTAAGACCTGTACAATGTACACATCGCTTTAAAAAAATTTATTTAAATTTTAAAACTGGAAGTGGAACATTAAATGCCGATGACAGTAGGACCATATTTTAATTTAAATCTGCATTCAGAGAAACGGCTTTAGGATTTTTTTTTTTTTCATACTTGCTGTATAAACCTCCCTTCAGGTGCCCCTTCGTATGCATTAGTTGGTTACTGCAGGGAAATTGATAAGCGTCCAGGTTTGGTAGATCATATTTAGATCTCGAAAGTGAGTGTTTTAAAAAATGACTCTACGGATTTTCTTCAAACTCGCTATGTATACCTTCTTTTATGTATCTCTTAAACTTTGATAAATAAAAAAGAAATATATTAGTGTTATTACGAATTTTAAATCGTTATCTAAAGATTATGATATATACATGTTATTCGGAAAAAAAAATTAAAAGTTCATTTTACTTTGAAGCACATGAAAAGGAAATTGTATAAATTAAAGATGTCTTACAGTTCTAGTAATTCATTTTCAAAAAATATTTTATGAATAATTCATTGCATTTAGATTAATTTTCCCGTCTCAAAATAATAATAATAATAATTAGATTAACATATAGTACAAAAATATATGTATATTTAATACCATCTGTGAAACATAAAGCTTAAATTCAAAAATGTCAGTGAACATTATAATTACGAGCAGAAAAGAAGTTATGTAATACTAAATCTAAATATTATTGACGTCAACTTTCATGGGGACAGACGTTTCAAATCAATAAGTTAAGATTTAAATTTCAAATTACTTTATTGCCGCGAGACCTTATAAAATATTCATTCGTTTTATAATCATTTAATCGTAATATATTTAAATTGCTTCCAGCAATAATCAAAAAGAAATTCCCGGAAATTTTATTTCTTTTTAGTCTAGTTCTGTATAAATGTGCCTCTCATTATATTTCTAAAAAATTCGCAATATTAAAGATTCATATTGTTATATAAGAAATTCAGTGTACGAGAAATATTTTATCATATATATAGAGAGAGAGATAGATAGATATTACAAAAATTTATACTTTTATTTAAGCAGGTTAAAATTTTACTTATAAGTGAAATAGGAGATTATTCACTTTAAAAAAGAATGTTTTAGTCATATATGTATAGCTATTTAAAATATATACGCGTCATTTTGACGCATTGAGTAAAATTTCAAAAACCAATATTATTATATTTTCCAATTTATGCTAATAATTACACAGGCCTACAAAATTGAAGTTGAAAAAATTTGATTTGATGATTTCAGCTGAACGTTATATTTCTTGACGTGCTGAAACCGAAAATGCAGCCCATTTTTCTCTATCACGTATAGATTTTTACCAATACTGGGTGCTTACCGATACAATTTCTTACATACACCATCATAACAATAGGTTGGTTGGTTGGTTGGTATGGTTTCACGTCGCACTAGTGCTGCGTTATTTCAACAATAGGTATCCATGGTTAATTAATAATGAAAAAATGCTATAAAACTTTTCATATAATTATCTTGGTGGAAGAGTAATGGAAGAAATTCTATAGGTACGCACCCTGTATTGAAAAAAATCTATACGTGATAGAGAAACACTGACTTCATTTTCAGTTTCAGTACACCAAAAACATAAATATCAGTCAAAATTATAAAATCAAAATTTTACATGTCGACCTGTGTTATTGGTGTAATGAGTCGAATGTATACCAAATTTTATTTTTTCTTAAAAAAATACCACGTCTCTTGTATTCGTCAATTTCACGGTGTAAGATAGGTATATAAAAATGCCCGTAAAACGTTAAATATCAATATATTACTCTGTTGTCAACAATAGCTATTGTTTAGAAAATAAACTATTTTTACAAAGTAAAAGTAAAAATTATAAACAAAAAAAAAATTCTGTGTGTATTAGGTTAGAAAAAGTATTTATAGCTATATGAATTTTATATAAAATGCTCTTGCACGCATTGCTCAAAACAACTAACAGAGCAAGCAAAAAATTAATAAATCATGCAAGATAGTCATGTGTTGGTATAAAAACGAAAGCATGTATAGGTTCTGTTCTGTTTGTGATATTTCGACCGCTTCGCAGTGATCACATTTTTGCGCATGTGCGATACTTATCTTAACCTACTAAAGAATGAGTTGATACTTGTTTTAAGTTGGCTAAGTGTGTACATTTTGTGGCATGTTTTTAAAATGGTGTAAAATATTTGACAGTCCAGTTGTTCTGACATTTGTTTTCTCAATGTGAAAAGCTTTAAACCATTCCACATTTATCAACAAATCTATGAAGTGTACAGAGAAAATGTAATAAAAGGTTTAAAGCTGTTATCAGACGGAAGAGGGGGCTGCCGTAGCCAGGTCAGTAGAGCACCGGGCTCGTAACTGGAAGATTGTGGGTTCAGTACTCGAGCGGCCAAAGACTGTCGTGTACACTAATGAAGGCTGGTGCTAATAATGAAGGCTGCACTAATGAAGGCTGTCCTCCATATTCCCATCTAAATTATACCTCTGGGGGTCACCGAAGCAGGAGAGCCATCCCTTCCGTGGAGGATCACAATTATGATGACATGTCTCCGGACCACCTCCAGGGGTGAGTCCCAGACCGTCGCCAATTGCCCATTGCGCAGCACTAGTGCGACGTATAAACCAACCATCTAACAACCAACCAGACGGAAGAACGTATATTCTGAATTATAAGATATTGCCTCTTAAAGCTACCGAGCGACTCCAGTTCAAAACGTCCTTTTCAATTTTAAACCACTGCTTTCCAATCAACTGAGCTGAATCCTTCGATATTATCTTCATCCACTTGCTGTAAAAAAAAAAAAAAAAAAAAAAAAAAAAATGAAACCTGGAACGAATCGATTTGTTCTGGGAACGAAAATTACAATTAATTTACAATAAGATCCGTTTCAGATCTGCAACAAAATATTTTTTTTTTCTTTTTTTTTTTTTTTTTTTTTTTTTTGCAATGAAAGAGGCTTTTTTGCAAGTCCCTTATTAACAAAAGTCTAATTTCGTTAGAGATCTTAAATAAATTTTGTGTAAATTAAAAAACTTCGTTCCTAAAACGAATCGATCTATTTCAGGATACTTTCATAGTGCTGAAATGGAGGTTTTAAAACATTTTGAAATGGAAGCGTATTTTTTTTTTTTTTTTTTTTTTTTTTGGAATTTTTAATTTATGCGTTATTTATTTAATCTTTAAAGATTTTTACATATTAAACTAATTTTTCGGAATACATATTCGTTTTATTTTACCTGTCAAACGGAATTTACTTTCCGGATACGACTTGCATTAAAATGCAACACAAAATACAAGATTTATATATATATATATATATATATATATATAAGTCTTAATTATTTAAATTGATTTTAAAAAGATTAAAACAGTTTCAATGCAATAATTTAATTACCTGAAACTGGATGCGAGATTTTAAACATGGTGTGTATTCTTCTCGAACAGTTAAAACTGTTGAAAACCTGATGCACATTCATGCAAACATATTATCCATAAAATTATAGGAAATCATATTCCACTCTTTAGCAATTGCAATCTACAGGTCCCGGACAACAAACAGAAGTATTATTCTCTCTGCAATACGTCGTTCGAATGTGTCCCAAACTCACTTAATCGGTTTTAAAGATTTTAAATTGAGTGAAGTATTTTTAAACATAATTAAAATAAAGAAAAACCCTTAAATATATTCATGTTCAGTCGTCGTAATATTATTCGGCTGAGCGCCCAGCTCTTTTCAGCGACTTCTTCTGTAGTGGAGCTCTTGGAATGATGTTCTTGTATCGTCGTCGGCCGGCACACCGGCGTGCCAAAGCATTTTCTCATTCACCCTCAGCCGTCATACATTTGTACTCATATCCTAAAGTGTGTTTGCGGCTTCCTTCGCGAGAGGATTAATTAATGCAATTATTTAATTACATATATTTCTTTTGTATTACAGTGTATTAAGTTTTTCGTTATAAATATGTTCGCAATTAAATGTAATCTAAATTTCACGCATTTAGATTTAAATTCTTTCTAAAAAAAAAAAAAAAAAAAACGCTTTATCTTATTGTAGTACGTCATCAAGTTGATAATTAATTTGTATGATATTTTTTACTTTCTTCTATATGTAATATAGAGAAAGTATTGGATTCGCGAAAATTTTCGAAGTCCACTTTTTGATGGATTTACATGTTTTGGGATGTGGAGAACACGAATCAATAGTTTTTAGAAAATGTCTGTCTGTCTGTCTGTCTGTCTGTCTGTATCATTTTTTTGTGGACGCTGTATCTCACGAACCAATGAATGAAATTTAACCAAACTTGGTATTTAGTTGCACCCTGACATAAACTGGTTCTGATTAGATTTTGGGATCAATCGCTCAATAGGTGGCGTTGTGATCGCATTTTATGCAAATTTTTAACATGGCAGCATAGGACAAAATTCCGTATAAATGGGTATAAAGAGAGTTATTTTACACTTGTGATTGTAAAATTAATATGAATTATTGATAATAGTAGTAGTTAGTTAGGAAAAAAAATTTGTGCATGGGGGGGGCATCGGTTCCCCCCCCGGGGGGGAAATCCCCCCCCGGGGAAGTAAATTTTCAAGATGGGTATCTTTCGAAAGGTCTCGTTGATAATAGTAATAGTTAACTTGGAAAAAATTTTTGTGCATGTGGGGGCATCGGTTGCCCCCCCACCGGGGGGGGAAGTTCCCACCCGGGGGGGCAAAGTTTCAAGATGGGTATCTTTCGAAAGATCTCGTCAATACCTTTAAAACGAATGGTTGAACGATAAATCTGTGATAATTTAAACCAAAGTTATCGATTTTTTTAACTTTTAACAAAAAAAAACTTAGAAAAATATCGCAATTTTTTTTTTTTTTTTTTTTTAACGAAATTTAACCAAACTTGGTATTTAACTGGTCCCCGACATAAACTGGTGCTGATTATGTTTGGGGATCAATAGCTCAACAGGTGGCGCTGTGATAGCATTTTATCTAAATTTTTAACATGGCAGCATAGGACAAAAATTCGTATAAATGTGCATAATTAGAGTTGTTTTAAACTTGTGATTGTAAAATTAATATGAATTATTGATAATAGTAGTATGTAACTAGGAAAAAAATGTTCTGCATGGGGGGGCATCGCTTCCCCCCCTGGGGGGGAAGTACCCCCCCGGGGGGATAAATTTTCAAGATGGGTATCTTTCGAAAGGTCTCGTCAATACCTTTAAAACGAATGGTTGAACTATAATTCTGTGATAATTTAAAACAAAGTTATCGATTTTTTTCACTTTTAACAAAAAAAAAAAAAAAAAAAAAAACTTAGAAAAAAAAGTTTTTTTTTTAAATATTGTTACTGATTGAATATGTATAGGTAAATATAGAAGAAAGTCTTGTGGTGGCCACAACATACTAGTTTAGATAGAAATTATCTATATATATTTTTTTTTTCTTGCATATACAATGAAATTATTGTAATTGCTCTGTATTAACATTCTAATTGCCATAATCGGATAAATCTATTTACTAGTGGATCTGCAGATCAGGAGCCTCAACGTCCTATTTACATCAGACATTATTCAATAAGTCATTTTTATTTATTCCTTATTATATAATCGTATATATTGATTCGATCGACTTGCTACCATAATCAGATACATTCCTGAAGGGGGCTGCCGCCCCCCCTCAACTCCCCGCTGTATCTCTATTTGTATATCTTATAAAGTGTTACGGAATTGTAAATAATTGCATTTATTTTTGTATAAATTTTTTCAAAGAGGTGTAGTAAAGTTAATAAAATGCTAACTTTGTGCATTTCTAGTCGTTTTAGCGTTAAAATAGCCTAATTTTCCCTTAGAAACACTTAAAAAAGCTCCAATAAGGGAAGAAATGGATTTGGTGCCAAATTTGGCGACTGTTTCCCTCCTTGGCGATTATTTTGGCGACCTTGGCGAGAAAATCCTTATTAGGAATATACCAAATATGGAAGCTCTAATCTCATTATGAGATACGAGAAAATTCCAGAACAGTCTGTGTTCGATAGAAAAGTATAAAAGCAGCATTTATCCGCCAAGGCGGTCAATGTCAGATCTGTGTCAGTTTCGTCAAATGCTTGCTTTGCTTTGAGCCTCTTTGGATGAGACTTTCTTTATGTGTTATTGCTAAACAGTTTGTACTGTTGTTTTGCTGTTAACGGCTGTTGTTTAAGCTGTGTTTACTGGTTGAATTGAAGCTGATACTTTGTTTATAGACCTGTAATTTTCTGGAACTTTCTGTGAATAGATCACTGAATTTTTGCAAGTTTCGCCTTTCATTCTCGGACAACTTACGGACCCCCGCAAGTACGCAACAATATGTATTCTTAATAAACGACGGTCTTGTATTATTTCCCTGAAATGCATAAATACCAAATTTCATAACTACCAATTTTCATACAAAAAAAAAATTACACAGCATATCAGATATATTTTGCGTAACCTTTAAACTAATTTCCAATTCTATGCCCACAATTATCAACAGGAAAACATTCTTTTAAAATTCTAACAAAATTTCATTATATTTGATGGGGTGTAACCATGTGAAAATAAACTTTTAAGAAATATCGACTATAGACCGTAATAGTACGAAATTATTTATGTATCCGGGAAAGTTGCCACAGTCATTATAAACGCCAATAATAAGAATAAACTTAATTAATTATAACTCATTAATTTTTCAAACTAATTTGACATCATTTGGATGATTACAGTACATACTCGGAATTATTTTGTGTGGTCCCATAAATTATTTAGTCTATACATAACCTTTTTTAAGAGTAAACATAATTTTAAGCATCTTTATAATGTATGTTAATTTTAAGTTCAATTCAGCATAAACGCATTAAAGAGCGCGCTTAAATGAAATTTGTCCATAGGCTCTAATGTTACGAAATTCTTTCTTGTGTCTCTGTAAACAAACCATAAACATTGTATACACCAGTAAAAACTATTCAGCTTATTTTGCGTTTAAAATTAATAATTGATCCAAATTTAACATCGTTTGGATGACTACGTGACATAGTCAGAACATTTTTGTAAGGTCCTGTACATTAATTAGAAAGATTAAGAGCACATATTTTCTTCAAACAACATGAGTTTCAGCATCTTACTCACGTACGCTAGTTTCATTTTCTTCATTGCAAAGTAATGATATTAAAATGCGTTTAAAAGAAATTCACCCCTTACGCCGTAATGTTAAGAATTCTGGCGTGTCCCTATACACAGTTTTTAAACAATATAGCAATAAAAATTATACAGCTACTTATATGCAAAGTTGGAACGTGTGCGCCAATTTGCAAGTCAATCGAAGGACTTTTGCGGCCGCTATTACTGCGGTACATACAAATTCTTCCCATAGGCCGTAATGATAAAAAAAACCTTTGGTGTGTCCCTGTACACGAACTACAAATGGAATGCACACCCAAAACTATACAGCTAATTTCGTGGCGATCATGAACATGTGTACCAAATTTCTAGTCAATAGCGTGATATTTGCGGCCGCTATCGCACGACAGACAGACGGACAGACGGAACACAAAATCCTTTTGAGTCTCAACAGAGGGCCTCCACTGACATTTCGGCAAAAATTGGAAGTCAATAGCTTGATTTTTGCGGTGGCTATCGCGGTACATACAGATTCTTCCCATAGGCCGTAATGATAGAAATATTTTTGCGTGTCCCTGTACACGAACTACAAATGGAATACACACCTAAAACTATACAGCTAATTCCGTTGATCTCATGAATATGTGTACCAAATTGCAAGTCAATAGCGTGATTTTTGTGGCCGCTATCGCGATACATATAAATTCCTCTCTTAGGCCGTAATGATAAGAAAAATTTTGGCGTGTCCCTGTATACGAACTACAAATGGAATACATATCAAAAACTATACAGCTAATTTCGTGGGGCTCATGAACATGTGTACCAAATTTGAAGTCAATAGCGCTATTTTTACGACCGCTGCCGCGATACATACAAATTCCTCAGATAGGCCGTAATGATAAGAAAAACTTTGGCGTGTCCCTGCATACGAACTACACATGGAATACATACCAATAACTATACAGCTGATTTCGTAGGGCTCATGAATATGTGTACCAAATTTCAAGTCAATAGCGCTATTTTTGCGGCCGCTATCGCGATACATACAAATTCCTCCCATAGGTCGTAATGATAAGAAAAATTTTGGCGTGTCCCTGTATACGAACTACAAATGGAATATATACCAATAACTATACAGCTGATTTCGTGGGGCTCATGAACATGTGTATCAAATTTCACGTCAATAGCGCTATTTTTGCGGCCGCTATCGCGCGACAGACAGACAGACAGACAGACACAGCCCAAAACCGTTTTGAGTCTCAACAGAGGGCCTCCACTGACGTTTCGTCAACTATGGCAATGTTTTTTAAAAACTATATTTACGATTAAATATTATGCAATTTAAAAATTTTAGCCTAATTTTTAAAAGGGAAGTTATACATAGTAATTAGATGGTTTATCTTTTAATTCATAATTATATTTTTCATCTCGTTTTCAAAAAGAAACCCCTACTTCAGCATATTATACACATCTTACAATGACAGAAAGATTAATATTTTGCTATATTTTTAGGGGGATCATAAAATTAAAATTAAAATTAATAATGATAACAATAATATTAACTTTAGAAATTTTTTATTCATGAATCCATCAACCGTGAATATTCATTTTAAGTAAATTGCAGTGTAAAGGTTGATATTTTTATATACCAACTATGTGAAAAATACCAGAGCCGGGAACAAACCGGCTCTGGTATTTTCCCCATAGTTGGTATATAAAAATATTAACCTTTGCACTTAAATTTACTTAAAATGAATAATAATAACGTTAAACGAACTTTATTCACTAAAAACAAACAAAAAAATCTACCTTTTTATTAACATTTTAAATTTAAATATTTCTAAACTACTCAGTAAAAAATATATAAGGAACCTTTTAATTATTTTTTTAGCTGTCAGTTTTCATTATTTTTTTAATACATAAATAATGGATTTCATATGAAACTAGAATGTTGTGGCCACCACATGACTTTCTTCTATATTTTCCTATGCAAATTCACTCAGTAAAAATAATTTATTAAAGTCATTATTTAATAAAATTATCTTCCATGATAATGCAGTACGATTTCCATAATAGAGTAGTAGTATAACACTAAATATCCAAAAAAAGTTAATTTTATTCTCGATATTACATTTTTTTTTTTTTTTTTTTTTCTTTTTTTGTTAAATTGAAAGAAAAAAAAAATTATAACTTTATTTTAAGTTATCGCAGATCAATGATTCAACCATTCATTTTGAAGGTATTGACGAGCTCCTTTGAAAGATAGCCATCATGAAAATTTATTCCCCTCGAGGAGGGACTCCCCCCCAGGGGGGTGAGGCGATACTCCTACACATACAAAAAAAATTTCCCAGTTGACTATCTCTATTATAAGTGATTCTTGTAACTTTCATAATGATTATTAAAAAATAATTCTCTTTATGCACATTTATACAAATTTTGTCCTATACCACCATGTTAAGAAATTGGAAAAAGCGGTATGGCAACGCAACCTGTTAGAGAATTTTTACCAAAAGTTGATAGGCACTCATTTATGTCAAGGTGTAACTACATACTAATTTGTATGAAATTCTGTGCCTGAAATACAGTTGCCACAAAATTTTGTCACACACACTCACACAGACAGATATTTTCAAAAAATGGTCATATCGTGTTCTACAGCTCTGAAAAAGTGTAAATCCATCAAAAACCCGAGGTCGAAAATTTTTACGAATCCAATACTTTCTTCCATTGAACATTGAAGAAAGTAACATAGCTAAATTATGCAAAGATGTTTAAAAATAAATGAATATATAAAAATGTACAGCGCATTTATCATTCTTGTATGTAATTTATCGATCAATTTTTCAAGGTTATTCCAATTTGTTTTCTTGTTCACAGGAAATTCATTCAGATGTTTATTTCAACTTTAGGTTAAACTTTCTTTATATTGCTAGAACTATAATACAAGCTCCCAGAAAACAAGTTTTAAAAAAGCCAAAACCTTTTGCATATTTTATCTGCGTGAAAGAAAATAGAAAGAAACTTTAGATTAAAATTTCATTGTAAAGGAAATTGTTTCGCAACGAAAATTAAAGTTTGTAGCTTTATTTATTTTAAAATATTGATTATTCGACTGCAGGAAGTTAAATATTTTAGGAGCTCTTTCAAAATTATAGAGATTAGTGGGAAAATATTACGAATTTGACAAAAACGCAGAATCAAATCCTGCAAAAGTCATTTCATGGAATGGAATTTAAATTTTATAGAACAAGTATAAATAAGAAGTTATTTAATTTCATTTCATTTAGAAATCAGATTTTAAAATCTTTGTTAATTAAATAACATTCATAAATTTAAATTCTAGATGTAATTTTTTAATCTTCCGTTAACAAAAAAAAGTTATTTATGATAGAAAATTGTGTATTATTATTACAAACATGTAATTAGACAGTTCAGAATTATAGTACTACATTAAATTGTATTGAATTTTAGTATTTCATAAGTACTTGGAAATTTCCCTAACCTACATACAGTTCCATGTAAAATCGGCTTTTTACACTAACAAAAAAAAAAAAAAAAAAAAAAAAAAAAATCTGAAATAGGTAGAATTTTTTAAGATATTTGGGTAAAGCAATGTTCCAAACTGGAAAGTTTTGTTTATAACCCAAAGTTTCAACCTAAATTGGATACGAGACCAATTTTGGATAGAATTGTTTTGAGGTTTATTTTTTGCAGTGTACATACGTATACATACAAAATGTTTACGTTTCATTTAGAACATCTACGCGTGTTAGATTTTTTTTTTTTTTTTTTTTTTTTTTTTTTTTTTTAAGAGGTGAGTGATAAAATATTTTCCACAACATCTTCATTTATTATAGACAAAAATTTTAAATAAGGTAGTTAACCATGCATAAAAAGCTTATAAACTCAAAATAGATACATTTTCTGATCTTTTTACTTTCCGAACACTATAGTGAGGAAAGTATTGTAATCATGTCAAAAATTCGAATTCGAGATTTTGATGTTTCTATACGTTTCGAGGTCCAACGAGTCCGTTTTCACTATTTTTACGATGATGTATGTATGTGTGTGTGTATGTATGTGTGTATGTGTGTGTGTATGTATGTGTGTATGTATGTGTGTATGTATGTGTGTATGTCAGTGAGTGAACACGCTAGCGTCTAAACGCTTTGTTTGAATAAGCTGAAAGTTGGTACGTATATTGTAAGTCACCATAGTACGAACCCTATAGATTTTGGTGAATCTAGCACTTATAGTTTTTTTACAGGGACACAAAGAAAAATTCTTTATCATTATGGCCAAGGGACCAAAATCTTAAAAGTGCGATAGCATCTAAACGCTTCACTCAATTGAGCAAAAACTTTATACACATATTATAGGTCACAGATACTCAATCTGTATAGATTTTGGAGAATCTAGCACTTATAGTTTTTCTACAGGGACACAAAGAAAAATTCTTTGCCAAATTTTTAAAAGTGTGATAGCGTCTAAACGCCTTATTAATCTCAGCAAAGAATTTGTAGACATGTTATAGGTCACATTTGAACCAACTGTATAGATTTTGGTGAATATAGCACTTACAGTTTTTTTACAGGGACACAAAGAAAAATTCTTTATCTTTATGGCCTATGAGACCAGCGATAGCATCTAAACGCCTTATTCAATTGAGCTGAAAATTTGTATGAATATTATAAATCACTGTTGCACTAACTATAAGCATTTTGGTGAATCTAGCATTTATAGACTTTTACAGGGACACAACGAAAAATTCTTTATCATTATGATCTAAGGGCTCAAAGTTCAGTAGCGTTAAATAAAACCTCGTGTGATATATGGAGAAAATTACTCAAACACTCTGTTATGGTTTTCTCTCTTTTGTTTGTTTAGCAACTCCTCTTTCTTTATTTTATCTACAAAACTGTTAGTTACGCAATGTTCGGAAAGTCGAGTGGAGTCACTTCAGATTTTTTTGGTTATAAACAGCACTTTCCAATTTGGAACATTGCTTTACCCTAATATCTTACAATTACCTATTTTAGATTTTTTTTTACTGCCTACTTTTATTTTTCAAGTAAATTATTAATGTATTTTACTTAAATAAAATTTAAATTTTGAAAAAAAAAATTTTTAATATTCGTTTCTGTATTTGCCGATCAACTGTTTAAAATTATTTCAATTTTTTTTTTCCTGTTTACAAGAAACATATTCAGATGTCTATTTCAACTTTAAATTAAACTTTTTTAATATTGCTAGAAATGTAATGAAAGATCTTAGAAGCCAAGCTTGAGAAAGGCCAAAATCACGTACATACAGTCGGCTGCAAAATTATTCGAGCTCTAGCCAATAATTCCTATATTTAAAAATACACTTAAGACTGTTTTGCTAAGTAAATCCTTGTCGAATCATGTTCTTAGACTGATTAAGAACATGACTCGACAAGGATTTATTTAACAAAGCTGTATTAAGTGTACTTTTTTTACTTTCTTCTATATGTAATATAGAGAAAGTATTGGATTCGCGAAAATTTTCGAAGTCCACTTTTTGATGGATTTACATGTTTTCGGATGTGGAGAACACGAATCAATAGTTTTTAGAAAATGTCTGTCTGTCTGTCTGTCTGTCTGTCTGTATCATTTTTTTGTGGACGCTGTATCTCACGAACCAATGAATGAAATTTAACCAAACTTGGTATTTAGTTGCACCCTGAGATAAACTGGTGCTGATTAGATTTTGGGATCAATCGCTCAATAGGTGGCGTTGTGATCGCATTTTATGCAAATTTTTAACATGGCAGCATAGGACAAAATTCCGTATAAATGGGCATAAAGAGAGTTATTTTACACTTGTGATTGTAAAATTAATATGAATTATTGATAACAGTAGTAGTTAGTTAGGAAAAAAATTTTGTGCATGGGGGGGCATCGGTTCCCCCCCCCGGGGGGGAAAATCCCCCCCCCCGGGGAAGTAAATTTTCAAGATGGGTATCTTTCGAAAGGTCTCGTTGATAATAGTAATAGTTAACTTGGAAAAAATTTTTGTGCATGTGGGGGCATCGGTTGCCCCCCCACCGGGGGGGGGGGGGGGGGGAAGTTCCCACCCGGGGGGGCAAAGTTTCAAGATGGGTATCTTTCGAAAGATCTCGTCAATACCTTTAAAACGAATGGTTGAACGATAAATCTGTGATAATTTAAACCAAAGTTATCGATTTTTTTAACTTTTAACAAAAAAAAAACAGAAAAATATCGCTTTTTTTTTTTTTTTTTTTTTTTTTAACGAAATTTAACCAAACTTGGTATTTAGTTGGTCCCCGACATAAACTGGTGCTGATTATGTTTGGGGATCAATAGCTCAACAGGTGGCGCTGTGATAGCATTTTATCTAAATTTTTAACATGGCAGCATAGGACAAAAATTCGTATTTAAATGTGCATAATTAGAGTTGTTTTAAACTTGTGATTGTAAAATTAATATGAATTATTGATAATAGTAGTATGTAACTAGGAAAAAAAAATTTTGCATGGGGGGGCATCGCTTCCCCCCCCTAGGGGGGAAATACCCCCCAGGGGGGGTAAATTTTCACATTGGGTATCTTTCGAAAGATCAGGTTGATAATAGTAGTAGTTAACTAGGAAAAAATTTTTTTGTATGTGGGGGCATCGGTTGCCCCCCCACCGGGGGGGGAAGTTCCCACCCGGGGGGGCAAAGTTTCAAGATGGGTATCTTTCGAAAGATCTCGTCAATACCTTTAAAACGAATGGTTGAACGATAAATCTGTGATAATTTAAACCAAAGTTATCGATTTTTTTAACTTTTAACAAAAAAAAACAGAAAAATATCGCAATTTTTTTTTTTTAACGAAATTTAACCAAACTTGGTATTTAGTTGGTCCCCGACATAAACTGGTGCTGATTATGTTTGGGGATCAATAGCTCAACAGGTGGCGCTGTGATAGCATTTTATCTATATTTTTAACATGGCAGCATAGGACAAAAATTCGTATAAATGTGCATAATTAGAGTTGTTTTAAACTTGTGATTGTAAAATTAATATGAATTATTGATAATAGTAGTATGTAACTAGGAAAAAAATTTTCTGCATGGGGGGCATCGCTTCCCCCCCTGGGGGGGGAAGTACCCCCCCGGGGGGGATAAATTTTCAAGATGGGTATCTTTCGAAAGGTCTCGTCAATACCTTTAAAACGAATGGTTGAACTATAAATCTGTGATAATTTAAAACAAAGTTATCGATTTTTTTCACTTTTAACAAAAAAAAAAAAAAAAAAAAACCTTAGAAAAAAAAAAAAAAAATTGTACTTTTTTTTTTCTTCTTTTTTAATATTGTTACTGATTGAATATGTATAGGTAAATATAGAAGAAAGTCTTGTGGTGTCCACAACATACTAGTTTGGCAAGGATTATTGCTAGTGCTCGAATAATTTTGCAGCCGACTGTACGTGCATATTTGCGACAAAGAAAGTACAAAGTAATTTTAGATTAAAACTGCAGCGTAATTAGTAAATTCTAAAGTAAATTGTTTCGCAACCAAAATTTAAGTTTCTGCGTTATTATTATGTTTTTCTTTCAACTACGTAATATTCGATTGTATCAAGTTAAATATCCTCGGAGCTCTTTCGAAGTTCTGGATATTATTCGGGAAATATTATTAATTTGAAAACAAAAATGTAAATTTTGAAAATGTCATTTCAAGGAATAAAATTTAAATTTCACAGAAAAGGTGTTATTAAGGAGTTATTTAATTCGATTTCATTTAAAAGTCAAGTTTTTGAAATTAGAGTTTCTTTAATAATGTTCGTAAGTTGGTTAACATTTAACTATTATCTGTCGTTTTAGTGACCAATATATTCATACTACAAAACTATATATTATTCCAAATGTATAATTAGATAACTCAGAATTATTGTACTTTGAATAATATTAAATTTTAGTATTCAGTATGAAAAGTGAAAGAAAAAATTCTGAAACTGACATCTTGAATCTAAGTTGTGGCTCTAGAAAAAATAGTCCCATGTCATCCTTATAAATTCTAATCCCCTTGGAAAGAGAGTTCTAGAAGCCCCTATTAGAATTCTAGAGCGTTTGCCTATATTCTCGAGGGCAAAGTTATTTAAAAATCTCTGCAAATAAATGAGACTACAAGAGGCGGGTTTCTGCAATCATATAATCTTGGTTTATTACCAAATTCTAGAAAATCAAGCGAGAATATCTCGCAATATAAATGATTCAGAATATTTAGAGTATTCAGAATATTGTTTCACCATCTAGAAATGTGTACACTAGAAATTCTCGACAATTTCGTCTATTCATTTTATTGGCGTGCCTTATGCGCATAGCTCGGAAATCTATATTTCTAGTTAAGGGATTTAGAAAATGACCACTTATTCATTCTAGAGAAAGGAGGTATATATATTTTTTTCTCAGTGAAACCTTCTTAAATAGGTCATCCACCATGCAACATAAAATCGGCCTTTTAAAGGAACAAGAGACAATTAAATTTGCACAATCGATTCATTTAAAAATTTCGAGACATTTAATATAAAATGTATGAATCTATATATTACGTTTAAAATAATATCTTTCCACAGTTCCTCAAACATTATTTAAAAGATTTTACAAAATTTTAGACTAGAAATTTATATTTTATGTTTTCCAAATTTATCCAGTAAGCAGTTACTTATAAATGCTTCATCAGAATTTCTTTTCATCCAATTCCTTTAAACATTTCTATGAAAGATATTTAGTGTATTTTTCATAAAACAGGTTTTTTTTTTTTTTTTTTTTTTTTACCAAGAAAGTATTATATTTATTACAAATTCTCAAATTAAGTGGAAAAATAAAAATTTCTAATTTTAACCCATTTTGGTGGTAATTTATTCTGTGATTGAGATATAAAAAACGAATGTATACAGTTGCATACAAAAGAGGCGTCGTAAAAAAATTTGCATGGAGCTTTTTCAAAATAGGCAAAATTTCGTATTATTTTCCCCATGAATGAGGCGTTATTTCCCTCTCTAAAGTTGCTTCTTATCCTTTAAATATTCGCTATGGATAAAAGATAATGAATTTCGCAACAATACAAAGATTTAAAAAGTGGTAGAATGTAAAACAAATATTAATTTGAACGTCTTCTGTCCTTTTCAAAAAGCTTTTCTCTCTCTTCTCTATCTCTCTTTTTTTTTTTTTTTTTTTTGCTTTAAGAAAATCATAATTGAGCAACAAACTCTATATATTAACTAGTATTATTTGCTAAACTTTACATTGTCGATAAAACTTTCTGTTAATCAATAATGTTAGTTTGTGCTTTCAAAAATTTTATTCTCAAAGAAAAAAAAAAAAAAAAAAAAAAATGTATAACTGGATTTTTTTTTTTTTTTTTTTTTTTTAGTTCAGCATCATTTGGCTTGTAAAAAAGATCTCTATTAATTTATGTTTTTCAACTACAAATTCCAAGCGGAAAAATCAAATTTCAGTTTTTTATTCTCAATTAGGTTTAATATAAATTTTGCTATGTTAAAGGGGTCGGTTCAGAAACGATATTTAAAAATTCACCCATCCGAGGAAATTGGGACGAAAAAAAGCAACTATGACAAACACAAATATTTAAATACAAAAAACTAGTTGGCATAGGTGGACTCTGCTCAGTTCCCCACCATATTTATGTTCACATAAATTTCTAGTGCGAGACATATTATAATCATGTTAAAAAAAAATGAATTTGACCAAAGCTTGATACAGTGACAGAACAAAATCCCCGCCTAATAGGCTATCCACCGTTCACTTCGATATATTTATCTTATTCTAATCTATTAATTTATTTTATCAGGGTCAATTCCGTTGTTCAGTTTTCATGCAACTATTTCCAATGCAATAATCCCCAAAATTCATATTTATATGAAAAATTTACAATTTCGCTATGTTGATAAAATCGTAAATTACGAATAATTTACGAAATTTTCCTATTAGAATATTTGTATTCAATCATGTTCAAACAAATATCATAAATGTAATTTTGAAGTTGTCTAATGTATTTAGGATCCTCAAAATGGAAGTTTATGCTCAATTCTGCCTTATTCTGACATGTTAAGAAAATCGTAAATTCCAAATAACTTACGAATTTTTTTTTTTAAATTGGAAAAATCATAGTCTATGATATTCATGCCAGTATCCTAAATAATATTTCGAAAGTGATTTGACATCTTTACGATGAAAATATCCCTCAAGATTGACGTTTATGTGAAATTTTGCTCTATTTTGACATGTTAAGAAATTCGTAAATTTCCAATAACTTACGAAATCTTTATATTGGAAAATTCATAGTTATTAATATTCATGCCAGTGTCCTAAATAATATTTCAAAAGTAGTCTGACATCTTTAGGATGAAAATATCTCTAAAAATTAGCGTTTATGTGAAATTTTGCCCTATACAGCCATGTTAAGAAATTCGTAAATTTCCAATAACTTGCGAAATTTTCAAAGTAGCATATTTATAGTTACTGATGTTCATTCCGGCATCAAAACTGATATTTTAAAACTGGTCTGACAGTTTTACAGTAAAAAGTGTCCATTTAATGCACGTTTAAGTGAATTTTTGTCCTATTCTCCCATGTTAAGAAAATCGTAAATTTCTAATAACTTACGAAGTTTTTAAATTCGAATGTTGCAAATGAATAGGGTTCTTGCCAGTGTCGAAAGTAATATTTTAAAACTGATCTGACCTCTCTGCGACAATTTGTTCTTGAGATATCGTGTACACAGACTAACAAACTAACGGACTGACCCACTAACAGACTAACACACTAACAGACTAACAGACTAACAGACTAACAGACACCCTACAGACAGACACCATAGAAATTTTGTCATTTTCGGATTCCTCACACCTGAAAACGTGTAAAAAAGTCAAAAAACCGAGGTCGAAAATTTTCACGATTACCTAAGTTCCCCATACCTATAGTATGATGGGGAACTAATAAAAATAAAAAAAAATAATCATAATCATAATCATAAAATTAAATAAGCACAAATATTTGAATATAAATTTTATAAAATTTAAATACAAATATTCATATGATTGTTTCACGTTCATTGCCCGTTAAGTATGCATTACTCATTTACAAGCTATTAAATTTAAATTTATTTTCTAAATAATAGTGTGACACCGTAGTTTCTAATTCATGCATAGGACATAATACCACTATTTATGAATAATAATATTCTGCATCAATTTTCTAAAATTAAATATATTCGAAATTATTATTATAATGTAATTGTTTTAATTATTCCAGAAAAAACATAAAAACTTGCAACAGTGAGACACAAGATGCACTTTCTCAAGCAAAAATTTCATGCTTAAATTTGCGATTTCAAAAATTGAATGCCTTGTCATTAATTCGATACTCTACGTAAATATTACATGAACATTAACATTCGTTATACGGCGGTTAGTGGTCAGTTCATATCAAGGACTCTAACGGTATGCTTATCCTTAGTAGATCCAGAGGATCATCCTGAGACGTCCATTTATCCTCATGGTAACCTGAGGATTTCCTGGGGACATGCTGTTAAAGGAAATTTAAATCTTCTACTTCCATTAAAAATCATTAAAAAACAAATATAATTTTTTAATATTCACAGCTACTCATGAAGACATAAATTTTAAAGTTTAAATTTTAAATTTTTTACTTTCCGAACATGCATATGTAAGGGAAGTATTGTAATCATGTCGAAAATTTGACTTTGATATTTTAGTGTTTCTATACATTTTGAGGTCCTCTGAGTTCCTTTTTACTATTTTTATGATGAGGTGAGTATGTGTGTATGTGTGTGAAAGAACACGATAGAGCCTAAACGCTTTGTTAGAATGAGCTGAAATTTGGTACGTATGTGATAGGTCACCATCGCACGAAACCTATTGATTTTGGTGAATCTGGGACTAATAGTTTACAAAAAAAAAAAGCACACAAAGCAAATTCTTTAGCATTATGGCCTATGGGACCAAATTTTTTAAAACATGATAGCGTCTAAACTCCTTAATCGTCTTTGCTGAAAATGTATACACTTATAAATCAGTGTTATAAGAACTGTATAAATTTTGGTGAATCTAGCTTTTGCCATGTTTTTTTTTTTTTTTTTTTTTTACACGGACACAAAGAAACATTCTTTGTCACTGTGGTCTATTGGTTGAAATTATACAGCGTTGCAAAAAGAAAAAAAAATCGAGTCCTGATACCATTCTTGCTGATTCTTATGTAAATTTTAATGACCTTCTGAATCCGAATATGACTCCCATTTTGCCCAGGCACCCACCGTTTTCTCGAGACACCATCGCCCCCCCCCTTCAATTTTTAAGACTGTTCGGTAATTTCATGGCCACGAATTTGATTTGGAGAATGAAAAAGAATTAATTTACAGTTAAAAAACAAAAATATATAATATTTTAATAATAGATTAAAAATATATAAGAAATACAATACCTAATTTCTGTGGCAAATCTCCTCCTAAATTTTCCCATTGCCACAAATGTCTTAGATATTCTTAGAATGCCTTAGAATTTAACAACTCTTTAGCCCTTTAGAAGATATTTAACGGTTAAAATAATCCCCCGCCCCCCTAAAAATCAAACTTATTGCCATAAAATTGCCGAAAAGTGATAAAAATAGGGGGCCGCCGCTAAAAAACGGTGGGTGATAGGGCAAAAAAGGCGTCATATTCTCATTTAGGAGGTCATTTTACGCAAGAATTTTCAAAAATAGTGTTGGCGGCAATCTTCAGGCAGAGCAGGGTTATTTAAAGTGCGATAGCATCTAAACGTTTAAATAATCTGAACTGAAAATTTACACACATGCTATAAGTCACTGAGTCACAAACTGTATAGATTTTGATGAATCTAGTACCTGCAGTTTTTTTTTACAGGGATACAAAGAAAAATCTTTATCATTATGGTCTATGGGCCGAAATTATTTAAAGTGCGATAGCGTCTAAACACCTTATTCATCTGAGCTAAAAATTTATAATAAATCTTTGTTTCACGAACTGTATAGATTTTTGTGAATTCTTATGGATTTTTACAGGGACACAATGAAAAATTATTTATCATTGTGATATATGGGCTAAATCTATTTGAAGTGCAATAGCATAAAATTAAACAATGAAGAAAAATACTCAAACACCCTATTATAATTTTCCTTTTTACGTTCTCTTACCCATAGGGTATTGTTTAGGGTATAGTATTGTTTTAGGGTCAAATTTTCGAACGCGAGTTTTTTTTTTATTTACATGTTGTGAGGTGCCCTGAATACGAAAATCATGTTTTTAGCTAATGGTCTGTGAGTCTGTCTGTGTGTCTGTGTGTCTGTCTGTTATCAGCATATCTCAAGAACAAATAGTAGCAGAAATCCCAAACTCGGTATTCTGAATGTGTATCATATAGGGATGCACACAAAGCTTTTCGTCGAGATGAAGCAGATGGTTCGTGTACAGGGACACTCAAAAGTATTCAAATACACTACGTCTATGAGGAAAATTGAAGGTAAGTAAGTTTAACATCTATAGACTGCACTAAACTAAAGGAAACGAATGTATATTTTTTGTAATAGAGATAGTCAACTGGGAAAAAAAAATTGTGTATGTAGGAGTCTCACCTGCCCCCCCCTGGGGGTGAAGTCCCGAGGGGAGTAAATATTCATGATAGGTATCTTTCAAAAGAGCTCGCCAATTCCTTTAAAACGAATGGCTGAACCATCGATCTGCGATAATTTAAAACAAAGTTATAGATTTTTTTTTTTTTTTTTTACTTTTAAAGAAAAAAAAAAACTTTTTTTTTTTTTTTTTTTTTTTAATATTGAGAATAAAATGGACCTTTTTTGGATATTTAGTGTTATACTACTTCTCAAATATAAAAATCGTCTGCATTATCATAAAAGATAATTTTTTTAAATAATAATTTTAATAAATTATTTTTTAAAAACAGAATTATTTTTTAATAACCGAATTAAATTCTAAATAAATGTAGGTGCATTAATGAAACGGGGGGTTGAGGGAGTGGTAGCCCCCCCCCCACCTCACTTAGAACTAATTATCATATAAAATTCTTCCGAATCCTAATTTGAATTGTTTAACATAGGTTTACATAACGTCGTTATCTTACCTCTTAATCTCCAACCTGTATTTATAATATTAAATTTCAGGGTAAGAGAAAGTCGTGTGAGTGACACACCAAATTATTTTTTTTAATTTAATGTATTGTTTTACTTTAATTTATTTATACAAACGTCAATTACTGAAGTTTGGGAAAGTCGAGTAAATCCACTCCAGATTTTTTATTTTTACATGCAGTTTTTATTTTTTATATACATAATTAATGGATTTCACATGAAATAAAAATTAAATTATGAAAAGTTTAAAAAAAATAAAAATAAACGCAATGTTTACTCATGTATATGATTTACAGATCAATTCTTTACATTTATTTCAATTTCTTTTCCTGTTTGCAGGAGATTTATTCAGATGTTTATTTCAACTTTAGATTAAACCTTCTTCATATTTCTAGAACAGTAATAAAAGCTCCCAGAAAACAAGTTTAAAAAACGCCGAAATCATTTGCATATTTTATCTGCGTCAAAGAAAGCAGAAAGTAATTTTAGATTAAAATTTCATTGTAAAGGAAATTGTTTTGCAACAAAAATTAAGTTTGGTTGCGTTATTTATTTAAATGTATTGAATATTCGACTGCTGCTGCAGGTTAAATATCCTCGGAGAACTTTCGAAATTCTAGAGATTAGTGGGAAAATATTACGAATTTGATAAAAATGCAAATTCAGCAAAAGTAATTTCAAGGAATATAATTTAAATTTAATAGAACAAGTATGAATAAGAAGTTATTTAATTTCATTTCATTTAAAAGTCGGATTTTGTAGTTGGAGTTTCTTAAATAACTTTAGTAAGCTTAACATTTAAATGTTATACATATATATCGTTAATAGCAAAAATTATTCATGCTACAGTATAATATATTCCTCTAGACATGTAATTAGACAAATCAAAATAACTTTATTTAGAATTATATTACATTTCAGTATTTAATATGTGCAATGAAATTTTTGTCTAAGAGGGTCACTTACTGGTGTCAGAAAAAAAAATCTACCCTTTATTCTGAAACAAAAATGTACGTACAGTTATTTAAATTTTGGTATAACTTCAGCATATCCCCACAGCTGAATTTGGCGATTTTTCTTTGGCGCCGTTTTGAACGATAACGATGTCGTTCTAGACTGTTTGCGATATAATATGGCAGCCTATATGTTATTTATTTTGGATTGATGATTTTATATTTTATGATTCATGATTTAGATTATGATTTTATCATTTATCATTTATGATTTATGATTTTTAGATTTATGATTTAGCCATAATTGCCAACAAAAAATCGCCAAATATCGTTGTGGGGATATACTGAAGTTGTTCCCAAATTTTTATGCTAAGTCTTTGTAAATTCACAGTAATTTCCAGTTTAAAATAAATAATCAATAACTATTATATATATATATATATATATATATATATATATGGTTTTTAATTGTTTTATTTCTAAATAAAAATTTAAAATAAATATTTTTCTTTAGAAAAGTAGTATAAATATTACGAAACTAATATATACGCTGAGATATTCTAGATTTAGGTCTTGATTTGAAAATTTAAAAATAAATGGATTTTTAAAAAGATTGTCTTTTAATTCTCTTACTCATATTATAGAGAAAGTTTTGTTTCTGTTCTAATATTATGAAATTATGTTATTGTTATACTACCACGTTTTCATTTCCCCCGAACATAATAAACATGTTTTTAGTGATTGGTCTGTACTTCTATAGATATGTCATGATAGATAGGTACATGATAGATATGTTCATCTTCTATATGTTCATGATATGTCTGTTATCAGCATATATCATGAACAAATAGTAGAAAGAAGTTTAAACTTGGTATTATATATCTGAATCATATACAGATAATACTCTAAACTTTTCCTTTATATCATGTAAATGGTTCGTGTACAGGGACAATTAATCCAAATATTACCAAATATTACCTTATATAACAGACAATTACCAAATTAATCCAAATATATTATGTCTCTAGACAAAGTTTCTAGTTGGTACAGTTTGACATCTATAGGCTGCACTAAACCTATTAAAATGAACATATATTTTTAAATGCATAAAAGCATGCTTCGTGTAGTATATGCTATGAAAATCATTCACAAGTAGGCAAAGTATTTTGAAATTCAATTTTCAATTCTTATATACCGGGTGTCCCATAAGTCTGTAGACATTTTAAAAATTCATAAAAAATGAAGGAATTGGTAGATTTGAACGCGGTTAGCAAAAACGTTATTCTCATTAGGGGGGGGGCGGGATTTTTTTTTTTTTTTTTTTTTTTTTTTTTGTAAAGAAAAAAATAATCTACATAATATTTCTCTAACGTGGACCAGTTTCAATTATTTTTTTGTCGAAACGATACGATAGTGGTTTAACTAATAAATTACGCGAGGATAAAAATTAATATTTATACATGGACAATATTTAAGCACGCGGACTCAGCTCAATAAACAGATAATAAAAAATGACGACATATATCTGATGAGATTATTTTGCGAAAAAACATATTTTTAACAGTTACTTTTTCAGAATCTTTGCATGCGTCATTTTAAACCTATCAATACTTTAAAGATATATACAGAATATGAAGTTATGTGTCATAAATTAACTGAAAAACACTATCATAAAAAATATAATCAAAATAGGAATTGGTTTATTTTATTTATTTATTTTTCTTTTTTTTTTTTTTTTTTTTTTTTTTTTAACAAATAAATGTACCAAAATTAATAAAAAGTCATCGCCAATATGGCGACAAAAATTTAAAAGACATCGTGGAAGTCCTATATTAAAGCTGTACTGCCTGTGGAAATATGAAAATTGGGTCGTGAACCATTAATTTTATTTGGAGACCTTTCTTTGAATTATTTTGGTTTCACTATTGTACAATATTAATTTGGTTTTAATAATAATTTGGCTTCTGATAAATTAAAATTTTAATTAGGTGGTGAAATTGGTATAACATTTATGAGTTTCAAATTTTAAATGTAAATAAGGAAATAAAAAAAGAGCTAAACTATTGCTGAATAACTTTGAATTTTTTTTCTATGCGTTTCTATTAAAGTTTTGTTGTTATACCATAATTTAAAGCAACAGCTGTAAGAAAATCTAAGAGAACTATTTTGCACAATTTATACTTACGGGGTAGGTGTGGTTGAGAACATGGGTAGGAGAGATTTAGCTTAATTTATTATTGTTAACAATATTAATTGCACATACATGACATTGGTGTAAGTTTTTTAGAATGTATTAGGAGTTGCTACTGCAACCTAATAATTAAAGTATCAGAAAAATAAAATAAAGTTTAAAAATAATGATAATAATAATAATAATAAGGAATTTAAAAATCAAGAACAAATATGGTTATTAAATAATATTATGTTACTAAGTAATACATTAAACTTAACCTAATATAGACGGGTAGTCCGCTGTGTGTGCAATAATAACGATCAGTATGAAGCAAAAACAAATTTTGGATTCTTTGACAATCTCCAAAAGATGCGTCGACTCGAATGGGTTAAATCTAGAACAGTTCTTTTCCAATTTCAATGTCTTCTTATTTGCTGACTTTATCAGTCGTTGTCCACAATTCGTTGCACTTATTTTTGTGCAACTTTTTTTTTTATAATGGTGCAGCTTTCGTGCAACCAACTGCCACGATTAGCGCATTGAAATTAGTTCAGTCATTCATCAAAGTTGTCTCCTGTTATAGTTCCAGATATTCAATGTACACATTCAATGTCTCATCATTACCAAAGAACTGCGCAATCTCCCCTAGCGTTGCATTTAATGGAATCGATGCACAATCTCTCTTAAGAACCAGAATCACAAATTCACCAATTTTTACAGGAGAGATTGTACAATTTTTTAATCAACAATCTTTTGGTTTTAGAGAGAAATGTTGATGCTCGTGCAGTTAGTCTCGGTTAGTAGCTTATGAAAAATCGTTTAACTTAAAAATATTTTCTAATATTACCATTCTATAGTAATTCCTATAGAAAGTTATGAAAATTCGAGTATCGATTTTTGAAAATGAAACAAAATAACCACGAATTATTATCAACGCTTGATGCAATCGACATGCGCATTCAAGTCGTCACTTCACTATTTATGTTGTACAACTACATCGAGTCTCACAGCGCCCACTAAACTCCTTTCCGCCGTCATCTTTCCTAGATTTACCTTTACCTTATATATATATATATATATATATACTCAAAGAATTTCAAATTAATAATTTACCTTTTCAAGTGTCTAAGAAACGCATTTAATATTATTACAATTATTACGAGAATATATTTAAAGCAATATATTATGCATATATTTATACATTAATGTAAAATATTATGTATAAATACTAAAATATAACGAATTTGGGTGCATAAATATATAAAAAATAAGTTTAGAAACAATCTTTGAGTACATAATTTTATAGACATATTCCATGAATAATTCACCGCATTTCGATTAAATTACTTTTCTCAAGAGAAAAATACTTAAAATAATAAATTATATCGAAATTGCTTTCGATCGTTGTTTAAAAATGTTTAAATTTAGAAACGTCGTCCAATATTTTAATTATATATAAGACAATCTATATAAAATGGTAAAATTAAATATTATTGACGTGTAATTTTAGTAGTGCTGACGTGCCAAGCTAATGTAGTCACATTTAAATTTTAAATTGCTTTATTGTCGCTAAATTTTCTAAAATATTTCTTTACGATTTTTCTCCGAAATTACTTTAAAATTAACTGCAGTAAAAATATTTCTAAAATAACTGAAAACACATCGTATTAATTTTAGTTCTAATACTTGAGAATATATAATTTTGATTTTTGTTAGTATGGATAATTGTCATTGATATGTATCTGATTCTTTATGATAGCAGAATGTGTTTTTTTGGATTACAATTATTGTAAAAGTGTTTAAGAGCACAATTGTAATAAAAATGTAATTTTTATGTCCACCAATGCTTAAAACTTTCATTAATAGCGAATGAGAATTAATAATGTTTTTATTTTACATTCACCAAATTATGTTTAATACTTTATATCAAACTCAAAATACTACGCTATCTACCAATAAGTATTTGGACTCTTTCGAATTTAGACGTTTTTTCGAATATCTAGAAAAAATCTGCAAGAATTTTCTTACAGGATGTTTCACAGTTTGAATCGTATATCTCTCATCATATCTTTTTCCCCTTTGGGCGGCGAACACTTGTAGCACGTGCAGAAAAATTGCTACCCACTTGACACATCCGAATATAAGACCCTACTCCACTGCTGTACTGTCTAATTCTGATATTGTCTGGCGAAAGTAAAGCGTTTCTTTTTTCATACTTGAAATAAATCGAGGTTTACTTGCAGGTTTATGAGATGATAAAACAAAACCTTTGGCTAAACGTCTTGAAATAGTACTCAAACTGACGTTGGTGCCTTTTGCACCCAGACAATGTCTAATCGTATTGCTGGAGGTTCTTCGATCTCGTAAGACCATCCTTCTTATCACATGATCATCACATGCACTCGTTTTTTGGGGCGACCGCTTCTCTTAAAGTCTACAAATTTTATCGAAATTTTAAATTTACTAATAGCTTGATGCACAGCTGTCTTGCTCACATTTACCCTCGAACTTATTTGATGTTTAAAAAAAATGCAATTTTATGCAGTGTCAATATATCTGACCTTTTTGTAACAGTAAATAAAGGTTTTTTACCCATTACAATAATTACACAACAGCACTGTCTACGACAAAATTAAAAAAACAACTGGCGATAAACGTGCCGGACATCTTTATTTCTAGCAGTAGAATGCGTCTGACGCAATCCGCATATGAGATGACTCAATAATCTGCGCAAATGATGCAATGTGTTAAAATACTGAATATCGGCTACTGGTATTAAACTTTTGCAAATGACTGCAATATTTAATTTTCATTAAACTGGTCAGTCTATTTCATCTTAGTAACGACCATTTTAAGGTAATGAATATCTTATTAGTGAAACCAATTTTACCTGAAAAAATTACTTTTCGATTAAATAAGTTCAATAAACTCCTGATCTTTTTCATCAAAATCGTTAGAGTCATTTTTGGAAAATCCAAAATATGTAAATGAAAATACTATTCTACTCCAAAATCGTGAAATGAAGCTTTTAATCCTTTAGCATTTATTAATTCCACACTGAAAACAAATATTTGACAGCTTTTTATACAATAATTTTTCGATATTTTTTCCTTGTTTCTACCGATTTTTAAACTCTCGTAACTAATAGTCCGAAACTAACAATCTGTGTCTCAGAGGAAACCTTATGCAGAAGTAACAAATTGTTTAGCAAGTGCGAGTACACCTCGCAGCTTTGTTTATGTACTCATGCCGGCAAGTATTTTCTGCTAATTAAGGTGATGTACTGTTATTTTGACCAGAAACAATTTTCGTGAGTTTTGGAAATGTGAGTTGAGTTTTAAAGTATTTACTTAAAATGTTATTCATTTATTATTATTATTATTATTATTATTATTATTATTATTATTTATTTAAATTATTCTGTTTAGTATATAGATGTTTCAAATCAAGAATTTCTTAAAAACTTACTGATGTATTTATTTATATACATTTTCATATTATATAATTTATGATCCGCTGTGTGACAAACAGCCATTCTGAAATTTAAATTAGCAGTTTTCAAAAGAAAAAAAATATATAATGAACGTAAGAGGATTAATGCATACAGACAAAAATAGGAGAATGACACAAAAAAAGTAAACATTATGTAAGTAAATAAATGAACAATAATTTAACTTCATATATTGAAATTTTATTTCGCACTTCTATAACAAACCGTAATAGAATTGTCACAAATTTATGTGATAAAAAATTATTTTAAATCATTGTAGTCACAAAATATTGATTTAAAAAGTAAAAATCGAGAAATCATGCATATATATATATATATATATATATATATATATATATATATATATATATATATATATATATATATATAACAGTAATTATTTTCCCATGCCGAAATATTTCTCCTTAAATAACTTCATGTTGGAAAACTAATATATATATTTGTTAATATACAGTTTACTTGGTATTTTAGTTGAATTTCTTTACGCTCAAAACTACTTTCCAGTTCCATAAGTTACCTTTATGTTTCACATTTGATATCTTCGATTTGATTCAAGAACTCTCCACAAAATAAAAGAAAGAAAGAAAATTGAACAATTTTGTTGTTAAAAGAAAACTTTTTTTTTTTTTTTTTTTTTTTTAACAATATACCTTTCATACTGTATGTCATCGCATTAATCCCCGAAGCAATTAAATGGTCGAGTAATTTTTCTCAGTTTTCTTTATGATGGCTCACCAATTTGACGAAAGAATAAAACTTAAGTAACCCTTGAGAGAAATGAATTATTAGAGTTCTTCCTGTTACTGGTTACAATAGATTTTTCCTGTCGAGTGTAAGTTTGGGTTATTCTTTTTATCTTGGTGAAAATTGCTTTAAGAGCTTTGTTCGTAAAGCAATGATTTATTTATTTACTTATTTACTTATTTTTTGTTGTTGTTGTTGTTGTTGTTATGTATTTTGCGTCATTAATACTTTTTCATGAGGTATTTAGTTCTAGCTGTAATGAAATTGTATTAGTTATAATGAGATTAATTGTCATATATATTTCAAATTTGTGTATAAAGTGTATGAATATTTTTATCTTAAAAAGTCAGAATACATCTGCTACAAAATGTTTAAATGTTTATTATTGGAAAATTGCTTAATAATAATGATAATTAAATTATAACGATTCTCTCTCTTTTTTATTTTTTTTTTTAATTAAAAAGTAGACAGTTTAAAATTTAGCCCATTATACATAGCTCTTTAAATCATAACATTGCTCTTTAAATCATAATATATTCTAAATCATAACATTGCTCTTTAAATCATAATATGATTTTTGCTGTATCATGAAACCACAATTTTATATAGATACTAGCCGGTCTTCACCCGCCCAGTGGTAGATATTTCCAAATTAAAATATTTTTAGATTTTGCCTATTTGACAATTAAAAAATAATAGTCAAATGTCGTGATAAATTGCAAATAATGAAAAAGCAATTATTAGTACAGTAGGTCGTACTATTTCTTTGAGACAGTGATTCTTTATTCTCTACAAATATTATCATTTATTTAAATTTCACGTAAATAAATTTATGGAAATGCCCTTATGCAGGCAGCATACAATCATTTTTTTAGCAAAATGATTAATATATATATATATATATATATATATATATATACTAGCTGACCCGACAAACGTTGTTTTGTCATATAAATTATTTCTAGAGAATATTTTGCTAGAAAAAAATATCTAAATTATTGTAAGTGTGTAAGGATGTGGTATATAAGTGAAACAGGTATGGAGCGCTGTGAACGGTGACTGTGAATTCCGATTATAACGTAAAAGACATAATTAACAATTAAATAAACAATTTAAATTGGACTGAATTGTAAATCTAAACCATTCTCGAATCCACCTGAAGACACACAAAAAATTTCATTAAATTCGGTCCAGCCTTTTAGGAGGAGTTCAGTGACATACACACGCACAAAAGTATGGGACCCCTTTGGTGACTTTAAATATTTTAAGCCATTTTTGCGATGAATTGAAATGGCTATCTCAATTGTGGAACTAAAGATCTTGGCGAGAAGTGTCCGAGCTACTTCGGTGCCAAATTTCAAATTTTGCCAAAGGGATACGATACTAAAGGTGTTCCATTCAAAAAATAAATAAATAAAATATAATAAATTAGCTACACAAATAAATTTGTAGGTTAGGGTGGTTGTTAATCAACGCTGTAGTTAATCAACGCTTTGATAGAAAATTATATAAAATACTCACTCCAATTCTGCACTAAATTTGCAAAATGTATAGTTTTTTATGCACACTTCAAAACTCTTCAAACACTAATTACATCTTGATGTAATATTTCAATTAGGACACAATTTTCTGTATAACAATAATAACACGAAGTTGCAAAATATTTTTCTGAATTTGATCGCAGCACCAACTGTCGGGACAAACTGGAATTACAATAGAATATACGCAAGCGAAGTGTGACATCACTGACCGTCAGTGGATGCAAGAAAAAGATTTCCTATGTTAATCTCCCATTGGATTTTTTATAAAAAATTATTAAAAATCGAGGAAAATTATGTCTCTATTTTAATCACCGTATTTGGGTATTGATATGTATTAGTTATCGTATGCATGTGTTAGATTGAGTTATTTTGCTCTCAAATTGACAAAATTTTAATTTTAAATTTCAAAACTCTGTCTTCCTTGGCGTTTTTTGTATTTGGCGATCAAAAACGTAATACGAAAATATACATGTCAGATGTATATTTTCGTAATATGTATTGTACGAAATTGTTTCATATTATTCATTACTCTCTTAATATAAGTTGTTGAAATAACCATTATTTTTGAAAGAAATTAAATATGTTCGCCAGATGATATGGCGATATTTTTTTTTTCCGCCAAGGATGACAGAGTTTTGAGATTAAAAATTCAAATTTTATCAATTTTACAGCAAAATCCAATGGGCTATTAACATAGGAAATATTTTTCTTGCATTCACGGACGGCCAGTGACGTCATCACTTCGGTTGCGTATTATTGAATATTCGATACTACGATCGTAGCGCAGTCTGCCGGATCCAATGTGAAACATTCCAAAATCAACAACAATTTATAAGTGATAAATTAATTAAATAAACAATTTAAATTGGACTGAATTTTAAATCTAAACCATTCTCGAATCCACCTGAAGACACACAAAAAATTTCATTAAACTCGGTCCAGCCGTTTTGGAGGAGTTCAGTGACATACACACGCACAAAAGAAATATATATATAAAGATATTACAGAGATATTTGAATATCTCATGTAAATTTTAGTTAACTTTTAGTAAAGCAAATTATTCTTAATCTAACATTTAAACTTACATCTGGTAAAGTCAAGAATTTCTCGAGGAAAAGCAAATGAACGTTAAATTCAGTGAAAAGAATCCTGCAATTCTAATGTTTCTTACTTAATGATGCCCTTTGACAGAGGAAATAATTTTTCATTTACGTAAGATAATTAAGGAGACTTTGAAAGTCGCATTTAAATTCCTTCCATACCTTCCATACGTTTTTCGTATATAAGATTTATTTTGTTCACTAATATTGTCGGTTTATTTTGTTATTTTAAATGTTTGTACGTATAACCAAATCACCTGGTTTTGATTAAGCATAAAATAAGTTTGATGGATGTGTCATTGTCACTGGATGCACTTGTGAGTTATTACATCATAGATCTCTGTGTAGCCAATCAGAATGTTTTTTAGTAAGGTGGACTATTAGTCTTAATCTACGGATAAAACACTTTCGCCAGTTTTACGATGATTGGACATTTGTCGAAATCGAAAATTTATCGAAAATATATATTAATAAATTAAAAGCGGTGTTATAATAAAAAAAAATAACAATAATAATTGTCCTCCATACAAAACTAAATTCTGCTTTTGCCAAAATTTCATCAAAATCATTTTTTTTTTTTTTTTTTTAAGAAAAAGAAAAGAAAAAAATTAATAATAATCAGTATCGAAACGGACAGTATCAAAAAAGTTGAAGAAGCTCTTTTTTAGACAAAAATACATAATTTATTTTAATTTTTAATTGTTACCAAAAAAGTTTAAGAGTTGATTTTAATTTTTTTTTATGAAAAGAAATTCACGCGTAAATATTAAAATTGAAGTAAAACTTTGTGAAAAACTAAACTTGCTGGGTAAAATTGACGTCATTATAGCTCTAAAGGTATTTATTACTATGATTATTAAAATTAATTAATTATTTCTTTGATAGAGCATTAGTTTAGGAACTTTTTGGCGGATTTTAAATTTTTATTCTCATTTTGGTGACGATTTAAAATGGCTATCGCAATTGCATAAGTAAAGACTTTGGCGAGAAACGTCCGAACTAATTCGGTGCCAAATTTCGAAATTCTCAAAGGGGCTCTAAAAATTTTGCACGTTCTTATTTCTTTTTTTTTTTTTTTTTTTTTCCGTTACTGGTAATAATTTTTTGTAGAGATTATATCAACTAAATAATTTAGTTAATTTAACAATTTTTTTCCTTGTTTTAACAAAACATTTTCTTCTTTTTATATAGGAGTGAGTTTTAAATAATTGTAAAACTAGTGGGTCTGCAGATCAGGAGACTCAACGTCTTATTTACATCACTCATTACTCAGCAGATCATTGCCGATTTGATTGCAGCATTCGTTCTTACTTTGTTCGTTTGACAAAGGGTCATGTGTTTCTTCGACCCGAAACAATTGTTGCGAATTTATTGCATTTTATGGTGTTTATTCAAATTTTTTAAGTTATTACTTTGTAACGCCAATTCTATGGTGCTTTCTTATTATCTTATCATTTTTATTTATGCCACATTATTTAATCAATAACATACTCTTTAACTACATTTCTTGCAACCATGGAAGCATCTGCGCAAGTGCGGATTCAACGAGTCCACTAGTAAAATAGGGGAGACAAGCTTTTCGTTGAGAGAAAATAAGCGATAAGGGAGTACCGAATGACTGGATGTTTACTAAATTCAAACCTGTTGTTCAACTTGGAAACCCTCCAAGATTTTCGACTCGTCCTCATTGCTAGGCGTAGGAAACGTGGTTACATTTATATATTTAAACACATACACACATAACCAGATATGTCTATTTATCGGTAGGGGAGAACCGTGTAATATGGACCATCGTATGATACGGATCAGGAGGAAATTTGTATGTTCAACACTAGATACTGAAACCATCTCATTGCCTTTAGTGAATATTATTGTTATCCAAAGCAAGAAGTAACTTGTACATGCGTACCTGTATTTGGACGGTTATGAAATTAAGTTTTCAGTTTATATGATCATTGATGTAACACGTATGTTAAAATAAAAGTATTACTTTCTACTTTTAGGTAATTCTAATATAATTTTCGCGTTAGTAGTAGCAAATGTACTTATTTTCTGAACAATCTAGACATCTTTTTCATGGACGCCAATTTGCATAGCGATATATGATTGGAAATAACATTGCTCTGTTTATGCGTGTAATATGAACCATGCTCTGTTGTGTAATGTGGACCAGTGTTCCATGATTAAAACAGAGAGGTTTTGTTAATGCTCGGCATTACATATGTCGGCATGCACACTCAAAATCTTGAAGCTATAGAATAGGCCAGAGAAGCAGGGATAATCAAGCTATCACTTCCTTCGCATACTACCCATTGAATATAACCTTTAGACCTCCCTTTTTTTCTTCCATTAACTATTATTTATTTCGTCCATTTCTACAATTCACAAGAGATGGACAAGTGTATGAGGGGACATGCTGGGCAGTTCATTACACAGTTCCATCAACTGTTTGGGAAAGACTACTTCGGGAAGGACCACTATGGACCACTTGGTCCATATTACACGAACGTATGTATAATATGGACCACCGACACATAAATAAAATAATTATTTCCTGCAATTATTAATACTTCTCAGAGTGCTTTAGTAAGCTTGAACCATGCAACTATACAATTGTGATGAGCAGCCAACAAATTAAATAATTTTATTTTAATAATTTTAGTTTTATGAGCATTCTTGCTTAGGAGGTCCATATTACACGGATCTTCCCTATATCTATTTGTATATATGTGTATATATAGTTCCTTGTAACTCATAACTTTCTGTTACTTCCTTGTGACTCTTAAATAATTGTAGGAAATTTAATGCCAAATGATTGCATAACATATCGTAATTTTTTTGTGTAGCTCTGTGAACTAATAAATAATTCTATGCCTACCATATTCTACAGAGACAAAACTTTTAAACTTTCTAATAACATATGTTTATCTCATTATGTTTAATAAAATGTAACTATATTAAAATGCACATTTAAAAAATACCGTCTATAGACCACACAATATGGTACGAAATTCTTGTGTGTTTCCCTGCATACCAGTCACAATCGTATGCAGGGTACAACAATAAGAAGTGCATGACTTCCAACAATTATATGTAACTCATTAATATTTAAACGAAATTTGATATTATTTGAATAATTACAGAATACCATCTAAATTATTTCGTGTTGTTCTGTAGATAAATTAGTAAGTCTATGCACATCTTTTTCTAGAAAAACATGATTTTAAGCATTTATATAATATATGATAATTGCATTATGTTGAATGCAGCATAAACGTTTTAAAATGCGCTTAAATAAAAATCTATCCATAGGCTCTAATGTTGCGAAATTCTTTTGTGTGCTTTAAACGAGTCATAAACATTATATACGCGAGTGAAAACAATCCAATTAATTCTATGGAGCTCATAAATAATTGTACTAAATTTGACATTATTTAGATGATTACGTAACATTGTCGGAACACTTTTATTTGGTCCTGTGAGTTAATTATTAATTCCGTGTACACTTTTTTTTTTTTTTTTTTTTTTTTTTTTTTTTTTTTACAAAACAGCATAGTTTTATACATCTTAATAATGTAGCTGAATTTCATTGTTGAACGCAGTGTGACCACGGAGAGATTCTATAAAAGAAATTCTGGACATATGTCATAATGTTTTTGTGTGTCCCTCTACACAAACTACAAGTAGAATACACACCTAAAAAGATACAACTAATTGTATCTTGCTTATGAACATATGCACCAATTTGCACGTCAATCGAATAACTTTTGCACCTGTTGTTGTGGTATATACAAATTTTTCCCATAAACCATGATGATAAAAAAATTTTTGGTGTGCCCCTGTGCACGAACTACTAATAAAATAAACAGCCAAATGTATACAGTCAATTCTGTACTGAACATGAAATGTGTACAAATTTCCAAGTCAATCGGGGGAATTTCGCAGCCACTGTCTGATATACATAGACAAAACCCAAAAACCTTTTGAGTCTCCACATGTAGCCCCTGACGTTTCAGCAATAAAAGTCACACAATATTTAAGCTTCGTATATTTTATATACTTATTTGTCTGTTTAAAAAAAAATGAAGAATATAAAAGAAAAAGTTAAAATTGTGCAAAAATTATTTCAGAAAAAATATAGATAATTAAAAATTAAAGCAAATATTATAGAGTAAATGTAATATCTATTGTAACAAATCTCTGCGAATTTTTACTAACGTGAATTATTCTTGATATAAGAGATGAAAAAATCTGGAAGAATTAAAAAATGATAAAATATTGGCTAAAGTTATTTTATTGACAATGTACAATTGCAAAGTGGTAAATACCTATTCTATTATTTCTATAGAATAATGGAAATTTATCACATTTATTTGTTTAAATAAACGATATGTGATTTACAAAGTATCTTTTATTTAAATATATGTGTGAAATAAGTATAAGAGGCTACAGATGCATTAACATTGGAATGAAGCAAAAATTTTGAATATTAAAACACAATGAGAAAAATAACCGTATGACGTATAACCAGAGCCTGATTAAGGGGGAAGCACACATTATTTATACTGACACCGTTATTTTTTAACAAATACTTTCCTCCTATAATAAACAGAAAATTCTCATTAAAAATTATTTTAAAAGAATTCTGGTGTCTAATAACGGTGAGTAAATTGGATTGTTTTACACCATTCATTTTTTATAAAAAATATTTCCTCGTCAAAGCGCGGAATTTCTATGACATGAAGTAAAAAATAATTGTAAAAATATTCCGGTGAGAGCGGAGATAATGTGGGCTTCCCCCTTAATCAGGCTCTGCGTATAACCGTATCAAGTATATGCCAGACATTGAATTTTGAAACACTACTATCAAACAGTTGAGTCTCTAGAAAAAATAGTTCCATGTCATCCTTATAAATTCTAGACACATTTGAAAGCGCGTTCTAGAAACCCTTATTAGAATTCTAAAGCGTTTGTCTATATTCTCGAGGGCAAAGTTATTTAAAAATCTCTGCAAATAAATGAGACTACAAGAGGCGGGTTTCAGAAACTACAATCTTGGTTTATTACCCAATTCTAGAAAATTAAGCGACAATTTCTCGCAATAGAAAAAGATTCAAAATATTCAAAATATTGTTTCACCATCTAGAAATGTGTAGACTAGAAATTCTCGATCATTTCGTCTATTCAGTTTATTGACGTGCCTTATGCTCATAGCTCGGAAATCCATATTTCTAGTTATGGGATTTATAAAATGACCACCTATTCATTTTAGATGACGGCGGGATATTTTTTTTTCTCAGAGTATATATGTCAACCTTATAGTTTTTATAATTTTACAATTTTACAATACAAAATATGAATTATGAAATTATTATTCAAAAAAGTATAAGAATTCTAAAAATCTTTCAAAAGCCCTATTATATTCAATTTAAAATTAATCCTTTCTGATGTAAACAAAATTTCAGTTTTATTTTATTCGGAAATTTACTTACTCTTAAGGGGACTTGGCACCTTTCACGGCTCTACTAAAGTACAGTGAGAAAAAAATTTGTAACTGACATCTAGAATCTAAATTGTGGCTCTAGAAAAAATAGTTCCATGTCATAATTATAAATTCTAGTCCCCTTGAAAAGCGAGTTCTAGAAGCCCCTATTAGAATTCTAGAGCGTTTGCCTATATTCTCGAGGGCAAAGTTATTTAAAAATCTCTGCAAATAAATGAGACTACAAGAGGCGGGTTTCAGCAACTATAATCTTGGTGTATGACCCAATTCTAGAAAATCAAGCCAGAATTTCTCGCAATACAAAATATTCAGAATATTCGGAATATTCAGAATATTGTTTTACTATCTAGAAATGTGTAAACTAGAAATTCTCCATCATTTTGTCTATTCAGTTTATTGACGTGCCTTATGCTCATAGCTCGGAAATCCATATTTCTACTTATGGGATTTATAAAATGACCGCTTTTAATTCTAGATGAAGGCGGTATATATTTTTTTTCTCAGAGTATATATGTCAACCTTATAGTTTTTATAATTTTACAATACAAAATATGAATTATGAAATTATTACTCAAAAAATTATAAGAATCCTAAAAATCTTTCAAAATCCCTATTATATTCAATTTAAAATTAATCCCTTCTGGTGTAAACAAAATTTCAGTTTTATTTCATTCGGAAAATATTTATTGGCATCGACGATAAATGCGATTTATTGGCGATTTATTGGCATTTAAGAGCAATCAAAACGATGCTAAAGTAACCTTTGTAATTATAATAATGTGATCCAGATCTAACTGGTGGGATAATCTTTACATGCTTACCATCCAGAGCTCCAATGCAGAAAGGAAAATTCCACAGGTTTTCAAAACCTTTTGCAACTTCTTTCCATTCTGACTCCAAGGATGGTACACACATAAAGTCCCCCACAAGCTCTTCATACAGTGCTCTACAAACAGTATAAAGGATTCCAGAAATTGTTGGCTGCGCAACTCTGAACTGGAAAGCCAGAGAACTTTGAGTTTCACCTGAAAGTCAAAACATAATTTTGAGTTGTACAAATATTACGCAAGATTTGAAAATTTTCTGTAATTAATTAATTTTATGGAAATGCAAAAAATTTTCTTTTCTTTTTTTATTAAAAAATAAAAGAAAAACTGTCTCATGCAGTGTGTTCCAAGTGATAGATTTTAAATACATTTTTGATACATGCATTACAAAAAAATCAGTATAATTTTTAAAGTACCAAGCTTTTTAAATAATCTGCAGGAAATCAGTACGGGGAGGGAGATCAAAGTCCATATGATATAAACGGATATCAAAACATTAGTGTTAGGATTAGGACAGTAGTTTAGGATGTAACAGATGGATGGAAAAATTTCATTCTTTCAAAATAATCTGCATGAAGAATATCACTATTGGGGGGGGGGGGGGGGCACCAAAGTCCATATGATATAAACTGATATCAAAACAGTAGTGTTAAAATTAGGACAGTAGTTTAGGATGTAACCGATAGATATGAAAATTCCATGCTTTCACAATAATTCGCAGGAATAAATTTGAATATTTGGGGGGGGGGGGGGGCACTAAAGCCATACCTGCCAACATTTCAGTTTTTAAAAATCAGTAGATTTCACCGAAAAAAAAAAGTAGATTTTATAAAATGACATTTTTAACAATGCAGTCTGAATTTATATAAATATGTAGTTGACGAAAAGAAAAATATATGAATTTACAAAAGATTTTATATAATTTTCTTTAAAGAAATCACTTGGCTTTAAAATGAAAACATTTTTACTTAAATCATTTTTAATACAGACTGTTTTGATAATAATATCAAATAAAATACTTTTTACACTAATTCACTAATTACATACTATTATTATTAATTTCCTTGTTAATATATAACTTGTGTTAAAATGTTAAATCTCTTAAACTGAATGCATTCATGTAGTAACTTTTTTTTGCCTCTATGTTGAAGTTTATGTTCTACACATATTTTATATTTGATCAATATTTTTCAGTAAAAAATAAAGTTCATGTTTGTGTGTTATAAAAAAATAAGTAATTTTTTTTTTTTTTTTTTTTTTCTTATAAAATCTAAAAAAACTTAAAATATACAGTTACCTGTAGCAAGGAAGCGTAGTGTTAGTGCCAGTCTTTCTTCAGCAGGGATGGACTCTCTCATATTCGTATTTTTTTTTCTGGATTCTGTGTCGAATTCTTTTTAGGATACATTCAAACCCTTCAACATCTAACCTCATCTTTATCCTATTAAATAATACAAAACTCTAAAATATTCTATAATTGCTCAGTATGATAACAAAAAACTACAATTTCATACAAAGCAGTCAATACAACTTAATATCATACCTGATTATTTCTTTATTATATCTGTACATGATAGAGAATTATTGTTAATTTTTAAGATTAAGTTTTTTGTAATATTTACATGCTTTGAGGTGGCCTCAGTCAGACAAACTTGTTTTTAAAAATTGGTACGAGAGTGTGTGTCTGTCATCAGCATATCCAGAAAAAGTAGCAAAATGAGTTCAAATTACTAGAATATGTTTTACATTGGTCTTAATTTTTATAATCCACAGTAACATAAACAAAGATATTAAATTCCATGATTAATGTTGATGCTTATTCAATACAAACTTCCATATTAATACTGTTCATGCATTTCTCACTAAATCTTTGAATAAAGCTGATAAGAAATATACCATAGAATAGCTGAACATTATAGACAATGCTGAGGTTTCATAAATAAATTGTACACAGAAAATCTAATAATTTATAATTCTCTCTCTCTATGTATGTATATATAAATATATATAGCACATAATCTCTCTCTCTCTCTCTCTATATATATATATATATATGTAGCACAGTACTGTAGGCGTTACTCTTTTATAACAAGGCCATTTTCTAAATAATAAATTTTTGCAATGAACTACAAAGAAATATTTTTCTATTTTTTTAGTTGGGAGGAAAACTACTTTTTTTTAATTCTGTGCAGGTACTCCCAGTGAATCAAACACTACCCCCAACCTCTTTTTCTTTAAAATTAATATTGAAGAAAATCATACATAATTACATAATCCAAATGAAAATAAAAAGCAGATTTTTGCAATAATATAACGAAAACAAATCGTGTAAAAAACTTTAAATTACAGACATTTACAAAGTTAAATGTATAATTAATAAAATAATAACATGTATAACAACTGAATAAGTATAGTTACTAGTTTGGAAAAAAAAAAAAAAAAAAAAAGGTGCATGCATTGTGTAGTACGTTGTTTGAGAATTAAAATAGAATTAATGAATGGGGGTGAAGAAACGTAAAAAATGCAATTAAAAAAAGAGAGATAATATAACATAAAATATAAATATTCTTACCTCCAAAACAAGTTCCCGCATAAGATTCTCGTAGCACCCGAGATTCTTCCTGGTTAACCATTTTTTGGTCCAGATTCTTCTTTTTTTTCGTTTTTCTGTCCCTTGGACAACAAATGCTGCGGACATGGACAAAATAGCTGCAATAATAGCTTTTTTTCTATCGTTAATAGGACTCATCTTTCAAGAATAAAAAAAAATCTAGCGCTCGCGATGTTGTCAGAGGAGTGAAGACGACGCGATGATGAAATATTCCGGGAACGGGAAGTAAACAATAACCATAAACAAAAAATCTCGCCAACTAATTAGCGATAAATGCTTGGTGAGCTATACGGATTGTGAACGTGTGTTATTTCTTGAGCAACCCTAGCCAGGGGAGGAGCATGACGCCTGTAATTGCTAGCGACCACGGATTAAAAGAGAAGGATGTATTACTAATGTTACGGAAAGGTAGTAATTTTCATCTTACAGATAGAGGGCGACCAATCTCGAAAATACACCAATCAGCGCGTTTTTACATTTCTGGCTGTTCCTTCATTGGATGACTGAAGCCGAAGGGGCGGGCTTTCCCTTTTTTCCGATGAGTTTCAAAGATACTACACCAGGCGGCGATCGGATCGCTTACTCTGTTCGGCTGAATTAATGCGGAAAATAAAGCTCCGTTCCCCACGCTGACCGTCCTATCTAGTTTGTCATCCTGTATCCTAATCCGTGCTAGCGACATTCATCGCTCCGTGTAATATCAGCTTACATTTACATTATGTCGCTCCTAATCGCCTGAAAAAAATTTACTCGTGTAATATGGCTTTTAATATTTATTTTGTATGTTTAATAGAACCTGTTCAGAAGCATTTGGTATCGATTTTGCAGCATCTTTAATAGAAAAGAAAATATTAAAGATTAAAATATAACAAAAAACATGATTTTTTACTTTCTTCTATATTCAAAAGAAGAAAGTACTGGATTCGTAAAAATTTTCGACTTCGGGTTTTTGATGGATTTATACGTTTTGAGATCTGTAGAACACGATTTGACCATTTTTAGAAAATGTCTGTCTTTGTGTGTGACAAAATTTTGTGGCGACTGTATCTCTGGTACTACTGAACAGAATTTCATAAAAATTGGTATGTAGTTACACATTGACATACATTAGTACCTAACAACTTATGGTAAAAATTGTCCAACAGCTTGCGTTGCCATCCCGCTTTTTCTAAATTTTTAACATTGTGGTATAGGGCAAAATTTTGAATAAATGTGCATAAAGAAAATTATTTTTTAATAATCATTATGAAATTTAAAAGAACTATTTGTTATAGATATAGTCAATTGGGAAAAAAAAAATGTGCATGTAGGAGTCTTGCCTCCCTCCCTCGAGGGGAGTAAATTTTCATGATGGGTATCTTTCATAAGAGCTCACCAATACCTTTAAAACGAATAGTTGAACCATCGATCTGCGATAATTTAAAATAAATTTATCGATTTTTTTTTTTTTTTTATGTAATATTGAGAAAACAATTGACTTTCTTTTTGAATATTTAGTGTTATACTACTTCTTTAATATGGAAATCGTCTGCATTATCATGGAAGATAATTTTTTTTTAAATAATAATTTTAATAAAATATTTTTACTGAGTGAATTTGTATAGGAAAATATAGATGAAAGTCAAGTGGTGGCCACAACATACTAGTTTTTTCTTATTTTAAAAATTTTTACCTTGACATACACCTTTTATTTATTTTTTTTTTCCTTGACAGGTGATTAATAAATTTCAAAAATCATCCTTCATTCTTTTAAGTAGGTTCCATAAACATCCAAAATAATATTAAGTCTTTTCTTAATCATGTGTAGATCTTTTAGTGATTTAAAGATCATGAATTCATGAAAAAATGCAAACTGAGGAAACGTAATTTAAAGATTTCAAATCCGTAACAAATGTATAAAAAGATTACAAGAATTTGTGTATGAATATATATTTTATAGAATTCATCTTATACAGTTCAATTTGTAAATATTATATACAAATATAATCTTCTATATCAAATCTACATCAGCAGAGCCGTCATAGATGCCAAGTCCGCTTAAGAGTCTATTCTTACATATATCTATAGAAGTTTTCGCATTTTGAAAATTATGTTGTCATGAAAAAATAAAAACTGAGAAAACGCAATTTAAAGATTTCAAATCTGTAAATATATTGGGTTGTTCGATAAAAATGTCGTTATTTTTTTTTTTTTTTTTTCATGTTTTCAAAGTGAATTTATTTATATTAACAACAAACATTTATCAATATATATTAACCATTTTGTTGGATGACCTTTTGCCATCTTTCGGTAAGTTGAAAAATTCCACGTTCGAAGAAGCCTTGATTTTTAGAAGCGAAGGTTTTAAAATACGACATTATTTATCAAACAACCCAACATACCACAAACCATAAGAATTGTTGACTAAATATATTTTTTCTTGAACAAGCCTAATATAGTCCAATGTATAAATATTAAATATGGATAAATTTATTTAGCATAAGGAAATTTTATTATGCTACACATGATACGTGTTTAAATATTGGGAATTAAATATTTTAAGTTTTTTCTATAAAAATTCATTTCTTTATTCTTTAAAAAAAGGGCTAGAATAATACATTTATAACATGTATGATGGGGAAATTTCATTACTATAAGGAAATTTAAATATCCGATGTAAGTTACGGATTAAAATATTGAGAGCGCTCTAAAAAGAGACCCTTCATATAAAATTGTTTGAAGCCCTAAAACTAATCACGTAAACGTCTTGGAAATTTGTAATAATACGTGCGTAGAAAGATTAAATAGAAAAATTTCATTACTATAAGGAAATTTTATTATGATAATTCTGCGTTTAAATTTTCCGGGAACTTCTAAAATAGAATCTCTATGAAATAATTAAAGACCCTCAAAATAATCATATAAACTTCTTGGAAATATAAATAGATTGTTTAAACGCAATTGTTATAAAACGCCATTCTTCTGAATGGCTTAAGCGAGTCTTCTAGACTCTTTGAAATATAAAGATTGCAGGCTATTTTCATTTAATCAAATGTCTTATTTAATAATTTCTAATCATTTTAATTTCAAAGTAATAATCTTCAAACTGATATTTTAATATTCTTCTTACTTGTAAAATTCTTCGACGTTAAAAAATGAAGACTAATAACGGACACTTGTTTTTCTAGAAATCATAGCTTCTTCTTTAAGATGATAAAATATATACAGTTTATTAACTAAAATAGTTACATGATGAAAATAACACTATTTACAAAAAGTATTTACATATTCGAAATTTCACGAAAACAATTTTCCATTCGTAATATTTTAATAACTAAGCCACCAGTTTTCTATTTCGTAATGACAATGGTGGTTCCATAAAAAATAAATTAGGCCAAAGGTGGCCTGAGAGCATTCTATTTCATTGTGTTGCTCTCTTCACTAAAGACAAACTAAAACCAAAACTAATCTAGGAGCTACTTTTTCTATTTCTTCAACGGTAGCTCCGTGAATAATAAAATCAGGCCAAAAAGGCCCCGAGAGCAAACTACTATTTCATGACGTTGCTCTCCATTCTAGAACAGAACTCAAAACTAAAACTAATGTCTCGCGAGAGTAAACAAAAAAATGTTCTTCGAATCTCATGTCAACGGGACCTCTGGCGCCCTCTAGTGAGGCAAAAGTATATCAATACCTAACATCCTCCCACCTTTAATTTTTTAGGTGAGAGCTAAAAAATTAAACAGTTAATTAATTAAGAAAATTTAAACTTATAAAACTACATACTAAGAAAAATTAAAGCTATAAACTACAAATAGTAAAAATTTAAGTTACAAACTAATGAAAATAAAGAAAAATAAAAATAAAATATTTTAAAGTTCAATGCAATTTTAAAATAATTGTGATTGTCTTTCGAAAAGTTTTTATAGTTTTTGACCACTTTCAGTTTATTGTCTCTTTTGCTGCTTGTATCATTGGATCCTCAGCATCTGATATCTCTAAGGGATAGAGTTTTTGAAGTGGTCTAATCAATGTCCCAGAATGCATTTCCACTTCCACAACCCTGGCACGGCCATCTCGGCTGGGAAAAATTTTCACTACTCTTCCTATTGGCCACTGTAGTCTTTTCACACTGTTGATTTCTACTAGCACAATGTCGCCTTGTTTAACAGGTTTACATATCTCTCTACTTCGTTGTACCAACTGCGCTAGATACTCTTTTCGAAATCTACTTTGTAGTTGCCTTCGAACACTTTGGCAGTGCTTGTATCGTGCTCTCAGTTTTTTAGCATCAATGGCATCCAGATCTGGTACACCAATTTCTTGAATGTCTTGCATAAAACAAGAAGGTGTCAAAGGAATGAACTTGTCTGGTTCTTCTGATAGGTATGTTAAAGGTCGACTGTTCATTATGGCTTCAACTTCACACAAGATAGTAGAGAGATCTTCAAAATTGAGGGAAGATTTTCCAAGAGTTCCTCTTCGGGCAACAAATCTTCTTAGCGCTTGTATGAATCCCTCTGTTGAAAGATTCGTCACTAATTCCAAGTGTATGGCTCGATATACTGCACAGGTAAAAATGACTATCCATACTTTGGATTTATTTTTCAGGTAAAGAGGGCCACATAAGTTGATGCCAACAACTTCAAAAACTTTTGAGTCTCTGACTCTGTCAAAAGGTAAATGGATGGGAGGAGTAACAAATGGTTTGGAAGAAAAAATTTTACACTTTGTGCATTTTATCAATTCACTTCGGATGTTACGCTTTGCAGAAAACATCCAGTAATGTTCACGTAAGATCGAACCAACTGTCTGAAGTCCAGCATGGCAATTCTTCAAGTGGCAGTCTCTAATTAGGCACCTTACAACATGATGTTTTGATGGCAACAATATAGGATACTTGAAAGAAAAAGTGTCTTCTCGATCTAACAACTTTGTTTTGACTCTTAGAATATTGTCTTGATCTTTCATAACAACAAGTCCTTTTATTGTTTCTCGCACATCACCAAAACTTTCTAACTGTATGCGTGACCAGAGAAATTTTTCCGCCTCTTCCTTTTCTTCTGCCGAAAGTTCTTTCATAATTCATAAATGGATCTACATTTTGACTCGAAAATAATGACACTGCAGTTTTCTTTCTTTCCGACATAACTAAGACTTCATTAGGGACAATCTTCGGTTGGGGCCAGTTACTTTTTTCATCTGCTAGCCATTTAGGACCCTCCCACCATCCCGATTCCAGAAGGTATTTAGGACTACAACCACGGGGAGGCAGGTCTGCCGGATTTTGACTTCCTGGAACTAAGTACCACTGTTGAGGGTTCGTAAGTTGGCATATTTCTCTGATTCTGTTGCCCACAAAGGTACCCCACTGGTCATTTCTTTTAATCCAGGCCAAAACTGTCGAAGAATCAGTCCAGTAGTAAGTTGGTACTGTAGGGATTTCCAAAGCTTCTATGACATACTTTGATAGTCTAGATCCCAAAACACAGGCAAGCAGTTCAAGACGAGGAATCGTTAGAGCCTTTTTTGGAGCCAACCGTGATTTTGCTCCCAAAAATTGAATTGAAACTCTTTTTTCTTCTTCGCACCGTAGAAAAATTACTGTTGCATAGGCACTTTGACTTGCATCGCAGAAAATATGTAGGGTCCAATCTTCTTTATTTCCATAACCTATTCTTCTCGGGATCTTCAATTCTGTTAGCTGTTTTAATTCGCTGTACCATTTCTGAAAGTCTCTTTGAATTTTCTCTGGAAGCGGAGTGTCCCATGCTGATTTGCTGGACCAAGGTTCTTGAATTATTATCTTGGCTGGTAACAATACTGGAGCTAGAAAACCGATGGGATCGAAAATTCCTTGAGTTATGGATAGAATTTGACGTTTTGATGGATTCACTATTTCTAAGTCAAATTTATTGCAGACCATCAAGCTATCATCTGTTCTGTCCCATTTAATTCCTAAAACTGGAATTGGAGTTGAGAAGTCTTCCTTTTCATTTTCTAAAGACAACTTTTCTATTTCTTTTACAGGACCGAATTGCCACAATCTTAGGTCCATTTTAGCTTCAGCCATGATTTCTGTTGCCTTAGATTTAAATTTTTCCAATTCGGACTGATTATGGAACTGACCCAATTATTCGATGCACCCACTGTAACTGTAAATTTATTATGCTGTTTAGCTTCTACCTGTGTACCCCCAAAAACTGTATGGGCAATTACTTCTGTTCCAATGGGTTTGAGCTTGAGCTCTTTCGCAGTTTTCTTTAATATGTAACTTTTCTGGGAACCGCAGTCCATAAGACAACGCACCTTTTTTGGCCTTTTTCCCTTTTTATATTTATTTCTAACGTCATAAGGGCTATTTCCTGGGAGCATTGTTTGGCGACAGTGTTCTGTATTACTTCGGGAGGTTTGCTTCTACTATTTTCACCCCCTTTCCTTATCTCTGGACAAAATAGTTCTATGTGTGGTTTCGAACAAACGTGGCACTTAATAAAAACCTTGCACGTTTTTGCCCGGTGTCCAAAACGTAAACACTTCCAACAGCAATTTTTTTTTTTTTACTTATTTTTCTTTTCATCAAGGGAGAGCGATCTGGCTGTTATGCAGTCTTTACTCTCATGCGTTTTTCCGCAAAATATACAGCTTAATTTTTTTGCAGCGAATAAGCCTGTAGCAGTGGGGACCCTGTTATCTCTCTTGTGGAATTTATTTTTAACATTTTCCTTGGGTGAATTAATTTCAAAACCCGACCTGGCTAATTGTAACCTTTCTTCACCTGCCACTTCCCTTTTCAAAAAATTCAGCAATAGTGACAAGTTCGATTTCTGTGTGGTTTCCTTGTCATCTAACTCAGTAGAATCTTCCCTGGCCCCAACATTAAGTCTTTGAAACGTTCTAATAATATCTTCGGGTAAACAGGATTCTACCATTGGGTACAGCCACGCAGAGTTCTGATCAATATTTACACCCATGCTTTCCAGCGATCTCAAGTGTGCTTCTATCTTGGTCACTAAATTACACAAATTTTTGCTATTTCCCCTAGTCTGTACATTAGCTGTAATTAATTTAAAAAATTCCCGAACATATACTTCGATTAAGATATCTTTATCCCCATAGCGTTCTTCGAAAGCCTTTACTGCCTTTAAATAATTTTCTGATGTTACGGGGTAACTTTCGAGTAATTCTCTGGCTCGAGTTCCTGGTTCTACGCACTGTAAAAGGTACTGAAATTTGTCAGCGTTGTCTAATTCTTCATTCTCGTGAATTTTCTTAAATTGGGCCCAAAAGGGCAAATAATTTATCAATTTTGAATCAAATTTCTTGATAGCTAATTTTGGTAATTTATATCGCTTTGTTTTCAAGTTTGTTTCGCTTTCTATTTTATTTTGGCTTGTGTAATTAAAATTTACATTTGAATTTAACTTTTCATTAATTAGTCTTTTAACTGTGATAAATTCATCACAGCATGCTTCGCTTTCTTCGGCTTCTTTTATAATCAAAGCTTCATCGCATTTACTATCTTCCGACATAATGTCCAATATCTCATTATCAAATGCTTTTAATTCTGTCATTAAACCCTCTAATTTATTTAAATTATCTAAAAGTATACCCTTCTCAAGATCTTCTTTCTCTAGTTCAGTTTTTAAAATATTTAAAGTTTTAGTAAAGGAAGATCGTAATGGAGTTCTTCGCCTTTTTATTTTTTCCATTTCTGATTTTTAAACAAAAACAGAACAGTTTTATGTTAATTAACCAATTATTCGTTATTTATGCCTTTTAATTTAAATGTAAGAACTTTCACTTTTCTATTTACCAAGAAGATTTTATTTAAAGAACAACTTGGAAAAAGTTCTAATTTGAGAGCCATTTTCTTTTCATAAAATGTAAACAAAAGAAAATAACCATTTATTATTTTTTATTTTACTCTTATAGCAATATTTATTTCCAACTGAATAATAATTTTTATTTATTTATTAACTGTAAAATTTATTGAATTAAACAATCACCAAATGTAATCCAAAAATAAATTAAAATCGAAGCTTCTATCACTTGTACATTCTGTTTTCATTCATAAATTCTAAAATAATACTTTATTTCATTATCATTGCGAAACAAAAAATAAAACAATAAACATTCACTGCAATCAGATTTTGACATCATCTAATATTTAACCATGAAAAAATGCTTTTTCATTCTTTCTTTCATCAAATGATGCTTCTTTTTCAAGGTCAACTCAATACTCAATTGCTTTCTTTATATTATTTATTTCAATCATAAAAAACAACTATCTTATTTTGACCTTGATAAATTTACGTTTTAAATGTACAAATAATAGAACGAATAAAAAATCTTGTTTTATTTCAATCAATCAGACATTTTTAATTTTATCTACTTTGAAAAAAGAATATTCCATATTCTAAATAATTTCAATCTTAGATATCTTTTGAAAAACATTTCACATAATAATAAAATAAATTTTAAACCATTTATTGTTTCAAATGAAAATAATTCTTTTCTTTTCAGTTAATATAAACAATATTAATATAAACGATATTTCCTGTATTTAATATAAACAATACGTCCTGTTGCGGACGCCATAAAATTATGTTATAAAACGCCATTCTTCTGAATGGCTTAAGCGAGTCTTCTAGACTCTTTGAAATATAAAGATTGCAGGCTATTTTCATTTAATCAAATGTCTTATTTAATAATTTCTAATCATTTTAATTTCAAAGTAATAATCTTCAAACTGATATTTTAATATTCTTCTTACCTGTAAAATTCTTCGACGTTAAAAAATGAAGACTAATAACGGACACTTGTTTTTCTAGAAATAACAGCTTCTTCTTTAAGATGATAAAATATATACAGTTTATTAACTAAAATAGTTACATGATGAAAATAACACTATTTACAAAAAGTATTTACATATTCGAAATTTCACGAAAACAATTTTCTATTCGTAATATTTTAATAACTAAGCCACCAGTTTTCTATTTCGTAATGACAATGGTGGTTCCATAAAAAATAAATTAGGCCAAAGGTGGCCTGAGAGCATTCTATTTCATTGTGTTGCTCTCTTCACTAAAGACAAACTAAAACCAAAACTAATCTAGGAGCTACTTTTTCTATTTCTTCAACGGTAGCTCCATGAATAATAAAATCAGGCCAAAAAGGCCTCGAGAGCAAACTACTATTTCATGACGTTGCTCTCCATTCTAGAACAGAACTCAAAACTAAAACTAATGTCTCGCGAGAGTAAACAAAAAAATGTTCTTCGAATCTCATGTCAACGGGACCTCTGGCGCCCTCTAGTGAGGCAAAAGTATATCAATACCTAACAGCAATTATAAATAATAAGTAAGCAGAAATGACATTATTTTATATATGTATGATTTTTTTTAATCTTATTTATCCTGATAACTTTATGCCAATAAAAAAAAAGTAATATTTAAATAACTTATGCAAATATGTCGTTTAATTATTTTTAATGAGTTTAAATTTGTAGTTCTCTGAATAATTTAACTACATTTTCAATAATTTGAAATTTCACATAAATAATAAGATTTAAATTTAAAAACAATTTCCACTTATTTCCTCAACAGTTTTATATATATGTAAATAAGATACAATAAACTTAAACATATTTCTAAGAACGAAGAAATTAAAAAATGCATGAAAATACTGGAAGTACAAAAAAATTTATCCCTTATCCATGTATATTATTTGGTTTCTAACAATAATACAAGATTATTTTGATTTATTTTCTTACTTACTGCAAATTTTATATAAGCATAAGATTAAATTTTCTACATATTGAAAAAAATGTAATAAAATCTCAAATATTGTGTGTTCCATGAAATACAAAATCGTTTTCATATTTGATGTATGTTAGAAAACAGAAAAAAATAATAATTAAAATATCACTGACATATTTTTTTCAATGGAGTTATTGGTGATTATTTTATTTGTTTTATACTAATATTTTATTACTTTCCGAACACTATAGTGAGGAAAGTATTGTAATCATGTCAAAAATCCGAATTCGAGATTTTGATGTTTCTATACGTTTTGAGGTCCCCTGAGTCCATTTTCACTATTTTTACGATGATGTATGTATGTGTGTGTGTATGTGTGTATGTGTGTATGTGTGTATGTCTGTGAGTGAACACGCTAGCGTCTAAACGCTTTGTTCAATTAACCTGAAAGTTGGTACGCATATTGTAAGTCACCATAGTACGAACCCTATAGATTTTGGTGAATCTAGCACTTATAGTTTTTTTACAGGGACATAAAGAAAAATTCTTTATCATTATGGCCTATGAGAGCAAAATCTTAAAAGTGCGATAGCATCTAAACGCCTTATTCAATTGAGAAAAAAATTATACACATATTATAGGTCACAAATACTCAATCTGTATAGATTTTGGAGAATCTAGCACTTATAGTTTTGTTACAGGAACACAAAGAAAAATTCTTTATCATTATGCCTATGGGGCCAAATTTTTAAAAGTGTGATAGCGCCTAAACGCCTTATTAATCTGAGCAAAAAATTTGTACACATGTTATAGATCACAGTTGAACTAACTGTATAGACTTTGGTGAATCTAGCACTTACAGTTTTTTTACAGGGACACAAAGAAAAATTCTTTATCATTATGGCCTATGGGACTAAATTTTTAAAAGTACGATAGCATCTAAACGCCTTATTGAATTGAGCTGAAAATTTATATGAATATTATAAATCACTGTTGCACTAACTATAAGCATTTTGGTGAATTTAGCATTTATAGGTTTTTACAGGGACACAACGAAAAATTCTTTATCATTATGATCTATGGGCTCAAAGTTCAGTAGCGTTAAATAAAACATCGTGTAATAGATGGAGAAAAATACTCAAACACTCTATTATGGTTTTCTCTCTTTTGTTTGTTTAACAACTCCTCTTTCTTTACTTTATCTACAAAACTGTTAATTACTCAACGTTCGGAAAGTCGAGTGGAGTCACTCCAGATTTTTCTTTTTATACTTAAATATATTTTAATTATTTAATACATTGAAAATTTGGGATATCACTATAATTTTAATCAAAATATTTTCGGAATGCCGGTGATTGAAAATTATAATTGATGGAAATTCAAAAAGTAAAAAAATAAATAAATATGCTAATGTATAAATTTCATAGACGATCAAAGTAGCGCTTTAAATAACTCGTACAGTTTTAATTCATAATGGAATAACTAAGGAAACAAAAAAAAAAAAATTAATTATATTTTAGATAATGAATGTTCTTAGTTTCAATCTGTTTTTTCTGTAACTGGACAATTTTAGTGGAACATCTTATTAAAGAAATGAATTAAGAAGTATACTAAAATATTGGTGCCGAGCTGAAACTTATTTTTCCATGAATGCTTCTAGTTATATTTGCAATATAGAAATTTTCGACAAGATAAACTAGTTGGCATAAGTAGACTCTTAGCATATGTTGATTGTTGGCATAAGTAGAATGTTATTTTAAAAATTTTAAAAGTATTCGTATATTATATGAGTACAACATATTATGAATATTTGTTTGCAAATATGAAATGTAATAGCTACTATAAATCTAAGTTAATTTTAATAACACGAATTACACTGCTCGGCATGAAAATTACCCCCCCCCCCCCCAACACCATTTTAGCATATTCTTATGTAAAATGACCTCCTCAATCCAAATATGGGCCCATTTTGCTCTATCACCTACTGTTTTTTAGGGACGGTCCTCTATTTTCATCACTTTTCGGTAATTTTATGGCTATAAATTTTATTTTTAGGAGGGAGAGGATTATTTTAACCGTTAAACATCTTCTGGGGGGCTACAGAGTTGGAAAATTCTAAAACATGAACATTTGCGGCAAGGGGGAAATTTAGGGGAATTTGCCTCTGAAATTATGTGTTGCATTTCTTATATATATAATTTTTTTAATGTTACTTATTGAATATTATATTATTGTTGCGTACTTGGGGGTTCGTGAGTTGTCTGAGAATGAAAGTCCAAACGTACAAAAATTCAGTAATTTATTCACAGAAAGTTCCAGAAAAATACAGGTCTATAAACCAAGTATCAGCTTCAATTCAAACAGTAACCACAGCTTAAACAACAGCTGTCAATAGCAAATCCACAGTACAAACTGTATAGCGATAACACTTGAAGCAAGTCTCTCTCAAAGAGGCTTAAGAGCAATGCAAGCACTAGCGAAGCTGGCTGAGATCTGAACTGAACTGACTGCCTTGGCGAGGAAGCGCTCCTTATATGCTGTTCCATGGAACCCAGATTTTTCGAGAAAACTCTAGAAAGTGGTCAACCAATCAACTTACAGCTTCCATATTTGGTATATCCCATATAAGGATTTTCTCGCCAAGGTCGCCAAAAAAATCGCCAAGGTGGGAAAAAGTCGCCAAATTTGGCGCCGAATCCTTTACCTGCATTACTGGGGCTTTTTAATGCGTTTTTAAGGGAAAATAAGGCTATTTCAACGCTAAAACGACTAGAAATGCACAAAATTAGCACTTTATCAACTTACTAAGCCTCTTTGAAAGAATTTATACAAAAATAAACACAATTATTTACAATTTCGTAACACTGCCCCCCTCCCAAGGACTGCACGTCCCGGGGAGTGCAACCCTTGGTCAAGAGGTGAAACTAAACAAGTTTACATAATCTAAAATACAAAAACTAAGTTGCATATAACGATAAAATAGAAATACAAATCAAGTGAGAAATATTTACAAAATTCACAAATATGTTCAAATATTTATATACAAATATTTACAAAATTCACAAATATGTACAAATATTTATATACAAATATTTACATTACGCATGCGCAAATTTTACCAGTATTTACATTTTAAATTTTAATGTTACCGTTAATTGTGGTACTTGGCTAGCCGGTTATAGTGCACCACCTTCGGTTTCGATGAAGGTGTTTTAGTGATCTGCACCACTACATCATTCAGCCTTTTTAAGACTGTGTACGGTCCGTCCCAGTTGCACTGTAACTTGGGAGAGAGTCCTTTGCGTCGAACAGGATTCCACAACCAGACCTTCTCTCCTTCCTGGAACTCATGTTGGGTAGCCTTTAGATCGTACCTTGTCTTCCTTTTCTCCGTCGCCATGTTAATCCGCTCCCGAGTAAAGTTGTGTACGTCCTCAAATCGTGCCTGGAGATCTTGGATGCACTCCTCGGGCGATGAAGGCGCATCGGGTGGACAACCAAACAGGAGATCACATGGGAGACGAAGTTCACGTCCAAAGAGCATCTGGGCTGGAGTATAGCAGGTGGTTTCATGGACAGCACTTCGATAAGCCAGCAGGAACAATGGCAATTTCATGTCCCAATCTTGCTGGTTCTTTGATACTAGAAGAGAGAGGTTATTCAGGATGGTACGATTGAACCTCTCGACCATGCCGTCCGACTGGGGATGTAAGGGTGTTGTCCGGGTTTTGTCTATGCCGAGTAGTTGACACAGTCCTTTGAAAACATCAGAGGTAAAGTTCCTACCTTGGTCGGTATGAAGTTGTAGGGGCGTGCCGTACCTTGACACCCATTGCTGCACTAGGACCTCTGCGACTGTGCATGCCTCTTGATTGGGAATGGGATATGCCTCAGGCCACTTGGTGAAATAGTCCATCACGACGAGGATGTATTTATTTCCACTGGAGGTCCGTGGCAAAGGACCCAAGATGTCGATTGCAATCCGTTCAAATGGTGCTCCCACGTTATACCGTTGCAGTCTTCCTCGACTTCGTTTCTGCGGGCCTTTACGCGCCGCACAAGCATCACAGGATTTACACCATTTCTCCACATCCTCCTTTGCCTTGCACCAGTAGAAGCGTTCCCGAACTTTCTGCAGAGTCTTCATTACCCCAAAATGGCCTCCGGTAGAGCTACTATGCAGTTGTTCTAAAACAGCTGGAATTTTCGATCTTGGTAATAAAATCTGCCATCTGAAGCTTTTCCCATCATCAGATTCCCACTTTCTGTATAATACGCCGTTTCTGATATGAAGAGAGTCCCAAAGTGCCCAATAACTTTTCGTAATGGGACTAAATCTGGAAATGTCTTGCCAGGTAGGTCTGTTGCTGGTCGTCTCCTTCAGCTGTAATATTGGCTTTATGTCAGGATCTTCCAACTGGGCTTGTCTAAGTTCTTCGTCACTCCAGGGATCGGGATCTTGTTCTGATGGTGTTGAGACAGTAACTTGGCAGGCAACCGGATTTATCGGCAGGTATTTCTGTTCGGCTCTAGAGCAGTACTTGCAGCTTTCCGAGCAGGGCTTCCGTGACAAGGCATCTGCATTACCATGTAGAGTCCCTTTACGATGACGTATCTCCAAGTCATATTCCTGGAGGCGTTGTATCCACCTGGCAATCTGTCCTTCCGGGTTCTTGAACTGGAGCAACCACGTTAAAGATGCATGGTCAGTCCGGAGCAGGAACCTTCTGCCATAGAGGTAATGATGGAAATGTTCTATGGCTTTTACGATGTCGAGTAGCTCTTTCCTAGTGGTACAGTAATTTCGCTCTGGTTTAGACAGGCATTTACTCCAATAGGCAATGACATGTTCTTGACCATCAATTTCCTGCGACAGAACAGCACCGACACTTTCATGGCTGGCATCTGTATCAAGTATGAACTGTCTGTCGGGCTGTGGATACGTCAAGATAGGCGATGATGTTAAGGCCTCTTTAAGTCGCTTGAACGCATTTTCACATTCATCTGTCCACAGGAACTTCTGTTTGGCTTCCGTCAGCTTGTGGAGTGGTCTGGCAATATTTGAGAAACCCTTGACAAACTTCCTGTAGTAAGTGCATAACCCCAGGAAACTTCGTAGTTGGTGTACATTTTCAGGGCGACTCCAGTTCTCGACTGCAGAGATCTTCTCAGGATCAGTTCTCACACCTTCGGCAGAGATGATATGGCCGAGGTAGCTCACTTCACGACGGAACAAGTTACACTTGCCTGGATTCAATTTGAGGTTAGCCATTCTGAGTTTCTCCAGCACCTTTCGAATGTTTCGTAGATGGTCTTCAAAAATGCGCCCCACAATGATAATATCATCCAAATACACCAGACAAGCCTCATAGCAAAGTCCTTTTAGCACTGTCTCCATCAGGCGTTCGAAGGTGGCAGGTGCATTACATAATCCGAATGGCATAACTTTAAATTGCCACAGTCCTTGTCCCGTAGTGAATGCAGTCTTCTCACGATCATCAGGATGTAATTCTACTTGCCAGTAGCCGCTCTTCAGATCCAAAGTCGAGAACCATTTATTGCCAGCAAGTGTGTCTAATGTGTCGTCAATTCTGGGAAGAGGGTAACTGTCTTTCTTCGTGATGTCATTTAAACGACGATAATCCACGCAAAATCTTGTTGAACCATCCTTTTTCCGCATTAGTACTATGGGAGAGGCCCAAGGACTCGTTCATGGCTCGATGACATCATTGTGCTGCATTTCACATAGAAGTTCAGTGACCTCTTCCTGTTTAGCAAATGGAAGTCTTCTTGGATGTTGTTTGATTGGAGGATGATTTCCTGTATCAATTCTGTGCTGGGTGATGTTCGTTCTCCCGACGTCTTTAGGTGTTCGAGAAAAAAGGTCTTTAAATTCTTGGAGTAGCTTCTCCGCAGCACACCTCCGTTCCTTTCCTAACTCTGCATTCTTGAGTAATTCCGTTATTAATTGTTCAGAAGACTTGGATTCGGTTGATTGCGTGGGGCGGTTGATGCATGTAACAGGAGTGCAGGTTGCTAACACCTCATCCTTCTTCACTGTCCGGACCTTATCGCTGATGTTTGCGACTCTCACAGTAATAGTACTATTTGAGAGATCAACTAGAGATGAAGCTACCAGAACTCCTCTTCGGCTATTGTCGGTATTCGGGTATTCAATCAGTCCATAGCGGAAGTATTGCTTTGTAGGTGGTGTTCCTGAAACTATTGTCTCTGTGTGTGGGGGGATGGAAATTTCAGACTTGGCTGTTATCTGGCAAATTGTCTGAATGTCTTGGTTTTCAGTGTTGAACACAGCGATGTCTTCCGAACTCGAATGCAGTTCATTATTCTTAAAGTCCAATTTAAAGTTAAATTTTCTCAGGAAATCAATTCCAATGATTAAAGGATCTCTTATATCAGCAACATATGCCATATGATGGTAACTGGCATTCCCAAAAGTGATGGTCAAATTCATTTTTCCATATATTTTGATTTCGTCTCCGGTCACAGTCCGGAGTTTAACGCAGGGCGGCGTCCAGATAATCTTCTCTTTCAGTTCTTGAGCCAAATCCGTTCTAATGATGGTCACGTTGGCTCCCGTGTCCAGAATCATCCGGCAGGTGGTGTTGTTGACTTGGCCATAGACGTGAAGTCCATTATCGCCGCCACTCATCGATGAAACATGAAATACTGTAAATTGGGGCTCTTTAATTTTAGGCAACCTCCGCCCCGCGAGATGGCCTCCTCTTAGTTTCCCTGTAGTGATGGTGAAGACGGGTGATTTCCTATAGTTGGTCGTACAGGGCAGTTCCTCTTCACGTGACCATCCCCTCCACAGCCCCAGCACATTATCTTCCGGTCCCTTATTTCCTTGTTATTCTCCAGGCTGCGCAATCTCTTTAAGATCTCTTCGATACTTCTCTTCATTTCATTTTCACCAGCAGGCGTATCGTTTAAAGAGACTGCTCTTATGGTATGGCGGTCTTTCCGGGAGGCTTGTTGGGCTGCCTCTATCCTAAGTGCATAGCCTAAAGCTGATTCTACGTCTCTGATGTTGGAGAGTCTCAGCGCTTTTTGAATTTCTGGATCCCGAACAGCATCGATAAAGTACTGAAGAGCTAAGTCGTTTCGAGTGTCAGCTTGACAGTCTGAGAATGCTAGGTGTGACAATCTCTGAATGTCCGCTGCCAGCTCTTGCAAACTTTCGCCCGTTTTCTGGTAACGGGACTTTAGCTGGAGGCGACTATAGTCCTTAGAACACTTCTCTCCGAACCGTAGCTCCAGTGCTCTAGTCAAGGCCTCGAAGTCGTTCCTTTCTTCTTTAGAAACATTTCTCAGTATCTCGGCTGCATCTCCCCGTAATGCTGCTGCTAAGTGGACTGACTTGGCGGTAGAGTCCTAGCCGTTAGCTTCAGCTACGATGGAAAACTGCGTTTTATATACATGCCACGAGGAACTGCCGTCGTAGGTGGAAAGCTTAATAAATTCCTGATTCTGGATTCTTCTCTCTTTCTTTTCAGTTTCCTGGGGCAGGGATTCTAACTTTTCTTCCACATTTCTCTCCAGATCTTCTTCTATTCTCTTCAGTTTACCTTCTATCTCTGAAAACCTTCCTTTCCTGTTTTTTTTTTTTTTTTTATGGATATTTAGCTTTTTTCCCTCTACATTCTAAAGTGCGGTGGAACTTTAAAATCACTTTAGTTTTTTCTATAGTCTTAATATAAGAGAGTGGGAAAATGCGGGAGAGGTGAAAAATGATAAAATATAGAACAAAGATGACTATGTACATAAACATCTATATTGTTTTCCTGTTTATTAAAGGAATATTAAAATGACATCGCTTCCGGTGTCAGTCAGTTACGACGTATCTTTTATATAGCGATATCTATGAAATAATCTTTGGAGTCTACATGCGCATTAAAATTTGAATGAAAATTTAAATCGGTTAAACAACACAATTTTGAGAAAATAATTTTAAGACACTTTATACGAGATACAAAACTTCGAATCATTATTATTAAGCAATTTAAAATAAAACTTGTTGAAAACAACATGCTAAAAACTTTATGGCACCGAAATTTCCTATGAATATTCTTCATGAATATCGAAACACATGTACAATCGGCAGCAAAAGTATCCAAGCACTAGCCAATAATTCCGATGTAGAAAAAGTACACTTAAAACTGTTTTGTTAAATAAATCCTTGTCGAATCATGTTCTTAGACTGACTAAAAACATGACTCGACAAAGATTTATTTAACAAATCAGTATTAAGTGTGTTTTTTTAAGACAGGGATTATTGTTCGTGCTCGGATACTTTTGCTGCCAACTTTATTTCAATCAGGCTGACCAGCCGTCTTCGAAAACTATATTCCTCCCCATAAAACTCGAACACATTTGGGGACGCCGATTATAAGTTATATATATTTTAAATAATAATTTATTACATTTATAATAAATCAGCTGAAAAAAGTTCTTTCAAGTACATCATACATAAAAATTAGCAAAATGTTATAATTTAAGGTGATTTGTTTATTTTATCCTCTAGACTCGAGCGGTCGCCGCCATATCTGTCCACAAATTCAATTAAAATGATCTGGTGGGGCACACTCACGCGATTTTCTCTTACCCTAAAATTCAATACCTAAAGACAGATTGGAAATAAGGGATAAGATAACGAGTACTTTTATATAAACCTTCGCTAAAAACGATTTAAAATAGACTTCAGAAAAGCTTCATTTGACAAATAATTCTGTATGAGGGGGGCTAATGTCCCCCTTATTCCCCGTTTAAATATTGTACTTACATTTAAAGATAATTCAAAAAGTGTTATTAAATTTAAAACTCCACTCCAAATTATTAAGACAAGTTTCACCTGCACCATTCGTTGAAACTTATAAATTTTGATAAAAATTTTGAAGTAACAGACTTATATTAACTTAAAAATACAATATTTGAATTAGATGCAATTATTTGTTTTTAAGTTACCCTGATAAAAGACATAAACAAAGATTAAATATTAGAAATGTGACTTATTCAGGGGACCTCAATATTCAGGCACAATATTCAAGGAACCTCAAAACATCTAAATATAAAAAAAAACCCTAACTAGTTTAAAAAACAATTTATTTACAATATGGGTATAAGGAATTAATTGTAATATCTGAGGGTTTTTTTTTTTCCTGAATATGGTAAAATATTATAGTAAAGGAATTACACTAATTACATTAAATAAAAAAGAATGTTGTCACTTAATTATTGACAGCCCTGTACATCATCTGAAATTTATGTACACATCACATTGTGCACTTAAATATAATCCTATATTAATAACATACAGCACAGCCTGAAAGGAACTTCCATGAATTTCCAAGTATTTTCCAACTATACTCCATATTCTAGTACTTTTGTATAGCCCTGTAAACGAACGGTGAAAGATTGCCATACCATATCCTACATGAAACAGGCTTTATGCCTATAAAAATTATATATTCATTTCATTTAGTTTAGTGTAGACTGTAGATGTTAAACACAACTTACTTGCAGTTTTCTCCATAGACGTAATGTATTTGAATTATCTTGGATGTCCCATCTGCTTGATCACAACGAAAAGTTTAGTGTAGCATCTCTGTATGATATAGATTTAGATTAACCGAGTTTGGACTTCCTACTATGATTTGTTCTTGTGATATGCTGATAACATGCACACAGACACACTCTGATGTCGATTATCACATATTCTAGAATCACATATATTTTATATCACATATATTTTCATTTATAAATAATAATAATAAATAAAAATAAAATAAAATATGTAACGAACACATTTTCATAATCTCTAAATTGCAACTTAAACTCACATACAGTATGTTCTTTAAATTTTTACATTCTCCCTCTTCCCACATATGTATCTTTTGCTAATTGCAACTCTATCGAAAACTTTGATCATGTATTATTCGTTCTTTAACGTTAATGCAAATCTACAATAGCTTGTTATGACTTTTCCTAATTCGGTTTCTTTTAAGCTTATAAAAAAGGCAGTTTGTGCATTCCTTGTCTTATAACATGTCTTAATTTTTGCTTAAAAGTTCCGGGTTCTCATGGCGATTTTTTGGCGATTAGTGAGGACTGTTTGAATTGTAATTATGTGGTAACCTTTACAAAAATTGTATGTGTTTATACGTAACACAATTACAACCAATTTTTCTCTACTAATTTGAATTTGGCTTCGACTAGAGCTCTGGCAAAATTAATGAAGAAATCCGAGCGTCACATCATCAACATGACTTGATATATGAAGTCGTCGATTCGGGCTCCCACTCCATTGCTATTAAAATTACTTCAATTATAATTATTTAATCATAATAATTATAAAAAGTTGGTCACATATATCGATGAGTAATATATCATATAAAATTTTTAATAAAAATTTTCGTAATTATCTACAAAAATGCCTGGATTAATGAACACTGGATTATTATCTAGTCACTTCACAAGAATTTTGAAACTGTTCTTTATAAAGTAAACTTCTATAACCAACGGCCATCTGCAAATCCTCAACTTCAAAAATATTCATCTTGACATCTGGTGCCGTGACCAGGATACGAACCTGGGTTATTGCGGACACAACGCAATGTACTAACCACTATGCGATCACGGCCGTAATAGTTTTCTTGATAACTGGCACTAGGATTATCGTGTTATTAAAAATGCAGGAATAATTTAATCCACATTTGAAGAAGAACAACTTGATCGGAAATCTTGAACGAAAGTTTTCCTGTAATATGATGAGTAACGGCACCTCAAGACAGTTAGACTATCTGATTTCTAGAATATGTGATAATCGACATCGCACACACAGAGAGGTGACCAACCGCTAAAAACCTGTTTTTCCGATTACGGGATCTCAAATCGTATAAATATAACAAAAAATCAATTTTGAAAATTTGATCCAAAAATAATACTTTCTCTGCCATATATATGAGTAAGAGAGAGTAAAAATCTGGTCACCTAATTTCAATCTTATAACCCTTGTAAATTTATAATATTAAATACGAATGATGAAATTAATGTTAAAATATTTATGAATTTTCTAAAATTTTCACAAACTTTATTTCATTGAATTTGAAAATAATTTGGTCTATTCTACAACAACGTTTAAGTATTTTCTAAAAAAACTTATTTACATATTATTAAAAAAAAAAAAAAAAAAAAAAAACTATAATAATATGTTCCTATACATGTGTGATGAGGAAATTTCATTACCATACGAAAATTTTATAATTCAATATAAGTTACGTATTTAGATATAGAATTTAAATATTGAGAGTAATTCTAAAAGATACTCTTCATATAAAATTGTTAGAAATTCTCAACCTAATCACGTGAACGTCTCTCCAATTTGTAATAATACGTGCATAGTAAGATTAAATAGAGAAAATTCATTACTTTAAGGAAATTTTATTATCCAATAGAAGTTTCGTATTTAAATTTTGGGGAAACTTCTAAAATAGATTCTTTATAAAATAATTAAAAATCTTCGAACTAATCATATAAACTGCGTGAAAATATAAATAGGTTATTTGAATGTAATTAATGAAGAATATGTAGAATATATATAGGGCGCCGTTTTGCATTGATGAAAGTATATTTCTAAGATAATTTTTATTTATTCCTATAATATTATAACAACAAAGATTAACATTAGCATAATTTATGAGAAAAATGCCATTTCATTTTTGTATACGAGTGTAAATTCTCAGCTCTTTAAGTATTTTACTGAATTTTCAATAAATTCAATTTTTTTTCCTGTAACAGTAACTTTTAAAATTTGAATGCATTTCCTTCTCGATTTTTCCAAAAAAAAAAATAATAATAATAATAATATTAATCTGGTGTGTCACTCACACAACTTTCTCTTACCCTGAAATTTAATACTATAAATACAGGTTGGAGATTAAGAGGTAAGATAACGAGTACTGTCATGTAAACCTATGTTAGAACAATTCCAATTAAGCTTTGGAAGTGTTTTATATGATAATTAGTTTTGTGTGAGGGGGGGTTACCGCCCCCATTCCTTGAAACTTATCAATCTTGATCACGCAACATCCTTGAAACTTATCAATCTTGATCAAACTTTTCCAGCAAGAAACTTATATTAACTTCAAAATACAACATTTGGATCTCCTAAAATTATTCGTTTTTAAGTCACTCTAAGAGACACAGACAAAGATCAAACGTTAAAAAACTTGACTACGGTTATCAGGAAGCCTCAAAACGTGTAAATATACAAAAAATAAGCGACCAATATTTAGCTTAAAACATACATTATTTACCATATCTCTATGAGGAATTTATTTCAATTCCCGAACAGCTTTCCTGGAACTGGTAAAATATTATTAGTAAAGCACATCCACTAACAACAAATAACTAGTGTGTTGTGGCCACCACATGACTTTCTTTTATATTTTCCTATACAAATTCACTCAGTAAAAATAATTTATTAAAATTATTATTTAAAAAAATTACCTTTCATGATAATGCAGACGATTTCCATGTTAGAGAAGTAGTATAACACTAAATATCCAAAAAAAAGTTGAATTTATTCTCAATATTACATTTAAAAATAATAATAATTAATGAACAAAAATCGATAACTTTATTTTAAATTATCGCAGATCGATGGTTCAACCATTCGTTTTAAAGGTATTGGCGAGCTCTTTTGAAAGATACCCATCATGAAAATTTACTACCCTCGAGGGGGGGGGGGGAATTCCCTCACAGGGGGGGGGAGGCGAGGCTCCTACATACACATTTTTTTTCCCAGTTGACTATCTCTATTACAAAATATATATATTCGTTTCATTCAGTTTAGTGCAGTCTACAGATGTTGAACTCTACTTATCTACAATTTCCCCCATAGACGAAATGTATTTGAATACTTTGGGGTGTCCCTGTACACAAACCATTTGCTTCATCTCAACAAAAAGCTTGTGCAGCGTTCATATATGATACACATTTAGAATACCGAGTTTTGAATTTCTGCTACTGTTTGTTCTTGAGATATGCTGATAACAGACAGACAGACACACACACATACACCATTCGCTAAAACATGCTTTTCGCATTCAGGGTGCCTCAGAACACGTAAATATAACAAAATTTCACTTTCGAAAATTTGACACCCTGAAACAGTACTTTCTCTACCTTATGGATAAGAGAAAGTAAAAAGAATACGATTACTTTTATACTTATTTCTCGTAATGCAAAAATTATGCATCAAAATATAAATTTTTTCTTATCCATGTATACGGTTAATTATGTACATTTTCATTCTTTTAAAGTAATTTTGCCATACAAATGGAATTTACGTATTTAAATTACGAAATAATGTGAAATATATTCTTTATAAATTAATGTAAATTAATTAAAAACCTTCAGAATAATCATATAAACTTAGAATACGAGAGTGTTTAATATTCAGGATTGTGTGGTTTTCTTTTTCCTCAAAAATTATTTATTATAATAACGGCATGTCTATAAAAAAGATAAAATTTGCATAATTTATAAAGTATATGTAATTTAATTCTCGTATATGAGTTTAAATTTGTAGTTTTTTAATAATTAACTGCATTTTCAGAGTAAATTCAAATTTCATAGAAATAATAGCATTTAAATTTGAATGCATTTCTTACTTATTTGCTGACAGTTATTTGTTTATTTATTTATTGAATAAATTATAAATACAATATGTTCTCAAATACATTTCTCAAAATTAAAGAAAAATATATACGTATGAAAATGCCGGAAATATAAAGCAAATTATTCCATATCCATAAATATGATTTAGTATATATATTAATATCCTAAAATTATTTTGATTATCTTATTACTTATTGAAAATTGTAAAAGAATTTCAGATTAAATTTTCTATGTAATTTAAAAATTGTATTAAAATGTCGAATAATTCATGTTAAAGAAAACCTAAAACATTTACATATTTTATCTATGTTAGAAAAATAAATATAAATTAAAATTTTATTTGAAATAAATTTATTTTTTTCTGGCAATATTTATGTTGAATATTTTGTTAATTTTAAAGTACAAAATATTTGAAATAATTTTTATTTATTTCAGATTTTGAATATTTACCAACAGTCTTTTGAATTTATTTCAGTTATTTTTTAAATATTGATGATTAATAATTAGAAATGGCAGAAATGGGAAAAGGGATAAAAATGAAAATCGCAAGTTTGGATAAAAATGACAATGTATAAATTTCAGAGACAAATAATGGAGAAATTTAGAAAAACTAAGCTAGTTTTCATTATTTATGTCATGATTAACGAAGTGAAGTAACTGTTTTTAAATTTAGTGTAAAGAATGGGTATTTTTTTCCCGACGTATTTTGTCTGTAACGGGACATTTGTAGTGGCATATATAAATAATGAAACAAATTCCAAAATTTATTTCAGATTTTGAATATTTAGCAACAGATCTTGAAATATATTCAAGTTATTTTCGAAACATTGATGATTAATAATTAGAAATGCCAGAAATAGCAAAAAAAAAAAACGAAAAATTAAAATACTGATAGCAAGTTCGGATAAAAATGCTAATGCATAAATTTCCGAGACAAGCAATGGAAAAATTTAGATAACTGTGCTAGTTTTCGTTATTTATGTCGTGATTAACGAAGTGAAATAACTGTTTCTAAATTTTAGTTTAAAGAATGGCCTTTTTTTTTCCAGCGTGGTTTGTCTGTAACGGGACAGTTTTAGTGGCATATATAAATAATGAAAAAAATTCCCAAATTTATTTCAGATTTTGAATATTGCAACAGACCTTTAAATATATTCTAGTTATTTCCAAAACATTGATGATTAATAATTAGAAATGATAAAAGGAAAAAAGGATAAGTATGCTGATCGCAATTTCGGATAAAAAAGCTAATGTATAAATATCCGAGGCAAGCAACAGAAAAAAATAGATAACTAAGCTAGTTTTCGTTATTTATGTCATGATTAACGAAGTGAAGTAATTGTTACTGAATTTTAATTTAAAAAATGGACATTTTTTTCGCAGTATTTTGTCTGTAACGGGACAGTTTTAGTGACATAGATAATTAATGAAACAAATATCAAGATTTATTTCGAGGAATATTTTTATTTATACCTTTAATATAAAATTTTTGAGGAAATATTAACCTATTCTTTTTTTTTTTTTTTTTTTTTACAAATGTAGTCTTGTTGCTGTATTATCAATTAAAGCAACTTTATCAAAACACAGTTTAAAAAAACTAACACGAATGAAATAATTGTACAGTAAAGATGATACAATTTACACAATTTAAAGTAAACAAGATTTTCTTCAAATTCGGCATGAATAAATATTATTAAGTATACTTCTAAAATTGTTAAGTATGGAACCTACTAAGATAAAGTTGTTTGAAAGTAATCACTTTACTTAAATTATAAGTTCTATTTTATATGACTACTGTACAGTCCATACAAAAATTCATCAAGTTCGAGATAGTGAAATTTCCGTAAACTTGTTATGAGACACAATGAAAAGAAGATTTTCTTTTTACTGAAGTATTGTCAGGAAAAGAGCGTTCACTTTTGAAAAAGTCAACTTATTTATTATAGTTTAATCCTTAAAAAGTTGTATATCGTTCGCATGTACTTATTTGACTTGCTTTTAAATGAGTCTAGACTTTAAAAAATTTGCGAGACTTTACTGTAATGTGATATATTTTCACAGTTCAAAAAGTTAAAATAAATTTTGTTTGCGATATCAGTTTGACTGATAAATTTTAAATTCAAGAAACTACTAACCCTTGAATTTTTATCAAAATCGTGAAGGTCATTTTTGATACTAAGAATACAAATAATAATAATAATAATAAACAGAAAGTGTTAACAAAAGCTTAGTTTTATACACCCAATAGTTGCAACTAATATTTTTAGTAACTTGATTTTAGTACCACTACAATTTGGTTTTAGTACCACCATAGTTTAACACCATTTTAGTAATAAGAATTATTAAAATGGTTTTATTTAGCATTGAATTTCTAAAAAGTGTTACTTGCAGTTTAATTAACTTTAATCCGCACATTTTTCTCATGAAATGTAGAATTTTATATCCGACATATAGTTTACAATGTTAAAAATATATTTAAAATTCTAGTATAAAGTGTGACATTACTGATTTTTGCTGTTTAAATTTATAACAATTACTTTTGAAATTTTTGAATTTCAAAAATGGAATATAAATGGGAATAGAGCGTTCACTTTTGAAAAGTTTAACTTATTTTTTGTAATTTATTCCTCTTTTTTTTTTTTTTTTTTTTTTTTTTTTTTTAATACTTCGCCCACATTTATTGGATTTGTTTCTAAATAAGCCTAGACTTTAAAAAAATTTGCGAGACTTTACTTCAATGTGATATTTTTTCTCTGTTTGAAAAGTGAAAATAAATTTTGCTTGCGATATTAAAATGACAGATAAATTTCTAAATTCAAGAAACTACTAATCCTTAATTTTTTATCAAAATCGTGAAGGTCATTTTTGATACTAATAATACTAATGATAAAAATAATAATAATAATAATAACAAACAGAAAGTGTAAATATAAACTCAGTTTTATACACACAGTAGTTGTAACCAATATTTTTAGAAACTTGGTTCTGAGTTTCACCATTTTAATAATAAGAATTACTGAACTGGGGCATCAGATTTTTAAAAAATAGTGTTTGCAGCTCAATCAATTTTAATCCGCCCGTTTTTCTAATGAAATGTAGAATTTCATATTTAACGTATAGTTTACAATGTTAAAAGCATATTTCAAATTCTAGTATATAATGTGACATTACTGATTTTTCCTGTTTAAATTCACAGCATAACAGTTACTTTTAAAATTTTTGAATTTCAAAAATGGAATATAAACGGTCAAAAAAAGAGAATGAAAGAGAGAAATTCATATAGGCACGTAATATAGTACAATGTTATAAAAAAAAATAATAATAATAGTTCAACGTTTCATAAATATTACTATTAGAATACTAAAATACTAGAACGTTACAGCTAAAATAACGTAAATAAGGTACAGAAACATAGCACACTAAATTGCTAGAAATATTAGTTACAAGTAAACAAGAACCAAGTAAGATGATTTACTTCTTTGAAACAGTGTATTGGATTTTCATTACAGAAATTATTTTCCATAAATGATGTCTTTGAAAAAATTAATACAGATCTAGTTCATATTATAAAGTTTATTAGAGCCGAGTTTTTTATGTCCAAAACTTCTTTTCAGTTCTATATATTACTTTTATGTTTCATACAACAGATCACTGATATGAAAAGAGTTTTCTGCGAAAAGAAAGTTGAAAATACTGAAGTAGATTTTTTTTTTTTTTTAACAATACTGCTATGATACTTAATGACATCGTATTAATACGTGAAGCAATTAAATGGTCTCGTACATTTTCTCTGCTTTTTTTAAGATGTCTCACCAAATTGGTGAAAAAATAAAACTTAAGTAACGTTTGAGAGAAATGAATTATTAGAGTTCTTCCTATTACTGCTTACAATAAATAGATCGTATCGAATGCATGTGTCGTTACTTCTTTCTTCCTTTGTTATAGAAAAATTCGTTAAAAGATTCGTTCGTAAAGTTAATAACTTTTGTTTTCCAATGTATTTGTCACATCAATAAATGTTCATAAAATATCTAGATCTAGTGGCAATAAAATCAAATTTTTGATACTGACAATAATTTAACTAAGAAATTTACTATTCAAATTCCTAAAAAAAAAAAGTTACATACTTTTTAATTTTAAAAGAAATATTTAATTTTTTTTTTTTTTTTTTTTTGAATGCTTATTATTTAGAAATTATATAAGTATTATTTTTTTTTCAACATAAAATAAATACACGTATTTTTTTTTTCATTCTTTTTATTTTTTACTTTATTTATTTATTTATTTATTTATTTATCTGGCATCAACGTGTTCTTTCTTTTTAATAATTTTAATATTAAAATGGGGTTTTTATTTAATACCTTTTGAGCCAATGGACCGATTGAACTAAGAAGCTCGGCGTTAGCTAGATTTTGTCCTAATTAATAAATATACCAGTTTTCGTAGAGATCGCTTGAATTATGTAACTTTGTACGGCGAATTAAAATCTGACATTATATATATATGTATATGTATCCTTGATTCAAGATGGGCTACTGCAAATTTCCCCATCGCTACAACAAAATCATTGTCTGAAAACAAGTCTTGTCGTATTAATAATACTCGATATCGCATTAATAATTATTATTAAAATAAATACTTAAAATTTTTTTAAGTACAGAAATTTTTGAAAGTAAGCTTTATGACATAAATTTGCCTATTAAAAATTTATAAAAATTATAAAAGTTATAAATGGAAAGATTCTATTATTTAAGAGCCAAAAAATAAATAATTAAGCATCTTTCTTTATATGTCTAAAACATGATCGTGCAAACATCTTTTTTTAATAATTAAATTAAATTAAAATTGAGAAAAATCGTTCTAAAAAAATAGAAAAGCTTCGGTACAAAACCCTTTGGCAGAATTTGAAATTTGACACCGAAGTAGCTCGGATGTTTCCCGTCAAGATCTTTATTTCCGCAATTGCGATAGCCATTTAGTTAATCGCCAAAATGACAACAAAAATTTTAAAGTCGCCAAGGAGCTTCCGTGCTAAAGCTATAACAAAGAAATTTTAAGAAATTAATATAGTGGTTCTAGGGAATGAAACAGAATTACTGCATGTCTTTATATGGAAAAATAGATTAAAATACATCCTGACGTATTAAATTAAATTCTGTTTACAAAGAATATAAGCAGACATCAAACAGAAAAATAGTTATTTACACTTAGAAAAAAAAAAATATCGTTTTCATCTAGAACGAATTGGTGGCCCTTTTCTAAATCCTTAAACTAGAAATATAGATTTCCGAGCTATGAGTATAAGGCACGCCAATACACTGAGAAAAAATTCTATAACTGACATCTAGAATCTAAATTGTGGCTCTAGAAAAAATAGTTCCATGTCATCCTTATAAATTTCTTATAAAAAATTTTCTTGTCCCTTTCGAAAGCGAATTCTAGAGACTTCTATTAGAATTCTTGAGCGTTTGCCTATACTATCGAGGACAAACCTATTTGAAAATATCTCCAAATAGATGTGAATACAAGAGGCGGTTTCAGCAGCTTAAATCTTGGTTTATGACCCATTCTAGAAAATCAAGCGAGAATTTCTCGTAATACAAGATTCTGAATAGTCAGAATATTGTTTCACCATCAAGTAATGTGTAGATTAGAAATTCTCGACCATTTCGTCTATTCAGTTTATTGGCGTGCCTTATGCGCATAGCTCGGAAATCTATATTTCTAGTTTAAGGGTTTAGAAAATGATCATTTATTCATTCTAGATGAAGGCGGTATATTTTTTTCTCGGTGTAATATACATTCAAAGTTAAAACTTTTAAAAATAACTACAAAAAATATTATTTTTTCTGTATCGCGATCATAGTAACTTTTTAATACGACAGGACTCTTGCTTTCAATCAAATATTCCACATTGTCATCATTTGCTGAGATTAGCCTTGAATATGCCAGGGTGTCTAGATACATCCAGTTTTATCACTTTACTAGCGAGCTTCGCCCGCTAGCTGGTCAGTATTTTCAAATGAATCACTAAAACTAATGAATCACTAACAGTAACTTTTAGTGTTAAGAAAAGAAATTTAAAAAATATATCATTTCTGATTGGGTAAAAAGTCGGCCCGTGTCCCCACTGCCTTCGGCAGTGCAGTCCCTTGCGCGCTGCGCGCGCGTATTCCTTCCCTGACCCTACGTGCCCCCTAAAAAAATCATTTCTGATCAGGTAAAAACTCGCACCGGGTCCCCGCTGCCTTCGGCAGCGCAGTCCCGTGCGCGCGCACAACTTAAGGGATACACGCGCTGCGCGCGCGTATTCCTTCCCTGACCCTTCGTGCCCCTAAAAAAAGATCATTTCTAATCGGGTAAAAACTCGCACCGGGTCCCCACTGCCTTCGGCAGCGCACAACTTCAGGAATACACGCGCTGCGCGCGCGTATTCCTTCCCTGACCCTTCGTGCCCCCTAAAAAAAAATCATTTCTGATCGGATAAAAACTCGCACCGGGTCCCCACTGCCTTCAGCATCGCAGTCCCGTGCGCTCTGTGCGCGCACAAGTTAAGGGATACGCGCGCGGTGCATGCCTATTTCTTCTCCACCCTTTCAGGCCCTCTTAATTAGCTTACGTATACCAATTTTGAACGATCTAACTCATTTGGCAGAGATACAAAAGAAAACGTAATCAGGACACCTCATAACGTGTAAATCTGGTGAAAACTTTCGATAATTTAAAAGAACTTTAAAATATTTTTCGAATGGTGTATTAAAAATAATTGAAACATAATTAGAAATTGAAATATTGAAATTTGAAAATAATACAGCGCCATCTGGCGGTACAAATTTCTGTATTCCACTGTTCGATTCCAATTCAAAAAAGCTTTCTAATGATGTATTACTTATGAAATTATTTTAATTAGTAGCTGAGATACAAAAGAAAACTAATTCAGGGCTCCTCAAAACGTGTAAATCTGGTGAAAACTTTCGATAATTTAAAAGAACTTTAAAATATTTTTCGAATGATGCATTAAAAATAATTGAATCGTAATTAGAAATTGAAATATTGAAATTTGAAAATATTACAGCGCCATCTGGCGGTTCGAATTTATGTATTCCACTGTTCGATTCCAAATCAAAAAAGCGTTCTAATGATGTATTACTTATGAAATTATTTTAATTAGTAGCTGAAATACAATAGAAAACCTAATCAAGAAACCTCAAAACGTGTAAATCGGGTAAAATCTCGCGCGCATCGCGCGCGGTGCACACCTAATTCTTCCCCATCCTTTCAGCCCCTCCTAATTAACCCACGTATACCAATTTTGAACTTTCTAACTCAATTAGCTGAGATGCAAAAGAAAACGTAATCAGGACACCTCAAAACGTGTATACCAGGTGAAAACTTTCGATAATATAAAAGAACATTAAAATATCTTTCAAATGATGTATTAAAAATAATTTAATCATAATTAGAAATTGAAATATTGAAATTTTAAAATATTAAAGCGACATTTTAATTTGCAATTAAAATGTACTTTTTATCCTACTCAAAATACCTCCGATTCTCAATCAGTGCCAGCTGTTATTATTATTATTATTTTTTTTTTTTTTTTTTTTTTCGCTTTCGTCGAGAAATTGAACAAGTTTAATTTAGTACGGAGGCCTATTAATTTCAATCTGTAAAATTATTATTATTATTTTATAATTATTAATTTTTTATTTTATTTTATTATCTCATGTTTTGACCGTAAAACTGGGCCACGCACTTTTTAAAATGACTGAAATGAATTAAAAGGAAGTGTTGCTACCAAAATTACATACTTTAGTTAATTTTTAAAAATCCAATTGTCGTGTTAAAAAACTGTTTGCCACCCTGGATTCAGAAAAATCGCCCCTTTCATTTGGTACTGAATTTTTGACGATAGGACTGATAATTCTAATTTATTTTGCTGTTACAGAAAACTGGTGTCTGCAAAAATTGACGACGAGGTTTTTACCTAGATTGAAACTAATAGTTCTCCTAGACCTAATAAAAAAATAAATATGGATTTAATTATTTTAGTTTATTTTCAATTTGCAGCTGAAAAAATGTATTATAATGTTTTACTAATATACTTATATATATATATATATATATATATATATATATATACAGTCCCTTGAGTTTTTATTTAAATTAATAACTTTTGCTAAGTAAAGCCTTGATATACAAACTCATTTAGGATACTTTGCAACAATAGATTAAGGAGCGTTTATTTGAGTGTTTGCAATTAATACATGCCTTTATATTGAAGAATAGACATAAAAAAAGCTTATATTATACAAATTTTCCCTGTCATACTAAACTAAATTCTGTCTCTAATATATTTGTATTTATTTATTTTTTCTTTATTTATTGAAATGGGTCTCATATTCGATTTCTAATACATTTTTAAATTTTACAAAACCAAATTTACGAAAAATGTTATACATTTTATTCGGTAATTTTTACTTTCTCTTATTCATGTTTATGGTAGAGAAAGTATTGTTTTTTCGGTAAAATTTTTGAAATTGAGTTTTTGTGATATTTACACGTTTAAAGGTCCCCTGAATCCAAAAATTATGTTTTTAGCAGCTGGTCTGTGTGTGCGCGCGTAGGTTTGTCTGTCTTTTATCAGCATATCTCAAGAACAAATAATAGCAGAAAGTCCAAACTTGATATTCTTAATTGTGTCATATAGGGATGCTACACTAAACTTTTCGATGAGATCAAGCAAATGATTCGTGTACAGAAACATCCAAGGGGAAATTACCTATTAATTGCTTAATTAAGTACAGTGTAACACCTATTGACTGACTTAAGCGAAACGAAATGAACAAAATATATTATATTAATAAAACATGTTTTGTGTAGATTATGGTATGGAAATCATCCATCATTCGTTTACAGGGCTACCCAAAGTATCTGGGTATAGTGGGGCTATACTTGGAAATTGCAGGAAGCGTGATTCCTTTTGTGTTAGATGTTTTTCAGGAAAGACAAATTCTAAATACATAGTATTGTTTATACTGCATACTGATTATAGACAATAGACATGGCTACGCAAAATTAGGCAAAACGTTCTTTTTTTATAGAATGTAATTGATGGAAGGGCTTTGTACATTTTACTATGTTGACGAACACTGCAAAATTAATTTTTCGTACCCATACTGTAAACAAAGTATTTTTTGAAGTTTTATTTTATTTTATTTTATTTTAATTTTGTATAATATCACGTTTTAAGGTTCCTTGATTACGAAAGTCCAATTTTTAGCGGTTTATATGTATGTATATATGTTATCAGCATAACTTAAAAAGAAATAACTGAAATTCAAATTTAAAATTTTTAAATTCGTATTAGGTAATATTTGATGAAGACTTGCAAGTTTAAAGTCAAATTAATAGCAGACTTTTTTTTTTTTTTTTTTATAATTGTATGCACTGAAACTGAATGGGGGGATTGAGGGAAGCGGTAGCCCCTCTCACACAGAATCACACAGCTTCAAATAAAACTGTTCCTAAACCTTTTTTTTTTTTTTTTTAAGCACATTGAACTTTATTATCTTACGCTATTGATATTAATACTTAATATGCAATCTGTCATTATAGTATTGAAATGCAGGGTAAGAGAAGGTCGTGTGAGTGACACACCAAATTATTTTAAATATATATATGTATATATATATATATTTTTTTTTTCAAGTATCATAGTTCATTTTAATAACACGAATTATTTTTAACCTAACATAAGAGCTTAAAACTAAAGTCAAGAATTACTCGAGGAATGGCAAATGAACATTAAATTCTGTGAAAATAATTCTGTAATTCTAATGTTTCTTACTTAATGACGCTCTTTGACAGAGGGAATAATTTTTCATTTGCATAAAATAATTAAGGAAACTTTGAAAGTCACATTTAAATTCCTTCCATGCCCGGACGCATTCAGTTTCTCTCTCATATCTTGCAGCAAGACATGTATGAGTATTAACTAATTATAATAGAAAGTTTACATATTATTCGAGCTTAATAAATTATATATTTTCATTTATCTGATAAAAAAAAAAATGAAGAATATTAAAGATTTTGGATAAAAAAATTTAGGATAATAGTTTTCTCGAAATAAAAAGGCTTTTACGTAAAAAATAAAATTGATTTTTTGTGTTATAAGATATATGTTAATATTGTTTATTTTACTCCATGTATGCGACGAAAAAATTTATAATAGAAAAAATGCATCGTGTCTATAAATTATCTTCATTATAACGTATATTTAAATAAACATTAAATTAAATGATTTATTATTATTATTATTATTATTATTATTAACTATTTATGATTTTTTTCTACATTTCATTCTGAAGTGATTTCTTTTTGATTAAAAACAAACAAAAATAAAAATAAAATAAAATAAATAATGAAAGAGTGAAAGAAAATTTTAGTTAATGGATTCTATGAAAATTTGATTATTACTATATTTGAAAATTTCAAGAAAACTTTTCTCTTTATTTTTATAATAATAATAAAAAATAAATAAAAATAATGGTTTAAAAACAGTAGTTTTAATACCTTTAGCATCTTATACCTTTAAAATGTCCTGGCACTAACTAACAATGCATAATGTTTTCATTAATTTTACATGTTTCAATTTAATTAAAATAATATTTAAAATATATATACAATTTATCAGATTTTGGAAAACCACAAAACCAATGCTCTTAAACAATTAAGAGAAGGAATGAAACATATAACTATAGCAGCAAGTTTCTTCAGTATTATTTCATCATATGTAAAGTAACTTAATTTAAATTTATATAGTAAGATATAACTTGTATTAAAATGTACCTAAAACAGCATTATTTATAGGATGAATTAATATCTTAAAGATTCTTAAATATTTTGAATATTTTTATGATTAATTAATTAAAAATTCTATTGATTTTTGGGATTTTTAAATTTGAATGATATTTTTAAACATTTTTCCAAAGTTATTTAACTCAGTTCGTTCTGTCAGATTTGGGAAATTTTTAATCTTAGTTATAAATTTTTACACGGTGAAAAAGAAAATAAGAAATGTATTAGAATACAACACAACGAGAGGGTAAAAGGGTAAACTTTTCTCTTTATTTTTATAACAATAAATAAATAAATAAAATCGTTAAAAAATAGTATTTTTGAGCAAAGTAATACCTTAAGTATCTTAAACCTTCAAAATGTCCTTGTACTAACGAATAATGCATAATGTTTTAATTAATCTCACATTTTTCAATTTGTATTAAAATAATGTTTTGGAAAACCACAAAATTAATACTCTTAATCAGTTACAATAAAGAATGTAAAAAATTACTATTGTATCAAAATTTTTGAATATTATTTCACGATATTTAAATTTCTATAGTAAACCATACAACTTGTAACCTCGCTACAAACCTCGCTATTGATTCTTCTGTTATCTCAACTAGCGTCTCATAAATGCGTGATTTTCAACTGCCTCCAGGAAAAGAAATTCATAGGGTTATATTCAAGCAAGCGTGGAGGCCAAACAATAGGGCCGTCACCTTAAATCCATCTTTCCGGATGAACGTCATCAAGGTGGTTACGCATGTCGAGACTAAAATATGGAGAAGCACCATCGTGCATATACCAAAATTCTTGTTGCATGTCGGCAGTTGATGCAGGCAGCAAGCCTGATACAGTATTTCGCAGGAAACTGGATTATGTTGCGCCGTTGAGACGGTCAAGCAACAAGTACTGACCCACCAGGTTATCACCGATGATGCTATACCATATAATAATCTGGCTTTGAGCATTTCACTGAACAGTGGCGTGTGGATTCTCTGTCGACCAAATATAAGCATTGTGCATGTAGAGCATGAAATTTCGTGTAAGTATTCTTCCACCTGTTAATACCGCGTTGGGAGTAAATTGTACATCATTCGTTGTTGTATCGATTACCCAAAGCACAAATTCCACCCGGCATGGATAGTCCTTTTCGTCTAGAGTTTGCACCTTCTACATCTGAAAATGAGGCATTCAATCTCTGTGCAGGACACTGACACTGACATGTGCGCAATAGCAAATTCTGTTGCAACCGCATTCCTAATGGCATTCGGTAAATCGTAAAACTGCTGCTGCATTCATTCTTTCATATTTGTGGTGCGAACATGACGGTTTTGTCCTTTATCATGACTCGCTGCATGGAAGGAAACAGTTTACCGTAGGTATCGGTCAATATCACGAAGGGGCTATGGCACAGAAGACGTCTCCTCAGATACAGTTCTTGATAGATCATTTGTGATAGATCATCATTCCTTGCAGCTTCGCCATGCATCATATGGATATCAGCCATTCTGTTATTCGAATAATAAATGGATCCGCAAACAACAGAATCTCGCATTCAAATTGGCTGTTGTCGTTTGCAGTCCATCTGCCTATAATGCATGCGTGTTTATTAATTCGAGTCTGACGAAGTGGCAAATTTACGTACATAGGTTCTTCTTCATAGGTTTGATTGGCCCTATTCTACGGTTTTCGATATCTCTTTCTGCCCGGATATGTACGAGGTGGAAGAAAATAAACTTCGCGAAACAAGCCACTTAATCAAAAATGCAACATGCATGGTTTCGATGCTTATCTATTTTCGCTGTTTTCAGCCAAAGTATTTGGTATTTATTTTATAGCTTTGAGACGCATAGTTAAAATGACTTTTGTCTCGATTGATCCATATTATAATAACTCACAGAAACAAATGCATAATATCGTGTAAGGTCATCACAAACGTACCGGGATTCGAACCCGGGATCATGAGATCTAGAAAGCAACGTTCTACTGACCGAAACACCAGGCCGTCAACTGTTTTCAGCCATTTAACGCCGTTTGTCCATTGCTATATTTGTTCATCTTGAGACGACGTTTGTTGAAGAATTTCGAGTTCATCCTGTACATATTTTATTTTATGAACTTTTAATACAAAAGTTCTTTTGATTTATTTAAAACACTCCATATAAAGGATTAAATTTTAACATTAAGCTCCAGTTTGAATTAAAACAGAAAACCTATTAGTTCAATACAAATAAAAACATACATAAACCTTAACTATAGTTCTAGGTCAACTAACAACTTACAGTGATTATTTTAGAAGTTGAATGACGATTAAATATAATACTACACAAATTCTAAACAATAATAATAATAATGAAGTTTTATGAAATACTCAATGTACATATGCAAGATAGAAGTAAACAACCAAATTATTTCTACAACAAATTTACATATAAAACATTTTATGGTCCCTGTCATTTAGGACACTTCTAGTATTGAGTGGTTATTAAGAAATAAGATTAGGATATCACGATCACATTAAAATGTTAATGAACTTTTAATTTTTTAATAGAATTGCGCAATTTTTGGAAAATAACCTTATGTCACTCCATGTTTATACCAAACTTTGAATTTCAAAACATCATTACCAAATGATTTAAATTAGAATTGTTCAAAACTCTGAACCCCTAAACATTAATTTTCATTTACATATTCATCTTAATATTCCCTAAATATTTTATAGCGCTGAATTTTCCTATGCACACGAACACTGAAACTCATATATCTTAGTCTTATAATGATTATAAATTTATATTATAGAACACGAATTAATAACTACTATTTAAAACATCTATGGTTCATTAAAAAACTATCAAAAAAACATAATTTTATTAAATATTCAAATATTTCTCTCTAGCTTATAGGAAATTTCAAGTTTTTTTCTATCCGAACTTATTTTTTCTTAAAAAATTCTGTATTATTTCATACATATATGTGTGTGATAAAAAATTTTATTACTGGGAGAAAATTTTATTATCCATTGGAAGTTCCGTATTTAAATATTAAGAAAACTTCTAAAATTGACTCTTTATAAAATTATTAGAAACCCTCAAACTAATCATATAAACGGCTTAGAAATTTGTAAAAATACGTGCGTCGACGGAATAGATGGAAAATTTTCATTACTATGAGGAAATTTTATTATCTAATGGAAGTTCCGTATTTAAATTTTAGGAGAATTTCTAAAATATATTCTTTATGAAATAATTAAAACCCTTCAAACTAATTATATGAACTTCGTGAAAATCTATATTGGAGATTTACACATAATTAATGAAGAATAAGCTGAATATAAATTTGGGTGCCGTTTTGTATTGATAAATGTATGTTTTTCGAAAAATTCTTATTTATCCTGATGATGTTATGCCAACAAAAATATTATTATTTGTACAATTTATTAAAATATTTCTTTTCATTTTTTTTATATAAGTTTAAATTCACAGCTAATTAATTAATTCATTTCATTTTCAATAAATTCAAATTTCATGTAACACTAACTTTAAAATTTGAATGCATTTCCTGCTTACTTGTTGCCTGGTTTCTTTACATATTTTTTTTTAAACAAATAAAAGAAAAATATTATTAAATTTATTTCTCAAAACGGAAAAACTAAGATATACATTAAAATAAGGAAAATATAAAATAAGATATTTCTTTTTCCATGTGTATGATTTACAATATATAAATAACCTAAAATTATTTTCATTTATTTTCCAACTTATTGAAAATTTTGTATAATCTTTAGATTACACTTCTTACACATTCAAAAAATATCAATAAAATCTCGAATATTGAATGCAAAAGAAAATTCAAATATATTTACGGATTATGTTTGATTTAAAGAACAGAGAACAAATTTAAATTAAAATATCATTAGAAGCAATGTTATTTTTCGGATGAAATTGTAAAATTTATGTAAAATGTGTTGTTTATTTTATAGTGTTAAGTGTTTGAAAAAACTTTTTATTTATTTAAAATTATTAAATATGTGGTAACAGAATATGAAACATTTTTATGTTATTTTTGGAATAAGGAATATTAAAAATAAGGATTGTTTAGAGAATTGTTTAGTTAATTATTTAGAAAATTAGATCGCCCAAGTAGCACAACAATATTGATAAATACAGTCCAACATCACCATAAGTCAACGATCAACGAAGAAATCGCCATGGTTATCAAACTTGTTTAATTTTGCCCGATGTTGAAGCTATAATTTTGAATTCCCTGAAAATTTCAACATTTGGTTTTAAATTTAAATTTCATTTTAATTTTTGAAAAACAGAGAACAAAAACAATTTTATCAACTTCTTAAACACTGTAAACCGGTAGACACTGTAATTCGGCCAGTTCGAAGTATTCTGGCATCGTCCGATAATACTGAAAATGTATGTCATACAATATTGGCGAGTATTACTGTGCTACTGGGGTAGTTTCTAAATTCCAGTTTAGAGCAGCGGTTCCAAATCTGGCACACATGGAGTTGTTCAGGAGGTTCTTTTTAAATCAGAAATTATTTTCAATGAAGAGGATACCATTTAAATTTTATTCTGAATTTACGACAGTCAGATTTTTCATTTAAATTGTCTTTTATATAGTAAACCAAAATTGATTTAAAAATCTGAAAATCTGTTTCACTTAAGTCTTGTAATTTCTATAACTTTATTACTTACACCATTTTCTTCAGAAAAACACAAATAAGTCTTCTAATAATCTACGTTAATTTCATGATGTTGAATATCATTCAGGGGTGTTAAAAAGCAATGCCATTAAAAAAGTAATGCACTTAAAAGTAATGTCATCCATAGACTAAAATGTATCGAATTTTTCTTATTTTCCAGTACACAGAACACGAACGCAATACCATATGTACCAGACTCTATGCAGAATAATTTACACAATGTGGCTCATAAATACTTCACTGAATTTTAAGTCAATCAAGATAATTTCGTCATCCATGTAGTGGTATATACAGTCATTTATACAGACATCAAAAACCTTCTCAGTCTCAAAAAAAGAACTTAATTGAATTTCGGCAGGTAATAATTTTCAATTGCCGCAAAATTATACATACACACACATATATATATATATATATATATATATATATATATATATATATATATATATATATATAAATGTGTGTGTATATGAAACTGCAGAATAGTGTCAAGGTGCGATCTGCAAATATAACTGACTGCGTTGTTAATTCAGCTACCATTTAGACGTTCTTGAGATTTCCGAGGAAGGAGCAGTATTAATGCTCTACGGATAATAACAAGCAGCTCCTCTCTTCCGGCTAAAAAATAAATAAATAAGATAAGATATCTATTAATAGTTCATGTTCAATTATATTTGCTAAATTTTTGCATTCTTTATCATGTTTCTGCTCTTTTTCTTAATGAAAGTATCTTGTTTTTTGAGTTATTTCTAAGCTTTTTACACTCCTGCTGTTCCTTTGAAGTATATAACAAACAGTTTTAGATAAGAAATAAATCTCTAGAAAATAATCTCATTTTAATAAAATAACTCGTATTTTTTTTTCTTCGTAAGTATCAAATTTTCTTTAATATATATTTTTTTTACTAGTGAGACAAACTGAAAATTAAAATTAACGGAATTTTTGAAGACTGACAAAGTTTGAGTTCCAAAAATAATTAAATTATTCTCTTATATATACAGAAATAGAAGTCAATCTAAATATCACAATTCGTTCACAGAATAGAATGAATTTGACTTTTGTAATCTCTTTAATTATTTTATGCAAATCAAAAGTTATTTTCGTTTCTAAAGGGAAAAATTACGTAGTAAGTGTTAAGATTACAAAATTCTTCTAAATGGCAGTTTCTTATTTGTTTGATCTTCCTTTACAAATTTGTAATTTAAAACGTGCTACAACACAAAAGTAATTTGAATACAATTCCACATTTGCTTAAATTTTAAATATATTTATCTGTACCAGTTTAACCAGTATTCATTTTGAGATATTTATAAAAATTTAATTTTATCAAGTACAGGGAATAATTTTTAAGTATATCTGAAATCTAATGAAAGAGGAATATTCTTATTCTGAAATCTGAATAAGAAAAAGAAAAATGCATATGAGATTAATAAAGATCAGGGTAAATGCACCAGTGATTGACACTTTTAGAGCAGTCTCTGATGTTTTTAATGTTCTAGTCATGAGAAAATATTTTTAGAAATCTTAAGTTAGTACATATGGCATGAAAGACTTTCAGAACCGCATATATGTTAAAATATATACATTTGATAACAATTATTATTTTTCTTATGAATTTTTATTTGACACCCAATCAATGTTCCAGTAATTGACACTGTCATTTTTTCCTTTTATCAGTAATTGGGCACCCTATGTTCCAGTGTTTGACAATGCTAGTTATTAATTTTACCAGTTATTAGCAGCCTATGCTCCAGTGTTTGACATAAAATGTTAAAATTCTTATACGTAAAATATATGATTTTATTATTTTTCTTATTTATTAACTATTTCGGGATAAATGTCAATTACTGGAGCATGTCAATCAGTGGAGCACCTACCCTGTAAAACACATTCTATAAGAAAAACTCTATATTTATATATTCTTTTTTAAAGAAAAAAATTTTAAATAGAACGATTTTCTATAGTCCTTATATTATTTGAAAACTGCAGGTTACAAAAAAATTTATTTTATTTTTAATTATTAAAAAATAAACATAAACTTTTCTTTAAAAATATACTTTTAATGAAAAAAGAACATAAAATGCATCGATATAGTGTCTAAAAATTGTACTACTAAGTGATTTAAATATTAAGTATGGTAAACCAAAAAAATTTTTGATAACATAAATGAAAAAGGACTTCAAGCAAATTACTCTTATATCCCATAATATATCAATCATGTGCAAATCACTCCGTATTTTAGAGCAAAGACGTTTTTGTGGCATTTGCAGAAACACATGATAGTTTTGAAGTTTTTCGCAATGTAGACTTATTAAAATAGGCCTTAAAAATACATCTATTAGGCTATAATGTATTTAAATTCATTTTAATATATCATTTTAATAACTAGTAAAATTTTTCATAGAAATACTGCTACAGTGAGCACGAATAATAGGTTTGAATGATTGAAAAATATAAACTTAAACCCGAGTTCGAAGTATTAGACAGCGTAAATAAATGATAAACATGAAGTAAAACTTTATCAAAATTTATACTTTAAAATTATACTTTTGTTTAAGATTGACGTCATTTTTCTTTCGAAATTTATTTTGTATATAATCACTTATTTAATGATTTATGATGCAAGCAGATTTTTTTTCCTATATGGGTAGTTTTATAAGGGTTTTATTGAATTATTAGTTTACAAGTATTGACAACTCTAGGAATTTCATTAGTTTTTCTAAAAGCATAATATAATGCTAAGATTTTTCTAAAGTGAAAACTTTTTTTGGTGAATTGCACACATTTCTTCATTCAGACTTAATTTTCCTGATCCTTTGGTAATATAGTTTTATGCATTTCAATATAATTTTACGAAATTTTCAGTTTATTCCTCATTGTTAGTTATACTGAAACTGATGCATATGGAGATAAAGATTTGTGTGCAGGAACACATAAAAGAATCTTGATGCTGTATAGCTTATGGGCGAAATTTCTAAAGAGGCATATTAACATTCTTATGCTACACTAAACATAATAAAATAAATTTCGTATTTACAAATGCATGTCTTCTATAGAAATTGGTACAAACAGCATTAATAGATGTGGAGAGTCATGGAAATAATTCAGGTACATTACAGGTTAGCATTTTAATTGCTTGAAAATGCATTTTCAGACATGTTATACTGTAAATTTTAGTTCACTCTATGGTGCATATAAAATATAAAGAAAATGTACAGTGCTTGTTAGAGGAAGTCAAGTCTATATGATTCATAGAAATATTTATTTATTTATTTATATTAAACGTATCACTATAGGCATTTACACTTCAATCGTGCAACTTTAAGCATATACTATTTTTTAGGTTTAGAGTAAATGCGTATGACCCAAATTATTTCTCTTGTAATAAATGCAAGCTAAAAAAGGTAATTCTTCCCCCAAAATACATTTTTTAAATACTCAAAAATAAATAAGATGCAACAAATTATTTAAACACATTTAAACACATTCCCATTCTGTGAAACATGAACTATCTGAAGAAACTTCGTGAATTTTTTTAAAAATATTCTCATGCAAAATCCACTTTGAAGTATGTTTCAAGTTCCAATTGAGTTACGTTTTCATAAAGTTTTGAAACATATATACGATGTTGTTACGTATTGAGCAAACTTATCTTTCTTAAGAAGTTATATTTTTGTGCAAAAGTTTAAAATTTCGGAACATAATAGAATTCCTTTTTCGTTACACCAAAGGGCCTGTAAAAAAGTTTCTGAAATCACTATGATTATAAACGTTTTACATATTGTAATTTTGTCATAAAAGTACTTAAGCCTTCTTCGTTTGTATTATTTTGTAACAAAAATCCAACAAAATCTTATTGTATAGATAGAAATATGAAACATATACTAAAAAATCACAACCTAAATTTTGGTTTAATAATAAATTGATTATTGTATATAGTTGCTCTAATGTAGGTTATTTTTAGTTTAATATTGTTTCTATTAGAAATTTAAAATTGGTTTTTAGTTTTGAACTTTGCATAGGGTTATGTTTTAGGTTGTAAAATTTTGAATAATTTACAACATGTAGCTTAAAATTGGATAATATTCTCAGAAAAGAGATTTTTTAAATACGTATTTAACAATTAATATAAAAATCTATTTTTATATGATCAGAAAGAAATAAGGCATGCTATACTTGTAGAAACTTTCTATGATTGATTAAATTTTTAAAGAATAATAGCTCGAAAAATTCTTAAATTCTAATCAGCTTTTTAAACAAATTGAAAATTTTCATATTTTTGAACTCATTAGTTGATTAAAGTAATTAAAGTAATAAATTAATTGATTAAAGATATGTGTGTATATATATGAAAAACCTTATTAAACATTTCACAGGAAAAAATTAAATATAACATGAAGAAATGATAGATGTAATTAAAAAGATTTTAAAAATAGAAGAATGCAAGCATTAAAATAATACTTCTTCAAAGGCAGTGATTGATTAGTGTATGCAAATAAGGCGAATTTCTGTATATTTGTAAGCCTAAAGCTAAAAAGATTATATACAGGGTGATTATAATTAAAGTTACGATTTCAAAACTCTATAATTTTGAAACTACCCATCAGAGCGACTTGATATTTTACCAGAGCAATCGTGAGGCAATTTGTTTGGCAAAAGAAAAAAAAAAATAGTTTCAAAATGTACCGTTAATTATCCGTAAAGTATTTGTTTCATGAAGGTCCTCTTTTTTCCTTTTCAACATGATTTCCGCTGTAAACGCGCATTCTTGTCTTATTGCTAAAAAAATTGTAGTAAACCCTTGAAGTATATTGTTTCCTGCTATTCCATTGTGTTGCTATAGTCATTTTCCCTAGCAGAGTCGCTTCAAGGCCACGGAATGCGCAGAGCGAGATCACGTGACTGAGATCACGAGCTCAGTTCCATCCAGCGAGATGTGGTTGTTTCTTCAGTAACCTAGCAACGAACGGGAGAAGTGAAATCGCAGTTCATATGAGCGTGGCCTTGACACGACAGCCTAAAGGAAATAGAGTATAACAACATTCCTATGCTTAACGAGTCCATTTAGGCGTTTCCCCTGACATTACCCTGACAGTGACATCGATAGGAACATGTTGGAACTACTTTTTTCTCCCCTAGACAAAATTGCCTCATGATTGCTCTGGTAAAGTATCAAATCGCTCTGATGGGTAGTTTTAAAATTATAGCGTTTTGAAATCGTAACTTTAATTATAATCACCCTGTATATAAGTGTCCAATTCGCCTAAAATAAGCGTAATCGATGAAAGATGAAAGCAAATTAATTTAATACAGAATTAAATGGAAGGTTTCAAACAAAAAATAATAATAATGATAATCTATATAAATAAAGAGAAGTGTCTGTGTGTGTGTCTGTGTGTGTGTCTGGGTGTCTGTGTGTGTATCTGCGCTCTGGTGCTCACACTACTGATCGCAGAGCTTCCAAATTTGGCATATAGGTACCTGGGACCATGCATGTGTGCACCTCATCGAGATTTTTTCAAATTTCGAATTTGAATTTTTTAAATTAAAGTTTTTTCGATTTTAAATATTGGCTTTAATGCTTCATTTTTCATAGATTTATTATTTTGCTTCTATCGTCTGCGTATCTTAGCAACGGCTATTACGCAACTTATTTTTATTTAATACATTCATTTGAAGGCGTATTTTTTTTTTTTTTTCTTTTTTTTTTTTTTTTTAATTTGTTATATTTATTAATCGTAATGCAGCAGAAAAAATTTATAACAGTTATATTTAATTTTTTATAGTAGAACAACTTCTTATTTTTCAATTTTTAATTAATTCCTTTAAAAGAAAAAACTTTTATTTGTTAATTTTTTTAATTTACAGTATTTATCGGGAAAAATAGTAGTATATACGTAGTAAAAAGGATTAAAATGATTAAAATTTATTTGTTTATATGTTATATTTATTTTTTAATCAACTTTTTGTTTTGTTTTATTTTATTTCATTGGTCGGAATCAAATTGTAATATAGTGTAAATAGCATGGGCTATAAAATACATGGTTCAAAACTAAAATATTTAATAGATGCTGAGATACAGTCATCTTTAATGTCGTAGTTCTTAAATTGTAGCAGATCCCCCCTGTCGTCGATAAATATCCAGATTGAAGCGCCCGGAAAAGATCTTTCTGCAGGCACGGGAAATCTAGACCTGATGCAGTGCGGGCGGGAAAAGAGCTGCCGTAGACAGCGGGTACCCTAAGCGAGGTTTGGAGCAATTTCAGTTTCTTTTCTCTTTTTTGGCTTTTTCAAGAATGTGGTGTAAAAAAATAAATATTAATTCAATTCTTTCAAAAATTCATTTAAACATAGTGACCAGCGAAGCGGGCGTAGCCTGCTAGTAATAAATAAAATAAAAAGAGAAAAAGGAAAAAAGAGAGCTGAAAATGGATTCGATATTCGATGCTGACAGCATGCCATAGTTACATGGTCAAGCATTGGCACTTAAACCGATGAACCTTCGGTTTCATCGATGACGACATGTTACATTCAGCTCTAATAAGTGTGGTGCACGTCTCACTGTCCTAATACTTATGCTGGTGTCCATGTTAAACATCTTTTATTTGAAAAATAAATGCACAGTGTCGTTTGATTGTGATCAGTTTCTTTGTCTCTTTGTGTTTGCCTGATTTTCATAAAATGTCTTAGTATGATGTATGACTCCCATCTTGTTACTTTTTAGATTATATGTGTATGTATGTATGCGTGTGTGTGTGTGGTTAAAAAAAAAAAAAAAAAAAAAAAAAAAATTCCAACGTCTCTTTGATCATAGTTCCGCAAACTGAAATTATTACTTAGCATTACTTCTCCTTTTATGAAATTTTGAAGTATACATGAATTTATGATGCACTCCGCATATCTATATAAGTAATATATATATATATGTATATGTATATATTGTACTGCATTAAACGAGATAAAACTCTTACACGCAAAAAAAAAAAAAAAAAGAAAAAAAAGTTATATAAAATTAAAATGTTAAATTTACATAAAAACCACAATACTTATCGTTACTAGTTTAGCACCATCATAAGTTGTTATGAAAGTTGCTTACATTATTCATATCTATATATATATGCTACAGTTGTAATATGGATTACATTAAAACAAAATTAAATAAAAGCAGTTGATTTGTTACTAAACAGGTGGTACTGCTCTGCTTCAGTTATTACTCAATTTCTATAACGTGCATCAAATTTGGTATCTGAAATGGCTATTAGAAAAATTTATGCTGATTTCATTTGACTTCATATTGGCCAACCCAGTCCAATAGAAGTTTTCATGGTGTAGTTCGAAACTACATCTCAGCTTCTACGACATGGAATACTACTAAATTCGGAGTGTAAAATTTTCAGTATGATAAACTATACTGGTTATATTTTAGCGCACATCAACATACAGAATGCTGGCTAATAACATGCAACATTTTTTACAATTTTTCAACTTCTTTTTTTTATGATCGAAATTTTGTGCATGTGATTGCACTTAATATAATACGTAAGATGCATATAGTATAAAACCATTATATTTATTTTTTGATCATTACTGAGAAGTTTATCATTTTTTGCAATTTTTCAGATGGCTATATCTCAGCATCTATAGGTTAAAATTTCACCAAACTTCATATAAAAAGGTTTCAGAGAACAATAGCATATTAATTTGATTTAGTATAAAATTAGAGACGATGCAAAGTTCCAGATCAAAATAAACAGATTTATGACATTAAAATTTTATAGCCTATTTCAATAAATTACTTTTTTTTATTATGTACTATTGTATTATGTACTAATGTTATGTACAATTAAAAAAGAATATCTGTATGTATGTTTTTAATCATATTTTGACATAGTAAGGAGTGACAAACATCTATCAAATTTTGTACACTGGGGTATTTTTAGAAGATCTGATCGTGTAGCAAGTTCGAATTCCGATATTTTGGGTTTCGTTTATCAGTTATTTTACATTATCCTAAATCTGTAGAAACTAATGTGATGGTTAAGAGACGATAAAATTTTGCATATGAAAAATAAAAGTTAACGCACATTTTTGAAATTAGCGTCTAAATTGATTTCTGAATTTATAAAATTTGCAAAAAAAAAATAAAATAAATGACATTATAGTTACCAGCTAAAAAAAAATCTACAGGAAATTTGAAAGTATTTGGAACAAAAATCATAAAATCTGCAGAATAACTGCAGTTTAAAAGCAAAAAATTTCCGGTTTGTAAGCAAGTAATTCTTTTCCTTTTAATTTTTTCATTGTTCCAAATACCTTCAGATTATCTTCAGCTTTGTGCAGTTTTTTTTTTTTTTTTTTTTTTAGTTAGGTTCAAAGATAAAATGTATTTAAACGTAAAAAAAAAAAAAAAAAAAAAAAGAAGAAGAAGAAGAAGAAGAAGAAAAGATCGTAATATTTTTCAAATACATTCGTTGTCAATGTTTTTAATTATTAATAATATATTAAGCTAAAATTTTAGCGAAAATAATTATTATTTTTTTACTAATAATCTTTTTAGTTTATGTAATAAAAAAGGCAGCTAATGAGCCAGTGTTTACCGAAACACATTGGGCTGAGCATGACAGTAAGCGTGAATTTTCACACTCAGGTTTTTCATGACGACTGTCAATGGCTGAGAATGCACCCGGGGGGCGTATCTCCATTATGTTGGCGCGTACAGCACAAATTCACAATTTTTTGCCAGACAGTGCGATTTTCGCCAAATCTGGAAATTCGAAGAGAAACTTCACGCCGCTTAACCTGTGTGAATAAACATCCGGCGGCCTTTTTTTTTTTTTTTTTTTGGATGATTAATGTAATATTTAAATCGCAAAACGAACTATTGCTTGAAATTAATAAATAGTTTTCCGAATAGAGAAGTAGATAATAATAATGGCAATATATTAGCACTAAGATCCGATTTCATGTATAAGGCCAAAAAGTTTGCAAAAATTCTTCGACCAAGTTACTAATACTTACTAAAATGCATGAAGAATGCTCATAAGTCCAAATCCGTAGTACGCCACACTACATTTCAACTATTTTTATTATCATTTTGTATTCAAATTTTTAAAATGTACGACTTTATGAAATATTTCTCTTATGATGCAGTGCTTGAATTTTCACTAAATTTTCACCTTATTTTTAATTATTATGTATTTTTAAAGAACATCTTAATCATAATAAAGATCGATGTTTTGTTTTTAATTTTATGGTTGAAATTCATAAAATTTTCTACGTATAATTTCTTCCTCAGGTCCTTTCTGTCCATTTCTCATTCTTTACCCCCCCCCCCCCTCAGCATAGAAAGTTAAAAAATAAAACATAAAACATTTTATTAATGCTATTCTATTTGTTTCTTAGTAATCATAAGTAATCTAAGTTAATATGTTTTAAAAATCAAAGTAATAATGATGTACATATTCTTTTCATTCTCGTTCATTTTCTTTTTCTAAAAGAAATAAGTCGTAGATGTATTCTGCTCAATCATATATTTATTGTTATTAATTTCTATTGAGAGCACAATGTATTCATATTAAAAGAAATGAGAATGATAGAACACTCAACGCAGTCGCAGACTGAAATGTCGCACCTCACAGGCTGCCCTCTATCCGATTCGATACATTTAACTTATCGTAATTAAATAACTAATTTTATTAAGATTGTTTTAGTGCATTAATTTGCAACGTAATGATCCCCATATTACAAGGTCGTGTTAAGTATTGACCTAATTTGTCATATGAAGGAAAACTTAAATTTTTAATTACTAAAGTTTCCAAATTAAAATACTCATATTTAATGAAGTGTATTAAGAAATATATTTTAAAATATTGGTCTGACATCTTTACGACAAATTATCTGTGATAATGGACGTTTAAACGAAATTTTGCTCTATTCTGCAATATTTAAAAAAAAAAAAAAAATGTCTCAAATTTCGAATAACTTACGAAGTTTACAACTTACATTGTTCCAAATCAATATTGTCCTTATCAATAACATTAGTGATATTTAAAAACTGATGCGCCCATTTTACAATCATTCTTTCGTGAGAAATGTGTCTATAGACTAAATAATTAGCTAAAAAACTGAATAACCTAAGAACACTTTATAAATATTGTGATTTTTTGAATTCACAACACCTCAAAACGTGATAAAAAAAGGTCAAATATTTTTTAATTACTTGAATGCCCCATATCTATAGTGCACACAGACAAGTCACATAGACCAACCACTAAAAATATAATTTTTGGATTCAACCTCAAAACGTATAAATGTAGCAAAAATTCAGTTTTGAAAACTTGATCCCAAGACAATACTTTCTCGACCTTTTATGGATAAGATAAAGTAAATTAGAAAAAGAGAATAATTTTAAATTAATTAAATTTTTAGTGCATTTATTACATTCATTTTTATTTATAAAAAGAAAAAAAATGCTTTCATTTAATTTAAGGTAACTCTGTATATTTACTATATATTATACAAACACAATATAGTGTACTAATTTAGCACAGAATTTAAAACACATAGCACGACTTGAAATGCTCTTCCAGCAATTTCATTGTATGAATATATCTGAATTCTTTTGTGGGGTTCTGTGTAAACCTCTAAAGAAGGATTTACATTCCACGTTGTATACGGAACATGCTTTCATGCACAAGAAAGCATAAGTTCAATTTATTTTGTTTTGTTCCATCTAAAGATATTAAATTGTATGTACCAGAAATTTCGCCCATAGACTTAATAAATTTGAATTCTTTTCTTAGTTACTGTACACGAATTACTTAATCTTTCATCTGAGTCTGACCTTCTAGCTAATATCTATTCTTGAGTTATGGTAATAACAAACACACAGACACATTCAGGCAACCGCTAAAAACCAATTTTTAGTTTCAGGATACTTAAACATGGAAATGTAGTAAAAACTCAATTTCGAAAATCTGAATCAAAAATAAAACGTTCATTACAAAATATGGATTAAAAAAACTAAATAATGATAATAATAATAATCTGGTGTGTCACTCACACGACTTTCTTTTTTACCCTGCATTTCAATACTATAATGATAGATTGCACAAATCTTAAGACCAATAGCGTAAGAAAATAAAGTTCAAGGTACTTTTAAAATAATCTAAAATAGGTTTAGGAACAGTTTTATTTGACATGCAATCGTGTGTGAGGGGGGCTACTGCCCCCCTCAACTTCTCGTTCACTTACAGTGCATACAATTATTTTAAAAAAAAAAAAAAAAATCAAGGCTGTTATTAATTTGCATTCAAACTTGCTAATCTTGATCACATTTTTAAGTGGAAACCTAATACGAAATTCAAAATGCCAAATTTGATGTTCTTGCAATAACCACATATAATGGTAAGAGAAAAAAGATAAATAAATAAATAAATAAATAAATAAATAAATAAATAATAAAATAAATAAATAAAATAAAATAAAATAAACGTATTTCAAGGATAATTTTAAAAGCTTTAAAACTATAATATTACAATTTTATTTCTTCATTAATCTTGATAAAATAAATTTAAAAGGTTTTCTAATAAATTTAGGAATTAAATATATTATTTAAAAATAACGATACTAAGACTCCATTGACACATTTTTAACAGTTCTGATTCAGGGAACCTCAAAACGTGTAAATGTAACGAAAACTCAATTTCGAAAAATTGACCCAAAAACAATACATTCTCTACATATTGGTAAAAGAAAGTAAAAAAAAAAAAAAAAAAAAGTGCATTTCAAGGATTAAAAGTTTTAATATTAGAATATTAGAATTTTATTTCTTCATTAATCTTAATAAATTAAGTTTAAAGGGTGGATGTTTTCTGTACTTAGGCGTTATTTATATTATTTAAAATAACAATACTAAGACTCCATTGACGCATTTTTAACAGTTCTGATTCGAGGAACCCCAAAGCGTGTAACTATAACAAAATTTAGTTTCGAAAACAATGCATGACCCAAAAACAATGCTTTCTCTGCCATAAATATTGGTAAGAGAAATTAAAATAAATAAATAAATGTATTTATTTATTAACAATTTTAAAAGCTTTAAAACTAGAATATTTAATTTTATTTCTTTATTAATCTTGCTGAATTAAATTTAAAGAGTGGAGGATTTGTGATAAATTTTGGCATTAAATATATATTTTTTTTTAATTACGATACTAAGACACCATTGACACGTTTTTAATAGTTTATTCTCTTGAAAAAAAAAAAGTTTGTTCGAATCCTTTACGAATCGCGAATGAAGTGGAAAGAAGGGTTGCTTATCGGGGGAGAGATTTTGGCGCTAGCTACGAAAATTCGCCAGGTTGGGCTGTACGCGCCAACATAATGGAGATACGCTCCCGGCGGTAGTAATTTTCGGTAGCAAAGATTTTCATGGAGTTCGAACAGCCTAGCAGTGTTTTTCACAGTCAGAATTATTAAACAACGGATTCAGACCGCTGGAACCTTCCTCGAAAAGAAGTTTGCTACAGTCAGAATTTGCATAGGTCACGAATTAAACGTTCGCTGAAGGTGTACAGTATTTATTAAATCCACTTTTTTCATTATTCCACACCAAAATATTTAAATTTATTTCAAAGTATTTAGATAAATAAATCTAAACAAGATTTTTGAAGTTACAGTTAAATGCTTTTAACAGACATTAAATAATAACAATAATAATAATAATAATTTGAAATATGTTATGTTTGTTTTATTATTTTTATTTTGCTTTGATGCATAAAAAATAACATAGTGAAATTAAATTTTACCGACATACAATTCTCATGAGTAAAACATTTTAAAGCAATAAAAAATAGGATTTAAATTTCAAATGAGCATATTGCCTCCAGACATCATAAATTATTCATTTACTTATGATCTTTAATCGTTGAATATGTCATTTGCTATTGGCAATACTCTTTTAAATTATTTATAACATAAATGTCTTTTTTATTTTTTTTTATTTTTTTTTAATAATGATAAATTTGCAGAAACGTGAATTTGAATTAACATCGCAAGTTTTCTTTTATTGACATTTAAATTTACAATTTATTCTTAAAGTATGTAGTTATTCACTGTTAATGACGGGATTTTATGTAAAATAAAGAGAAATTTACTTTTATTATACAAGGAATTTTATTTTAAGTAAAATTAAGTGGATATTTTTTATGAAAAATTCATTTCAGATTTCGTAATCGTGATGCCACTTTTAATTTCTGAATATAATGAAAAAATTATTAATATTAAAACTATCAATGTCAGATTCATGCAATATTTTATGAATGAAGAATCATTAAACGAAACTTGTATTTTAGTACTGAAAACATAAAAGAAAAGGAAAAAAAGATAAAGATAAAAGAAACATGCTTAAGTATTTACATAAAAATAAATAAATTAATTAATTAATTAATTAATTAAGAAAACGATTTAAACATCAACCAAAACATGTAGGCATTCTTCTGCTTCTACATTTGGTAGACAGAAAAGGCCGGATTCGAAGCACGTCGGCGAAATTACAGTAGTTTACTTCTCAATTGAGTGAATATAGGCTATGACCCTTCAAAGATTCAAAGACGCAAGGAGGCCGCTCACCACTATGCAGCATTTTTGAGCGATTTTGCACCTTAGAGAACACTGTGACAGCATTTCTCACGCTACACTGTGGGATTTTAAAAGAACCCGTCTCTAAAGATTAAGCCCCCCCTTCTTCGTTGTTTATTGTATGGGGTCTAAAACGCACGAGAAGTCAGTCGACCTTAAGAGACAATACTTAATCTCGCCGATAGCCGTAGCCAATGTTATATTATGGGAAAATTTGTTTTCATAATTACACATTGTCTAATGTATTTGTTTAAACGCATAGATATAGTAATATATATATAGATCTATCATCCCCATGTTATCGAGCAAAAATTTTTTATGCCGAAATAAAGTTTTGGAATCAGCCATTAGAAGGTATTGAATAAAAGGAAAAAAAAAAAAAAAATGAATTTGAAACTGTAGCTGGAGTTTTTCATTCACCTTTTGTCAATAAATTATTCATAAATTTTATTTACTAAATTATCCGTATGTCCTGTGTGTAATTTACTCGGGGAAAAGCAGCCATTAGAGCGACTTTTCCCGAGTAAAAAGGAATCATTTTTTCCTCTCGCTGATCAATCTATGTCTTATCACTATATCTATGTTTTAACTCCGCTTTCAGATTCAGAAAATTCACAATCGTTAAATGAATACTCATTTTCAAATAAATGTTTTTTTTTTATTATTATTGTTGTTGTTATTATTATTATTATTATTATTTGAGTTCAAAAATGCGAATTTTCACTAAATGCAATTTTCTCCTTATTTAGCCACAAAATAATGTACAAAAAAAATTTTTAATTCAATTTTTGGAAAATAAGTACAAATTTAACAATTGTGAATTTTCACATGCTTCTTAATTAATTTAAAGATCCAATTATTTCAACCACTTAGTAAAAGTTCTTTTTTGTGAAAAACCCTTATTACCTCACAAATCTTAGTAAATAAGCAAAAATATGTTAGAGTTACAAGCTTATAAGGGTTTTTTCACAAAAATGTACATTTAGAGAGTGGTTGAAATAATTGGATCTTCAAATTAATTACGTAGCATGTTAAAAATCCCTTAAGAAATTTCAAATCTCGGAAAACATTTAAAATCTACCTCGTTATTTTTCGGATAATTTGCTTAATTCTTACTCTGTTCAAATGCGCTTTTGACAAAAGTTGCCCAATATATCTAACTTTCAAACTAAGCTTTCAAACTTTATTTTTATTTTTATATCTAACAATTGAAACGTTTAAATAATTTATATTTCGATTTTCGACTATTTTCGGCACATTCCCTTGGCGATTTCAAATATTTTCGGCCATTTTTGTCATAAACTGAAATGGTTATCGTAAATGTGTAAGTAAAGACCTTGACGAGAAACGCCCCAGTTACTTTAGTGCCAATTTTCAGATTTCGCCAAGGGACTCCCACGCTAATGCTGTGCCCTATTTTCAGCAAATCAAAGCCATAGCCAAGTACCATGACATACAAGTATCATAATATAAATGCCATTAAATTATTTGAGGTTCATGATGTTGATAAGAAACGCAGTTAATTTAACTAAATGTATATTCACATTAAGAAACATCTTTAGTATAGGATCACCTTCACGAAACTTGAAAATTGGAACAGAATTAGCCGTAGATAGAAAAGGAGAGTTTCAGACATGAAGGTAGAGAGAAGGAGGAATTTCCTCTACGGCGATTTCCCGCAAAAATGGGCCTAACGCGCAAACCACCGCATAGTGGCGCTGATGTGAGTTCTTATGCCGTTTTTGTATTAGCATCTTCGTGAAAGTTACATTTTTTTAAATATTAAATTAATTATTTGATCGCAATATGTCCAGCTCTAGAATATGTTTTGTGTATGGGTGCGACACAGGATATAGGAAAGCCTTGAAGAGAAATAAAGAACAGGAATTAAAGAATCCATCAATGTTTTCTGCTCCTAAGGTAAGCGAGGTAGATGAATGTTGTTGAGTAAATATTTACGTAATATTAAATTTAAATTGAATGAATATTGAAAAATAAGCAAGGTAAATATAAATTATTATGTTTCGATTTTTTCCAATAGTCTTACTGAAGAGCCTTCAATCAAATTTCGCTTAAAAACTGCATAACAAAACTGACAGGATTGCTAAGCCTTTTAAATCTACATCTGAAAGGTCTTGTTTACGTTTGTCATGCAATCATAAAAAAAAATGTACTACATTTAAAAAATGTTTTCTGCATGAGAAAAGAAAGTTTTGGGTATTTTGAGTGTAATGTTGAAATGTCTTATTAAATTTTCATTAGAATTCTTAAACAATATTGCCAGGGATTAAAATATGTAAATATGGTTTTTAGTGCGAACGATTAAAGAGATATTTACGTCTTTCAACTTTCATTTTATATATTTTGTAGTTATATTTTTATTGCTTTTACAAATGACTTGAATTATTAAGTAATTTGGCCGTAGTAAATTTTGCAGGAAGGATCGTTGTTTTTCCTACTTTTTATAAATTGTCCTTTCACTAGACAAAACTAAAATAAAAACAGACGAATCTGGACATAATATAAGCAATTGAATGAATTATTTATGCTTGATGCATAAATAATTTATGAGATTATTCTGTCAAAGCAGTAAATTGTACTTTAAACTTAGCAATCGATCTTAAATTTGCAATCGATATATTTTCCCTTAAATTAATAATTTAAAAAGTAGAAGATGTCATTTTATTTATCAATTAAAAGAAAAAAAAAACTACATAGTGTATTGTATAGTTTCCTAAGTAAATCTGTTGCTGATTATTATTATTGCATTATCATGTAGATTTAAAGAGGGGGGTATGTAAATATGTATATATATTTCATGTTCTATAACCTAAAGTTTAAAAACAAAGGAAAGAGACTATTTTCAATGAAAGTTTTTATGAACATGTGATTGTATAATTACCTTTTGTAAACAATTACCTACAAAATTTTATTTTCATTAATCATATTTTATTTATTTTTTATGTTGAAAATTTTGCCAAGTTCATCTTTATTTGAAGAAACAATCTTAAAAATAATTTAAATTGATTATGTAATGTGTACTTTGCATGGAAATCTTTTATTTAACATTTCTAATATAGGGAGTAAAAAAATTTATAAATATAAGTGGAATGTGTTTTAATAATTTATATCAATAAGTCATTTCAATGCATTGTTTTCATTTTTATACAATATTTTACTTAAAATACAAATTTGTTATTTTTATAATTTATTTTTTATCTGAGAGTTTAAAAAATGAAATTATATGTTTAAACGTTTGAGAATTTTATATTTATATACCCTATATCAAGGTCTGGCTGTATATGAGTACTATGTATTTAGTAACAGAGTAAAAAAGCGGCTACATTAATTTCTTAATCATTCTAGATAATATGAAATTAGGCCCTTTTTTTTATTATTATTATATCTACTGAATTTTAGTTTGGGCAAAATAAGGATCATATTTGGATTCAGGATGTCATTTTACATAATAATCAGCGGGAATGGTATCAGGACACAATTTTTTTTGCAGAGCAGTGTTATTTAAAATGCTGCCCGAATTTGTATTCAGAAAATTAACAGTAGTGTAATTATTTTTTAATCACTTTATTTACTTTTTAAAAATTTTGCTAGAAATAAATATATAGAATATTGATTTTTGTATAACTGTAAGTAATATAAAGTTTTGTACTTCGATTAGCTCATTAGTTTTTTTTAGATTTTATCTGTAACGAAAGCCTGACCAGATGAAGAATAAAGAGAATTTCTAATTTTTAAAGTGGGCTTTGTCTGAATGAGAACTGATTTGTTATGTTAGTTTTGATGTATTGACGTAACAAATTAGGTTCTTTTTCGGATTTATATATATTGTGTCTGCTCCCTCCAAAAATACTTTTTCAAGAATTGAAGGAAAATGACTAAGAAAAATCAATTGCCATGTAGCTGGATAGTATTCACAAGGATTTGAAGCTGAATGAGGGCTATTATGCTGGAATAATTTGAAGAGACAGCTTTAGTATATAGTAACAGAAGAAAAGGAATTGCGAAAACTTTGGATTGTCCTATTTATTTTTGTAAGTATTTTACTTTTCAAGTTGTATAGTTTTTCATTACTCAATTATTTAGCAGTTCTACACAAGAATCAGGTGAGTATTTCGAAATATGAATTAATTTGATAATTTAAATATAAATTTGTCTGTTTTCGTTTAAAAAATTTCTGCATAGACTCTGTAAAATGTCAATTTTTAATAATCAATTAATGAAACTTGCACATTTTTGTGGTTGATTGTCAAATAAAATTTAACATTCTTGCGGCTTGTTTCTAAAATATAGATATTTCATCGCTGATCAAAATAAATTATATTTAATCACAAGTAACTGCTGAAATACCTTTTTATATGTATTGTTAGCTGTGGCGTTTCATGAATGATTTTTTTGGCAGTCTCGGCACGGGTGCCTGGAAATGATAGATGGAGTATTTATTTGTTGTATTCAGTGATGCTGTTATTGTGTGGAAAATCGAAGACAGGACGTGGAAAATTTATTGTGGCGTGTCCCAGGGGACGCATAATTTTCATTCTTAAAATTATTGCATTTGTTTCTTAACAGCAACCACTTCCTACATAATATTAGTTTTAAGACAATCTCAAAAAGAGCTGGTTAAAAATTCATAAAAAACTGTTTTTCATTTACAATAAGATAAAATTTCAATTTATATCTTTAATATATAAATTAATTGGAACAGCTTTACTATACAGCACCCATTGCTTATTGCCGTTGCCGATGTTTTGATCACGTGGTATGATGGTGTTTTGATTCAGTTCGTGAGTCGGTACCGCGAATCGTTTCACAACGCCGTGAATCGAATCAAAATGTCATGAAACAATACTTTTCATTATTATGAAACATTTTCTTTGTTTCACTATGTTTTCTGCTGTTTGCTCGCTTCGCGAGCATTAAAACCAAGAAAAAAACATCACTGGATGCCCCTAATTCGTGGAGCATGAATCAGTAAAAGCATGAAAATTCATGGAACCGTGGTCACAATGTTTTCTGCTGTTTGCTCGCTTCGCGAGCATTAAAAAAAAAAAAAAAATCACTGGACGCCCCTAATTCGTGGAGCATGAATCAGTAAAAGCATGAAAATTCATGGAACCGCGGTCACTATGTTTTCTGCTGTTTGCTCGCTTCGCGAGCATTAAAACCAAGGTAAACATCACTGGACGCCCCTAATTCGTGGAGCATGAAAATTCATGGAGCCGCGGTCACTATGTTTTCTGCTGTTTGCTCGCTTCGCAAGCATAAAAACAACAACAACAAAAAAAAAAATCACTGGACGGCCCCTAATTAGCGATGCATGAATCAGTAAATGCATGAAAATTTGTATAAGCTGCGATCAGTACACTAGCTGCTGTATGCTTGCTTCGCAAGCATTCAAACCAAAAGCAATCATCACTGGACACTCCTATTTCGAGGAGCATGAATCAGAAAATGCATGAAATATTTACTGTAACGGTGAGTATTCCGATGGTAGATTGCTACGCAAGCATTATAAATAAATAAATAATCACTGAATGCACCTAATTAAATCACGATGCATGAAAAAAATCTGTACTGAAGCAATGACTATTATGCCCTACCCTTTCTTTCTTCGTAAATTTATTAAAAATATATATATAAAAATACACTGAAAAAATTTTGCTTTAAACTTTGTAAAATCATTTAAAAACAATAAAATCTAGAATTAATCTCACTTACATATACCGTGGCGGCTTTCAAAAAAGTAGAATAGAAGATATAAACGATCTTTAACAATTGAAGATCTTTTTGTTACGTTTCGATACAACGGAAAAAAGTATCGATACTCTGATTCAGGTTTCGAATCACCATCATATCACATGATCAAAACATCGGCAACGGCAATAAGCAATGGGTGCCGTATACTAAAGCTTAGTCAATTAATTTATGTGAAGACCCATGATTTTGAAAGCCTAGCGACATCACTGTTTATTAGTTAATTCATTTACTTCAAGAAACAATACAATGTAAATATGATGACATTTTAACCCTTGCCTTTTGGTAACATATTCAATTTTGTCTTCTAAAATATTATTAGAGTAATATTCTAGCTCTAATGCGTAATGTTAGCCAATAAATTACATACTGATAGTATTATTAAATAGAATTTCATCATGTTCCTTCGGCAACACTAGTGCTAAAAATTATTAGGTACATGGTAAAGTATGTACATTTTTAACCGTTTGAGTCCCAGGGGGTATTGAAAAAACACTGTCGAAGAATCCCAAACAGCACAACTGCGCTTTCTCTAAGTAAGTACGAAAAGACCCAAGCAGCGCGATAGCATTTGTTTTATTTTATGTCGAGAAATACCAAACGGCGCGATAGCACTTTGTTTATTTTACATTGATGAATCCCAATTGGAGCAATAGCGCTTCTTGTATTTGTTAGGTAACGCGATTCTCGTCTTTTTCTCATCGCTCCGTCATATTTATTGCAGTTTGCAAAGCGATCGGACATTTTCTTGCGCAAGTGTTTCTCATTGTTAATAATTGTGTGTTTCAAAATGATTTGGCAAAGGAATTTGTGTTCTCAATTTCGATTACAAGAATTCACTACTTTATGCATACAAATGTACTGGGTTTTCTCGACGTAAAATCTCAACAGCGCAATCACGCTGCTTGGAACTCAAACGGTTAAATTGATTTATCAGGCATTTAAGGGTTAATCATCAGATAAATAAACTCTTTATGTTAATGGTTTTTTTCCAGCCACCCACACATATATAGTTCAAAACTGATTGATGTCACATATTCCTAGATATATATATATATTTCTTTTTTTTTATGTATTTTGTGTGGTTCTGTGTATAAGTGACTAATGATTTGCTAGGCAAAACAACAGAGTACTATGATATACTAACAAAAATGAAGAAGACTTTAATATTAAAACCCGAATAAACTACTACGTCAGAAACGCCAAAGAAAAATACTTGAGATGCATACAGCTGTTTCGGTAGCCTTAAGCATACAGTCTTCAGTGCAAAAAGAATTCTGGATCTGGAGAAGTGCTCGTATATATAGGAGAGGGACTGAATTTAGTTCAACCAATAGGATTATGGGAAAGGTGGGAATGACGTAGTAGTTTATTCAGGTTTTAATATTCCAACGCCAAGTCTCCTGTTATTATAAGTCTTAAATACTTTAACACCGCTTTAAAGGGGATACATGGGTTCAAAGACTAAAGCATATTTTGTCTTTTTTTTTAATGTAATAAATAAGATTTTTTGTTTATAATTTTGAGCAGTTAAAAGAGCAATATTTAAACAATACATTCTAAATTTTGTATTAAAAAATTTGGAAAATTCAGCCGACATGTCCTGATTTCCATTCACCCTTCAGGAAAGTAGTCAACAAAATTTCCTAAAACCTGAAGCACTGATCTTATTAAAATTTTGTACATTTTTTCAAATTAGAATTGACTAGGGCTTGAACGAACAATTTTATTATTATTAAAATTGATCTTATAAGGATATATGTGGGGTAAAATGCATCAAAAATGTATTGTTTTTGCATAGAACTTCTCTAAAAATTTAAATGCCTTTTTAAAAGAAAAAAAAAATGTTCAAGAACATTTTATTCCGAAGAAGTGTACAAAATTTCAATAAGACTGATACATTAGTTTTTGTGAAATCATGTCAAGTGCTTTTCTAAAAGTCTCCGAAAACCAGAACCTGCTGCCTGAATTTTTATAAAATTTTTTAATGAAAATTTTACATGATATTATTTAAATGTTGTTCTTTTATGTGCTCAAAATTTTAATTTTTTTTTTTTTTTTTTTTTTTTTTTTTAAATAAACATATAGAGAAAATACTTTTTTAGCCTTTGAAACTATACTTATCACTGAAAGCTAAAGCCAATGTTATTCTATGGGGAATTAATCGCTATTACAACCCTAACTAATACACGTTTTTAAATTCATTTTTCACATTCAGGAAATTCACAACTGGTGAAACTGGTTATCATTTTCTAAAAACTGATTTTTCAAAATTTTCTTTACAGTGAAACCCCGATCTATCATTCCCACATTGATTTTTTTATTTTTATGGTCCCTGCACAAATATTATTTAAATAATGTTAACAAAACCCACATGTATCATGCTTAAAAAAGTCAGTTTCCCACATTCATTGTTGTAAAAATTTTCTCCTGACCTCGTAAACATTTTCTCCTGAAGCTCAAGCGTTTCCATATGGCATACAAACTGGAATTACTTTTTTCTTCCAAAAATAACTTTTTCCCCCCATTTCCATTGAGGATCAAAATTGGGATGCTTTTGTCTCTGGACCATCTATTCATTTTGCAATTTCAGCATGGCGGGAAATAACCACTTTAGTAAACCAGAAAATTGTTTTGTGAAATGCGGTTACATGCGAAAAAATGATGAATATCAAACAGAAGAGCAATTTAATCTTATACCGTAAAAACTGGCAGATTTGTGTTTGATTTATCCAAGGTTTTCTCCGAAACTTGCGTAATTCCGGGATATATAATGGTAAACATCCTTAGTACAAAATGTGAGCGGAAATTGAAATTCGAAACTCTGCAAAATATAAAAGAATAAAGGCGTTCTATGTTTTCCATTGTTTTCTCCAAAACTCCCGTTCCTTTTCTACATTTTTACCCCCACCTTTCTGTCCCTCCTAATAAATTTACACTTGAAAATATCTGCAATCAATTTATCTTGCCTTAAAACCTAATAATACCAATTTTAAATGCAGTAACTTTCTTTCTTTTTTGCCCCTTCATCCCCCTCCTTAAGCCCTTCCTAATAATTCTACACTTTCAAAAATATTCACAATTGAATTATCGGGCGTTAAAACGAAATATTAAGAAATTTCAATGGCATATCTCAATTTAAAATACTACAAAATAAAAAGAAAACTTAATCTTAACTTTTTTTTTGGTGACGTGAGTCGTGATAAATATAATTCCCAATAAAAATGTAACTTTTTTGTTCATTCACATATTTTCATGAAAATTGAACTGTAGCTTTATAATATGCTGTCTAGGCCAAATGTTAAATAAAATGTAAGGTGAATGAAAATTTGAAAATTGCCATTTTTCCCTCTCTTGCACACCATTGGAGAAAAGTTCAGAATGTGTCAAGGGAGGAGGGTGGAAAAGAAAAAAAAATTGCGTAAGAGCTGCAGATAGAAAAAATACAACTTTTTTTTTTGTATCTGTAGCGGTTCATCTGCCGTTTTTTATGGTAATTATATGAAAAACTTGCCTTGTTGGAAATAGTATATGAAACAAATGAATTTTTCAAATGATGAATGCTGCATTCAGTTTTTACCGAGCCATTAACTGGTACTTATAATAAAATCTCAGCGTGTTTTTTTTTTTCTGGAGGGGGGGGGGGGATATGTGTGTGTGGTAAAAATAACTCTTAATGTCAGATATGAAAATTCAATAACAAACTTTATGCATGGGAAAGTATATTAATTGTAATATAGGTGTATTATAATAAAGGCCAATTGATTACACAAAAGTCCTAGTGCCTCCTGTAGGAAGTGGGGTCTTTCTAAGGAGTACTATCTTGAACACGAGTTTTGAGCGAAAACTCCAGATGTTTATAATAAAAGCTCAACATGTGAATTTTTTTTTTCTGTGTGTGTGTGTGTGTGTGTGTGTTATAAATAATATTCAATGTCAAATTATGAGAATTCTATAACAAAATTTAAATTTGAGCATGAAAAATTTTAACGATTGTAATATAAGATCCTAGGTGTGTTGAAATTGAGGCCAATTGACTACATCAAAGTACCAGAACTTTCTGTGGGAAAGGGGAGTGAGTCTTTCTAAAGGGTCCTGATTTGTACACGAGTTTCAAGGAGAACCATGGAAAATTCTAGACAAGTAGGTCAATGAGGTAGGTACATATGAAAGCTCAGCCTTTTTTTTTTTTTTTTTTTTTTTTGGGGGGGGGGGGGGGTAGTATGTGTGTGGTAAAAATAACATGTCAGATATCAAAATTCAGAAACACACTTTATGCATGGGAAAAAGTATGATTTCTAAAATAAGATCCTAGATGTGTTATGGTCATATCACACGAACAATTTCGTTTAGCTTTTTACTAGACACAACATGTGCAACTTTTCCAAAAGATGGTTGAACAAGTTGATTACATGCTGACCTTGAATCTTCCCCATACACTGCTGTGTTGTGTTTAGTAAAATATTGTGCAAAAATCTATCATATGACATGGGCATTAGAGTTAAGGCAAATTGACTGTGCGAAGGTTCTAGTCTGTTCTGTAAGAAAGAAGGGGTCCTAATTGGTACACGAGTAAAGCGCAAGGCTGAGGTAGATACCAGTGGCGGATTTAAGGGGGGGGGGGGCTAGGGGGCTGAAGCCCCCCCCCAAAACACTGACATTTACAATTGAATATTGCAATTGCAAATTTTTTATTGGTCTAGAATAACTGAAAAATCTTAGCCCCCCCCCCCCCCAAAAGTCAAGTTCTGGATCCGCCACTGGTAGATACATATAATAAAAGCTCAACATGTGAATAGTTATATGCATGTGTTAAATAAACATTTTATGTCAGATATAAATAATTTCTGACAAACTAAATTGCATCAATTGTAACATAAATCTAAGTTTGTTGGAGTAAGGCCATTTGATTACATGAAGGTCCTAGGACCTTCTGTGGGGAAAGGGAGAGGGTCTTTCTAAGGGCACCTAACTTGTACTATAGTTTCAAAGAAAACCGTGGAAAACTCCTGATGGCTAAATCGATAAGTAAGGTATTTATAATAAAAGCTCAACATGTTTATATATATATATATGTGTGTGTGTGTGGTATAAACAGAGATGACGAGTTATTGCTAAAAGAAAAGATCAATTTCATACCACTATAAAGACAATATATTGAAATTCTATAACAAACTTGGAAATTGGTTTTTTAAAAAAAGGCACCACTATATATATATATATATATATTTTAACTTGCTATATAAGTTCTATTTAAAGTCTATCAGCTTTCTCTTACAGGAAAATTTTTAGGCGTCAACTTTGTTAGGTCAATTTTATATCTTCTGATCACATTATCTTAAAAAAAATAAAAAATACTTCTAATACGTGCAATAGTGGATTATGGTAGTCGTGTGGTTATTTCACACCAGATTTTTTTTTTCTTTTTGTATGTATGTATTGTATAAATAACATTAAATATCAGATATGAAAATTCAATAACAAACTTTACATTTCTGCATAGGAAAATGTATCAATTGTAACGTGAGATTCTAGATATATTTGTCATTGGCCAATTAACTACATGAAAGTCTTAATACTACCCTTGTGGGGGTTTTCCTAAAGAGTATTAACTTGTGTTCAAGGTTTGATTAAAGAAGAAAAAAAAAAAAAACTATAGATAATTTCAAAGGGCTATGTTGATGAGTGTGATCTGGTACTTTTTGTTTAGAACCTTGTTCAGGATAAGAAACTCAGCTACTCAAAATCCTAGAGAAAACACAATTACAGAATATATCTAGAATTTTTTTTTCATGACATTGTAAGATGAGTACATTCCTTAAAATACATTTCTTACCTCCCACACACACACACATTCCCTCTTAAAAATAATAAATGAAATTTCTGAGAAGAATAAATTATAGTTAAGTTGTATTTCTCAATTTTTTGTTTTTTTTTTAAATAAAAGAAGATATATAATTTTTTTTTTAGGTATTCATTATTTCATTATACACACGTTAGTTACAGTTCATATCAATTTCAATACATAGATATCAATTCATGTTTTAATTTATGTGCAGGGGGTAGAACATTTAAGTAGCCAGGGTTTACTTCTAGCTCATAATACAGGAAGTCATTGATAACTTATTTATTATCATAAATCTTAATTAAATTTCTGATGTTTGTACTGAATTTCAAAATATGTAAAAATAAAAAGCTTGAAAACCGAAGCGATATCCATGGGTTTTTTTATATGCTTATTTGTTTGAAATTATAGAGTGGGCAGCAAAATTATTCTAGCACACATACACAAATTTCATATAAATTTTTTTTAAACATGATCGCTAGTTTTTAACATATTGCATTTTTAGAAACAGCATAAGATTAAGTTAATGAACTCGACAAATATTTACCTAACAAAACAGTATTAGGTGCCAATCTTTTCCATAAGAATTATGTTAGCGTTTCAATAATTTTGCTGCCGAATGTACAGTTTGGAAAGAAAAAAAAAATACATGTTTTAAATTACATTAACTTTTACAATAATTATTTCAATTGTATTTAGGATCTTTCACATATATTCAACAATTTCCTGAATTGATTATTAATATTTTTCATCATTCATTTGATTTGCAACAAAAAATTGCAAGTTAAATAAAATATTTATGGAATATTTATTTAGAGCCATACTGTCGCTACCGCTACTAAGATCGCGGCTCGCAGGCAGCCATGTTTGTTTAGAAATATGTTTTCTATTGCTAGCGACAGGCGGCGCTTCAGACGTTACTTATGACGGAAGCGTAGCTGAAAACTCGATTTTAGGTACCATATTTCTAATATGGCGATACTATACCTTACCCTCTAATACCATGGTTTCAGAGCACCAGGGTGTGCACCGGCGCAAGGCGAGCCATGCGGGTTCCACCCCATACCCTCAGGGGTCTAGACTGTCAGACGTCGACCTCGGTGCACCCTCCGTTTCCCCTCAGTCTTAATCGTGTAACGTGAGAATAGTTTTAACCCGAAAGTAGTCGCGTCATTTTTTATAACGCTAGTAGACGCGTATCGGTCTTTTTGCCGCCGCTGTTTAGTGTTGTGGGAAAGCCGAAAGAAAGCCAGTAGAGAAAGATGAAGTGCCTCTATTTCACGCGAAATTTTTCCCGCAAAACTCTAACCTGTCGGAAAAACCGGAAATGGGGAAAGAAATGAATCAACGTTAGTGCTTGCGTCGCGGTCAAATAGACCGATTTGAGATGTAAAAGTTTTTAACTGCTCAAAAAATGGCAGAAATGACTTGAAAACATACTATGTTAAAGGACATCCACCCAAGGTCAGGTACATAGAGTTTCCCCACTTTATTTTAAAAGGGCGATTTGCAGGAGGAATTTATAGGCGATGGACGGCTAAAAGACCGATATGCGAGTACTAACGGGTTAATTGATAATATTAATTTAAAAATTATTAATTAGAGATTTTATTATAGACGACGACGAATATTTTAAAAAGATATTATTTTTTCACTTGAGGCATTATGAAAAAAAATGCTGTTATATGAGAATGATTTAGTAATTAAAAATATTAATTTAAAAAATAACTATTTTTTACGGGGAAAAAACTATGAAATGAGAGTGCTGATAGTGAAAATTAAATAAAAATGTTCATAAAAAATTCTTCAGTATAACCTAGATTCGAACACAGCACCTTCCATCCAAACTTTTCACAAAATATTTCTATGGGAAAGTAGTTTTCGATTACTCTAACATATAAAAATATATCCTAATTAATTTTGTTTTAATATGTAGATAGAAAAATTCTGTGTGAGTATTTTTTTTACTATATGGTTGAACAGATCTTTTTTAAATTTGTGCAAATATATATTTTTTGTCTTTGGAATTCTTTTAAAGAATTCCTTATCATTTAAATTCCCAAAAGAGAATTTCTTATTCTTTTATCTTTATTGTTCATTCATCTATTAAAAAGGAAATATACTAACCTACAGTACGAGATGGATTCGAATCCAGTTTCTTCTGTTTACATTTCAACCATACACCTTCTTTCTTGAATTTTAAATATTTGACGTTGTCACATAATTTATTTTTATTTTAGATGGAGTCTCACCATCCACCCGCCACATTTCTAGAAGAATGCGACACCCTAATTTTTTTCCGATCTTCTGACTTCATCTTTCCAAAGTTCATTTCTGATCTTCAATCTCTTGATGTTTATCTTCTATACCCATTTTATTTATTTTCACTTTTTTAATTCAAAAAAATTCTCTTTCATATTTCAATTATTTATTTATTTACTTAATTATTTTTTATTTTGAAATTTGCTTGAATAAGGAAATTAAAATTCTATGCATAAAAACCAAATATTTACTGGGAAAGAGTGATACAAAAGGAAACAACTGTTTAAACTTAACATCGTGAATCAGATTTTATTTTACTAAACAGACGCACAATCGATTTCAAAACATCATTACACTGGCACAAATATTCCGCATCGATACGAAATACATGCGCAGTCAGGAGCAGTGTAAACCGATTCCCTAAAACGGTGCACTAACTTTACACTGAAACATAAAATGAGAAATATAAACAAAGAATAAAAATGTAAACAACACTCTAAATATAAACAAAATATATAAATGTAAATAAAGACGTAAACACAAACAAAGACTATAAATGTAAAAAAGACCCTAAATGTAAGTGAAGATTTTAATTTCAAACAGACCTATAGCTAAACAAAGACCTAAATGTATAAATATAAACGAAGACTAGACCTAATCGTAAACAAGCACTACAAATGTAAATAAACATCTAAATTTAAACAAAGTCTATAAATGTAAACAGACGTAAATGTAAATAAAAACATAAATATAAACAAGGACTACAAATATAAACAAATACCCTAAATATAAACAGAACTAAATGTAAATGAAGACTACAAATGCAAACAAGGACCTAAATGTTAAGAAAGACCTAAACGTAAAGTAAGACTATCAATGTAAACAAAGACCCTAAATATAAACAAATAAATAAATGTAAAGAAAGACTACAAATGTAAACAAAGACCTAATATATAATAAACTCCTAAATGTAAACAGGCTATAAATATAAGCAAAGACATTAAATGTAAACAAAGAATATGAACGTAAATAAAAACCCTAAATGTAAACAAAGACGCTATATGTAAATAAAACCTGAATGTAAACAAATACAATAAATGTAAAGAGACCCAAATGTAAACAAGGACTAAATATAAAAAAGGCTACAAACATAAACAAATATATACAAATATACCTAAATGTAAACAAAGACCTGAATGTAAACAAATTCTTCAAATACAAATAATGACCAAAATGTAAGCAAAGACCTAGATGTAATCAAAGAATTAAATGTAAACAATGACCCTAAATTTAATAAAGAAGCATCAATAAACTGGCGTTGTAAAAATATTACTTACAAACTTTGAATAAACACCATAAAATGCAATATTTACTGGGAAAGAGTGATACAAAAGGAAACAACTGTTTAAACTTAACATCGTGAATCAGATTTTATTTTACTAAACAGACGCACAATCGATTTCAAAACATCATTACACTGGCACAAATATTCCGCATCGATACGAAATACATGCGCAGTCAGGAGCAGTGTAAACCGATTCCCTAAAACGGTGCACTAACTTTACACTGAAACATAAAATGAGAAATATAAACAAAGAATAAAAATGTAAACAACACTCTAAATATATAAACAAAATATATAAATGTAAATAAAGACGTAAACACAAACAAAGACTATAAATGTAAAAAAGACCCTAAATGTAAGTGAAGATTTTAATTTCAAACAGACCTATAGCTAAACAAAGACCTAAATGCATAAATATATGTGTCGTTCTTGTCTCCCCTGATGTCGATTTGTCCAATTTACTTTCTTTGGTCAATTCGATTGACCCATGCATTCAATTCACTTCTGAGGTTGAACAGGATTGCTCTTTGCCTTTCCTTGACGTTCTTGTGAATAAAGAAAATGATTGTTTCTCAACTACTGTTTTTAGAAAACCATTCTCGGTCTCTTTGCCACCGCATGCTCTCTCTAACCACGCCCCTCAACAAAAAATGTCTGCTTTTTACACTTATGTTTATCGTGCCTTACACATTTGTTCTGATCCGTCTAATCTTTCGAAAGAAATTAATTATTTAAAATCTCTTGCTCTCTCTCGTGGCTATAACCCATCTATCATCGATAAAGCTCTATATAAATTTAAGAATCCTAAACGTTCTGCTCCCAAACTAAACGATCACAGTCTCATCCCAGTTGTTTTACCTTTTTATTCTTCACTCTCTTTTAAAATCTCTAAAATTCTTTCACCGTTTGGTTTCAAAGCTATTTACAAACCCGTCAATAAAATTAAATTATCTTCTCTTAAGGATCCCGTTCCCACCGAAAACCGTTCTGGAATTTATTTAATTCCGTGTTCGTCCTGCAACTTAGGTTATATTGGTCAAACTAGGAGGCGTTTGAAATACAGAATAAATGAGCACCGTCGGAATGTTCGTAATGAAGAGATTACCAAATCTTCTGTTGCTTCCCACTGCTGGTCTCAAGGTCATCGTTTTGATTTTTCCAAAACTAACATAATTTCATCTCCTGTCTGTTCCTCCCATTTGGATATTCATGAAGCATTTTACATATTTAAAAATTCGAAAAATCTTGTTAATGATATTTCTTCCACTCCTTTCTTCTCTGATGCTTGGAAATTACTCACATAACTTAGATTTTCGTTTAATTTTTGTTATCCTTAGATTGTTAAATGTTTTAAACTCACTCATTTATTTATTTTCTTGTTTTCTTGTACAATTTTACTCACACCAGTAGCTATATTTATTTTCTACTTTATAAAGTTTTTCTTTTCATTTTAAACGATTTTGTGCGTTGCCGCTTTGACTGCAGCACTCGTGCTTACTTTATTCGCCTGATGAAGGGTCGTGTGTTTTTCGACCCGAAACAATTGTTGCGAGTTTATTGCATTTTATGGTGTTTATTCAAAGTTTGTAAGTAATATAATGACCCTAAATGTAAATAAAAACAATAAATGTAAACATACACCTAAATGAAAAAAGATTCTCAACGTAAAGACTAAGACTATAAACTAAGACTACGAATATAAACAAATTCCCTAAACATAAAAACCTGAATGTAAAAAAAGACCTGAATGTAAACAAAGATCTAGATGTAAACAAAGAGAATAAATGTAAACAAAAGGTATAAATATAAACAGACTTAAAAGTAAACAAAGATTATAAATGTTACCAAAAACCAAAATGTAAACAAAGAACCTAAATGTTAATAAAGACACTTAATGTAAACAGAGGATACAAATATAAACATAGACTCTAAGTGCAAACAAAGACCCTAAACTTAAATAAAATTAATATAGATATTAATTTAGATATTAATATAAAATTGATATAGATAATAAAAAAATTTAATACACCCTAATCTTAAATATAAAGAAAGACTTCAAATATAAATAAACTTCCTAAACGTAAACAAAGATCTAAATGTAAAAAAGACCTAGATGTAAACAAAGAGCCTAAATGTAAACAAAAGGTATAAATATAAACAGACTTAAAAGTAAACAAAAACTATAAATATTACCGAACACCAAAATGTAAACAAAGAACCTAAATGATAACAAAGACACTTAATGTAAACAAAGACCTTAAACGTAAATATAGACCTAAATGTAAACAAAGTCTGCAAATGTTAATGAATAAGTGAATGTAAACAAACACCTAAATGTAAACGAAGACTAAAATGTAAACAAATACCTAAATGTAGACAAAGACTTAAATGTAAATAATGACTATAAATGTAAGTAAATACCCTAAATGTAAACAAAGACAATAAACGTAAATAAAGACCCTAAATTTAAACAAAGACACTATATCTACATAAAGGCCTAATTGTAAGCAAATACTGTAAATGTAAACAAAGAAACTAAATAAAAAAAACAATAAATGTGAACAAAAACCTACATGAAACCAAAGACTCTAAACGTAATCAAAGACAAAATATAAACGAAGACTACAAATATAAACGAATTCCCTAAATATAAACAACGACCTGAAAGTGAACAAAGACCTAGATGTAAAAACAGACTCTAATTATGAACAAAGACTGAAATGTAAAAAAAGAGCCTAAATGTAAACAAAGACCCATAATGCAAAAAGAGGGCACAAATATAAACGAAGACCCGAAATGTAAACAAAGGCCTAAATGTAAACAGATTATACACATAAACAAATTTCCTAAATTTAGATTGACCTGAATGTAAAGAAAGACTGCAAATATAAATAAATACCTGAATATAAACAGAGATCTAAATGTAAGAAACTATCCTAAATGTAAACAAAGGCCTAAATGTAAATACAGAGCTAAAAGTAAACAAAGGCTACAAATGTAAGCAGAAACATTAATATAATAAAAGACCTAAATGTAAACAAACACTATAAATTTAAGTAGACCTAAATGTAAACAAAGAACTAAATGTAAAAAAACACCCTAAATATAAATAAATACCTAAGTGTAATTAAAGAATGAAAATGTAAATAAATACCTGAATGTAAACAGAGACCTAAATGTAAATGGAGACCCTAAATGTAACTGGAGACCCTAAATTTAAACAAAGAGCTAAATGTAAACGATGACCTAAACGTAAAAAAAAAGACTACAAATGTAAACAAGCACCCTAAATGTAAATAATTACCTAAATATAGACATATTAAATGTAAACACACTATAAATATAAACAAAGATATAAATGTAAACAAAGACTATAAATGTAAAGAAAAACTGTAAATATAAAAAAATACCTAAATGTAAACTATGACTATAAATGTAAACAAAGAACCTAATTGTTAACCAAAACATAAATGTGAACAAAAACAATCAATGTAAAATATCATCCTATATATAAAAAAGGACTAGACTTAAATGCAAATAAAGACCTAAATGTTAACAGACTACAAATGTAAATAAAGCAATAAATGTAAACAAAGGCTATATAAAAACAAAAATTGCAAATATGAACAAAGACCCTAAATGTCAACAGACCTATATGTAAAAGTACACAAATGTAAACAAAAAACCTAAATATAAATAAAGACCCTAAATGTAAAAAAACGTAAATGTAAAAAAAGACTTTAAATGGAAACAAAAACCTAAATGTAAACAAAGTAACTAAATATAAACAATCACTATAAATGTAAATAAAGACGTAAATGCAAACATAGAATATAAATGTAAACAACGACTATAAATGTAAACAAAGAATCTAAATGTAATTGAAGATTTTATATTTAAACAAAGATCCTAAAGGTAAACAAAGACCATACATTTAAACAAAGACCTAAATGTAAACAAAAACTACAAATGTAAATAAACACCTGAATGTAAACAAAGATCTAAATGTAAACAAAGACCCTATATGTAAACAAAGACCTAAATGTGAACAAAAGCTAAATGTAAACAAACTTTACAAATGTAAACAAAAACTATAAATATAAACATACATAAATGTAAACAATCATCCTACATATAAACAAGGAATAGAAATAAGTGCAAATAAAGACCTAAATTAAAACAGACTACAAATCTAAATAAAGCAATAAATGTAAACATATATAAAAACAAAAATTGCAAATATGAACAAAGACCCTAAATGTCAATAGAGCTATATGTAAAAGTACACAAATATAAACAAAAAACCTAAATATAAATAAAGACCCTAAATGTAAAAAAACCTAAATGTAAAGAAAGACTAAATGTAAACAAAAACCTAAATCTAAACAAAGTATAAAAATTTAAACAAAGGAACTAAATATAAACAATCACTATAAATGTAAATAAAGACGTAAATGCAAACATAGAATATAAATGTAAACAACGACTATAAATGTAAAGAAAGAATCAAAATGTAATTGAAGATTTTATATTTAAACAAAGAACCTAAAGGTAAACAAAGACCATACATTTAAACAAAGACCTAAATGTAAACAAAAACTACAAATGTAAATAAATACCTGAAAGTAAACAAAGATCCAAATGCAAATAAAGACCCTAAATTTAAAAAAAGGCCTAAATGTGAACAAAGAGCTAAATGCAAACAAAGACTACAAATGTAAACAAAGAGCTAAATGCAAACAAAGACTACAAATGTAAACAAAAACTATAAATATAAACATACATAAATGTAAACAAAGACTATAAATGTAAATAGACCTAAATGTAAACAAAGATTATAAATATATACAAGTACCCTGGTTGGTTGGTTGGTGTCGTGTCATGGATAGGAAAAAAAAAAAAAAAAATTAAATGGGACCAAAGGTCCTATATACAGCATCTGCGATTTGAAGGCAGTTGTCTTCATATAAATCTGCCCACGGATTGTCACTTATTTGCTGCAATTGCGCCAGAATAGCAGGACAGTTGAAAAGATGTTTGGGGGTTAGTTCTATGTCTGGGCAGTTTTTGCAGAGGCAGTAAGTCCTTGTCCCGTCTTTATGGATCTTCATCCCCCTAAAGTGTCCTGTCCGGAGTCTTGTTAGAGTGCTGGTGAGAGTTCTGTTGGTACTGATTTCAGGGATTTGGTGTTTGATTTTAAGTTTCCTATCGTTGAATTTTGCCTTAGCAACGGAATTGATATCGCTGAGGGTGACATGAGTAACCCTGCTGGTGTTTAATTGTCTTGCTTCTTTTGCCAAGGCATCAGCCGTCTCATTTTCAGTAATGCCAACATGCGCGGGACTCCACTGCATGGTGCACTGTTTCTTCAAATGGAAAAGCTTATGAAGTGTACGGTGTATATTTATAATTAGCCCTGAGGAGCCCCTTTGAATTGCTTGAAGAGCAGCTCTGCAGTCACTGAAGATGATTAACCCATTGGCTCTTTCATTTTCTTCGAGATTTATATACTCGCCTAGGGCTTTTTGGATGGCAATGAGTTCACAAGTGTAGTTTGAAGCTATTTTGCCTCCTTCGATCTTAAATTGCTTTGTGCTTCCACTCTGTGGGAAAGTAAAGTTGACACCAGCTCCTCCGTTGTCTAGAGTTTCATCTGAGGAACCGTCAGTGAAGGCAAAGACAAAATTTTCTCTTGAATACGAGGCAATGGTTTTATCACCTTTTGTTTTAATAGCCGAAGTTTCTTCTTTTTTGGAACACGGTTCCAGAAGGTGAGTTATAATTTTGGTGTTTTCCGGAAGAGTCGAAGACAAAATTGGTTCTTGCAGAATTTCATATGTGTTATGCTCTAGTCCAGTTTGCTGCCTGACCATTAGGTCATAGTGTAAGGTGGAGGATCGTTTGAGTCTTGTATTTTTGTTCCACTTCAAAAAGGTTTTTTTGCTAACATGTTTCTCCTCACGACTTCTAATATTGTTGGTAAAGTTGATGACACTACATTTTCTTCTGTTATCAAGTAACTGGAGACCACATTCCTGTTGGGATTTAATGTTGTCTGTGGAAGAGACAGCACCAATTATAATCTTTGAGGCTTTTGCCTGTATGTTATCAATCTTCTTAAGTGTTAAAGTCGAGGCGTGAGACCAGATGGACGAAGCATATTCCATAACTGGTCGAATCAAAGTGGTGTAGGTAGTTTTTAAGGTTTTGGGGCATGCTCCCCAATTTGTACCGCATAGGCTTTTCAAGATTCTTAATTTTTTGAGTGATTTATTGGCACATTTCTTTATTTGTTCAGTGAAACGTAGTTCAGCATCTAGAGTAAGTCCCAAATAAATAGGATTTTCAGTCTTTGTTAAGGGCTGATTGTTTAGAATTAAGTTTGAAGAGAATAGGTGCCTGTGTTTTCTATCTGTTGAGAAGATGCTGTACGATGTTTTTTGTGGGTTAAATTTTAGCTTTCGGGAGTTTGACCACTCCAAAATTCCTTCCAGGGAGCAATTAAGAGATCTTTCAGACTGCTCAAGACTCGTGTTCGAATGCCAAATGGCAATGTCATCGGCATAGCAAACTACTTTTGTTTCATTGTGAAGGTGCGTGTGGATATTATTGACATAGATAAGGAACAACAGTGGGCTAAGGACAGATCCCTGTGGCACACCACCCCAAGTCCTTCTTTCTTTCGAGTAGACACCGTTGAAACGCACTTTAATTTTCCTATTTTCAAAATCACTATCCATGAAAAGGGGTTGCCAGAGCCTCAGAAGAGGTTGGACTTCTGCCTGTTGGTCCGCGGAGAGTATTTTATTTCCTCTCTACCACCCATTGGAAACCAATGGAGGCGATCCCCTATCCGCCACCCGGGGACGCGCCCTATAGGGGTTACAGGCTCCCCCAAGGGTACAAGTACCCTAAATGTAAATAAAGACAAAAACAAAGACTATAAATATAAACAACGACTTTAAATATAAACAAAGAACCTAAATGTAAACGAAGATCTCAATTTTATACAAAAACCCTAAAGGTAAGCAAAGACATAATATATAAATATAAACGAAGACTACACCTAAATGTAAACAAACAGTACAAATGTGAACAAATATCTATATTTAAACATACATAAATTTAAACAAAGACTATAAATGTATACAGACCTAAATGTAAAGAAAACAATAAATATAAAGAAAATACAAATATAAAAAATACCCTATTGTAAACAGAACTAAATGTAAACGAAAACTACAAATGCAAACAAGAACTTAAATGTTAGGAAATACCTAAACGTAAAGAAAGATTATAAATGTGAACAAAGACCCTACATATAAACAAATACCTAAATGTAAACAAAAACTTAAATGTAAACAAAGATTACAAACGTAAACAAAGAACCTAAATGTAAACAAAGACGCTATATGTAAATAAAACCTAAATGTAAACAATTACTATAAATGTAAGCAAAGAAAGTTAATAAAAGCTAAAACAATAAATGTAAACAAAATTCTAAATAAAATCAGACAACAAATATAAACAAATATATACACTACCCCCAGTCCTGAATGTAAAAAAATACTACAAATAAAAATAATGACCAAAATGTGAAGAAAGACCTAGATGTAATCAAAGACTTTAATGTAAACAATGACCCTAAATGTAAATATAGATATTACAATAAACAAACACTAAAAATTTAAACAAACACTAAAAATGTAAACAAACTCTAAAGGTACACAGACTAAATATAAACAAAGACTCTAAATATAAACAAATACTTCAAATGTAAACAAAGACTAAAAATGTAAACAAAGACTACAAACGTCAACAAAGACTCTAAATGTAAACAAAGACTACAAATGTAAACAGACTCTAAATGTAAACAAAGAATTTAAATGTAAATATAGACTACAAATGTAAACAAAGAATTTAAATGTAAATGACTCTAAATGAAAACAAATTTTCCAAATGTAAACAAAGACTACAAACGTGAACAAAGACTCTAAATGTAAACAAGGACTCTAAATGTAAAGAAAGACTACAAATGTAAACAAAGAGTACAAATGTAAACAGACAATAAATGTACACAAAGGCTCTAAATGTAAACAAAGAATACAAATATAAACAAAGACTACAAATGAGGAAAAATGTAAACAAAACTCTAAGTAACAACAAAGAAAATAAATATAAACAGACTACAAACGTAAACAAAGACTCTAAATATAAGTAAAGACTAATAATGTAAACAAAGACTACAAATGTAAACAGGCTCCAAATTTAAAACATAGACTACAAATAAAAACAGAGTACAACTGTAAACAAAGACTCCAAATGAAACAAAGGCTACAAATGTGAACAAAGAGCACAAATGTAAACAGACAATAAATGTAAACAAAGGCTCTAAATGTAAACGAAGGCTACAAATGTAGACAGACACTAAATGTAAAAAAAGCATCAAGTGTAAACAAAGACCTTAATGTAAACAAAGACTACAAATGTAAACAGAGACACCAAATGTACACAAAGGCTAAAAATGTAAACAAAGAATGCAAATATAAACAGGCTCTAAATGTAAACAAAGACTACAAATGTAAATAAAGACACTAAATGTAAACAAAGACTCTAAATGTGAACAAAGTCTCTAAATGTAAACAAAACACTAAGAGTAAACGAAGACCCTAAATGTAAACAAAGCCTACAAGTGTAAACAGAGACTCTAAATGTAAACAAAGACTCCAAATATAAAAAAGTGCTTAGTGTAAACAAAGACTACAAATGTAAACAGACTACAAATGTAAACAAAGGCTCTAAATGTAAACAAAGACTAGAAATAAAAACAGATTGTAAATGTAAACAAAGACTACAAATGTAAACAAAGAATACAAGTTTAAACTAGCCCTGAATGTAAACAAAGACTATGAATGTAAACAAAGACAACAAATGTAAACAAAGGCTCTAAATGTAAACAAAGACTAAAAATATAAACAAAGACTCTAAATGGAAACAGACTAAAAATGTAAAAAAAGATTACAAAAGTAAACAAAGAATGCAAATATAAACTAAGACTCTAAATGGAAACAAAGACACTAAATGGAAACAGACTAAAAATGTAAACAAAGGCTACGAATGTAAACAAGGACTCTAGGTGTAAACAAAGACTCTAGGCGTAAACAAGGACTACAAATGTAAAGAAAGTCTAAAAATGTAAACAAAGACAACAAATGTAAACTCTCTTACTGTAAACAAAGACTACAAATGTAAACAAAGACTACAAACGTCAACAAAGAATCTAAATGTACACAAAGACTACAAATATAAACAGACACTAAATGTAAACAAAGAATTTAAATGTAGACTACAAATGTAAACAAATACTTTAAATGTAAACAGACTTTCAATGAAAACCAATTTTCCAAATGTAAACAAACACTACAAACGTGAACAGAGAATATAAATGTAAACAAGGACGGCAAATGTAAAAAAATCTACAAATGTAAACAAAGAGAACAAATGTAAACAGGCAAGAAATGTAAACAAAGGCTCTAAATGTAAACAAAGACTACAAATGTAAACAAAGACTACAAATGAGAAAAAGGCTCTAAATGTAAACAAAGACTACAAGTGTAAACAAAGACTACAAATGTAAACAAAGACTACAAATATAAACAGACTCGAAAAGGAAACAATGACTACAAATGAAAACAAAGTCTCTAAGTGTAAACAAATGCTACAAATGTAAACAAAGTGTGTAAATGTAAACAAAGAATCTAAATGTAAAGAGACTACAAATGTAGACAAAGAGTACAAATGTAAACAAAAACTACAAATGTAAACAAAAACTCAAACTGCAAACAAAGACTACAAGTAAAAACAAAGAGTACAAATGAAAACAGACACTAAATGTAAACAAAGGCTCTAAATGTAAACAAAGTCTTCAAATGTAAGAAAAAAATCTAAATGTAAACAAAACTCTAAATGTAAACAAAACTCTAAATGTAAACAATGACCCTAAATGTTAACAAAATCTCTAAATGTAAAGAAAGACTAAAATTAAACAAAGACTACAATTGTAAGCAAAGAGTACAAGTGTAAAAAATACTCTAACTGTAAACAAAGACTCTAAATGTAATTAAAGACTACAAATGTAAACAAAGAATACAAATGAAAACAAACTCTAAATGTAAACAAAGACTACAAACGTAAGCAAAGGCTCTTAATGAAAATAAAGACTACGAATAAAAACAAAGAGTACAAATGTAAACAAAGGCTACAGATGTAAACACTCTAAATCTGAACAAAGACTACAAATAAAAACAGAGTACAAATGTAAACAGACACTGAATGTAAACAAAGGCTACAAATGTAAACACTCTAAATCTGAACAAAGACTACAAATAAAAACTGAGTACAAATGTAAACAGACACTGAATCTAAACAAAGGCTCTAAATGAAAACAAAACTCTAAGGATAAACAAAGAAAATAAATATAAACAGACTACAAACGTAAACAAAGATTCTAAATATAAGCAAAGAATAATAATCTAAAAAAAGACTACAAATATAAACAGGCTCTAAATTTAAACAAAGACTACAAATAAAAACAGAGTACAACTGTAAACAAAGACTCCAAATGAAACAAAGGCTACAAATGTAAACAAAGAGTACAAATGTAAACAGACAATAAATCTAAACAGACAATAAATGTAATCAAAGACTACACATGTAAACAAAGAATCTAAATGTAAGCAAAGGCTCTAAATGTAAACAAAGACTACAAAAGTAAACAAAGACTCTAACTGTAAACAAAAACTCTAAATATAAACAAAGACTCTGAATGTAAACAAAGACTACAAATAAAAACAGAGTACATATGTAAACAAAGGCTCCAAATGTAAACAAAGGGTACAAATGTAAACAAAGAGTATAAATGTAAACAGACACTAAAAGTAATCAAAGGCTCTAAGTGTAAACAAAGACTACAAATGTAAACAAACACACTAAATGTAAACAAAGACTACAAATGTAAACAAAGACACTAAATGTAAACAAAGATTACAAATGTAAACAAAGACACTAAATATAAACAATACACTAAGAGTAAACGAAGACCCAAAATGTAAACAAAGACTACAAGTGTAAACAGAGACTCTAAATGTAAACAAAAACTACAAACATAAACAGACTCTAAATGTAAACAAAGTATCTAAATGTAAAAAGACTTCAAATGTAAACAAATACTACGAACTTAAACAAAGACTCTAAATGTAAACAGATTCTAAATATAAACAATGACACATAGTGTAAACAAACGCTACAAAAGTAAAATAAGACTACAAATGTAAACAAACTCTCTAAATGTAAACAAAGACTAGAAATATAAACAGACTGTAAATGTAAACAAAGATTGCAAATGTAAACAAAGAATACAAGTTTAAACTTGCTCTGAATGTAAACAAAGACTACGAGTCTAAACAAAGATAACAAATGTAAACAAAGGCTCTAAATGTAAACAAAGACTACAAATTTAAACAAAGACTACAAATGTAAACAAAGTCTCAAAATGTAAACAAAAACTCTAAATATAAACAAAGACTCTGAATGTAAACAAAGACTACAAATGTAAACAAAGAGTACCAATGTAAACAGACACTAAATGTAATCAAAGACTCTAAGTGTAAACAAAGACTACAAATGTAAACAAAAACAGTAAATGTAAACAAAGACTACAAATGTAAAGAAAGACAGTAAATGTAAACAAAGACACTAAATGTAAACAAAGACTACAAATGTAAACAACACTAAGTGTAAACGAAGACAGTAAATGTAAACAAAAACTACAAACGTAAACAGAATCTAAATGTAAACAGACTACAAATGTGAACAAAGACTACAAATGTAAACAAAGAATCTAAATGTAAACAAAGTATCTAAATATAAACAGACTTCAAATGTAAACAAATACTACAAACGTAAACAAAGACTCTAAATGTAAACAAGGACTCTAAATGAAAACACTCTAAATATAAACAAAGACACTTAGTGTAAACAAAGGCTACAAAAGTAAACAAAGACTACAAATGTAAACAAAAACTCTAAATATGAGCAAAGACTACAAATAAAAACAGACTCTAAATGTTAACAAAAAGTACAAATTTAAACAGGCTCTGTATGTAAACAAAGACTCTAAATGTAAACAAAGACTCTAAATGTAAACAAAGACTCTAAATGTAAACAAATACTGCAAATGTAAATAATGACTACAAACGTAAACAAAGACTACAAATGAAAAAAATGCTCTAAATGTAAACAAAGACTATATATGTAAAAAAGACTACAAATATAAAAAACGACTGTAAATGGAAACAAAGGCTACAAATGTAAACAAAGACTCTAAATGTAAACAAGTGATCTAAATGTAAACAAAGACTACGAATGTAAACAAAGACTCTAAATGTAAACAAAGACTACACATGTAAAGAATGGCTCTAAATGTAAACACTCTAAATGTAAACAAAGACTACAAATGTAAACAAAGACTCTAAATGTAAACAAAGACACTAAATGGAAACAGTCTATAAATCTAAACAAAAACTACAAATGTAAACAAAGACTCTAAATGCAAACAAAGACTAAAAATGTAAACAACGACTATAAATGTAAACAGGATCTAAATGTAAACAAAGAATTTAAATGCAAATATAGACTACAAATGTAAACAGAGACTTTATATGTAAACAGACTCTAAATGTAAACAAAGACTACAAATGTAAACACACTCTAAATGTAAACCAAGACTACAAATGTAAACTAAAACTCTAAATGTAAACAAAGACTGCAAATAAAAACAGACTCTAAATGTTAACAAAAAGTACAAATTTAAACTGGCTCTGTATGTAAACAAAGACTCTAAATGTAAACAAAAACTCTAAAGTTAAACAAAGACTCTAAATGTAAAAAAATACGTAAACAAAGACTACAAATGAAAAAAAGTCTCTAAATGTAAACAAAGACTACAAATGTAAACAAAGACTACAAATGTAAACAAAGACTACAAATATAAACAACGACTGTAAATGGAAACACAGGCTACAAATGTAAACAAAGACTACAAAAGTCAACAAAGACTCTAAATGTAAACAAGTAATCTAAATGTAAACAAAGACTACAAATGTAAACAAAGACTCTAAATGTAAACAATAGTGCTAAATGTAAACACTAAATCTAAACAAAAACTACAAATGTAAACAAAGACTACAAATATAAATAAAGGTCTAGCAGTTAACAATGATCCTAAATATAAAAAACCCTAAATGTAAAACATGCATGAAATGTAAACAAAGACTAAACGTAAACAAATACCAAAATGTAAAATAACCCAGATGTAAACAAAGACCCTAAATGTAGACAAAGACGTGAATGTAAACAAACATGTAAATGGAAAGAAAGCTTATAAATGTAAACAAAGAAACTAAATAGAAACAATGACTACATAAATAAACAGAGATCTAAAAGAAAAGAAAGACCTTAAATAAAATCAGACTTTAAATGTAAACAGACCCCATATGTAAATAAAGACGTGAATGTAAACAATGGCTTTAAATGTATACAAAGATCTAAATGTAAAAAAAGGCCATAAATGTAAAGAAAGAACCTAATAAAAAACGGTTATAAATGCAAGCAAAGACTACAAATATAAACGAAGATCTAAAAGTAAACAATGACCGTAAATATAAAAAATCACTAAATGTAAAAAAGACCTAAATGTAAACAGACCCCATGTGTAAAAAAAACGTGAATATAAACAAAGATTCTAAATGTGAACGAAGACCTAAATGTAAACAATAGCTTTAAATGTATACAAAGATCTAAATGTAAACAAAGGCCATAAATGTAAACAAAGAACCTAATAAAGAAAGGTTATAAATGTAAACAAAGACTACAAATATAAACAAAGATCTAAAAGCAACAATGACCCTAAATATAAAAAAGCCCTAAACGTAAACAAAGAACCTAATAAAGAAAGGTTATAAATGTAAAAAAAGACTGCAAATATAGACAAAGATCTAAAAGCAACAATGACCCCTAAATATAAAAAAGCCCTAAACGTAAACAAAGACCCAAATGTAAACAGACTCCATATAAAAACAAAGACGTGAATGTATCGAAGACCTAAATGTAAACAATGGCTATAAATGTAAACAAAGACCTAAATGTAAAGAAATGCTATAAATGTAAACAAAGACCCTAAATGTAAACAACGACAACAAAAATAAAGAGAGATCTAAGAGAAAACAATGAACTTAAATAAAAACAGACTTTAAATGTAAACAAAGGACTTCAATGTAAACAAAAACCATAAATGTAAAAAGACTACAACTGTAAACAAAGACTAAAATAAATATAAACAAAGATTACAAATGTAAATATAGATGTGAATGTAAAAAAAGTCTCTAAATGTTGTCAAAGTCTGAAAAATACACTAAATGTAAACAAAGACCATAGATGTAAACAAAGACTATATATCTAAACAAGCATTCTGAATAAAAAAATAACCTACATGCAAACAGACTATAAATGTAAACAGAGAGGCTAAATGTAAAGAAAGATTATAAATGTAAACAAAAAATAAATGTAAACAAACACTGTAAATGTAAACAAAAACATAAGTACAATCAAAGGCAATTAATGTATACAAAGAACCTAAATTTAAAAAAAGACCCTAAATGTAAACAAAGATCAAAATTTCAACAAAAACTGTAAATGCAATCAAAGTCTATTAATGAAAACAAATATGTGAATGTATGTAAAAACAATTATGTAAACAAAGACTATAAATGTAAACAGACTATAAATGTAAGCAAAGACCTAGGAGTAAACAAAGGTCCTAAATATAAAGAGACTGTTAATGTAAACAAACACCTAAATGTAACGAAGACCTAAATGTAAACAAAGACCCAAAATTTAAATAAAGAGACTAAATCTAAACAGAGGTTCTGAATGTATACACCTAAATAAAAACAAAGTCCTTAATTGTAAACAAAGATCATAAAAGTAAAGAAAGATTCCGAATATAAACAAAGAATTAATGTAAACAAAGACGCTCAATATAAACTGACTGTTAATGTAAACAAAGACCCTAAATTTAAACGATGATCTAAGTATAAACAAAGAGCCTAAATGTAAACAAAGACTATAAATGTAAACAAAGATGTAAATGTAAAAAGTGGATTTAATGTAAAGAAAATCCCTAATTGTAAACAGACTATAAATGTAAACAGAATCACTATGCGAAAATACTATATGTAAACAAAGACTCTAAATATAAACAAAAACCTATATGCAATCAAAGACCCTAAATGTGTACAAAGACTATAATTGTTAACGAAGTAGAAAATTTAAACAGACTTTAAAGTAAACAAAAGCCCTATATGCAAGCAAAGACCTAAATGTAAACAACGTCCTAATTGTAATCAAAGACTGTAAATATAAACTCTGATCTAAAAGTAAAAAATGACCCCAAATAAAAACAAAAACTCTAAACGTAAACAAAAGCATTAAACAGAGTCTATAAATGTAAACAAAGACACTAAACACAACAAAAGATCTAAATGTAAAGAGACCGCGCACGTAAACAAAGTCCTAAATGCAAACAGAGACTAAAAATATAAACAAATATTCTCAATGTGAACAAAGACCTAATTGTAAACAAAGATTATAAATGTAAACGAAGTCCCTAAATTTAAACAGTGATTATAAAATTAAACAAGCACCCTAAATGTAAACAAAGACTCTCAATAAAAGCAAAGGCCTAAATGTAAACATAGAACCTAAATGTAATCAGACTGTAAATGTAAACAAAGACCCTAGATTTAAACAAAGATCTAAATGTCAACAAAGACCATGAATGTAAACAAAGATGTAAATGTAAACAGACTTTAATGTAATCAAGGACAGTAATGTCAAAAGATTATAAATGTAAACAGACCCTACATATAAACAAATTAACTAAATGTAAACAAAGACCTAAATTTATTGAAATTTTATTTTTCCGACTGAGTGATAATAATGCCTGGACCGGGAGTCGAACCCCGTATCATTGACTTACAAGTTCAAAGCTCTACCAATTGAGCTATCCAGGCCGACACCCCGGTCAGCATTACTCACTCAGACAACCTTTAGGAAGAAATATCTCTGGTCTATCATGTAGATAGCTCGACAGAAATAAGCCGCAGGAAATGGAAAACACCATTAGATAATGGGAGAAAGAAATACAATTTTTATTAAAATCACACAATCAACTGTGGAAGAAAACCGGGTGTCTGACCGGGGTGTCGGCCTGGATAGCTAAATTGGTAGAGCCTTCACCTTGTAAGTCATTGATCCGGGGTTCGACTCCCGGTCCAGGCATTATTTTCACTCAGTCGGAAAAATAAAATTTCAATAAATATGATTTTCTTCCACAGTTGATTGTGTGATTTTAATAAAAATTGTATTTCTTTCCCCATTATCTAATGGTGTTTTCCATTTCCTGCGGCTTATTTCTGCCGAGTTATCTACATGATAGACCAGAGATGTTTCTGCCTAAAGGTTGTCTGAGTGAGTAATGCTGACCGGGGTGTCGGCCTGGATAGCTCAATTGGTAGAGCCTTGCCCTTCTAAGTCAATGATCTGGGGTTCGACTCCCCCTCCAGGCATTATTTTCACTCAGTCGGAAAAATAAAATTTCAATAAATATGATTTTCTTCCACAGTTGATTGTGTGATTTTAATAAAAAATAAAGACCTAAATGCAAACAATGTCCTAAATGTAAAAAAAAAACTAAATATAAACAGACTAAAATGTAAACAAAGACTACAAATAGACAAAGGCCCTAAATGAATATAAAAAAAGAGTACAATTTTAAAATAAAAAACTAACAATATAAATGTAGTCCGAAATGTAAACAAATTCCAAAAATGTAAACGAAGTCCTTAAATGTAAACATAGACTATAAATGTAAGCAAACATTATAAATGTAAACAAAGACTACAATTACATATATAAACCTTAAACGTAAATAAAGTTCTAAATGTAAACAGAGTCTATAAAAGTAAATATAAAACCTTAATGTAACAGAATGAAAATGTAAACAAAGACTACAAATATAAATAAAAGATACATATGCAAATAAAGAAATAAATGTAAACAAAGTCCCTATATGTAAACAGTGACTTTAAATGTAACGAAGTATCCTAAGTGTAAAAGAAAACTCCAAATGTAACACGTACTAATACCTAAATATAATTATAGAACCAAAATTTAAACAGTCTGTAAATGTAAACAAAGACCATACATGTAAACAAAGATTTAAATATTAACAGACTATAAATGTAAACAAAGACCCTACATGTAAGCAAAGATTTAAATATTAACAGACTATAAATGTAAACAAAGACACTACATGTAAACATAGACCTAAATGTTAAAAGGGACAAATATGTAAACATAGAGAATAAATTTAAACAGAGATTCTGAATGTAAACAAAGACCTAAATGTATGCAAAGTTAATAAATGTAAACAAAGACTTTATATGTAAACAAAGACGTAAAAGTAAATAGTCCTAAATGTAAACAAAGAACCGAAATCTAAAAAAGACAATCTAAACAGTTTTTAAATGTAAACAAAGACCTACATAAAAACAGACTCTAAATATAAACAAAGGTCCTACATATAGAGACTATAAATGTAAACAAAGACCTAAATGTAACGAAGTCAAAAATGTAAACAAAGACCCGAAATGTAAGCAAAGACTGTAAATGTAAACAAAGTCGAAAGGGGAAAGAGACCTAAATGTAAACATAGACCTTAAAAGAAGAATTATTATAAATTTAAACAAAGACTTCAAATATAAACAAAGATCTAAAAGTAAACAACGACCCAAAGTATAAAAAATCCCTAAATGTATACACACGCATGAAATATAAACAGACTCAAAATGTAAAGAAAGACCTAAATGTAAAATAACGCGTATGTAAAAAAGACCCTAAATGTAAACAAAGATCCCAAATGTAAACAAAGACGTGAATGTAAAGAAAGACCTAAATGTAAATAAAGGCTATAAATGTAAAGAAAGAACCTAAATTTAAACAAAGACTACAATAATACACAGAGATCTAAAAGAAAAGAAAGGCCTTAAATAAAAACAGACTTTAAATGTAAACAAACCCCATATGTAAACAAAGACGTGAATGTAAACAAAGACCTAAATGTAAACAAATGTTATAAATGTATACAAATATCTAAATGTAAACAAAGGCTATAAATGTAAACAAATAACCTAATTAAACAAAGAACCTAATGAGAATTGATTATAAATGTAAACAAAGACTACAAATATAAACAAAGACCTAAAAGTAAACAATGACGCTAAATATAAAAAATCCCTAAAAGTAAACAAAGACCTAAATGTAAACAAAGAACCGAAATGTTAATAAAAAGACTAAATCTAAACAATGGATCTGAATGTATAGACCTAAGTAAAATTAAAGTCCCTGAATGTAAACAAAGACCGTAAATGTAAAGAAAGATTCCAAATATAAACAATGTTTTAATGTAAACAAGGACACGCAATTTAAACAGATTGTAAATGTAAACAAAGTCCCTAAATTCAAAGGAAGATCTATATATAAAAAAACCCTAAATGAAAACAGAATATAAATGTAAACAAAGACGTAAATGTTAAAAAAGTATTTAACATAAAGAAAGACCCTGATTGTAAACAGACTATAAATGTCAACAGACTCTATATGTAAACAAACTGTATACACACAAAGACTCCAAATATAAACAAAGATTAAAATGTAAACAAAAACCCTAAATATAAACAAAGATTAATAATATAAACGAAGTCGAAAATGTAAGCAAAAGCCCTATATATAAACAAAGACCTAAATGTAAACAAAGTCGAAAGGGTAAGCAGACTTAAAAATAAACAATGACCTTAAATGAAAAAAGGTTATAAATGTATACAAGGACTACCAATATAAACAAAGATATGAAATTCAACAATGACCCTAAATGTAAAAAATACATAAACTTATACACAGGCATGAAATGTAAACAAAGACAACAATAGAAACAAAGACTACAATAATAAACAGAGATCTAAAAGAAAAGAAAGAACTTAAATAAAAACAATTTAAATGTAAACAAAGACGTGAATGTAAACAAAGGCTATGAATGTATACAAAGATCGAAATGTAAACAAATAACCTAAGGAAAAAAGGTTATAAATGTAAACAAAGACTACAAATATAAACAAAGATCTAAAAGTAAACAACGACCCTAATTATAAAAAGTCACTAAATGTAAACAAAGACCTAAATGTAAACAGACCCCATATGTAAACAAAGACGTGAATGTAAACAAAAGCGTGAATGTAAACAAAGACGTGAATGTAAACAATGACCTAAATGTAAACAAAGTCTATAAATGTAAACAAAGAACCTGATTAAACAATGAACCTAATGAAAAAAGATTATAAATGTGAACAAAGACTACAAATATAAATAAAGATCTAAAAGTTAAATTTGACACTAAATATAAAAAATACCTAAATGTATTCACAGGCGTGATATGTAAACAGAGACTCTAAATGTAAAAAGACCTAAATGTAAAATACCCCATATGTAAACAAAGACCCTTAATGTTAACAAAGACGTGAATGTAAACAAAGATCTAAATGGAAACAAAGGCTATAAATGTAAACAAAGAACGTAAATAGAAACAAAGACTACAATAAAAAACAGAGATCTAAAAGAAAAGAAAGACCTTAAATAAAAACAGACTTTAAATGTAAACAGACCCCATATGTAAACAATAACGTGAATGTAAACCAAGACACTAAATGTAAACAAAAATCTAAATGTAAACCAAGGCTATAATAAATGTAAACAAAAAAATTAATGAAAAAGGGTTATAAATGTAAACAAAGACTACAAATATAAGCAAAGTTCTAAAAGTAAACAATGACCGTAAATATAAAAAATCACTAAATGTAAACAAATATCTAAATGTAAACAGACCTCATATGTAAACAAAGACGTGAATGTGAACAAAGACGTGAATGTATCAAAGGCCTAAATGTAAACAAAGGCTATAAATAAAAACATAGAACATAATGAAAAAAGATTATAAATGTAAGAAAAGACTACAAATATAAACAAAGATTTAAAAGTAAAAAATGACCCTAAATATAAAAAATCCCTAAATGTAAATGAAGACCTAAATGTAAACAAACACCATATGTAAACAAACACGTGAATGTAAACAAAGACGTGAATGTATCGAAGACCTAAATGTAAACAAAGGCTATAAATGTAAACAAAGACCTCAATATAAACAAATGCTATAAATGAAAACAAAGAACCTAAATGTAAACAACGAATACAAAAATAAACAGAGATCTAAGAGAAAACAATGAACTTAAATAAAAACAGAGACAAAGGGCTTCAATGTAAACAAAAACCATAAATGTAAAAAGACTACAACTGTAAACAAAGACAAATAAATATAAACAAAGATTACAAATGTAAATATAGATGTTAATGTAAAAAATCTCTAAATGTTGTGAAAGACTAAAAAATACCCTAAATGTAAACAAAGACCATAGATGTAAACAAAGATTATATATCTAAACAAGCATTCCGAATAAAAAAAAACCTACATGCAAACAGATTATAAATGTAAACAAAGAGGCCAAATGTAAAGAAAGATTATAAATGTAAACAAAGAGGCTAAATGTAAAGAAAGATTATAAATGTAAACAAAAAATAAATGTAAACAAACACTGTAAATGTAAACAAAAAACTTAAATACAATCAAATTCTATTAATGTATACAAGGAACCTAAATTTAAAAAAGACCCTCAATGTAAACAAAGATAAAAATTTCGACAAAAACTGTAAATGCAATCAAAGTCTATTAATGAAAACAAATATGTGAATGTATGTAAAAACATTTTTGTAAACAAAGACCATAAATGTAAACACTATAAATGTAAACTGACCGCAAATCTAAGCAAAGACCTGGGAGTAAACAAAGGTCCTAAATATAAACAGACTATAAATGTAAACAAACACCTAAATTTAACGAAGACCTAAATGTAAACGAAGACCCAAAATGTAAATAAAGAGACTAAATCTAAATAGAGGTTCTCAATGTATAGACCTAAATAAAAACAAAGTCCTTAATTGTAAACAAAGATCATAAATGTAAAGAAAGATTCCGAATATAAACAAAGAATTAATGTAAACGAAAACGCGCAATATAAACTGACTGTTAATGTAATAAAAGAGCCTAAATTTAAACGGTGATCTAAATATTGTTGCGTACTTGAGGGTTCGTGAGTTGTCCGGGAATGAAAAGCCAAACTTACAAAAATTCAGTAATTTATTCACAGAAAGTTCCAGAAAAATACAGGTCAATAAACCAATTATCAGCTTCAATTCAAGCAGTAACCACAGCTTAAACAACAGCTGTCAATAGCAAATCCACAGTACAAACTGTATAGCAATAACACTTGAAGCAAGTCTCTCTCAAAGAGGCTCAAGAGCAATGCAAGCACTAGCGAAGCTGGTTGAGATCTGAACTGAACTGACTGCCTTGGCGAGGAAGCGCTCCTTATATGCTGTTCCATGGAACCCAGATTTTTCGAGAAAACTCTAGAAAGTGGTCAACCAATCAACTTACAGCTTCCATATTTGGTAAATCCCATATAAGGATTTTCTCGCCAAGGTCGCCAAAAAAATCGCCAAGGTGGGAAAAAGTCGCCAAATTTGGCGCCAAATCCCTTACCTGCATTACTGGGGCTTTTTAATGCGTTTTTAAGGGAAAATAAGGCTATTTCAACGCTAAAACGACTAGAAATGCACAAAATTAGCACTTTATCAACTTACTAAGCCTCTTTGAAAGAATTTATACAAAAATAAACACAATTATTTACAATTTCGTAACACTGCCCCCTCCCAAGAACTGCACGTCCCGGGCAGTGCAACCCTTGGTCAAGAGGCGAAACTTAACAAATTTACACAATCTAAAACACAAAAACTAAGTTGCATATAACGATAAAATAGAAATACAAATCAAGTGAGAAATATTTACAAAATTCACAAATATGTTCAAATATTTATATACAAATATTTACAAAACTCACAAATATGTACAAATATTTATATACAAATATTTACATTACGCATGCGCAAATTTTACCAGTATTTACATTTTTAATTTTTAATATTACCGTTACTTGTGGTACTTGGCTAGCCTATTATAGTGCACCACCTTCGGTTTTGATGAAGGTGTTTTAGTGATCCGCACCACTACATCATTCAGCTTTTTTAAGACTGTGTATGGTCCGTCCCAGTTGCACTGTAACTTGGGAGAGAGTCCTTTGCGTCGAACAGGATTCCACTACCAGACCTTCTCTCCTTCCTGAAACTCATGTTGCGTAGCCTTTAGATCGTACCTTGTCTTCATTTTCTCCGATGCAATGTGAATTCGCTCCCGAGCAAAGTTGTGAACGTCCTCAAATCGTGCCTGGAGATCTTGGATGTACTCCTCGGGCGATGAAGGCGCATCGGGTGGACAACCAAACAGGAGATCACAAGGGAGACGAAGTTCACGTCCAAACAGCATCTGGGCTGGAGTATAGCCGGTGGTTTCATGGACAGCACTTCGATAAGCCAACAGGAACAATGGCAACTTCAAGTACCAATCTTGCTGGTTCCTTGATACTAGAAGAGAGAGGTTATTCAGGATGGTACGATTGAACCTCTCGACCATGCCGTCCGACTGGGGATGTAAAGGTGTTGTCCGGGTTTTGTCTATGCCGAGTAGTTGACACAGTCCTTTGAAAACATCAGAGGTAAAGTTCCTACCTTGGTCGGTATGAAGTTGTAGGGGCGTGCCGTACCTTGACACCCATTGCTGCACTAGGACCTCTGCGACTGTGCATGCCTCTTGATTGGGAATGGGATATGCCTCAGGCCACTTGGTGAAATAGTCCATCACGACGAGGATATATTTATTTCCACTGGAGGTCCGTGGCAAAGGACCCAAGATGTCGATTGCAATCCGTTCAAATGGTGCTCCCACGTTATACCGTTGCAGTCTTCCTCGACTTCGTTTCTGGGGGCCTTTACGTGCCGCACAAGCATCACAGGATTTACACCATTTCTCCACATCCTCCTTTGCCTTGCACCAGTAGAAGCGTTCCCGAACTTTCTGCAGAGTCTTCTTTACCCCAAAATGGCCTCCGGTAGAGCTACTATGCAGTTGTTCTAAAACAGCTGGAATTTTCGATCTTGGTAATAAAATCTGCCATCTGAAGCTTTTCCCATCATCAGATTCCCACTTTCTGTATAATACGCCGTTTCTGATATGAAGAGAGTCCCAAAGTGCCCAATAACTTTTCGTAATGGGACTAAATCTGGAAATGTCCTGCCAGGTAGGTCTGTTGCTGGTCGTCTCCTTCAGCTGTAATATTGGCTTTACGTCAGGATCTTCCAACTGGACTTTTCTAAGTTCTTCGTCACTCCATGGATCGGGACCTTGATCTGATGGTGTTGAGACAGTGGCTTGGCCGGCAACCGGATTTATCGGCAGGTATTTCTGTTCGGCTCTAGAGCAGTACTTGCAGCTTTCCGAGCAGGGCTTCCGTGACAAGGCATCTGCATTACCATGTAGAGTCCATTTACGATGACGTATCTCAAAGTCATATTCCTGGAGGCGTTGTATCCACCTGGCAATCTGTCCTTCCGGGTTCTTGAACTGGAGCAACCACGTTAAAGATGCATGGTCAGTCCGGAGCAGGAATCTTCTGCCATAGAGGTAATGATGGAACTGTTCTATGGCTTTTACGATGGCGAGTAGCTCTTTCCTGGTGGTACAGTAATTTCGCTCTGGTTTAGACAGGCATTTACTCCAATAGGCAATGACATGTTCTTGACCATCAATTTCCTGCGACAGAACAGCACCTACACTCTCATGGCTGGCATCTGTATCAAGTATGAACTGTCTGTCGGGCTGTGGATACGTCAAGACAGGCGATGATGTTAAGGCCTCTTTAAGTCGCTTGAACGCATTTTCACATTCATCTGTCCACAGGAACTTCTGCTTGGCTTCCGTCAGCTTGTGGAGTGGTCTGGCAATATTTGAGAAACCCTTGACAAACTTCCTGTAGTAAGTGCATAACCCCAGGAAACTTCGTAGTTGATGTATATTTTCAGGGCGACTCCAGTTCTCGACTGCAGAGATCTTCTCACACCTTCTTCACGACGGAGCAAGTTACACTTGCCTGGATTCAATTTGAGGTTAGCCATTCTGAGTTTCTCCAGCACCTTTCGGATGTTTCGTAGATGGTCTTCAAAAGTGCGCCCCACAATGATGATATCATCCAAATACACCAGACAGGCTTCATAGGAAAGTCCTTTTAGCACTGTCTCCATCAGGCGTTCGAAGGTGGCAGGTGCATTACATAATCCGAACGGCATAACTTTAAATTGCCACAGTCCTTGTCCCGTGGTGAATGCAGTCTTCTCACGATCATCAGGATGTAATTCTACTTGCCAGTAACCGCTCTTCAGATCCAACGTCGAGAACCATTTATTGCCAGCAAGTGTGTCTAATGTGTCGTCAATTCTGGGAAGAGGGTAACTGTCTTTCTTCGTGATGTCATTCAAACGACGATAATCCACACAAAATCTTGTTGAACCATCCTTTTTCCGCACCAGTACTATGGGAGAGGCCCAAGGACTCGTTGATGGCTCGATGACATCATTGTGCTGCATTTCACTTAGAAGTTCAGTGACCTCTTCCTGTTTAGCAAAGGGAAGTCTTCTTGGATGTTGTTTCATTGGAGGATGATTTCCTGTATCAATTCTGTGCTGGGTGATGTTCGTTCTCCCGACGTCTTCAGGTGTTCGAGAAAAAAGGTCTTTAAATTCTTGGAGTAGCTTCTCCGCAGCACATCTCTGTTCCTTTCCTAACTCTGCATTCTTGAGTAATTCCGTTATTAATTGTTCAGAAGACTTGGATTCAGTTGACTGCGTGGGGCGGTTGATGCATGTTACAGGAGTGCAGGCTGCTAACACCTCATCCTTCTATACTGTTCGGACCTTATCGCTGATGTTTGCGACTCTCACAGGAATAGTACTCTTTGAGAGATCAACTAGAGATGAAGCTACCAGAACTCCTCTTGGGCTATTGTCTGTATTCGGGTATTCAATCAGTCCATAGCGGAAGTATTGCTTTGTAGGTGGTGTTCCTGAAACTATTGTCTCTGTGTGTGGAGGGATGGAAATTTCAGACTTGGCTGTTATCTGGCAAATTGTCTGAATGTCTTCATTTTCACTGTTGAACACAGCGATGTCTTCCGAACTCGAATGCAGTTCATTATTCTTGAAGTCCAATTGAAAGTTAAATTTTCTCAGGAAATCAATTCCAATGATTAAAGGATCTCTTATATCAGCCACATATGCCATATGATCTTAACTGGCATTCCCAAAAGTGATGGCCAAGTTCATTTTTCCATATATTTTGATTTCGTCTCCGGTCACAGTCTGGAGTTTAACGCAGGGCGGAGTCCAGATGATCTTCTCTTTTAGTTTTTGAGCCAAATCCGTTCTAATGATGGTCACGTTGGCTCCCGTGTCCAGAATCATCCGGCAGGTGGCGTTGTTGACTTGGCCATAGACGTGAAGTCCATTATCGCCGCCACTCATCGATGAAACATGAAATACTGTAAATTGAAGCTCTTTAATTTTAGGCAACCTCCGCCCCGCGAGATGGCCTCCTCTTAGTTTCCCTGCAGTGATGGTGAAGCCGGGTGATTTCCTACAGTTGGTCGTACGGGGCAGTTCCTCTTCACATGACCATCCCCATCCACAGCCCCAGCACTTTATCTTCCGATCCTTTATTTCTATGTTATTTTCCAGGTTGCGCAATCTCTTTAAGATCTCTGCGAAACTTCTCTTCATTTCATTCTCATCAGCAGGCGTATCATTTAATGAGACTGCTCTTATGGTATGGCGGTCTTTACGGGAGGCTTGTTGGGCTGCCTCTATCCTAAGTGCATAGCCTAAAGCTGATTCAACGTCTCTGATGTTGGAGAGTCTCAGCGCTTTTTGAATTTCTGGATCACGAACAGCATCGATAAAGTACTGAAGAGCTAAGTCGTTTCGAATGTCAGCTTGGCAGTCTGAGAATGCTAGGTGTGACAATCTCTGAAAGTCCGCTGCCAGCTCTTGCAAACTTTCGCCCGTTTTCTGGTAACGGGACTTTAGCTGGAGGCGACTATAGTCCTTAGAACACTTCTCTCCAAACCGTAGCTCCAGTGCTCTAGTCAAGGCCTCGAAGTCGTTCCTTTCTTCTTTAGAAACATTTCTCAGTATCTCGGCTGCATCTCCCCGTAATGCTGCTGCTAAGTGGACCGACTTGGCGGTAGAGTCCCAGCCGTTAGCTTCAGCTACGATGGAAAACTGCGTCTTATATACATGCCAGGAGGAACTGGCGTCGTAGGTAGATAGCTTAATAAATTCGTGATTCTGGCTTCTTCTCTCTTTCTTTTCAATTTCCTGGGGCATGGACTCTAACTTTTCTTACACTTTTCTCTCCAGATCTTCTTCTATTCTCTTCAATTTACCTTCTATCTCTGAAAACCTGCCTTTCAGTTCCTGATCAAAATTTTCTTTAACTTTCTCCCCGAAACTCCGTTCTATCCTCGTAACACTCTCTTCAACCTTCATAACATTTTCTTCCAAATATAAACAAATATTTAATGTAAACAAGGACGCTCAATTTAAACAGACTGTAAATGTAAACAAAGACCCTAAATTTAAAAGATCTAAATATAAACAAATACCCTAAATGAGAACAGACTATAAATGTAAACAAAGACGTAAATGTTAAAAAAGTATTTAACATAAAGAAAGACCCTGATTGTAAACAGACTATAAATGTAAACCGACTCTATATGTAAGCAAACTATATATACACAAAGACTCGAAATATAAACAAAGATGAAAATGTAAACAAAATTCCTAAGTGTAAAAAAAGATTAATAATATAAGCGAAGTCGAAAATGTAAACAAAGGCCCTATATGTAAGCAACAACCTGAATGTAAACAAAGTCGAAAGGGGAAACAGACTTAAATGACCTTAAATAAAACCTTAAATAAAAAGATTATAAATGTGAACAAGGACTACAAATATAAACAATGATCTAAAGTTCAAAAATGACCATAAATATAAAAAATCCCTAAATGTATACACAGGCATGAAATTTAAACAGAGACATTAAATGTAAACAAAGACCTAAATGTAAACAAGGACGTGAATGTAAAAAAAGACCATATATGACAACAAAGGCCTAATTGTAAACAAAAACTGTAAATATAAATAAATACGTGAATGTAAACAAAGAACCTAAATGTAAACAAATGCCTAAATGTGAAAAATGAGCAAAATGTAAACAAAGACTACAAATGTAAACAAAAACTTTAAATATAAACAGACATAAATGTAATCAAAGACTATAAATGTAAATAGACATAAATGTAAACAAAGACCTAAATGCAAAAGAAGAACTTATTGTAAACAAAGACTACAAGTGTAAATAGAATTCTAAATTTAAACAGATTTAAATCTAAAGGAAGACTATAAATACAAACATATCTAAATATAAACAAAAACAATAAATAGAAACAAAGACTACAAATAGAAACAAAAACCCTAAATGTAAACAAAGACTACAAATGTAAACAAAAACTTTAATTATAAACAGACATAAATGTAAACAAAAACTACAAATGTAAATAGACATAAACGTAAACAAAGACCTAAATGTAAACGGAGTTCTAAATGTAAACAAAGACTACAAGTGTAAATAAAGGTCTAAATTTAAACAGATTTAAATTTAAACGAAGACTAAATACAAACATACCTAAATATAAACAAAAACAATAAATAGAAACAAAGACTACAAATAGAAACAAATACCCTAAATGTAAACAAAAGTAACCGTAAACGAAGACTACAAATGCGAACAAGGACCTAAGTGTTAAGAAAGCCCTAAACGTAAATAAAGACTATAAAAGTAAACAAAGACCCTAAATATAAACAAATATCTTATTATAAACAAAGACTTAAATGTAAACAAAGACTGCAAATGTAAACAGCGACCTTATATTTAAACAAAGACCTAAATCTAAACAGGCTATAAATGCAAACAAAGATTTTAAATGTAAACAAAATCTGAAAAGGTAAAAAAAGAATACAAACGTAAACAAACATCCTAAATGTAAACAAACATTATAAACGTAAATAAAGAACCTATATATAAACAATGACGTTATATGGAAATAAAACCTAAACGTAAACAAATACTATAAACAAATACACGAAATAAAAACAAAAACTTAAAGAAAAGTAAGACCATAAACGTAAGCAAGGAATAAATATAAACAAAGACTACAAATATAAACAAATACCCTTAATGTAAACAAGGATCTGAATGTAAAGAAATACTACAAATATAAATAAAGTCCTAAATCTAAAAAAGAACATAAATGTAAACAAAATGTATAAATATAAACAGACCTAAATGTGAAAAGATACTACATATGTTATCGAACAACCAAAATGTAAACATTCTATAAATGCAAACAAAGACTCTAAATGTAAACAAAGTCTATAAATGTAAACAACGAATCTAAATGTAAATAAAGAGCTAAATATAAACAAGAATTATAAATGCAAATAGACCTAAATGTAAACAGAGAACCTAAAAGTAAACAAAGGCTATTATTTTAAACAAAGTCCCTCAATGTTAACAAACTCTTAACATATTATTAAATGTAAACAAAAACTATAAATGTAAAAAGTCATCCAATATGTAAGCAAAGACTTTAAATGAATAAAAGACCCTAAATATAAACGATATGCAAAATTTTAATCTATAAGATTAATATATAAGATTAATATATAAGATTTTAAATGCAAAGACACTTAATGTAAAACACTTTAAATGCAAACAAAGACTCTAAATGTAAACAAAAACCAAAATGTAAACAAAGACACTAAATGTAAGCAATATCCTAAATGTAAACTAAGAATAAGTATGTAAACAAAGACCCTAAATATAAACAATGATTGTAAATGTAAATAAAAACGTAAATGTAAACAAAGAATATATGTGTAAACAATGACCCTAAATAAAAACGAAGATATTAATTTAATAAAAAGACCCTAAAGTTAAACAAAAACCTAAATGTATAAATATAAATGGCACTAGACCTAAATGTTAAAAAACACTTCAAATGGTAAATAAAGATTTAAATTTAAACAGACTTAAATGTAAACAAAGACTATTAAATTTAAACAAATACCTTAATATAAACAAAGACTACAAATGTAAACAGTGACCTTACATTTATATAAAGTTCTAAATGTAAACAGGCTATAAATGCAAACAAAACTAAAAAGTGAACAAAGCCTATAAATGTAAACAAACACCCTACATGTAAACAAAAACTATAAACGTAAATAAAGACCCTACATATAAACAATGACGCTATATGTAAATAAAAGCTAAATGTAAACAAATACTATAAATGTAAACAAAGACACTAAATAAAAACAAAAACAATAAATGTAAACAAAAACCTAAATGAAAACAGAACCTGAACGTAAACAAGGAATTAATATAAACAAAGACTACAAATATAAGCAAATTCCCTAAATGTAAACAATGATCTGAATGTAAACATATACTGCAAATATATATAAAGTCCTAAATGTAAACAAAGATCTGAATGTAAACAAATATTACAAATATATATAAAGTCCTAAATGTAAACAAATGCGGCTACACGTAAAAACAGACCCTAAATGTAAACAAGGTCTGAAAATGTAAACAAAGCGCCTAAATGTAAACAAAAGGTATAAATATAAACAGACTTAAAAGTAAACAAAGCCTATAAATGTTATCGAACATCCAAAATGTAAACAATGTCTATAAATGTAAACAAAGACTAAATGTAAAAAAAATCTAAAAATGTAAACAAAGAAACTATATGTAAATAAAGAGCTAAATGTAAACAAAATCTGTAAATTTAAAAAAAGACCTAAATTAAATCAAGAATTATAAATGTAAATAGGCATAAATGTAAACAGAGTATCTAAAAGTAAACAAAGACTGTTATTGAAAACAAAGTCCCTCAAAGTAAACAAAGACTATAAATGTCAAATTAGGCATTCAAATGTGACAAAAAATGGTAGTAAGATATTTACAAAATTTGGAGACTTTACCTGAATAGAAGTCTAGTTCTGGAAATTTTGTAATGATACATTAGTTTCTTGAGTAGAACTACGATTAAAATTCCGGGAACCACCTACAATAATTTCGATGAATTCAAATTCTATTTAAACTTCAAAATATTCGGTTGTTTCTGATTTAGCGAAATTTATGCTCTGCAGTGTATTTAATAATGTTTATTTGATTTCTGTAGTAAAAAGAGCCATATCATTGGATTGTTTCAAGAATATTATTTTTTGTATCACAAAAAACAAGAGATTTATTCGACTGTTTACTGAATATTAATTTAAAAGAAATGCATTCGTCGATTAGAACTCGCTTATTTCTTGAAGAATTATTTTCTACGAACTAAATTATCGGCAACGTTTTTTATCAATATCATTACAGGCTCCATCTATGGGCTGAATATTCATTAAATGAAATACATTCATCGACTAGAATCTAGTTCTGTCTTAGAGAATGATTTTCTTCATGCTAAAATGCCGACAACTTTCACAACAATAAAAATACGGGCTCTCTCTACGGGCTGAATAATAATTAAATAAAATGCGTTCGTTGACATGAACCTGCCTATGTCTTTATGCATGACTTTCTAACGCAAAAATGCCGTCTACTTTCATAATAATATCATTTTTAGCTTTATAATTAGCTTCTTTTGAAATCTCTATGATTGTAGGTCATATATAATGGCCAAAACCTTTGTATATTTGGTCATCATAAATATAATTTTCCTAAATATCTCCAAAACGGAAAACAATATAAAGTCCAAAAAAGGAGGTACACAACTAGATGTTATAAGAAACCTATATAGCAATTTGAAACATTCTACGTCCAACTGTTTTTGAGTTATGCGAGATACACTACTGGTTTTATCTACGGGCTGAATATTCATTAAATACAATTCATTCGTCGACAAGAGTCTACTTATGTCTTTAAGCCTAAATTTCTACATGCAAAAATGGCATCAACTTTCATGATAATATCATTATTTGCTCTATCATTAGCTTCTTTTGAAAAGTCTATGATAATAGGTCATTTATAATGGCCAAAGCCTTAGTATTTTTGGTTATTATGAATATAATTTTCCTAAATATCTCCAAAACGGAAAATCATAGAAAGTCCAAAAACGGAGGGGCATAAATAGATGTTATAAGAAACCAATATACCAATTTTCAAAATTCTACGTCCAACCGTTTTTGAGTTTTACGAGATACATCCCCCCACACCCCCCCCCCCCCACACACACATACACACACACATACTTATATACAGTCGTCACGAAAATTCATGTAAAGTCGTCGATACCTCTGAAAGGGAAACTCGTATTAAAACCAAAGTTGCAGGTGGATAATTAAACATCATAACGGTTAGACATATAGATTTGCAACATTCTAAAATCATTCATCTTCGACCTATGCAAAATACAAAATCCATTTCGTAAATCAGGATTACTATTTTAAAAAAAAAGGGGGTTACACGAGAATGATACTTTCGTGGCAATATTGCAGATTTTAGTTGCTTTGAATTAAAAAAAAAAAAAAATCAATTTTTTTCTTTCTCAGAAATCTCTTTAAGAAAGCATGTTAACCGAAACAGTGACTGAGAGGTTCTGCTCTCTAAACTGGTGGATTGGAATTAACAGGTTCGAATCTAGGCCTCGTTCAACTGTTCAGTCGTTCAAAGTTTTTTCTATTTTTTCACCAAAACTGACAAATACAAACTAGAACCCCTTAGAAACAGCTCTGAAGAATGAAATTTTCCCTGCATGTTTAACTTCCTCAGGTAGGCAATCAGTAATAATTAAGACATGATTACCAAAGTGTCTTGAGAAGCATAACTGTTTCCTTTGGAATTTAAGGAGGACCGCGAAAATGACTGAAACACTCTGTCTCATTGTCCCAGCTTCAATTTTTCATACTGTGACATAATTTTTTTTATAAGAAATTGCACTAAAATAGAGTATATCTGTACTGATAACTATAAAGGATTTAAGTCCATATTCTTGATTTTTCAGGAGACGAAAAATAAAGTTAAACTAACTAAAAACTAATCAGAAGAATCGATTAGGAAAAAGTGATTATGTTGATTTATACCCTTTATATCGTTCAGTGATTGTCAACCTTTATTTAATAAAGGGAAAAATTTGAATTAAATATTTTATACAAAGATTAATGCTATATTTCTGACTTGAATCTTTTTTTACCAATGGATTTTCTCAAAGACTAAATGACATGGATTTAAATCCTTTATACCAATCGATAGAGAATTTCTTTCTGTGTCTGACTATGTACTTAACTCAAAATCGACATTTTTGGACTTAAATCCTTTATACTTATCAGCACAGATATTTTCTTTTGCTTAAAAGGTGAAGCTTCTTAGAAAACCAATTAAATCACAGTGTGAAAAACTATAGCTGTGACAATGTACTTTACAACTTGGAGAAAAAAAGAGGAAAAATGTCAAAAAGCCATAGAAAATAGCGTGAAAAAAAAAACTTGCAATCACAAGTGCGTGAAAAAACTACTAACACAACACATGTTTGAAGATGCAAGAAAAATAGACCAGAAAAAACACACCGAAACGTGGTTGGGAAAACTAGACGCTCTGAAACTATGGACGATACTTACTGTATTATTTGTCTTCCTCTATAATTTCCTATGCATTTTAGGAGGCCGGATTTTACTAAAAAAAAGTATATTTTCTTTTTCTTTAAAATGAAGTCCGACATCCTAAATAGATAGAAAATTATATAAGTTAGTAAATGCATCAATGAATTTTAGAGAGAAGCTGTAACAATAATTTTTCTTTTTGTTTCAGTCCGATAAAAAATTATAAATGTTTTTGTTATAGTTACAAAAAAAATTTTTTTTTAAATAACTCTTTTTACAGTTTCAATTTCCTATATAGTTTTTATTGAAAATTATTTAAAAACTTCTTTAAAGGAAACTCAATCAATAAAAGAATATTTTTATTATAAATTAAAAAAATATATGCGAAAATATTTTGTTGAAATTGGTTACAAGGCTTTCATAAGCTTAAACTATTTTTTAACTAACTGACTCTGTAGGCAATGTGTAACAATTTTGCATCTCTCTTGGGAGTAGATACAAAAATATGAGAATTTTGTTGCAAGTAAATGCAATATATAACGTTTATGTATAACATCAAGTAATAGAAGGGTATTTATTTACAGTTGGCAGCAAAATTATTCGAACGCTAGCAAATATTCCTATATAAAAAAAGTACACTTAATACTGTTTTGTTAAATAAATCCTTATCGAATCATGGTCTTACACTGACTAAGAACCTGATTCGACAATAATTTATTTAACAAAACAGTATTAAGTGTACCCATTTTATATAGGAATTTTTTCTAGCGCTCTAATAATTTTGCTGCCAATTGTAAGTCGGAATTCTTCTGACAAGGAAACATTCAAAAGATGTCGTCTTCAAAAAATATTGAAAAAAATTTATGTGATTCTACTCTTTATAAAACACCAGGAAGTGAAAAAATTATCGGCTGAAATGAATCACAGCGACCACAAAAATTATCAAAATTAAGCATATTTGGAGATTTAGCGCTGTTAGGCGTTCAGTTCGTTAGCACCGAGGTTGCCGTGTACGAACAGAACCGTGTTTTATTTCTCCGCCAAGTACTCAAAATCAATCGCCAAACAATGTAAAATCGCCAAATAAGCTTAATTTTGATAATTGTTTGTGGTCGCTGTAGTTCATTTCAGCCGATAATTTTTTCAATTCCTGGTGTTTTAGGAAGAGTAGAATCACATATAATTTTTTTTAATATTATTTGAAGACGACATCTTTTGAATGTTTCCTTGTGAGTACCTTTCGAAAACTAAATTTGTAACATCAAGTTTCTCTTTCAACGCTAGACATTATGTTTATGTGTATGCGTTTTTGTTATAAAATTTTGGCATAATATATTTTTGTGTGTGCTTTAAGGTTTCCAAATTTATCCGGTAGATGTATCCATTCTCTCTCTGGGATGACAGGTAACAAATATGCGTGAATAAAATGTAAAAAGAAAATATTAGGAGTAGATTATTTAAATAGTGTGTGCTTTCTCTTATTAAGTTGTGGATGAAGTTTATTAATTCATAAGTGAAACTAAGTAGATAATTCAAAGTAATATGAGGGTATTTAAACAGAAAACAACATCAATTACGTCAATGATTTCAGATTGTTTTAAAATGTCATTAAAATGTAATTTTGAACAGTGGAGACAAATTTTCAGAAATGTGATCCCGAATGAGAATTTTTTTTTATTAAGTAGCAAAATAAAAATGGGGTTGTCCCGTTTTATTTTAAAAGCAAAGTGAAAAGGGACATTTGATCACCTTAGTATGATTGTGATTATAATATTCCAGATTTTTGTATTATGAATAAAACCAACCAGTAGCTATCATTGTTGAGGTCACGAGTGACAGTAGGACCTTGACTGAGGGCGGATCTTACAAGATACTTGTCCAATAATACGCATTTTTCCTTTTCTGTGTTATGCTAATTTCATGTATTATCCTTGAGAAAAATATATCTAAAAATTAAAATTAATACTTTAAAAAGGAATGTTTAATTGCGATCTGTTTATTACGAAAATTTTAACAATCCTGTGAAAGTGACAACTTCAGAATCCATTTACAATATTGATGTGGTTGTGTTATTTGATTACCTTTATTTCTCACAGGCATGCCATTATTTTTGTTATCTTTATTTGTCGCAAGTATGATTTCCTTGTGTTATTTGGGTTCCGTAATCATATATTATAATAACAAATTATGTAAAATATGAATTAATTTTGAAACCATATTTAACATATTTCGAAATAATAAATTATTATTTGAATTAAATTGACTATCTCAAAAATGTTCTGGTTGTTAAAATGTATAAGAGAAATTTTAATATTTCAAAATTTTCTTCAAAAATATTTATGTCTTAAAAATATTTTCTTCCACAATGATTTTGAAAAATTGTCATCTGAACACAGAAAAAAGAAATCTAAATTTTATTCCCGGAGAAAAATTATCGCCTCTTAATACCAGGTTTGTTATTTACCGTCTTCTTTTCAATAAAAAACAAACAAACAATGAAATAGCTCAGTATTTTTTCTCCTTTTTTGACGACGGTGTTGAAAGTTATAGTGAATAATCCGAGAGATTTAGAGAGTTAATTAACGAAATGATGAAAGAATAAAATTTAGGCTACTCTTGAGAGAAGTGAATTATTAGTGCCTTTGTCTAAATGCCTACAATAAATTTTCTGCATACAGTGAATTTATATTTCCTTTCTTTGAAGTAGAGTCGTGATGAAAGCAATTTTTAATACTCAGGTAATTTAAACAGACAGAACTGCTGTTAAAAAATTTAAGCAAAGTATAGGAAATATATCATTTTAATAAAAACTTAAATAAAAATGATTTTAATAAATGTACTCATTATGAGTAAAATATAATTTAAGCATTGAAAAAGTTGTTTGATTTAATTAGCAAAAAAGCAATGGAATTTGTAGTATTTAAATCCTTATATTTCAAAAACTACAATGGAAATTTTCCTGTTTTTTCCAGATGGATTTTTAGTATGTTTTTCAAATGCTACAGCTTAATAAATAATGCGTTATTGGAAACATCCGTACTTAAACAATATTCAAACCCTTAGATTTTAAAAACTATAATTAAAATTTTCCTCTTTCTTTCAGAAAGATTTTTAGTGTGTTTTTCAGATACTCCAGCTTAATAAATATTGCATTATTGCAAACAATCTTGTAAAACTAATGGATCAGCAGGTCAGGAGCCTCAACGTCATATTTTCATTACACATTATTCAACAGACCATTTTTACTTATTCCTTATTATATAATATATATATATATATATATATATATATATATTGATTCGATTGACTTCCTATAAACAGAAACGTTTCTGAGGGGAGCTGCCGCCTCCTCAACCCACCGCTGTATCGCTCTTTCATAACTATATATATATATATATATATACAGTACTGGCCAGAATGGATGACTCACCACAAAAAACCGTGATGTTTAGGAATGCAAAAGAATAATTACATTTAACTAAGTATTTATTTTGTGGGAATTACTAATTTTAGTTATATAAAAACAGTATACATACATAATTGAGAAAGGGTTCAATATTTGGTGTGGAAACCTTTTTTTTTCCAATACAGTTTGGATACGATCAGGCATGGAAATACGTAATTTTTCGCAATAGTCTGGTGTAATTTCTGTAATCCACACTTGTTTTATAGTTTCTCTTAAATCCGAAAGCGAAGTGGGGTTACGCTCATCAACTTTGCGCTTTAAAATTACCCAACAGTTCTCGATTTTGTTTAGATCCGGGAAATTTCCGGGCCACGGTCCAAGGATCTGAAACCCCTGCTTTGCAATCCCTGTCTTAACAGATTTAGTGTGATGGCAAGGTGCTCCATCATGTTGGAAGTGTGTGCACTGGTTGATATTCATAAACGGTGGTAACTTCTCTTTTAGCACATCGAGATAAACAGTTCCATTAATTGATGTGCCTTTAGGCATGAACCACCTATCAGTGCCACCTGTCGTCCGATATCGACCGAAATTGAATCAGCAATACTTTTTCCTAGTATTTGAATCACACACCACGATTTGTGCCTTGATATATATCATAGAATCTGAGCTACTGCTTTCTTGTAAACGGGGTTAAATAACAAGGTAGCAGCACCACCCATCGCCCAATATACACTCAAATTAAATCGGCATAGTTTTTCATAATGGCCCTCATATATATCAAATTTCGACCACTTATACACTATAGAAGCTGAGACATAGTCTTCCATTAAATGAAAGAAAAAGCAGCGTAGTTGCATCACTTTTTGTGTGCTATAGCCTAAAAACTAATTAACATCAATGTATTCCAAGATACAATTAAATTTGTAATGGCCTAGGACTCTACTGTAGTCAGTCATCCTTAACCCACACAACCAACAACCAGTCAATTATATTTGATTGAACGACGTCCAGCGGTTCATGAGATCAGAAAACGCTGCTGTCAAACACTTAAAGACTGGCAGATATTTTCTAAAAATTGTCGAATTGTGTTCAGAGCATCTCAGAACATATAAATTCACTGGAAACCGGATATCGAAAAATTTAAAAAAACAAGACGTTCTTCCTATGTATATAAAAGAAAATAAAAATCCCATTTACGCAAAAATATCACTGAAAATCTATGCATTATACTTTTTTTTTTTTTCCCTCTCTTTTTGGAAAATTTTAAGATCTTATATGCCAAATTACAGATAGCAGAATGATTGAAAAGTTACTTTAGCAAATAATCACTCAGTGGTTTAAAAAAATCGGTTTTAAAAATTGTGTGTTTATTACTCCTGGAGTTGTGCCATGATTAATCCTTTCGCTACCAGCGTCACATATATGTGACGATCCTATTTTCTTACCTGAGCCCGGCGTCACAAATATGTGACGGGTGTTCATTATCAGTTTATGATAATTGTTTGCATCAAATCGTTTCGCACACAGCCGGGTTATGTTATAAAACAATAAAATAGATACAGGATGTTATTGGTTTTAGTTAAAACCTTATAGATACATCCCACAAAAATAAATGACAATTGGTATCATATTTAAATAGTAGGACGTCTGGGCTGTGGTGGCGGTTTTTCTCCTGAGGCTCTGGTAGCGAAAGGGTTAATGATGTCACTTGATACAGCTGTGTTTGCAGACTCGGTGACTTTGCCAACGAATGTTATGTGAGAAATTCCTAGCTGGTAATCAGCCAGGGTAGCTCGATGGTCTGAGCATTCGCACGTAAAGCGGAAGGCTCGGGTTCGATTTCCGGCTCTGGTATTTTTCACATAGTTGGTATAAAAAAACATCAGCTTTACACTCCATAATTTTCTGAAATGAACTTTCAGGCTTGATGAATAAACTTCTAAATTAAAATTAAATACATAATTTTAATAAATAACATACTTATTTCTTTGATGAATAACTGTTGCATATATGTGAGAGTTTTATAAGTTTATATATATTATTATATATACGTTTAACTTACCATTCTCTGATAGAACATTCGTGAAAATAAAGAAGAATTGTTGTAAAATCATCAAAAGCTACTTCATTATGTAGAAATCGTACATTTAATGTATAATATGCCGAAAATCAAATTTTTGCGAGGGGTATTAAAACAAATATAGCCGTAATAATATTATTTTCTATATCAAGCACCATGTAGATTTCGTCTAATATTAGTTATGAGTTTAACCCTGTGTCAAAGTTTAGTATCAATGAAAAAATATTTTTTCTCTCAAAGTAAAATACCTAGTGAACAGTTAATTCTAAATTTAAATAAAATGTTATGTATAATAGCAATTAAAATTTTCGCGAGTTTTGTGGAAATAATATATAGAAATATTTTTTAATAATGTAATTTTATGATTTTTTTAATTAACAATTTTTAATAATAGTTAAAGAAGTAATTGTAAGACTTGTGCTTTTCTAAAGCCTAATTTCTTTAAAATTAATTCGAAGTTTTTCAAAATAAATGTAGTTTTATTGTAGATTGAGATCTATTTTCTTTTCCTTTTATTATTATTATTATTATTATTATTATTTAATAAATCAAAAGAAAGAAAGAATTTTTTTTTAAACAAATTATATAGTTTTTAATATATTTTAAATATACAGTAAATAATCACTATTATTCTTGTTTAAAACCTTTTAAGTATCTCTGACAAAAATATTTATATTTAACAAATCTTGTAATCTAAATTATTCCTTATATTATATTTATACCATTAAAAAATGAAATAAATTTTCGAAAAAGATTAATAATCAAGGAAATAATTTGATAAGAAGGTGTTTATAAATTAAAAGTTAATATTACCTTAATATATATACATATATACGTGCAGGATCAACGAGATAAATAAAGGATTCATATACAGGATCAACGAGATAAATAAAGTAAAGAGATGATTCAAAGAATAAAGGATTAGCTTTCCGTGGTTCAACATGAACCACGTGATATGAACCAATAGATTGCTATGTTTGGCCCTTTATCGCTATTTTGGCATTTAAAATTTCAGTTCGTCAAATTATCATTATAATTAGATAACACGACAGTTCTATGACCGAAATAAATTGTTTTTTAAACAATTTTTCAGATATTCCACATTATAATCAAAAATACTTTTTTTTCATTATTTCCCAACAATGTTTAAAAGTGTTTATAAAGAAAAGTTAAACTTTTAAAAGAGCTAAATTTAAAAACAAATAATAATTTCTCAATTATTTTTAAATATTTTGTCGGTTAAATTTTGTCTACACGAAATAAAAACAAGTAAAATAAAAACTTAAATGATTCAGAACAAGAAAAACATTAAATTACGCAAGTAAACAAAAACATTAGCGGTTATGACTTCCGCCACGTACAATCTCCAAACAGTTGCCATAGAAATTTATTGAAAATACGCTGTAACCAAGGAAATCAATGCATAGATGGTTCATATCACATGACTCATGTTGGACTATGTCAGGGTTACCATTTATCATTCTATTTATCTAGTTGTACAGGATGCTCATTAACGTCATTCATTAAAGTCGTTCGCAATATGAAACACACGCAAAAATCGCGTATCTAAACTATTGCCATAAAAGTGGTGTCTAGGTATACTAAAGTGAATTATTAGCTGTGACTGCTTACTGCGCCATCTGGTGGAAAACGGCAGAGTTAACGTTCTTATCTCAAAAACGGTATGAAGGGGGGGGGGAGTGAATTACAGAATTAAAATGTTGTAGAGTATCTTAGATTTAGTAGGAAAAGAAACACTGTAGATATGAATGCTAGAAACAGAATGCTTAAAATATACATTTGTTTGTTTCATGATTTTTTTATAGGTGATGAAACGATCTCAGAAAGAAAAAAACTAGTTATCGCAAGATATCTTTAATTTCGATGTTCAAGCATCACACTGTCAGCTGTATTACACATTTGGATCCCGTTTTGAACTTTACGTAACATACATGTTACCCGCTACCCTTCAGCATGGGAAAGGTAAAGTTCAAACAATGGTCCAAATGTGCATTGCAGCTCATGGACAGAAGTTTGAACATCGAAAACAAAGGTATTCCATGTTGAGTAGTTCTTTTTTTTTTGTTGTTTCTTTACGTCACATAATATTATATTGCGAAGAAACAAATACATATTTTAAGCAATCTGCTTCTAGCATTTATGTCTACAAAATATCTTTTCGTACTAAATCGATGATTCTCTACAACTTTGTAATTTACTTTTTTTCCTATCTAGTATCGTTTTCGATATAATAATGCTAATTTCGTCATTTTCCATCAAGTGGCGATGCAAGTGGTTGCATCTAGTAGAACATAGCATATTACTGTACTTAGACACTACTTTTATGACTATAGCTACAGATATTATATAGTTTAGCAATTATTATAGTTAGAAAGGATTTTAGCGGGCATCTTATATAGTATACATGTGTGTGTGTGTGTCAGTAGCGTCAATGCTCTTCATACAAGTTGCTAGAAAGAGTCCATTGATATGAGAAAATAATTCATTTGACTGACTGTTAAAACGTCACATGGTCTAATCTAGTTTGTTTCTAGAAATAAGAGAATCAAGCAATGAGATAATTAAATATTTCGTTACATTATACACTGTTTCTAGCCACCTAAGAGGAAATAGTTCAAAACATAATTTATAATACACCAGTGGCACATCGTCTTACCCTCGTCTTAATGTAAGAGCCAGCAATAAATTTCCACTGCTCTGTATACGTCTGTTAACTTATCTTATTAACAAGGAATGTTTAAAATATCCTAATATAAATTCGTACTCAAAAAATAATGTTTCTGAAATATGTTACTCAATGAGCAGATAAATAAGTTTTTGTAAAAAAAAAGTTTAGGTGGTCTAAATAAATGAAGCGCGGGCAGAAAATAAAGGGGGGGGGGCGAAATTGTGAAGGCGTCCTAATTGAAAACCTTTCCCCAACATATATATGCATAAATCTCAAAATTATTTACAAGGATAAATGTAAATATTACATATACTTTTTAAATAAAATTTTCTTCAAAAGCAACATTCTTCATAATACAATTAAATCATATTTTTTAAAGAATTGCATAGAATTTATTTCTTAATCAGTTAATACAAAAGATCTTTTTTAAATGCCACACAATATTTTAAAGATCCTTTTTGTAGCCGCCAATTTTTATAATATGTTCTCTTTTCGGAATAAAAATAGCTGAACAATATTATGGTGAACAATATTCCTTTTATTAAGAAAAAGCTTTTAAACCCTTAAATAAACGTCGTCATAAAGTTTCAAAATACATGTTTTCTTTTTTCTTTATAACGATGTTAGAAGTACCACTTGAATGAACTAGGTAATTCTGTATCTTAATTATTAAGATGACGAGACAATAAAATGTAGGGTAGTTTTGAGGAAAATAAATTACCCTCCTCTTAATGTAAGAGCCAGCAATAAATTTCCATTGCTCTGTGTACGTCTGTTAGCTTATCTTATTAACAAGGAATGTTCAAAATACCCTAATATAAATTTGTACTCAAAAAATTTTGTTTTTGATATATGTTACTCAGAGAGCAGATATATACGTTTTTGTAAAAAGTGCGAGTAATAAATTGCATTTGGTTATTTATTTAGTTATATTTCATAAAAGAAATTCAGTTTAGTAATTACTGCTAACGACTTCTAACGTTTAAATGCATCTTATCCTTTTTTGAAACATATTTTATGGAAGCAAGAAAGAAAAATCATGCTTTAGTGCAGAATATAGATTATATAATAATTTTCACTTGTACTTGCCTTTTAAAACATTTAATTTTATTGTATTTTACCTTGTAATTTGTAAATAAATAAAGTATTTGTAAGTAATGTAATTTGTAAGTAAAAAAAATAATAATAATAAAATATATTTTGTATTCTTATATATTTATGAATATAGAAATCTCACATATGTAATATATTTTTACTTTTGAAGATTAAGTTTTAAAAATATTGCTTTTGAATATATGCATATATACAGGGTAGTTCAAATGGTCTGTGGGTGTGTAAGGTCATAAGAAGTAATACTTGCATAGGAACTTATGTCGGATACGTGATGGTGATAGTACAGTTTCATCATGACCGTTCAGCAAAGAATGTAACAAACGGTGTAAAAAGCTTTTATTTCACAAAAATTGCAATCGAAGTACAAAATACAAAGGAAAATTTTTACAACTCATAAAAAGTACTCAAAATGTGTTCCATTAGCCGCGTACACCGTCACTTTTGTCTTTTTTGCGTGCATACAAGGTACTCGGAGCTTATCGCTATCTAGCGAGTTACAATCATGTTTCCGACCCTAATTCCTATGTAATTTTTAACCCTTATGACCTGACATGTCCACACGTCTCGTTTGGGCATGACCTTTTGAACTATATGCTGTTATATATATATATATATATATATATATATATATATATACTTTAAGGTTAGGTAAAATACATACAAGTAAGCATTTTTTGTATAGCAATATGTTGTCGGTAATGAAAATCTTCGGAGAGCTCCGAACCCGCCCTTCCGCCGCTTCAGTTTATTTTCCTGTTTATTTTTCCTTTATTTTCTGACTGTTGTTAGTATTATTCATTTATTTATTTATTTTCAAACATTTGCGATTGTGTGTATTTTTCTTTCTTTCTTTTTTTTTTTTTTTTTTTTTACTTTTTCCTGTTTTCTATAGATTTTTAACTTTTTTTTTTCATTTTCCCTCCCTTTCTAAAGTTGGCTGCATTTCTTGTTTATTTTTTCCTACATTTCTCATTTCTGACCCTATATTGATACACGAAATATGTTTCTTTATATGTGTTTTACCTACCCTAAATGTTTGGCCCATGAATTCAGAACACCCTGTATATATATATATTAAGTATTGAGTATGCACGATGCAGTGTGTAAAAAACGTAGTATAATCAAAGATAAATCTCACAATACAATTGGAAATGTAGTTTGAACAATTTTTACTTATATTATGTCACATATCTGAATTATTTTTGGGGTCATTTTTGGAATTATTTTTGTAAATCAGTCATTACTGATAATTACAGCATGTTCTGTAGGAATAATGATATTTTTGCACTTGAATAAGCATGTTAATTTCGTTATGTAGTTTTACTTATTCGTTTCGTTATTCTATGTGCTCGGTCGTTTTGATCACAGATAAATATAAAATTTATTAATGCATAAATAGAAATTTGACCAATAACTTAATTATTCCTAAAATTGCTTTTTCTTCAAATATGCTGGTAAGATTTTGTTTGAAATTCTCTTCAACGATAAATAAATAAATAAATAATAAATAAATAATAAATAAATAAATATACTGTTGTGTTATAGATAATAACGAATAATATTTATAAAATTAAAATTGTTATTATTATTATTATTGTTGTCAGATTTAAAATGTGAGAGATTTTCGTTTAGGTATTAATATTAAAAATATTTTTTATATGATATTTCATTATAATAAAATTTTTGTTCTTCTTTTCTCATCCTTTTTAATGATATTTCCTAAATGTACATTAATTTTTCATATCGTAGAACTTAATATTAAAATATTAATTAAAACAGAGAAAGAAATTTAAAGTGTAATTCTCTAATGAAATTCTGGAGAACGGTGACAGAATTTTACTAAATAATTTTCCTCCTGGAATTGGCAAGACTAATGAAATAATCTCCGCAGCATTTCCAATACTGCAACGTGTTTTAATTTCCTCTTTACTCTAAAAGCTAGCTTTTAGATTAAGTCACTCAGGAAAAATTTAAACTTTTTCTTCCTTTTAATTTGGAGATGTCAGTCAATTCCTAAGAGATTGGTGAGATACATTTGGTTTCTGATTAAAGTTTTTATCATCAAATATTAAAAGAACCCATGATAATTTTCATTTTTCGTTTAGTGCTTAGTTAAAATTTCATACGCGTATTTTCTTTAACAGTAACACTTTTATATTTTTAGTTTATAAACATTAATGTAGTTTTTCAAACAAAGAAATTTTAGTTTTTGAACCATTATATTAGTGTATACAGTCATAGTAATAAACATAATGTTAAAAATTTAAAAACCTTCAAACCAACTACCGATACTTCGATTCTCCCCAGTGTCGCCAATTGTAGGGATTTGCCCTACATGTAGGAACTTTTAGCAATTTTCTTCAGGATGTAGGGACGTATTTTGAATTTGTAGGGACATTTTTAGACCTTTTTATAGGATTTTAAATAAATTTTGTCACCTTTTTTTTTTTTTTTTTTTAATTTTTCATGATTTTTTTCTGAAGTAGGAACTTTTATCGTCATGGTAGGGACATTTTGAGCTATCAGTAGGAACATGGCAAAAACTGACTTAGCAACACTGATTCTCTTATTTTTAAGTAGTGTGTTTGGTTCGCATATATATGTATACGTTAAAGGTGTGTAGCGACGCCATCAACGCCATTAAAGGGTAGATAATCTTAACTTACCGATGAACACTGGGTTAACCTTTTGTCCAGAGGTACGGCGCTGGATTACTACCAAAACAACCCTCGTTCGAATATCACCTATAGCCAACACACATTTCCTTCATTGTGACCGCGGACGAAGCAACAAGCTATCAACTCCGCTCTATGGCAATAGATGTCAGCACCACAAAACCCTCCGAGCATCAAAGCCTGTGAATAGTCGTTCTCACAGCACAAAGCCTGTCATCATGTCCCACGCCTACTGACAAACGGGCAACTGACAGCACCATCTGGACATCGCTACCGTCCAAACGAGTAATATCGCTCATAATACGGCGTACTCTCTAGGAGGGAGAGTACTGTAGCGACGCCATTAACGCCATTCAAGGGTAGATAATCCTAACCTACCGATGAACACTGGGTTAACCTTTTATCCAGAGGTACGGCGCTGAATTACTACCAAAACGACCTCGGTTCGAATACAGCCTACCGCACCTCTCCCCTTCAGATTTTTAGATTCACTAGAGTTTTGTTTGGACTTAATTGTAGTCCTTTCCTATTAGCTGCGACGATAAAACATCATTTGAAAAATTTTACCGACACACATAAGGAGACTGTTAGATTTTTAAATGAAAACATTTATGTAGATGACATAATAGGAAGCTACCCGTCAGTAGAGAAAGCTTTAACTACAAGTCTAGACTCACTTAGTATCTTTAAAGACGCGAGTATGCAACTTCACAAATTTCATACAAATTCGACACCATTACATGAATTTTGGATACAAAAAAATGTTGTTAGCAAGGATTCTAAAATATTTGAAAAAAATAATCCCCCTAATAAAGTTTTGGGTTTAGGGTGGAATAACTTGAAAGACACTCTCTATTTTGATTGTAGGGATTTAATAAACCTCGTTTCTAAACAGATAAATACTAAAAGGTTTGTATTACAAGTACTAGGCAAAATTTATGACCCTATCGGTTTCCTAGGGCCCTACACTTTAAGAGTTAAATGCCTTATGCAAATGATCTGGAAGACTGGTCTTGATTGGGATGGTACATTGCCTGAAGATTTGAAAAAAATATGGAAAGACTGGTGTAATGAAGTAACTCATCTTTCTAAATTTTCTGTGCCGAGATATTATTTTTCCGATTTTCCAGAATTTAACATCGGTGATTTGCAACTACATGTTTTCTCAGATGCCAGTATCAAAGCATTTGGCACTGTTGCCTATTTTAGAATTAAAGAAATCTCGAATGAAAAATGCAAAACGATATTCGTTGCTTCAAAAAATAGAATAGCGCCTATGAAAAATCTCACGCTACCTAAACTTGAACTCACAGCTGCATTGTTGGCAACTAAACTAGGTCATAATATTTTGAGAGCTCTGAAATTAGATATACCCACGTTTTACTGGACAGACTCAATGATCGCCTTTTTTTGGATTAGAGGCTCTCCAGAAAAGTTTAAGCCGTTTGTGCAGAATAGAGTACAAGATATTCGTGAATTGACATCTCCTTCAAATTGGAGGCACTGTCCCGGTTCGTCTAATCCTGCCGACCTTGTATCCAGAGGTGCAAAGATCATAAAATTAATTAATGATAGATTGTGGTTAAATAGGCCTGAATGGCTCAGTTCACCCCCCGAACTTTGGCCTAAGCCTGATGATAAACAAAAGCTAGATGTAGAAAGCTTAGAATATAGAAAAAAGATAAAAGAAACACTCCTTTTCAATTGCATGACAGAACAACTAGAAAACCCCATTGATATCAGAAAATACAGCAGTTTAGAAAAATTAATCAGAGTTACAGCCTGGGTAAAAAGATTTATTAAGAGGATAAAAAAAATTCCAGAACTTAACAATACATTGACAACCGAAGAACTAATAGAAGCTGAGAAACATTTGATATCGAATGAACAAAAGTTCTATTTTAAAAATGAATTTCACTCGCTAATAAATGAAGAAATTATTGATAAAAATTCTCCCCTTAACAACTTAACTCCTTATCTAGATGATGAAAAAATGATGCGGCTCGGCGGGAGATTAGAGGTTAGTGATTTACAGCTAGAAGAAAAACATCCCATCATTCTCCCCAAACAGTCGTGGTTGACTACCTTGATTATAAAAAATGAACATGAAAAAATAATGCATGGAGGAGTATCTGGAACATTGTCAAAAATACGGTCTAAATATTGGATTCCCAAAGGTCGCCAGTTAGTTAAAAGTGTCCTGAATAAGTGTATTATATGTAAGAAATACCTTTCCAGACCAACAGATCAGATCACTGCTCCACTACCTCGTGACAGAATAACAGAGTCGCCCCCTTTCTCCATATGTGGCATTGACTTTGCTGGGCCTCTCTACATTAAATTTTGGTAAAGAAATCACCTACCCAGTGAATTTTGCTGACATTATTGAAGGTGCTTCAAACAAAATATCTGCCTTAAGACGTAAAAGATACCAATCACTTTTGTTAAAGCAGTTGTGGAATAGATGGAAAAGCCAATACTTATTGGATTTAAAAACAGCACATACTTTAAAGAATCCTACTGCACAACCTGAACTGAAAGTAGGAGATGTAGTGTTAATTGGTGATGATTCAAAAAACAAACTTCTGTGGAAACTTGGTATAATCCAGAAAACAATCGTCGGCAGAGATCACAACATCCGATCTTATGAGGTTAAGACTGCCAATGGTGTTTTAAAACGAACTGCTCAGCATTTATACCCTCTGGAATTGACTTAACTAAAAACTTTAATGCTACGAACTGATAAAATAACAAACTTTTGAGAAAAATTTGAACTTCCAAAACCTTCATTTTAATGAACACTTTTTCTTTAATTTTCAGAATATTTGATATCCTTTTTTGAATAATTTAGTGAATTTTATTTGATAATTGAAAATATTAAAACTTTGCATGTGTTATTATCTTTATATTTAAGTTTACTTATATTTGATAACTTTGTTTATATTTGATAACTAAGAGTTAATTGCTTAAATAATAATGTGTTTGCATATGTTTAATATTGATATTTCAATTTAATATTTGATTTGATCTTTTATTAATTTAGTTATAGTACTTTAGTAAATATTGTTTACATTTGTATTTAATATTAGATAACTGTTGATATTTTGAAAAAAAAAAATGTTTATGTGATTTAGTATTAATAGAATATTTAGAAATTTGTACAATTTATGATTATCAGAAGTTGTTCAAATATGAGATTTATTTTTGATTTAACGAGATTTTTGATTTGTGAACTCTATAAGAGTTCACGGCGGGGAGTTGTAGTAAAATCAATCCCCTTTAGACGGCGCTGCGTCGCCAATGAAAGAAAAAAAGATATAACCTTTATTTGTTAATAGATTTTGGCAACAGCCAGTAAGTTTAGTTTTAGATTTGGATTCTTCGACTGCGTTCGAAGATGGAATTTTTTCGATCTCTCACTATGAGAGTTTTTTAGATTCGGAACTATGTTCCACTAAGTATTTCTTCTTTGTACATAGTGTATTAAAGTGTAAATAGATCCTTTACTTTATTATAATCATTAAACTTCAAAAAGAATAATGCATCGTTGCCCTTTTTTCATTCTCTTGCTTAAAAGAATCCGGCAAGCGTTCGACTTTGTTCCCTTTTTCTTAGATTTTTAAATACCACTGAACCGAGAATTTATTTTACACCCTTCAGGTGAATGACTGCAAGGAGGACATAGAACTGGCGAAATGCCCTCCGTAAGGGTTCCATCGTTACTTGAAGGTCCTGTTATCAAAATTGATAAAATGAAGATGCTCGGTTCGAACCCATGTCATTTCGGACAATGCACGTCAGCCTAGTCATTTTTCGGCATATTCTCACATATTCGCATAAATACCGCTAGAACCCGTTAAGAAAACACAACGGAGGGTGTACACCTCCAACCTTAGATCCCTTCAGTACACAATTGGCCTCAAAAATAACGCCCGCACACATATAACCACAGAATCATCTCAATGGCTAAAACAATCAAAGAGACCTGGGTTCAAACACGTCACATGCATTCTACCAGCTTTAAGAGCAGAACTTATCAGCTATTCTTAGCGGCTGCACCCAGTTTTGAGTTGCGTATAATTTAGTGAATTAAAATTAATAACTAAAATTTGCTTACTTATCTTCGTTTATATTATAACCCAAATTTATAAATATTCTACTTATCATCATCACGCAACATTAATGTTATTGAGGATATAAAAAGTTTATTTTACGATCATTTCTTTTTGTAATCAAACACAACTTTTCCTTTACGTTAATTTCAAAAGTAAGCCCAGCTTGTAGATTATGTTCATATATTTTTGTAACGATTTCAAATTTCTCTATATAAAGTAAATTTAAGTTTGAAAAAATTGAAACCTGGATGCAAACTTATTTTAAATTAAGCTTAATTATCACTTGTATCATAAAAAATACATTTTGCATTAAAATACCACTAGATTGTCTAAAGGTTATATTTCACTTAGTTAAAAATTGCTTTTACTCTATTATTAGTAAAAGGAAAAGTAGTTTTGAATTCCCACGCATAAAGAAGGATAACTATTTAGAGGGGGGGGGGGGTATAAAACAAAAATGAAAAATCGTGTGGTTTGCATAGATTATTAACACTTTCCAATTTTACGTTCTCGTTGCATCGTTTAAATCTCAATGATCCCGTTATGGTTACGTGATCATACAACGTACATACATAAAGACTAAAATACAGACAGATAGATTAAGTGAACTCATTATCACTCGGTAAAGGGTGAAAAAAGCTTAACATAAGCAGAAGTAAAATTTCAGAATTTCTAATCGTATACTTTAATGTAACTGAATATTTGGGTGTATCCCTGTAAATAATAATTCTAAACAAACCAAAGAAAATATCTTTAGCACATGAAGAATAAATTTCATTTTCATTATTTTGTGCGTAGTACCAAGTTACTTAAATATAACTTCTAAAAGTACCTATCGTAAAACGCATTGCTTTGTCATATTTTGGATGCTTTTGTATACAAACTGTTTGAGGTACTTATAACTTATTAAATAGGGAACACGTCATAGTAAAATTAAATACATATGCCATCTTGAAGAAATTCTGGAAATATGTACAGATGGTAGATGCTGGCAGACTGATAGATTGGGAGACCAGCAATCTGAAGGAGAGAAGAAACCGATTAATTCAAATCCTAATCACTCTTAAACATTGTTAGAAAATGTTAAAAATATTTAATAAAAACAAAAATGCAATTACATCAATTTACAATTACAGCTCTTAATGTAACTAAATATTTCTTGTGTAACCCTGTAAATCTTAATGCTAATCAAACTGTATTCTACCGAAAACTTTTTTGTTTTCAAAAGTATGATAAATGATAATTCCATTGTAATTCGTGCAAAATAAAGTATTAAAATACGGTTTATAGAAATACCCCTTGTGGAACGCAATGCTTTTGAAGTCTTTCAGGTGTCCCTGTTCATACATTAAGGGGGATATTTACCCCCATTATCAATAGAAAATATCATAAAGGGAACTTGAATAACACATATTAGTTCCAAGTAAGTCCATCAATAATTATGGTAGTTTGAGCATTGACAGACAGACAAACCGAAGTGATAAAATTTTCTTTTCAATTTTCTTGGAAAGTGTAAAAATCGTAAATGCACTCTCACTTTTTACAAGCATTGTTATATTATTTACAGTCAAAATATTTTTTTAATATTATGTGCATTATTCAGATGCAAAAAAGCGTGTTTATTATAGAGTATGGAATGTTAGCCTTGATTGTTACACCGTTAAAAAAAATCCCGTAATATATTTTTTACGGGCATGATGTTTTTTACGGACATGTAACATAATTTAAAGTCATTATGTACTTAATTTACACGGTCAAAACTTTTTTTTTCTTTTTTCTTTTTTTATTTTTTTTTTTATTTAACGGGCTTTGACTGGTATCTCTGCTACCAGGCTCTCCCCTTAATGTTACATGATTTATTATTATTATTATTATTGTTTTTACAGTGTAATTTACAAAGCTATACAAAATTATTCAAATGCATTATTGAATATTAGTAAAGAGTATTCGAAATGCATCTTTAACAGTGCACTGTAAAAAATAACGGTAGATTTTACCAACAGAATGTGCTGGCACCCATATTGCCAGCATATTCTACTATTAAATAAGGCAATTTACAGCGGAAACATCTGTAAATGAGAGATTCTTTTACAGTTGTTTCTGCTGTAAATTACTTCTTTCTAACAGTATAATATCCTGGCATCCATATTGCCAGAATATTTTCGAAGCTATTAATATAGTAATTAAATGCAAAAATACAATGAATTCTAAAGCTGCTGCAATTTTGCCAATAATTTGGCACAATATTATAAAATAGCCAATAGTTTATTTCTGCTAGTTCAATATGGTTTTTCTCCTACAATAGCCTCGTGTGATTTTTCAATAGTTCTAACTTCTCTTATTTTTCTTAACTCATTGATCCACCTTCACCGGACTTCAAATTGACTTTGCTGCTATTCACGTTATTAAAAGACTTAACTGTTGACTGTGAAAAGAAACATACTTAAAAACTACTCATTGAAAAAGAGTAATAAAAATCCCTGATGATGTCTTACTATTTAAAGCGAAAAGCTTCGGATAAAATTTTTAACACCTTTTAAAGAAAATTTTATTTTAAGTGTTTTTAAAGCATTTTTAATATAATTAAAAAGATTTCAGTCTCTATATTTACTTATTTTAAATAATCTCTCTTTTTAATAAAAACTAGCATCACCCAGTGGTAGAAAGTCGACCACTTTTTTGCAAAGAAAAGTTATTACCTTCTCCTAAACGGAATTAAATTGCAACACAGTTGTGGCAATTGTTTGTCGATATGCACTCTTACTGAATCAGCAGAGTTTTATTTAGTATATTTCTCTAAGTTTGGTACACTGTAGATATTGAGCCTTTCGTGAAATGAAAGGAAATCGCCACGTGGAAGTGCCCCTTTTCGGTGATATAGCCCAAAAGCTAATTGGCACCATGTCAAACCAAGGTGCAACCAAATATCGAATTCGGTTAATTTAATTCCATTGTTTCATAAAGTACAGTGATTGAACTCAAAAAGACGGATATTTTATAAAAATGGTCAAATTGAGTTTGGGAAATTTCAAAACGTGTAACTTTATCGAAAGGCGAAAATCTAAAATTTTTCTGAATCTTCTACTTGCTTCTTAGGCCCGCCGTACACTGAAGAGACATGAGACAATGTTTAACGCGACATGCGACACGCGCATGCTCTAAATACAAGTTCATCTCCTGAAAACTGTTTAGAGCATGCGTGTGTCGCATGTCGCATCAAACTTTGTCTCCTGTCTCTTCAGTGTGTGGTGGGCCTTATACATGCAGAAGCTAGTAATAAATCCACTTTTTAAAAAGTATATAGTCAATTTCAGTTAATTGAAATGCAAGGAAATCTCAAAATGTGTAAAGTCATCGAAAACCGGAAAACAAAAGTTTTTCCAAATCTTAAACTTTCTTCTTATATAAGTAGAAGGTATGCAGTCGGTAACAAAAGTATCCGAACAATAGCAAAAATTCCTATGTAAAAAAAAGTAGAGTTAATACTGTTTTGTTAAATAAATCCTTGTCGAATCACGTTCTTAGTGAGTCTAAGAACATGATTCGACAAGGATTTATTTAACAAAACAGTATTAACTCTACATTTTTATATAGGAATTTTTGCTAGTGTTCGGATACTTTTGTTACTGACTGTACGCAAGCGAAGTGTACGTCACTGACCGTCGTTGGGGCCAAGTAAAAGTTTTCCTATGTTAATCGTCCACTGGATTTTTTGTAAACAGTAATTAAAAGTTGAGGAAAATTATTTCCTGATTTAATCCCCATATTTGGGTGTAATTAAAAATTAGTCACCATGCACATGTGTTAGATTAAGTTATTTTGCGGTCAAAGTGACAAAATTTAAATTTTAAATTTCAAAACTCTAGAAACAAAATGGGCATAGATTTGATATCTGTTCGTCCTTGGTGTTTTGTGTATTTGGCTATCAAAAACGTAATACGAAAACATATACCAGATTTATATTTTCGTAATACATATATATTCCAGGAAATATTGTTTCATATTATTGATTGCTCGTTATTAAAATAACCATGATTTTTGAAAGGAATCAAATATGTCCACCAGATAGTTTGGCGATCTTTTATTACTATTTTTGTTTCCTCCAAGGACAGCAGATTTCAAATCTATTCCTTTGAAATGAATCTCATTCCATTGAAATTAAATGTTTATGTTTATATTCGAAATTGGAAGTCTGTCATTTTATTTTTCCAGAGTTTTGTAATTTAAAATTAAAATTTTATGAATTTTACAGAAAAAATAACTCAATCTAACACACACAGAAAGTAATTTATATATAACTATACTCATACATGGGGATTGAAATCGGGAGATAATTTTCCTTAATGTTTAAAAAGTAAATAAATAAATAAATAATCCGATGGACGATTAACATAGAAAATCTTTCGCTTAGCCCCACGGATGGTTAGTGACGTCATTACTTCGCTTGCGTATAGTAATAAATCTATTTTTTTAAAAATAAGTAGTCAATTTCAGTTAATTGGAATGCATTATGTTTTTGCTTAAAAATATGTCTATAAATTAGAACTGATGTAAATCACAAAAAAAAAAAAAAAAAGAAAAAAAAAAGAAAGAAAGTAAAGTAAAAAGAAATTAGATCTAAAAAATTAGAACTCTCATATATCAAATTCTTTTTTAACTTGCGTTAATTTTCAACAGTATAAACTTTCGATCTAACACTCATTCACTCAAATTTCTACCATCTAAGGGCTGTTATCTCTTAGAATAAAAAATCTGTAGTCCAGACTATAGTGATGCTACATTACACAAATTACTGTGTCTATGGTTTTATTTTTCTCAGAAATTGCCAGATTTAACAACTTTCTATTTTAGGTATTTTTCAATGTAAAAAAATACGTGTATAAAAAGGAAAAATTTATAAAAAATAAAAGTATTTTTAAATACCTTCTTGATATCGTAAGAAAATGATTTTTGTATTCTGCACATCTGGCTAATCATACCTTTAGAATGATACCACTTTCAACCCTCTACTCCAATAATTCCATAATTAATATGTTAAAAGTGTACCACAAATTTTATGCTTGCCTATTAATATATAGATTATTCCTTGATTATTTTTTTAATGAATTACACCGAGAAAAAAAAATATACCGCCTTCATCAAGAATGAATAAATAGTCCTTTTCTAAATCCCTAAACTAGAAATATAGATTTCCGAGTTATGCGCATAAAGCACGTCAATAAACTGAATAGACGAAATGATCGAGAATTTCTAGTGTACACATTTCTAGATGGTGAAACAATATTCTGAATACTCTAAATATTCTGAATCATTTGTATTGCGAAAAATTCTCGCTTGATTTTCTATAATTTGTTAATAAACCAAGATTTTAGTTGTTGAAACCCGCCTCTTGTATTCGCATTAATTCGCAGAGATTTTTTAATAACTTTGCCTTCGATAATATAGGCAAACCCTCTAGAGTTCTACTAGGGGTTTCTAGAACTCGCTTTCAAAGGGGACTAGAATTTATAAGGATGACATGGAACTATTTTTTCTACAGCCACAATTTAGATTCTAGATGTCAGTTACAGAATATTTTCTCAGTGTATTAATATGCTCTTCTAATAAATAAATAATTTTCTTAATGTTAGTTTTATAAATGTTACAAAGTTTCCCTCTTTAATCTCTTTTCAGAGCGTTTATTATTGAAGAAACAAAAATATTTCGAAAAAAATTTTTCCTTCACTTTTATTGATGTATTTTTATTTATTTATTTATTTATTTATTTATTTATTCTTTAACAGAAAAATACACATTCCACATTCTAATCATTTTCGAAATCTTCCTTTTCTGCTTGTATCGCTCTTCCAAACAAATCCACCCTTGTTATAAAGTTGAAATGTTTTGGAGGAGAACGTTGAATGAGTTACAGATTCAAATTTGATGCAAAATGGGGACTACAAGAAAAATTTCCTCTTCAGCGTGACTTGAATGTTATATTTACAAACTGAATAAATTTATATACAATTGATTTTACTGAAGAATTTCTGATGGAACCAGTGCAGTATATTGTTAATTAGTTTTAATCACGGCTAAAAATTTTAAAAACACATTATTGTAATATTACTGTGTGTTTAATCTTTCTTTTATTAAAGGGTTAAAAATTATATCAATACAGTACAGTTGTTCTATTTAAGTACAAATGATAACATTTACTTCTATATGTAAAAGAAAAAGATTAGCTAATATTACAAAAAAATATCGTTTTCTGGTTTTCTAAAAAGCTTTTTTTTTTTTTTTTTTTTTTTTTTTTCAACATACATTCTGTGTATGCGTGTATGCGTGTATGCATTTTCAACTATAAAAATTGGCTGTTTTCTGTTCATTAGACCTAAATTTATGTTGTTTAGTAAAAAGTAATTTTCTCGTTTACCTCTAAACTAACCTGATGTAATATTATACTAATTTAGCCAGTATACACAAAAGTAGATCGTCTATTTACATTAAATTTTACATGTTTTAATTACAAGGACGCGTCATCTGAGATTCTTATTTAATTCCTAAACAACGACAAAAAAAAAAAAAAAAAAAAAAAAAAACGCGTGTTACAAGATTGAAGCTTTAGCCTGTCAACTGGGTACACATGTTCATGAGCCACATGGAATTAGCTATAAAGTCTTGGGTGTGTATATTCTATTTGTAGTTCGTGTACAGGGACACACCAAAGTTTTTCTTGTTAATGTAGCCAATGGACAGAATTTGTATGTATCGCAGTAGCAGCCGCAAAAATCGCCCAAATGACTTTCAAATTGCTACACACGTTCAAACTCTGTATAGAAATAGCTGTATATATTTTTACATCTATATTGTTTATTCATAGAGTGCAGGGACACACCAAAGCTTTTTTTTTTTTTTTTTAACATTATGGCCTATGGGGTGAATTTCGTTTAAACGCATTCTAACTTCGTTACTTTGCATTGAACTAAATGAAATTTCATAAAATCACAATAATGTACGCAAATGAAATTTGCGTACATTATTGAGATGCTTGAACTGATGTTTTTTGTATAAAATATTTGTGTTTATGCTTCATAATTACTGTACAGGATCTTATAAAAATATTCCAGGAATGCCACGTAATCATTCAAATTATGTTAAAATTATAACAATTATTCATTAAAGGCATAGAATAGGTTGGAAAGTTTTTACTGGTATATATGATGTTTGTGATTCTTTGACAGAGACATATAAAATAATTTCGTGACATTAGAGCCTATGAACAGACTCTTATTTAAACACAGTTAAATGCGTTTATTCTGAGTTCTACATAATGCAATTAACATACGTTATAAATATGCTTAAAAACATGTTTTCTGTACGAAAATAAAATAAAATAAATAAACAAATAAAGTAAAATAAAGGTATGTATAAATTAAATTTATTCTTAGGACCACACAAAAGAGATCCTATGACATTCTGTAATCCTCCAAATAATGACAAATTACACTTAGAAAAAATTCTGTAACTGACATCTAGAATCTAAGTTGTGGCTCTAGAAAAAATAGTTCCATGTCATCCTTATAAATTCTAGTCCTCTTGGAAAGCGAGTTCTAGAAGCCCCTATTAGAATTGCATAAAATTTCATGTAAGTATTTATGAGTTACCAGGAATTAATACAAGGCTATGAGTTACTAAGAAAAAATAACATAAATATATACATACAGATAGTTATAGACAGAGAGATACAGCGGGGTGTTGAGGGCTGCGGCAGCCTCCGTCAGAAACATATCTGTTTGCGCAGCGAGTAAATCGAGTAAATTATATGTATTTTTTTTATAAAATTATTACTTTACATTTGATAATTTTCTTCAAATTCACATAAAAATCACACTTTCTTGGTCTTAGTGTTATGGTCCTAAATGCTAACGTTAGTGTAAGCAATTTAAAATGTATTTATTTATTAATTGATACTGTAAATGAATAACAGAAAAAATATGTGATAACATTTAAATTGAATTACAATAACTTTTATGTGTGAGCTTTTGGTATTATCATGCATCTATTAATTGCTAAATTTTATAACATTATTAAATTCTTCTCTCTCTCTCTCTCTCTCTCTCTCTCTGTATATATATATATATATACTGCCCACATTTTATAGGATTTTCATTAATTTTTCTTCTCTTTCAACTTCTTCATGCTTTCCATGTGATATTTTTTTTTTAATTCAATGTCTGAAAAGATATTCATTATATATATATATATATATGTGTGTGTGTGTGTATGTGTATTTTATATAACATGGAATCAATAAAAATGATCTGTTAAATAATGAGTGATTCAAATAGGACGTTGAAGCTCCTGATCTGCGAATTCACTCGTTTGAAACTTGCTGGCTCGCAATGTTCCAGTTACCAAATCACGTTCGATAAAATCTGTGCCCTGGCAATTTTTCAACATTGAAATCCTGTTAGATTACAAATCCCGTGATAGTTTGGATTGGATTATAAAAACACTTTTTTTTTATCACGAATTTTAAAGTAATTTTGACAAAATATTAAAATTGACACTGTAAAGCAGTCGAGTGATTAACCCTGCTGTTCTGTTCCCATTTACTATACATTACATTTGTACCATTTAAAAAATATAAAACTGTATAAATAAAATAAAAATATTTCCAGGAAATTAATATATGTCCCACCCTAACAAAGTCACAAAATGGCTAGAAAATATTTCTAGACTGTCATTTCTTTATAAAGAATTGAAAAACGTTTTGGGTCAAATAGACCCGAACAGAAAAGTAGGGTTAAATGTTCACTGTCCAAAATTCTAAGATTGAGATTGGAATATAATTTGAGATTGGAAATTGGGCATTTTATAGCTTTTTTTTTTTTAATTATTTAATTAATTTTTTTTTTTTTTCGAACCTTTTAAAATTTGCAAATTGTCAATCTTCATCTTCCAATTCATGTTAGATGATATTATTAATTACTATAATTACTATTATTATTTAGAAAAAAAGAGAAAAAGAAGAAGAAGCTTTCCTAATTAATCGTGAATTTTTACCCTATTTTGACAAAAGTTAAAATTTAAATAAAAGTAGCGATTATGAGTTCACATACCAAAAGTTACAAAATTTGGTTGAAAATTAAAGATTTGAAACAAAATATTATATTAAAGCCAATATTAATGAAAAATGATACTTAAGAACAGCCCTTCGTTTATATTTCTAAATTGCAATCTAGCATTTTTCGAACTGAAATTTCCCATTTTATAGAAGATTAACATTTAGTTAAATTAAAAGTCGTTTAAAAAACATATTTACATTTATTTATTATTCAGTTCACGATATTTATCAGAATCTTCACCTTCCATTCTTTCCTAATAGAGAATATACTGTTTAAAATTCTCTGTGTTCTGTTCATTTAATCTAATTATGTAATATGAATGCAATGCGGACATAAAGAAATCATGATAAATACTGCTATTATAAAAAGATTATTTATTCATCTGTATAAATAAATCGAAGAGTTTGTCGGCAGAACACAACCGGGAGGACCATACCTATTTCTGCTTGGTCTAGATTTAAATACTTTGGTGATGAAAGTCGCCCATTTTTTTAGTAAAAACTGATGCACTTTTTTAAAAGATACTACATAGATGTTATACTTTTTTAAAAGAGCTCTAAAAACTGTTCATTTTTTGTGCTGACACAATATACGTCAAGTTATTAGATTTAAAGGTATTACGTTGCAAAGTTTCACAACGCGATATCATTCGATTGCTTTTACCTTAAAATGAGAGTGTAATATTAAACAAAAAACAGTCTAATATTAAAGAATAATGAATAACTTTTTAAAAATTACCAGTTTTGAAGTTCTAAGAGCTGCAGTTTTTAAATTACAGCGTACTTATTTCCCATACATAATCCACTAAATTTGTAAACAATTGTTGATTCATTCTTGAGAATCATTCACATAAGACCATAGAGTTTTGATGCAAAACGGGTGCAAAACGGAAGAAATATTTAATTTAATTTAATTTATAATATGTTATTTTGACTTTTTGACCTTAAAAGGAATTTTTAATCATCATGTTACAAAGCCCAAAATGTGAAATAAAAAATAAATAGAGATTCAATTCTTTTGAAAATTCATTTAAATTTAGTGACCAGTGAAGCGGGCGTAGCCTGCTAGTATGACATAAAGCTTTATGTCATGTCATATTAGTTTTAAAAATATTTTTAATTACTTTTTCTTTAGTTACAGATAATTTTTATAATGATTAAAGTAGTTGTAAATAAAGCAGTTAGTTAATATAACTCATCCCTGTATTGGATTTAGAACTTTCTAATGTCATAAAAAGGTGCATATTTTTAGGCTGATTCGTAAATGTTAGAAAAAAAACATTCAGAAAAAAATGGAGTTAGGATCTTTTAATTTATGAGGGCAGTACACTAAGAAGGATATTGGGAAATCGGGGTGCAGAACTCAAAATGCAAGACTAGTATCATTGGCTTTTGTTAGAAATATTGAATATCTAATTGCCCTGACCAAGCACAGTATCATTGATCAGATTTTGAAGAATCTAACATGTAAGTAACATATGCAAACGAATTAATTTCATTTGTAATATGTATTTATTAATTTTATGAAAAAAATGCTTTTAACTTTTATAATTTTCCATAAATAATTAATTAATTACCTTTAAATGAATCTCATGTATTAATAATTCCACACTGAAAAAAAATATACCGCCTTCATCTAGAATGAAGAAGTGGTCATATTCTAAATCCCTTTACAAGAAATATACATTTCCGAGCTATGCGCATAAGACACGCCAATAAACTGAATAGACGAAATGATCGAGAATTTCTAGTCCATACATTTCTAGGTGGTGAAACAATACTCTGAATCTTTTGTATTGCGAGGAATTCTCGCTTGAATTTCTAGAATTGGGTAAGAAACCAAGATTATAGTTACTGAAACCCGCCTTTTGTATTTGCATTTATTTTCAGAGATTTTTAAATAACTTTGCCCTCGAGAATATAGACGAACGCTCTAGAATTCTGATAAGGGTTTCTAGACATCGCTTTCAAAGGGGACTAGAATTTATAAGGATGACATGGAACTATTTTTTCTACAGCCACAATTTAGATTCTAGATGTCAGTTACAGTTCAATGTTTTCTCAGTGCAATAACCGTTCCATTTTGAAATTTCTTTAAAATTTTCAGAGATGAGTACTCTTTTGTACCTAGGAAAATTATACGGTTATAAAAATCAACCCCTTAACAAAATCACTTTGGCTCAGAGAAAACGTGATTCTATTAAGTGGTGGGTGTAGTATTTTCGGCAAATTATTCTCTTAGAGTAGTGACTTTTTCATAGATATGCATTGATATACATTAAGTACATTAAAAGTTCTGAAAAAAATGTGTTTAAATTTGATAAAACAAAATTTTAAATTATGATATTTTTTTTAATAACCTTTGATAATTTTTTATTAATTTATTATTATTATTTTTTAATTGTTTGCAATTTATTCTTAACGTATTTAAGTATTACTTTGTAGATTCATTGTTAAATCAATTATTTTTAATATATTTTGCTTCAATGCTATAAATTTGCATTAAGTTGAAGAATTCGGTCATGTAAAAATATTTTTTTTAATTAACTTACCATTAAAACCTTAATGTAATAAATAAATATCTTTGGAATATATTGTTAAAATATATTATTGTTAAAGCAAGAGAAAAAATATAAATTAGTTAACATGGTACATTTCTTTCTTTTTTCATTATTTATTTACATTTTAAATTATGTTTTACTGAATTTAAATAGTTTTCAAGAAGATTTTATATACTGATTTTTATATTTTTTATATTTCAAAGCATATTTAAGCAAACTTTTCCAACTCAAAGACAGAGTATTGAGATACATTTCCGATTAGATTAGCGTTTTGTATTACCATCAACAAAGCGCAGGGTCAAACGCTGGATCGAGTTGGAATCTATTTGCCTGATCCTGTTTTTAGCCACGGACAATTGTATGTTGCTTTATCTCGAGGAAAAACATTCAGAAATGTAAAGGTAGAAATTAAACCTAAGGGACGACGCACAGCTAATATTGTCTGGAAGGAAGTACTGTAAAATGATTTTATGTAATAATTACACCCTCTCATATATAGTCTATCCTAATGCTGCGGAGCAGCGCGGGTCCTCTAGTGTAATAAATAAATATCTTTGGAATATATTGTTAAAATATATTATTGTTAAAGCAAGAGAAAAAATATAAATTAGTTAACATGGTACATTTCTTTCTTTTTAACACTTTCCAACAAAGTTGAAAAGTGTTTATGCATTGGGTTTGTCTGTCTGTCTGTCTGTCCGTCTGTCTGTCCGTCCGCGCTCTAACTCCCGTAAATATTTATGGAATTTCTTGAAACTGATATATGTTTTCTATTGAAAATGGAGTTTATACCTCTACTGGTTTGTGTACAGGGATCCCCTAAAATATTTCAAAGCATTGTGTTCTATGAGAGGAATTTCTATAAACCATATTTTCATACCCTTACTGTACAAAAATCTTAATCAAATTAAAATATGTTATACAAATTCACTATCGGATGTTCCCTATTGAAAATGAAGTTTATACCTGTACTGGTTTGTGTACAGGGACCCCCGAAAATATTTCAAAGCATTGTGTTCTATGAGAGGCATTTCTATCAAACATATTTTCATACCCTTAATGTACAAAAATCTTAGTGAAATTGAAATAAGATATACAAGTTCACTATCGGATGTTCCCTGTTGAAAATGGAGTTTATACCTCTACTGGTTTGTGTACAGGGACCCCCTAAAATATTTCAAAGCATTGTGTTCTATGAGAGGCATTTCTATAAACCATATTTCCATACCCTTACTGTACACAAATCTTAATGAAATTGAAATATGTTATTCAGGTTCACTATCGGAAGTTTCCTGTATAAAATGGAGTAAATACCACCACTGATTTGTGTACAGGGACACACAAAATTATTACGAAAGCATTGTGTTCTATGAGAGGCTATAAACCATATTTCCATACCCTTACTGCACACAAATCTGAATGAAATTGAAATATGTTATTCAAGTTCACTATCGGATGTATCCTGTAAAAAATGGAGCAAATACCACCACTACAGCGGCACACAAAAGTATTTCAAAGCATTGCGTTTTATGAGAGATATTTCTATAAACTAAATTTTAATAACGTTACTTTGCACGAAATTTTATGAAATTGAAATGTGTTATTTATAAGCACAAGAGAAAATGCTTTGCATAGAATACAGCAAGATTAGCATTAGATTTACAGGGTGACACAAAAATATTCAGTTATATAAAGAGCTATTAATAAATATTTGCTAAAAGTGTACTTTCATTTAAATTAAGCGTTTTTAACCCTTTCTAACATTTTTAACACTTCCCAACAAGGTTGAAAAGTGTTAATGACTTCGGTTTGTCCTTCTGTCTGTCCGTCTGTCTGTCTCTCTGCGCTCTAATTCCCATAAATTTTTGTGGAATTTCTTGAAACTGATATATGTTATTGAAGTTCACAGTCGGATGTTCCCTGTTGAAAATGGAGTTTATACTTCTACTGGTTTGTGTACAGGGGCACCCGAAAGTATTTCAAAGCATTGTGTTCTATGAGAGGTATTTCTATAAATCATATTTTTATACCTTTACTGTACACATATCTTAATGAAATTGAAATATGTTATTCAAGCTCACTGTTAGATTTTTTCTCTATAAAATGGATTAAATACCAACTCTGTTTTATATACAAGGACACTAAAAAGTATTCTAAAGCATTGCGTTCTATGAGAGATATTTATATAAATCAAATTTTAGTAACTTTACTTTCCACGAAGATTTAGGATATTGAAATATGTTATTTCTATGCACAAAAGAATGTTTTACGTAGAATATAGCAAGATTAGCATTAGATTTACAGGGTGAAACAAAAATATACTGTTATATTAAGAGCTATTATTAAAAGTTTGCTAGAATTCTACTTTCGTTTACATTAAGCGTTTTTAACACTTCCAAGCATTTGAATATGATATCAATTTGTGTATCTGTCCGTCTGTCAGTCTGTCTGTCTGCCCGCGCTCTAACTCCCGTAAATATTTATGGAATTTTTTGAAACTGATATATGTTATTCAGGTTCACTATCGAATGTTTCCTATTGAAAATGGAGTTTATACCTCTACCGGTTTGTGTACAGGGACACCCGAAAGTATTTCAAAGAATTGTGTTCTATGAGAGTATTTCTATAAACCATATTTTCATACCTTTACTGTACAATATCTTCATGAAATTGACATATGTTATTCAAGTTCACTATTGGATGTTTCGTATATAAAATAGTTTTCATACCACCACTAGTTTATGTACAGGGACACTCAAAAGTACTCCAAAGCATTGCGTTCTTTGTGAGATATTTCTATAAATCAAATTTTAATAACTTTACTTTCCACGAAGTTTTAGGAAATTTAAATACTTTATTTATATGAACAAAAGAATGCTTTGCATAGAATACAGCATGGTTACCATTAGATTTACAGGGGGACACAAAAATATTCAGTTATATTCAGAGCTAGTAATAAAAAATTGCTAGAATTGTACTATCGTTTACATTAAGCCTTTTTGACACTTTCTATCATTTTTTTAGTGTGAATATATATTCAATTTGTGTATATGTCTGACTGTTCTTCTGTCCGTCTGTCTGTCTCTCTGTCTGTTTTTCTGCGCTCTAATTCCCGTAAATATTTGTGGAATTGCTTTAAACAGATATATGTTTTTCACGTTCACTATCGGATGTTCCCTATTGAAAATGGAATGGATACCTCTTCTGGTTTGTGTACAGGGACACCCAAAAGTATTCGAAAGCATTGTGTTCTATGAGAGGAGTTTCTATAAATCATATTTTAATACCTTTAATGTATAGAAACTTTAATGAAATTTTAATATGTTATTCAGTTCCCTATCGGATGTTTCCTATGTAAAATAGAGTACATTTCTAACTGGTTTGTGTACAGGGTCACTTGAAAGTACTCTAAAGCATTGTGTTGTATGAGAGTTATTTTTATAAACGAGATTTTAATAATTTTATTTTCCACAAAGCTTAATGCAATTGAAATATATTATTCGTATGCACAAAATTGTGTGCCTTCTATGTAATATAGTATGTCTAGCATTAGATTTACAGGGCCACACAAATATAATCAGTTACATTAAGAGGTATCAATAAAAATTTGCTGGAATTGCACTTTTGTTTACATGAGCGTTTTAACCCTTTCTTATAATTTTAGTGGGAATATGATTTCAATTTGTGCATCTGTCTGTTCGATTGTCTACCTTTCTATTATTTGTCTCCTGCTCCTATCATTCGTGAATATTTTGAGAATTTTTTAAAAATGATACACTCAAGTTCCCTATGGAATGTTCCCTATTTAAAATGTCATTAATAGATCTGCACAACTAGTTTGTTTACAGGGACAACAACAACAACAAAAATATAAAAAAAGCCAATGTTTTACGATTTAGGACAGAATATTTTAAAAGTTATATTTAAAAAACTTTCTACTAGAAAAATCTTAAGAACATTGACATGTATTATTAATATTCTAAAATATTGTTTTGTATAGAATATGATATGATTAACTTTCAGATTTACAGGGCTACAGTAAAATATTCAGGGATTTTAAAAGCTGTAATTATAATCTAACGGCTGCATTTTCTTTTGCGTTAAGCCTTTTTAACACTTTCCAAAATGCCTAAGAGTAATTTTAAAATCAATTAGTCTATCTGTATGTTTTTCAGTCCTTCTGTCTGTTGTGCGATAACGTAGGCAAAGAACATTAATAGTTATTCGATACAACAATTGTGTACAGTTGGAAAGTGTTGCTAATCAATGCGTACTGCATGATTTTTCTTTCTTTTTTCATTATTTATTTACATTTTAAATTATGTTTTACTGAATTTAAATAGTTTTCAAGAAGATTTTACATACTGATTTTTATATTTTATATATTTCAAAGCATATTTAAGCAAACTTTTCCAACTCAAAGACAATAATTTAGAAATATTTGCCATCCTCTTAAATATTCTATGTAATTTAATTCAAACGAACTTTATTTAAAATCTCCTATCGTTGGAAGAATAAAATTTCATAAACTTATCATCATAAAACACTAAATTATTTCATAATTTATGTTCTATTGACTAATTTTCTATCTTATTATATTTACACTTAATTTTGATATTACACATAATCTAAAAATTTAAGTTATATATTTATTTAAAAATGAACTATATTTGGAAAACAAAATTTTATTCTAACCAACTCATTAAATTTAATTATTTATTTTTAATTTTCGTTTTACTTTATTTTTTAAGCATTACAAACTACTAATTTAAATTTAATTATGTATTTACTTTTTCCGTTTAAAGAGTACTTTAAATTTCTGGTATGAAGAAAAAGAAAGTTATATTCAATTTAAAAATTATAATATGAGAACACATAAGTTCTTGAGTAAATTATTAAAGAAATATATTAAATTTAATTATGTATTTTCTTTTTCCATTTTAAGGATGTGATGTAAGTTGCTGCTATGACGAAAAAGAATGTTATTTATCTTCAATTCAAAAATTCTAATATACGTAAACATAAACTCTTGAGAAAATTATTAAAGAAAAAGTTAAGGACAAAACGCTGCGTTAAATTTAAGTACCTCGTAATATAATATGCTGTAGAAGAATCGAAGGACGAATTAACATTTTTCTCAGACAAATTACTTTTGAAGTTTGTGCTAATGAACTTTTTAAAAGATTGTAACGTATAGTTTGTTCTTTAAATTAGCGCTGAATGTGTAAAATCTTAGAAGAAGTTGCACTTTTAGAAGTAAAGTTTTGAGGTTTATTACTAATTTATTAAAAATATTGTGGCTAGAATCGTTGGTCTTTTTTAAAAATAAAATCTCGTAGTTTAATATTATCTTTCAAAAAGTACGAGGTCTATGAATTTGAAAATTTAATAACACTTGCATATAGTGTTAGATTCAAATTAGCATTCTGCAAATACTTCTATTAAAGTAAATGAACAACAACAAAAAAAAAAAACCTTTTTTAAAAAAATAGTTTGTTAATAATTTTGCAGAATGTTTAAGTTTATCATGCAATTTTTCAGAATTATATTTGTGTAGTTTCAAAATAGTTTGAAAAGAAATGCCAGAAGTGTTTGCTTCTAAATTATGTGTCATGGATTCTTGTTTAGGTTTTTGATATAAAATTTGTTTAATAAAAGTTTTCACTTTAAACTATCATCATTAAATATAAAATTGTTTAAGAATTTCACATATTTCGAACATTCAAATTTAAAAAATGCATAAATAAACAAAAAAAAAAAAAAAAAAAAAAAAAAAAAAAAAAACAAGGCTCATATTTAACGATGGGGGGTTGTTAATAATACAGTCACATCTTCATGTTCAAATTTAATAAAGTAAAAAAGTAATAAAAACAAAAGCCAAAAAAGGCTTGTACTTCCCAAAGGAAAAACACAGTTATTTCTTCTTCTCAAATATTATTTAAAATTCGTTTACCTCGAGGCTTTCAAAAATTTCGAAATTTTATTGAATAAAATGGAAATTCTGTAAAGGATCGTAGTATAAGTTTTTGAATTGCATATGATCCAAAACTTTTAAAAACAGATACGTTACGGATGTGTGATTTGAATAACATAAACCGTCAGATGTAATACGCAAAGAAAAAAATAAAAAAAAACTATTGTAAAAATACATTGAGCTTGAAAGCCATGAAAATGATATAGTTTCTTTTATAAATCGCAATAACTTTTACTTTCTTGTATATGCGTAAGAAGAAATATTGGGTTAGTAAAAACTTAAGATTACAAGTTTTTGAAATTTTCAACATTTTAAGTGTTCCTGAACGCGTTTTGATCATTTTTTTTCTTCTATATTCAACATATGAAAATATTGGAACTTCTGGTTTTCGATGTATTTACATGCTTTGAGATACCCAGAACACGATTTCAACATTTTTAAAAAATATCTCTCAGTCTAACTGTCTGTATCTGTTCATGTGTGAATGAAAAAAAAAATTGTTTTGGCTGTATTTCATGAAATACTCCCCAGAATCACATATAAATTTATACGTATTTGCCCCTTGACATATATTAGCGTCTGTTAACATTTGCTGCAAATCTCATATTCCCTGGCACAAAAAGGCTATATCTCAGATTCTATTATGTATAATTACACAAAACTTTGTATGAGAAAGTCATTATGAAACACTAATTATGATTCAATTTGAGTGTATATGGCCAATAAGTGGCGTTGCTGTGCTACAATTTACCCTGTGAGTAGAAAGGATAATTTCCACTTCTATGGTATATAACTGCATAAAACTTGATATGTGAGATAACCAATATTAAAACCGATTCTAACTTAATATGGGTGTATATCGGAAAGAAGGTGGAGAGGATATTGGGATTTCCCACATGTCTACATTTCAGCATCTCTTGATCAAAATTGCATCCAATTTTCATATGTAAATTCTTTATTGTGAGAAGCTATGATGAAATTTTTGTGAATGTTAAACATTAAGTGCGCTGTTATATAGAATGTTATAGAAGAAAGTTTTGCGATGGCCACAACACACTAGTTTGAATGATGCCTTTCTGTGTATATGTACAAAACATTTGTGGGAACTCTAGAATGTAGCAATTCTAGACTTCTTTCTTTTTTTTTTTTTTTTTTTTTTTTTTTATCTAAAAAATATTATTTTCTAAGATGTCATCAGCCAGGCATAAAAATGACATTCTGTCAAAACTTAGGGTTTTATGAGATGTAAATTGTCTGCAGTTAGTATTGAAAATAATTTGTGATATTGCACCTGGTAATTAGCTTTCAAATTTTTTTCCAAAAAATAGGAATATATGCTGTAAATGTGTGACCAGTTCGATAATGGGTACTGTTGAGTAATGTTTTTTAAAAGTCTTTACGAAGAAAGCCAACAAAGAATTCATAACATTGAGTGACAGTGTTTTGTGAAAAATTAGATAAAATTGTACAGAAGAAAGTTTTGTGACGATCACAACACACTAGTTATTTTTTAAATTAATAAACAGAGTAGTTATAATTAAACTTCCCCTATAAACAGCATCCTACAGCGCAAACGGGTGAACGGAATGCAATGAAATTTGGTGATTGGATTATACACGAGATGCGCTCACGGAATTTAAAAAAAAATTAGTTTCAAAATGTCCACTAGATGGTACTTTTTCCAGAAAAACATTAAATTTAACACCATAAATGATCAAAATGGAATACAGAAACAATCTTAACATTTATTGACTAGTTTCTGATCACCTTGTCATCGATCTACATTAAGTAAAGGTAAGGAAAAAATAACAGTACGCTGTTTGAGAAAAAAAAAACTTCAGTTTGGAGAAACAAGAACAGATTAGGACGAAATTGCATAAGAGGAGCAGTTGTTAATCGTGCCCAGGACGATATAGGGAAAGGTGTTTCATGTGACCATCCTCATTCACCTGCAAAATTTCAAGCCGATGGACAGTGTGTTCAACAGCAAATCGTAACTGATCAGTTGTGATACTTTGCATTTGAAGCGTTATGGAGTTTTTTAAGTCATTCAACGTCGCAACGCCTCCACGATACACCACACTTTTTAAGTGGCCCTATAACCAGAAATCGCACGGATTTAGATCCGGCGAACGTGGGGGCCATGGATTAGGAAAGAAGCGACTAATAACACGCTCGTCTGTGAAGCGTTGGAGCAATAGCGCCATCATGGACTCGTGGATATGTGGGAGCGTACTATCCTGTATGAAAATGGTCGATGTGAAGACCCGCCTTTGCTGTAGTTGCGGAACAACAAATGTCTTCAGCATGTCATGGTACCGACGGCTCGTAACGGAACATGTGACAGGATAACGTGCAGTTATTTCCTCAAAGAAGAATGGCCCAAGGGTGAATGTCACCGTGAATCTACACCAGAACCAGTCACCTTTGGAGAATGTAGGGGAATTTCGGTGTGCATTCGCGGATTTTCCTTAGCCCGAATGCGGAAATTCTGTGTGTTGACTGTGCCATTGAGGTAGAAATGAGCTTCATCGCTCCACAGAATATTCCAAGGCCCTGTCAGATCAACAGTCATTTTGTTGAGAAAACTGTTGAGAAAACGTTGTGGCTTGTCCATATCAAGCAGCTCTCGAGTATGGTGGATCTTGTATGTGATGTAGTGCATCATGTTTAGCCTGTATGTCGAGAAACTGCACGTGCGCTACTGCCCCCAAACTCTGATGTCTGTGACCGTGCGGCAAAAGCTGTCTTGACGGCATCAACAAGTACTGGTGTGACAGGTTTACGGTCTCTTCCAGGTTTAACTCACAATGTCCCCGTCCCTTTAAATCTTTTAATCATGACCCGGATACCTTTAGAAGACATTGGTCCACTCCGTTGGTTCTTTATACGACGAAATTCACGAACTGCAGCAGAAGCATTCCCCTTGTTTTCGTAAAACAGCTTTACCAATAACGCTCGTTCAACTAAAGATACCATCATTATTACAGACGAAAATATCGACATAAAACATGACAACGTCGGCAAACGTTTTATACCCTAATCTAAAGCTTCCTCTTCTCTGGAAGCATGCAAATCTCGACATTTTTTTCCTAGAACTGACAGCTTTTCCTGGTTTTACATTTTATTACTCATAATTCTTGTTCTGGATTGTTAATATTGTTTCCCTATTCCGTTTTGGTCGTTTATTGTGTTACATTTAATGTTTTTCCGGAAAAGGCGAACTCTGGTGGACATTTTGGAACTTTTTTTTTTTTTTTTTTTAAATATCGTGAGTTATATCTTGTGTACTTTTGTTTCTTGTGTATCTCTAAATTTGGTTGCATTCCGTTCACCCGTTTGCGCTGCAGGATGCTATTCATAGGGGAAGTTTAATTATAACCACCATATATTTATATATATGCCAAATGTCGTCTACATTTTCATAACGTTAGAGATGGGAAAATAGCACTTAAAACGCTGTTACTTATTTTTCAGTTACTTTTTTTTTTTTTTTTTTTTTTTTTTAAGAATACAAATTACTTATTGTAGACATTTATAATTATTCAAGTATTTGTAGTATTTATACACATTTGGAAACGAAGTACAGCACTCTTTAAAACATTAAGGTTTATTATTACACTAAAAACCATTATCGGATGTATTATTTATTTTAGGTATAAAATACGACTATTTTATACCTAAAATAAATTTATTTTCCAAAACCTTTTCAGTTTTCAAAACTCTACATGTTTTCTCAGCGTGTCTTTTCAGTCACCTTGTTTGTTCTAAATAACGGATTACATTAGGTTCTTTACAATATTTCCTATAACAATTCTAAGTATAACAAATATATTCTTTTAAATTGCTGAAGAAAACAACTGCTGTAATTAATTTATCATTAATATAACACATAAATTATTCATATTTAAGTCAGCTTTTTTAAATTTGGTAACAAAGAAAATATGTTTAGATTAATAAAATTAAAAGAAGCGGGTATTTTTATTTAGACTAATGTTTTAAAAGACTCCTGTCTAAAAACATTTCATTGTTTTTTAAAACTATTAACTTTAATTTATTATTTAATTTTCGTATTTACTACTGCAACAACGAGATGTAAGCAACATTACATTTGAAAATAACCATTATATATCAAAGATTCTTACTTCTTGAAAAAGAGAAATTGAGAACAACAATTAATGGCCAATAATCTTAAAATGATAATTCTGCATTCGAATTAAAAATTCACGGTCTTAAAACAAGTACATGTTTCATAACTACACATCTACTGAAACCTGTTCGAGATTGAACTAAAGAATGAGTTTTGGATGGCTTGATATCGTTACTAATAATAATTTTGATGAAAATAAAATACAAGCAGAATAGAATTTCGAAGTAATCGTAAAAAATAGTACAAAGAATTCTTAGTTAAAAAAATAAATAAAAAATAAATAAATAAAATAAGACAGAGAGAGGCCGGGTACAGTGACTCTTGTCGGCTGATATACACCCAAATTGAATCAGCATTCTTATTTCATAATGGTAACGTGATATATCGTAAACATGCATACGATTGTTTCATATACGGTAAAAAATACAGAATAGCAACGCCACCCGCTTTACGATATACACTAAAAGCTTATAGACACCAGTTTAAATCAAAATGTAACTATTTATAAATATTTACAAAATTATCTGCAATAGTTCTTGATCTAGAACTAACACAACATTTTTATCTCTTTCACACACGCAGATAAACATTTTTCTTCAAACATTAAGTAAAAAGTGCTCATTATATCTCAAAACAAGCAAATACATATAAAACCGGAAGTCGAAAATTTTTACGAATTATTCTACAAATATAGAACGTATTAAAAATAATTCAACGCATAATCAAATACATTACAAATAAATCGATACATAAAACCTTTTTAGAAAATTTATTTTACAAGAAAATATTCAAACATTCACACCAACTTTAATTTCATTTTCATCATACATTGAAAAATGATAATAATAATGAAAGCATAAAATGTTATTCTAAAGCAAAAGTAAAATAATTTGCATGTTTAACGTTGTGAAAGAACTTAAAAGCAACTTCAGATTCCAATTTTGTAGCAAAGAAAGTTGTTTTGCAACTGACATTTAAGTTAATAATATAATCGATATGACATATTGAACATTACACAATTACAATTTTAATATTCACAGACTTATTTCAATATCCTGGAAATCAGTAAAACATTGTACAAAATTTAATAAAAATACAAGTTCATAAAATAAATAAAGAAATAATTCAAAGAAAACAATTCAAATTTCTCACTATATGAGTGAATAAAGAATTTTTTAGCATAGATTAATTTAGAAGATAGGATAAATAACGGAAAACTTTGTTAACTTTGTTACACAATCTTTGTAAATAAACTTTTAGAATTGCACTGAAGAATAATTTTACATTTGTTATGTTGCTAAAATATTTATTAATCTAAGTATACAGTTAGATGTGTCGAAATGATATCAAATGATATTGCATTAAATTTGTAAAAATACAGGTGGGAGATTTTGATGACAAAATGGATGGATTTTAATAATTATAATACCTAAAAATGCTTACATAGATAATTGCAGTAAAAGAAAAGATTTTAAAGAATAAAATAAAATTAGAATGCTTGGTGCAAAATTTATCACGCACACACACACACACACACAAAAAAAAAAAAAAAAAAAAAAAAAAACTATTGGTAACTCATGAGGCGATTAAGTAATGCAAGCAAATATCTAGTAAATCCCAAGAGCCAACTAGAAAAGTTATAAAAAATCAACTTTATGTAATATTTCATGTCTTTTTTATTATTATTTATCTTTTTTTATTTTGTTTTTTCTTTTCATAATTTATTAGAGAAATGCTTTTGCCTCTCGAATAAGTGTAATGAAAAACTAGAAACACGTGGCCATCACACAGCTTTCTAATATATTTTCCAATGCAAGTTTTTATTTTTATTATTTTATTATTTTCATTATTATTATTATTATTATTATTTATTTATTTATTTTTATTTATTTATTTTTATTTATTTATTTATTTATTTATTTCTGTTATCTGAAAAAATCGATAACTTTTTTTTTCTAATTAACACACATCAATGGTTCAACCATTTGTATTAAAGGTATGTCGCATTCTTTTGAAAGATACCCATACTGAAAATTTGTCTTGTGGGAAGAGCATTGCTCCTACGTGTTTAAAAATGTTTTCTTACTATTATTCCCATTATTACTATACTGATGTTTGTGAAAATTGTAACACCATGAAGGAATCGTCAGAAATTAATAAAATTTAATTCACAAATGACTGGTATTGCTGAAAATAAAAGATTAAATTTTCAAAGAAAAAAAAAATATATAAAGTTTTTGAAATCTATATTTTGTGTAGCCACCATTCGCTGCAATAAGCGCTGCTATACGACGTGGCATACAGTCAGACAGATTTTGAAGGTCTGTCTGATGAAGAATCTTCCACATTGTTTGTATGCGTATCTAAAGTCCATCTTTAGAAGCTGTAGGACGACAATTATGAGCAAGACACCGAACAAGGAAATCCCCCCACATTTTCAGCAGGTGGTATATCCGGCAAATATGCAGGCCAAAGCTGAAACTGCATATTTTTTGCTGAAGAAAGTCCTTTTAATACACAGTGGGTATTTTTTTTTTCACTTTACAAACAAATCGTTGTCACAAAAATGTGTCGAACACGACACATATTTTTCATATTCGATTTAAGAATTTTCTAAAATTAGCAAGGGGCAACACAATTTTTTTTTCTATACCATTCTATATAACAACGCCATCTGCCGGTTAACGTGCGCAAAAATTTAATCATAATTTATCACGATGAACATTTTATAGTATGTTCAGCTTTTTTGTATATAGTGTGCCTACACTTATTTTGCAAGCCTTTAAATGTGCCCGTTTTCAAAAAGTTTAAAAACTGTTGTACTAAACTTTTGAACAGGAGTATATTTCTGAATTTTTCATTATTTAAAACACTTTTCAATGTATTTGAATATGTAAATTACAACAAAATAAAAATCATTATATTTAATTATTCTTTATAGACATCTAAAGATGAATAATTTAAAATCCGTCCTGTCCTATTTAATGTCTTTTAATTTTGCTCAGTTACGTTATAAATAAGATAATGAAACTGAATTTTACTGACATGCAATCCTCATAGGAAAAACATTTTGAAACAATAAAAATTGTATTTAAATTTTAAATGAGCATATTGCTTCTATACTTCATAAATTATTCATTTTCATGTGATCTTTAATCGTGGCGTATCTCATTTCCTATAAATAATACTCTTTTCAAAAAAAAAAAAAAAAAAAAAAAAAAAATTACAGCCCTTTTTTTTTATGTTAAATTTGCAAACATGTGGTTTTGAATTAATGTTGAAAGTTTTCTTCTAATGATGTATAAATTTCCCTTTATTCTTTAAAGTAAGTAAATATTCGCAATGTAACTTTTTCATTTTAAAATACCGGAATTAATTTTTATCATACGATGTATTTTAAGTAAATTTAAGAGCTTTCCTTAAGCAAAATTCACCTGTCATTTTAAAATTTCAATGCCACTCTTAATTTGTGAATGTAAAAAAATATACAGTTAATAATAAATGTAATAAAAAATCTCTACAGAAAGTTATGAGACTAAATATTTTGCGCCAAGGAGAATGCCAAAGGAGCAAAGTTAGAGGATGGTATAGATAGGTCGTGAGGACTGTCAGCTACGGAGTTCAGTGGAAGTCAATTTTCTTTGAACCTTTGTAGCGCACAGACACCACCCCCTATAAATAAAAGGGGTGGGGGGGAGTGGCACAGATCGCTTATGAAGCAGGCACATGTTCAAAAGCAGCGGTATGTTTTTAAGTTGCCTTCAAACTCTGGCAACTTGGAAAGCGGCAAGTGCGGCTCTATTGATTCTTCTTTGATGTGGTATTTGAATCGTAGTTCGCTGGAGGCGTCGCTCACAAGCCTCCTAGTGCGATAATTGCATCTGGACTAGGGTCTCTTTCGTAAAAGAGAAATAAAAAGTAATGTCCTTCACTGTAAATGTGTGCAAAATTTCAAGGGTTACTTTCGGACAATGGATAATTTACGACTTTTGAAGCTCTGCATCGTTGCCAGAGTTTGAAGGCAACCTTAGAATACAGCAGAAAATCGATCCGTAGCAAATCACAGAGTTGAAACGCTGCCCCCAACCACCATAAAGCCTCGATCTGTCATTGCCAGACATTGTTCTATTCCTTCAGTTAAAATTGAGCTTAAGAAGTTGTTTTAAGGTTGTTTTTAATCGTTTTGACAGTCAAAAGAACTTGCAGAGGAACGCAACGTGTGTTCTGTTAGCGCAGGTCTGTTAGTGTATTAGTGCAGAAAAGGTTTTTTTTTTTTTTTTTGTCCTGTTGTTGTTTTGAAAAACTTTAAGAATCTGGAAAACTCTTCAAAAAACGAATTCTACGGAATCAGTCTCATTACTTTCTGAACAGACCATGTATTATTTTTATTTAAACTATTAAAAGTAGATCTGGACAATATTTTACAAGTGAAAAATTATTTAATAAAATTTGTTTAAAAATTGAAAAAACCTTTAAGTTATTTAATTATTGATCGTAAAATATAATCATAACATTGTCTATAACATTAAATATTGTACGCAAAAGAGCATTAAATGAAAAATGTTTAAGTAGAACATAAAAAAGCAGTTAAGAGAACGATTTTAAATCTTGAACATAAAGAATATTAAACAAATCATGTACGGATCGACCTTGCGCTGATATTATTGAAGTTTTGTCATGCAAATGTGGTTCAATTGCACCAATTCAATTAGTCTAGAATGCGACTTACGTTGTATTAGCCAGACATTGGGCTGCAATTTTTTTCGATTGCATTTGCGTTTTAATAAAATAGTTTATGTTTGCAATTTCTATAAAATATATATATATATGGCGAAATTCCTTTCAAAAAAGTTTAAATATGTGAAATCTGATTCTTTAACCTATAGTGTGCAAAATAAGCTTATATTTTTTCTTACACAAAATCAAATTAAATAGTGTTTTTATAAATAGTACCAATAATAAACTTTTGGGTACCACCAATAAAATAAATACACTAGCTATAACCAAACAACTGCTGACACAATATAAAATAATAATATAAATAGCCAAAATAAAATATAAATAGCCAATGAAAATTACCAATAGTTAAATTTTAATACATATATATATAATCATCATTAAATGTTTTTTCTAATATTGTATAAAAGCTTCAAACAATGAAGTAGGGTGTGTGTTGGGTGTTCGGTTTAAGACCGATTTGCTACACGAGTCACAACAAGGTAGACTGGTAGACAATGTCTAATTCGACTTTAAAATTGTAACAAATAGAATTGTCTTGCTTTTGCCTCCAAGGCAGTAGCACGTGTTTTTGCATCTGAAGAAGAAAGGCCACGTTTTTTCAAAGCCGGTTGTACTGTCTTCAATTTTATAGTGTGTTAAGAAGTTTTAAAGTTTAAATATAATTTTATTTGTAGATTTTGCAAAAAGGCAAAATTTTTATTATAACTTAAAAAATAGAATTTTATTATGGATTTAGATGCTGTAAAAATGCAGCTTTTTCAAATTTAGAACTTATGATGGGGAATAGTGTTTCAATAAGTTTAAAAAAATATTTATTTAAAATTTTCTAAGACTGTCCGACACAGAGACTAAATTTCATATGTAATTTATTTTTACATATACGCGCTCACTTTGAAATTGCTAAATTTCTGTTGTCAATAGAAAAAATTGTTTATAATTAAAAGAATGGCACATTATTCAGAACTTTCCATTATTAGAATTATTTTGATTTGTAATTTTTTTTTAATTTTGGGTTGTTCAATGCAGTGTTGGAAGTCACTTTCGGAAAACACATTTATGATCTCCATCCTTTTTCTTTTTAGAGACATGATTTGTGTGAAATACTGTTCCTTCCACTACCGATTTCACCTTAATGAATAGAAAAAGGTCATGAATAGGTTGAATTTTGAAACACAAGATTGTTATATGGTCAAAATATCCTCAACAAATAATGCAAAAAAGGTCGAACGTTGTCTTGAAAAAGACTCTGAGACCTTTTCCTCTATTCAGGTCTTTTTTTTTTTTCATATAAAGTGTTTTGACCTCAAAATATTATTTCTAGTTCGCATTTTAATCTCAAAGTACACAATTTTAAAACAGAAGTCCATGGATGTCAAAAAACTCGATAATCATTTATTTTAATTTAGATTTAGTCATTCCAGCTTTTCTCTCAAATAGAGGTTCTAAACCGCCATAATTTGTCACTGTACATTTCTCTTAACCAAGAATGGGTTTCTGTGGTGTATTTTACGTCTTTCACAAGAAATTCTACATTAACCTATTGCGCTTTTAAAATTTTTACGATTTTGCTTGTTGCGGCTGCATATGCAAGGTCCAATACGAAAAAACACCAGGGTGAAATTCCTAGACGTTGAAATATATTTCATAAATAGTGCAACATAGCACTTCTATCTGTCATATAGACCAAGAAACTGAGTTACCATAGTTCTTTCAAATATCGTTTTACAAATTACGTTTAGTTTCCTTCTAATATAGTTGCCCCAATGTAGCTATCTTGTGAATCGAGAAATTTAGAGAAAAGCAGCGCATTAAATTAAAAAATATAATTTAAAACCCAATAAAAATCACTTTATGTCAAAAAGATAGTAAACATTTTATTAAATTGTTTAAATTATTCCTTTAACGACAACACTACGATTTTTTTTTTTTTTTTACACAAACATGCAGCCATGCATATGCACTCATTACTATAAAAATTTGCGCACCAAGAAAGATTTGTCAGAATGAAACGAAATTTTACATAGGTAAGTGCAACGTTGATATAAGTAAATAATTACAAAATCAAAGCGAAATGATCATTTATTACAGGAAAAATTACGAAAGAATGGAGGTTTTAGTACCTTGTTGGGCCACCTCTAGCGTGAATGCGCAATGCAATACGGGTGGGAATTGAAGCATATAAGTCCCGTATGATGTCCTGTGGCATCTTGTTCCACATTTGTTGTAAACGCGCCTCTAATTCGTCCAAATTCGTAGGCTGCCCAACTTGCAGTCCCAAGTGATCCCAGATATACCTGACTGGTGACAAATATGAGGTTAATCCGGCCAGGGAAGGGTGGTATTGTGGCGGAGGTAGTCCTGTGACACCCTTTCTGTGTGTGTCTGAGCATTGTCCTGCTGAAAATGGCTCCTGGAAGCCCTGCCATGAGTGACAACACCTATGGTTGAAAGATGTCACGCTGGGTTGTCATGGTGCTGTGGATCAATATTAGGGATGATCGTGTGTCGTATGCAGTGTCATGCCATATCATCACATGAGCTGTGGGTGCGATGTGCAGCTGTAAAGCAAAGGCAGGATTGAGACGTTCACCACGGTGCCGCCACAAACTTGCATGATTGTCACCACTGTCCAAATTGAATCTGTGTTCGTCGCTGTAAACGACCTGGTTCCATTCATTTGCAATCCAACCCCGTCGAGTGCTACACCACTCTAAACGGAGGAGAGGGAGATATTATTGGCAGCACACGTATTAGTAACCGCGATAGTAAATGTCTTCAGCCAGGCGTCTTGCAATGGTAGGTACAGACACAGGGACAGCTGGTAGGTTCTTATGTCTGGATGGTGGACAAAGAAGCAGTTGGTGCTATGCGTATGTTTCGCATGATGTGACTGTTTTTTTGATTATTGATCTGTCAAGCGCGTCCTGAGCCTGGTCGCCGTGTAAGTGACCTCTATCTTGTTCAGTAGTCCCAACACCTCCTCACAGTAAAATCTGAACGGCCTGGGAACGAAATCAGAACGGTCTACTAGCCGAGCTGATCACCCGGATTTCATCATACCGATGATTCCTCCCCTCTCGGACTCTGACAGCTGCTCGTATTGTCTTCGTCTAGTGGCATCTCTATTTAAAAAACGATCCTCAGCAACAGATTATATACGCCAAACAAGCTCTGCTTATCTATTTTATACTCCAAGAAGAACGAAGTTGCACGTCCTCTGTTGGCATTACGCAATGCGCAATCACGCTGCATTTCTAACCACTTGCACATCTGCCTGGCATATACCTTCATGCCAAGTTTCGTTATGTTCCTGCAATTAATTCTTGGTGCGCAAATTTTTGTCACTGAGTTTATTTTCTTACAATTGTCAAATTATTTTCAAGACATTTCCCAAAGCAAATTACCCAAAACGTTTTTGCAATACAACATATATTTATCATGCATATAGGAAAATAAAAAAAGAATGAGTATCATTTAATAAAAAATAATAAATTCAAATTTCTAATTTGCGCATTAAAATAAATAAATAAATGAGTATTTTTCTACACTGTAGTGCGCCCAGAAACCCTGATTAATGGATATCTTTAGAAACAAAAATGTGTGTAACTATTTAATAATATTTATATAATATAATTTGGTGTTCTGTGTGTAATAATATTTTCATGAATCATATTTATTTGTAAATATTTTCATATAAAAAATAATTGGAGTAGTCTAGATCTCAAACTTATTAATTAAACCAACCAAACAGATTCTGTAAACGAATTCAGAATTAAACAATAGAAGAATTAGTTGGTATACTAAGTTTAAAGGTCAATTCAAGAATAACGCCCATTTTCCTCGTTTTAGTCCGTTATGCAGATTTCATATAATACCCCAGCCCAAAAATATACTTCACAATTTAAATAGCTTGAAAATTATCTATTTCAAATCGCGCGAAGCTGACAATGGCAAGTTATGATCATGTTAACTGAAACTCATAAATAATTACGATATACTAAAATCATGTAAAACCTAAATATAATTCTATTATTACGTTTTGAAATTATTATTTCCTTACGAATGAGTTCAATTATTCTGATTATTGAAATGTTTAACTGAAATTATTTAACCAACAAATACTTCAAAACCTTCTTTAACAATATCCATGTCCAATGTTCTTTAATAATATGCCTTATGTATAATATGTTCTTTAATAAATGCGTGTATTTTTTCTTCATCAATATTTTTTTCGAACACAGAAGACGCAATCTAAGCTTTATCACCATAAAAGAAATATTGTGTCTTAACAACAAATTTATTATTTACCGGCTCATTCTCAACAAAAAGAACAATGAAATGGTCCAGCAATTTTTTACCTTTTTTGACGACACTGTTGAAAGTAGCAGGGGATAAACTGGGTGATTTAGAGAGTTAATTACCGAAATGATGAAAGAATAAAATTTAGGCTACTCTTGAGAGAAATGAATTATTGCTGCCTTTCTTTAAATGCATACAATAAATTTTCTGCATACAGTGAATTAGTTTTTTTCGTTATTCTTTTGATGTGATTAAAGCAAATTTTAGCACTCAGGTGATTTTTAACATAAACAAATTGTTAATAAGTATAAACAAAAGATTGGGAATATATCATTCTAATTAATTAACTGAATAACTGTATTAAAAATCAATTTATAACTGTTGTACTTGCGATTTATTATATGAATAGAAAAATGAATTATATTTATGTCGAAATCAATTAAAATCATTACAATTTATCTCATTTAAAGGTTTAATTTAAATATTTTAAAATTGTATGAAAATTGTTTTCTACCGTTTATAAACGAATTTTCTTAATATACTTTTAATTTATTTTATATATATAAGAAGAAAATATAGAATTCATTAACATTTTTCACTTCTGGTTTTCAATTTATTTACATATTTTGAGATGTCCAGAGCATGATTTAACCATTTTGTCTGTTTGACCATTTTTTGTCTGTCTTAGAAAATGTCTGTTTGTGTGTGTGTGTCATAAGTTTTGTGGACGCTGTATCTCCCGAACTAATGAACGAAACTTAATGAAATTTAGCACGTAGTTGTACATTGACGTAAACGGGTGCTGATTGCATTTTGAGGTCAATTTCTTAACAGGCGACGTTGTAATCTCATTTTTTCCTAGTTTTTAATATAGCAGTATACGACAAAATTTCGTATAAATGTACATAACGAGAGTTAGGTTTAACGAATTAGTGTAAAATTAATATGAATTATTGATAATAGTAAAAATAAACTAGGAAAAAAATTATATTCCTGTAGGAGCATCCCCACCCCCACCATCACCGTGTGGTGTAAATTTTTAATATGTGCGTCTTTAAAAAGAACTGTTCAGTTCCTATGGTTGAACCATAGATCTGTGATAATTTAAAACAGAGTTATTGATTTTTTTCCCCTTTTTAATGAAACATTATTTAGGGGAGAATGCATTTATTCTGGTGCCTACACAAAATTGTCTTTTTTTCGACATGTTACACTTGTCTGGAATAAAAATCATCTGTATTCACCGGGGAAAATAATTTTAATAACTAATAATTTAATAAAAAAAATTGCACTGTGGGAATTTGTGTAAGATAATATAGAAGAAAGTCTTGTGATAGCCATAAAATGCTAGTTTTAAACGTCGTAACTCAATACATCTCGTATTATTATAAAAAATCTTTTAAAAGGAAAAAAAAAAGTAAATTAATTTTAATTATTCTATCAATTAAAACTGCTTTTGAAATTATTAATTTTACCATTATTATTATTATTATTATTATTATTATTATTATCATTACTGTCATTACTATTACTTTTTCATATTTATATGATTGTTTATTGACATTTAAATTACCATAATTATACAGTAATATGATAATATATTTTTGTTTCCCCATATTTTCTTTTTCTTTTCAACTTGCCCATATTTAATCTATGCCCACGCCAGAATTTTTAAAGTATTTTCTTTACCTCGCTTTAATGCGTTGTTTCTAGCTTTCGGTATTGGTGATTCCGATCTAATATACTCGTACTGATGAAGTTTCTCTCAATGCTACCGAAAAAACTATCAGCAGTTTGATCGGCGTTCTGCACGTTGAAGACTTTTTAGTATTAATTATTTAGCATCAGGTCTCTGTTATTACATGTTATAATTATTTTCTTATACAACATAAATAAATACAAATAACTCAAATACAAGAATAGTTTTCAGAATATCTTAATATATTAATCTTCTTGTGTGTTCATTAGTTTTGCATTCAGACAAAACATTCAAAATAATGCGCAGGAATTTTTCAATTATTTTTCCTTCTTTTAATCGACTTTTGGTTTTTCTCTATTTGGCAGATGGTAGTTCTACTCCGAAATTGAAGAAACCATATTTTAGAAGAAGCCATATGTAGAAGTCACATTAATTTTTTTAGCATATGCGAGTACGTAATTGCTGCTTTAATGATGCACTTGTGCCTATTTTTTCTTTTATCCTTATCAAATGCAGTGCTATTATTTTTATCTGAAACGACTATTGCGAAGTTTTTAAAATTTATGATGTCTACATACAATGCTTATTTTATATTAACTTAATTATTATTTGAATTTAACGAATTTAACATATAAATGTTTTAAACCAAAAATTTCTCAAAAATTTAAAATACCAATTCTCTCTCTCTCTCTCTTTCTCTCTCTCTTTTTTTTTTTTTTTTTTTTTTTTTTTTTCCATATTTATGATCAGCTATGTGTCAATTTTGAAGTTAGTTTTGTATTTTTCAAAAGGAATAAATTAGTAAACGTTAAAGGGCTAAATATTGCAAATACTTTTTGTAACAATGATATTTTCTTCAAAATTAATACTCTTAATAATACATATTAATTACATTGTAGAAAAATTCCAGAATTCATAATTTAAAAACAATTATAAAAATGTTTTAAGAATGGCAAAAGAACTTTCTTTGGTGGCCCAATTTTTATAATAGATTCTCATTTCAGAATAACAAAACCGTGGTGAAAAATATATACCTTTTAAGAAAATATTTTTATAATTCTCTTTCTTAACTAAAGATACGTTGTCATAAAATGGCATTGTATTTTTAGACATCTTTTACGACGGTGTTGAAAGTAACACTTGAAAGAGCTGGGTAATTTTGTATCTTAATTATTAAAATGATGAGACAATAAAATTTAGGGTAGTTTTGAGGAGCATAAATTACCCTCGCCTTAATTTAAGAGCCAACAATAAATTTCCTGTCCTCTGTGTACGTTTGTTTTCTTATCTTCTTAACAAGCTAAGCGTAAATACGTTAAAATAATTTTGTGTTCATTTTTTGATTTTTTTTCTTTTATATATATTTTTTTCAACGAGCAAATAAATAATTTTCTGAAATTTTTATTATTAATATTATTTTAGTGTTTAGCTTCTTTTGAATACTGGATGTCAAATTAGTAACTATTGCATTTTATTATTAAATTCTATACATTCATTTTTCTCAGCTTTAAAAAACATATTTTATCAAAAAAAAAAAAAAAAAAAGGGGTTATTTTTCATTAATGTATGTAGAAAACACCAAATATTATTATTAACAACTAGTATGCTATGGCGAACACATTCATTTTTCTATATCTTCTATTATACTATTTCGCCCGAAAACTAAATAAATCTTTGAAAAAGCTGAATAACAGCGCCACCTATCGGCAGATATGCACTAAATTAAATCAGCGTAGTATTTCATAGGTAATCTTACATACTCACAAACATACGCATATATATCTTTATATGTATATATATATATATATATATATATATATATATATATGTATATAAGCAAAATAACCAAGGATAGATGAAAATTAATCCCAAAACACATGAGGGCCTTCTTCAGGGAAACTCCCCCATGTAGGGAAGGAAATATGAGAAGTTTCTGACGAAACGTTGGCTATTTAGCCAAAAAATACGTTTCTAGCCCCCAACTTTTCACAGATAGAAGCAAGACCATACAGTAAACGAATTTAATTAATCCCCTGAAGAAGGCCCTCATGTGTTTTGGGATTAATTTTCATCTATCCTTGGTTATTTTGCTTATTTGTTATGGTTTTATATTTCCTTTAGCTGCATTTGCGCATTGGTTTATAAATACTCTGTTCTAGTTATATATTAAAAATTCAAGTCTTATTCCATCTTATATATATATATATATATATATATATATATATATATATATATATATATACACACATTATTATTACTAATACACAACAGAAGCAGAAATACAGCGTTCGATTTAATAGAGAAAATTGCAACATAACTCTACCACCTACTGGCCGATTCGTACTCAAATCTAATCAATACCGTTTTTCATAAAAGCTATTTCACATAATACGCTTTTGAACTAATACATTACAGAAGCTGAGATATAGCCTTTCCATAAAAGAGTAAAATTTCAGCATAGCACTGCCACCTATTGATTGATCGAAATGCATATATAGATGTACACAGATTAAATAAGTGCAGTTTTACATAACATCTGTCTTTCACATGAAGTTTAGTAAATTTATACACTATGGAAATAAAAATATATCCTTCACATAAATGGGAAAATTTCTCAAAATTGTAGTGATATCTGTTGGCCGATATGCTCCGAAAGTTGATGGACACCAATTTACGTCATGGTGCAACTAAACATAAAGTTTTGTGAAATTAAGTGCATTAGTTCTTATTCTAAAGCTGCTATAAAATTTCTGTTGCACACGCACAAACACGTAGACAGACACGCATTTCTTTTTTTTTCTTTTTTTTTTTTTTTTTTTTTTTTTTTTTATAATCATATAGCGTTTAGGATACTTCAAAACATGTAAATCGTTGAAAATTGGAATTAGAATTTTTTACGAAGGCAATACTTTCTTCTTATGAATAATGGAGAAAGATAAAAAATATGTGTTAAAAAATATAAAATATGAAACAAAAATTCTACGAGATAATTTAACATTTTTAATAAGTACATAAGCCATATTTATATTATAAAAATCTACAGCTATTTACTGTCTATATTTTAAAATATGTAAAAAGAATTTTCTGCATTGTAAGTTTTATAATTAAAAATAAATGTATTTACCTTAATTATAATGCATAATTTATTCAAATGCTTTGGTAGTTTATAAAAGGCAAAGTGCAACTGAAAGAGATATTAGTAAGTGCAATTGAATAAATTAAATGCATTTCAATGAAGAGAACGCATTTTAATGAAAAATACAAATGAAAGGCAAATCAAGTACAATTTAGGTAAATTAAGTGCAGTTTAAAAAGTTCGATTGGTAGCTTTCTGAATTTAAAATTGCATTTAGATAGGATTTAAAGAATGAGATGACAGATAATTTAATAAATTACCTTACTTATATTCGTGCATAAACATTAAATTTTAGAAATACATACACATTCAGATACAGTGAAATGCAATACATTTTCGTACAGCATGTATTTAAATGTACATATAAAATCTTGCAATACTTAGAACATACTTACTTAATTTAGAGTACATACTTATACGCATAAAATGTATGTACATTCTACATTACATATAACAGAGGTTTAACAACTATCCTAAAAATAGATACTAAAATCTCATATAGGTTTATTTATATAATTATTGTTAACTCCTCCTTTTTCATAAAAGAAATATTACAGATTATTTCGCTAATTATGTGTATTTATTAGTAATTTTCTGTATCGAAGATTTATATCAAAAACAATTATTTAGAAAGATCAGATTAAAATTTTTCGTGATCAGAGGATTGTTATTCCAAACATTTATCAGGAATTTTCTATGCAATTATTTTTAAATTATCAGACATTTTAAGTATTTTGCGCAAAAATTATTTGAAAAACATTTCCATTAATTTTTGCATACTTAAGAACTCAAATAACATATCAAATAAAATATCACTTACGTAAACAAATAAATTCATTATAAAATAGAATAAAGCCATTATCTTAACTTGTCGAATGTTTGAACAGTATTAGTACAGTATTTATTACTGGAATTTCAAACAAAAGAAGAATTAATGAAAAAAATACATACTTTTATATTTAACAATACGTTTTTTGAAAAAAATATCTAATTATACAATCACATGCACAGTAACAAAATGGTTTGCTGTGGCTAACAGGGAGCTTGCTTCTGAAGTCTAATAAATTGACTGGCTGGAAATCTAATTAAAATCTGAACGAAACCACATAAAATATAGATCATCGACTGATTCGCGCAAAGTCAGTATAATTTTTCATAAAAAGATCTCAACTATGATATTTGGTGCACACATATACAGGAAAAACAAAGATACAACGTTCTCGTTTTAGACAAAAATGCAGTATAGCGTCTACCCCTTCTAACCTATATAAACTCAAAATAGGTCAACATAGTTCATATATATATATATATATATATATTTATGTATGTATGTATATATATATATATATATAGCTACTAGCACAGGCTTTGCAGGCTTCGCTGGTCATTATATTTAAATGAATTCTTAAAATTCCATATCATTATTAATAAAATCTCAAGAAATCAAAAAAAAAAAAAAAAAAAAAATCTTTGATATAAGACGAAATTTAAGTTAAAGTATCCGTTACGTTCAGTAGTGATTTTCCCGCTCTCAACATGAGGATTCCGGGTCCCCACTGTCTTCGACAGCGTTTTACCCGCTTTTTACTCCCCCCCCCCCTCCCCCGTGGGTAAGTTAGAAGTTTCGTAAAATCCCACCAAAGTGCACATTGCGTACACATTGCGTACACATAATCAACACCCGCACACGAAAATTTGCCATTATAAGGTAATTTGAAGCAGATTTCAGATTAAAAGCGTGTTTTTTGTCCCGCTCGCTCCAAGACGATTGGGTACGCATTACCAACCCATACAGAAAGATTAATTTTACTGTGATAATTTGGAACAAGATTACGATTGGAAACATGTTTATTGATCCCCGACCCCAAGGGGAAACGGGGGGAATTTTCTAAAAACCCATTGCAATAAATGTCGGATGCATATAAACAATTTACGAACCAAAATCTGTGACCACAGCTCCCATAGAGTTCCGAAGACAAATTTCACGCTAAAAGGGTCTTCAATTGTCCTCTTCAATTGTGTCTTCAATTTGTTTTCTCGTAACGCCACTCCCTTCTGTCAAAATCGAAAATAACAAAAAAACAAAATGGATTTTTGAAAATATCTTAAAGAAGAACTTAGCTGTTTTATACATCTTTGTACCATTTTTAGGAGAGTTCTACTCAAAATTCCAGAATTTGTGAAAATCCCCCCCCCCCCTTACCCCAAATTTCATTTACTTCCTCTCCCCTTAAAAGTCGAAAATAACAAAATCACAGAAAAACTTTTCTGCACTCAAATCTAGTCTCCGCATTGCAATTTCTCCACCGTGAACAAATTTGGCGCCAAGTTGTGCTTACAAACATGTTTTCCCTCCTGTTCCCTTACGTGGGAACGCGGGTAGAATTCGTAAATTTTGATAGATGTAATTTTAAGTTGGGTATAGACCTAAATTTCTGCCAAGTGTCGTTGAATTTCGCGTGATACCCGAATAAAAATAGCGCTACAGGCATGCTGACACAACAACACGCACACACACTCAGAGAGAATTTTTTTTTATTATTATTTTTGTCTTTCTTGATGTGTGAAATGTGAAGATATCTCATTTTTTTTATCATTATTATTCTGAGAAATTTCAGACCAAAGTATGATTTTATTAATATAGATTTTGCATAACAAATTCGGGACACTTATACACAACAGAAGCAAATATATAACTCTTCCCTGAGTGGGAAAATTTGAAGTATAGCACCTGAACTGAATCAGACCAGTTTTAAATAATAGCCATCTTATACATTAAATCTGGTGCATTTATTCAATTTAGATTCTGCGTTATAGCCTTTTTATGAAAAGGGGGAAATTTAGCAATACAGCGCCACATATCGGTGAATATGAACTGAAAGTTTATGGATATTATGCCAAAATTTAACTAAATATGAAGTTTTATAAAATTCTATGCATTGATCTGAAGGTGCTACACTTTTTTTGCTGAACACACACAGATACTCAAACAACTTTTTCCTAAAAAATAATAAAACAGTGTTCACAGCTCTAAATATGTAGAAAACTGGAATTCGACATTTTTTACGAATCCAATGCTTTCGTAGCATAAATATAGAATAAAGTAACATTTCATAAATATTTGATCATAGTTACAAAGTTATCATATATAATAGGTGACGAGGTGTTTGAAAAAAAGTTTTACAAAAATCTTTCTTCTATTGCACTGTTGATACATATAATTAAACTGGATTTTAATATTATAACAAACTTCTCGGTTATGAGAACCAAAATCGAACCTCTTCCTATCTCAAACACTGAGACAATATTTAAAGACTGAAGAAAAACAGCCCCTTTTATCAAGATACATCGCAAAATATTATAACTTTGCTCTCTCTTTGCCGGATTGAGCATCATTCTTTGGGGCCATGCTTTATCCAGCCAGAGACTTTGGTATCCACTTACTCGCTGAGCTAGATTATATACCTAAAAATACTATTTAAATCTATACAGATGGTAGTAAGAGTGATCCTGGCCATTCTGGTAGTGGTATCTTCATCAAAACGTCTACTTCTATACTTAAACTTAGAAATAGGAATCCAAATTCTTGCCGTGTGTTTAGATACGAGCTCATCGCTAATGACAAAAGCCTGAGCTACGTCGAGAATGATGTTGAGACTAATCTAGTAGATGTATGGATTCTAACTGACAGTCGATCATCAGTTCAACATCTAAGTAATTGGACAAATGCTGTAGACAGAGCTGGCATTTGCATCCTAAACATACTTTCTAGACTCACAATTAATTATGCGGTGCGCATCCAATGGATTCCCGCCGATGTCGGTATTGCTGGCAATGAGACTGCTGATTCTCTAGCAAAGACCGCTTCTTTACAGACTCTCCAACCAGATTTGTTTTGCACTTATAGTGAGGTGTTCCCCGAGTACAAGAAAACAATTACGGCCTCTGGAATGTCCCCTAGTACACGACTGGTACTCGAGAAATCGCCCTGGTTGTTCTCTATTCATTGGGAGGCAAAGAAGCCAACAAACATGCATTTCACGTTTTGTCAGTAGACATTTGAGAAGTCTGACCTTTGAACACGGTCAGAAGGTTTTTAAGACCTGCACCAAGTGTTGGGCTGCTCAGACATCACCTGTTCATATTTTAAACTGCCTTTATTTTAGTTTGGATGTTTTTTTTTCGGAACCTACCCTCTTTTTAGACTTTTTGAAGGTTTATGGACTCATTGATTTGGTCTAATTTGTTTGGCCATGCCGGGGAACAACAACAACAACAAGACAACATAAACAACAAGACAACAACAACAAGAAGAAGAAGACAACAGAAACAACAGCAAACTAGATTTTAATTACTAAAGGTTAAACATGGCTTGTTTAAAATGTGAGAAATGTTTTCTTCATCAATTAATAGAAATATATTTTTTTTAATTGTTAAATATTTCATTAAAAGAAAATTTTTATTATTTTTCTTTTTCTTATGCATACTATTTTTTTTTTCTTAATCATAGTTCAAAAATCTACATTTATATGTCTTATAGCATAACTTAACAGATTAATTAAAATATAGAACTTTAAAGTATAATTAATAAAATTCTGAGGTATGTCGACAGAATTTTACTAAATAATTCTTCCATGCTAGAATTGGCCAGACTAATGAAATAATCTCGTAGCATTTCCAATACTACAGCATGTTTTAATTTCCTCTTTCCCCTAAAAGCTAGCTTTTAGATTAACTCACTGAGGAAAATTTTAAAGTTTTTTCTTTATAATTTAGAAATGTCATTCAATTTCCATCAGAATTGGTGAGAAGTATTTTGTTTTTAATTAGGTTTTCCATCGTCAAATAATAACAATAATAATAATAACATGATAATTTGCATATTTCTATTTGCGCTTAGTTAAAAATTCGTTGACGTAATATTAAAACTGCTTAGCGTTAATGCTTTCATTTTATAATTTATAAATATAGTTCTTAATTTATAACTACACCAGAAATATAGATCTTCAGAAAAAAAAATTGTTTTCGCAAATGATCATTAATTATATGCAGTTATAATAAACTAAGTAATATTACAAATACGGAAGTACAGTGGGTGGTCAATTTACACAGGTCTGCAAAATCATACTTTTCATTTTTTTTTTTCACTACATTGGGTTTCTCTAGTGTGTTTTGATACGCTGAATTCAGAAATGGTTGTGTTTTCTTCCTATCACGTAAGGAATTTTCACAAAGCAAGGATGAACATCGGAAGAATTTACACAAACACGACAATAAATTTGATACAATTTATGTATAAAATACATTAAAATAGGCTATTATTTATACATTACCTTTTAAAGGTTTTTTTTTTACCCCTAACAACACATCTTCTCGATATGACATCCTCAGTATATCCTAAGGATGAAAACACGTCCATGGGATATCTTAAGGACGTACTATAGACAAGTTTGTTGTTGGGGTACACCGAAGCTCCCTTTAGAACAAACTTGGAGGGGGGGGGACATTTTGTTGATGTCTTGATGAAATAGCTCTCTTTGTGTTCTTCACTAATATCACCCACATTTTCCGGGAAATGGATGGGAGTTGAAAAGTGAAGCTTTAAGCTCAAACAGTCTCATTTTTTGTTAAAACTGTACGTTCTGAAATTTTTTGAATAGCTTTTCCTTAATCAGCATTAATAAATACATCAGGAAAACACATCATCTTGAAGAAAAAAATTTCATCGTCAAATTGGGTTATTAGATTTCTTTTAACATTTTTTTTTTCCAATACCCTACTACAGTAGGTAATGAAAGTATTGTATTCGGTTCAAAATTCGATATCAAGTTTTCACCTGCTTTACACGTTATAAGGTCTCCTGAGTCCAAAAAAAGTAGTTTTCGGCAATTGGTCAGTGTGTTTGTATGTATGTATATTTCTGTGTATGTGTGCATGTATGTGGGGAATCTTCTGGCTATTATATCTCCGAAACTAATAAAGATAGAACTACGAAACTTCAGAATTGATACAGGTCTGGTTTACAGATAAATTTTCCAAATTTAGGGGAAAATTGAAAAACCGGAAATGGGTCATCGGAAACCCGAAGTAAGTCCGTATCTTAAAAATGGCTCTTACGATTTTCTTCAAAGTTGCTATATAAACACTCTATTAGATGTCCTTTTGAATGATACAGTTGGTTAGTTCAGAAAAATTGATAGGCGTTCTGTATAAATAGCTCAATTTCAGGTATCGCAAGTGCGTTCCCATAAAAACGATTGTACGGATATTTTTTAAGATCGTCATATTAACTCCCTTTAAAATATTCTTTTGCATGTAATTATTGTTTTCCGGTCAATAACTGAGTATGCCAAGTTTTGGTAAAAGTTGGCATTTCAGAAACAGCTGTAATGATTTTATTGAAAATTGTTACGACTTTAGATATCCTTTCTCATGAATTACGTGGTTATTACAGGAAAAATTAACAGTTATCCTGCTTAGAAAGGTTAATTTCAGACTTCGAAAATTGGTGTTTCAAAAAATAACTCTACCATTTTTCTTTTCTTATTTTTTAACTTGCTATGTAAACTTTGTTTTATATGTCTTTACACGTGTACTAAGTTTCTCATACAGGAAAAATTTTAGGTTTCTACTTCGTTAGGTCAATTTTATGTCTTCTGATCATATTATCTCTAAAAAAATGCATATAATGCGTGTAATAGTGGGTAATGGAAGTCATGTGGTTGTTTCACACCAGATTTTTTTCTATTTTCTAAAAAAAATGCTGTATTAAAGGGCCTTGAGAGTAAGACATATAAAGAACATTTATAAAGTCACACTTTCTAATAACGATTTTGTCTCGAGTACAATTAGGGGACCAACCACGAAGTAAAGCATAAATATTTTGGATTACCCTGTATCATAAAAAGCTACAAAAGACTTATAACTTTAATACGATTTCACTTCCTCTGTACAATATTTATATACTTTGTGGTCGAAATCGCACAATTATTTAAACATTTTTTTTTTCTGAAAATTATTAAATATTATAAGTTTTTTTTCTTATAACCAGAATGAATCTCAACAAAATTTTGCAAAACTTGTAGAAAAATTTGCAAAACATTACGAAAATTTCCTTTTTGTGAAAACCCCCTATAAAATCTCAACTCTGAAAATTCTTAAAATTTTGCTCATTCTTTTGCCGATAATTTTCATACTTTTCACTGCATTCAAATGCACTCTTGACATGCGTTGTCCAATATATCTAGTTTTCCACCCATGTAATGAAAAAATGAATATGTCATTCGCACATGCGAGAAAAAAATATATTTGCTACAAGTGCATATATTTCAGTGAAAGTTAAATGCGTGTATTTTATGTTTCAGGATGATATTTCTCAAGTAATTTGAAAATTTTTCTAGAAGTTTTGTAAAATTTTGTTGAAATCCATTCTTTTTGTAAGCAAAGTACTTACTATGTTATTTCCACAAAAAATATACAATTATTTTAAATAGTATGGGAAATTATGTGTTAAAATTACAGGACATTTGTAGCGTATTATGATTTAAGGTAATCCAAAAAATTTTTGCTTTTCTTCAATTCGTGGTTACCCCCCCCCCTAATTGCATTCGTGACTAAATCAATATTGGAAAGTGAATGTTATTTGCATGCCTGAAGTTCAAGGCCGTTTTATATAGTGCTTTTTAAGAAAATGTCAAAGCAAAACTGATATTTTAGTCACTCAGTGTATTTAAGCATACACAGTAAATTACAAAATTATTCAATAAAGACATATTTTATTATTTCGACCTGAAACAGCTGTTGTGCATTTTGTCAATTTATAGTATTTGTTTATAAAGTTTTCAATCATCATTTTTCAACAACAGTAGTGTATCGGTGCTTTGTTTTACGTAACATTATAATAAAGAATCTATTTTAAGAATTCGGCAGTTGTATTTTCACATTTAAGAATTATTTTTAATTCACTATTAAACATTCATTCGTCAATTCTTTGAATTTATTCACGCATCTTAATCTTGTTAATAACCGTATTTGTAAATAACATTTTGAGTATTAATGTCGAAAGATTTGTCAAAAGGTTAATAAAAATATAAAAATTGTTTGAGCCTATTGAATTTTTATTGTGTGAATATTTTTTACATGTTTTTATTTAACATGGTATGTTGTTCATTTATGCGTGTGTAGCAAGTATAAGAATTAAATTGTCACTCACTTCCTAACATCCGACACCATAACAACACACTATACTCCATAATACATCATTAAGATGCCCACATGATGTCTTTTCATCTATAAGACATCCTGAGGATATCATTTGGAAAAGATGTGCTGTTAGAGTGGGCTATAATTTTGAATTCATTTTTAATTCCAAGGATAATACATGCTGAAGTAGTACAAGACATAATGGGTAGAGTTCTGGAGGCCTTGGTCCTCCAAATCCAGTTCAAAATTATTTCGATTTTTAATCCACTTTTTAGCTTAAATTTAATCCATTTCTTAGCTTAAAGAAATTTAGCTTAAATTTTGCACACATGTATAAATCTGGTGGTAATAAATCCCCAAGTAGTAACGGATTAATGGGTGGATCCTTTACAAAATTTGCTTCGAATTTTAAACCCACTTCCTATCGCCCTATTCAGCTGCAATTTTTATTACATGTATAACTCCGATGGCACATCTATATTAATAAAATCAGAGTTTTGTCTGTAAATTTGTCGGAATCGAAAAATTTTGCGATATCTTCACGTTTTACACCCCATGAAAGCCGAAAATGACTTCAGAAAATTTTGCCTGTGTGTGTGTGTGTGTGTCTGTGTGTGTGTCATCGTGTCCGAATGTCGCTTTTTTTGTCCGGGCATCACTTGAGAACGGCTGGACGGAATTCAACGACGCTTGGCAGGAATTTAGGTCTTCACCCAACTTAAAATTATATCTATCAACTTTTCGGAAATTCCCCCCCGTTCCCCCCTAGGGGGTAAAAGACTAAAACGCGTTTGTCCGGGCATCACTTGAGAACGGCTGGACGGAATTCAACGACGCTTGGCAGGAATTTAGGTCTTCACCCAACTTAAAATTATATCTATCAACTTTTCGGAAATTCCCCCCCGTTCCCCCCCTAGGGGGTAAAAGACTAAAACGCGTTTCTCCGGGCATCACTTGAGAACGGCTTGACGGAATTCAACGACGCTTGGCAGGAATTTAGGTCTTCACCCAACTTAAAATTATATCTATCAACTTTTCGGAAATTCCCCCCCCCCGTTCCCCCCTAGGGGATAAAAGACTAAAACACGTTTGTCCGGGCATCACTTGAGAACGGCTGGACGGAATTCAACGGCGCTTGGCAGAAACTTAGGTCTTCACCCAACTTGAAATTATATCTATAGAAATTTTCAAAATTATGATTAGTGTTTAAATTGTGTGTAAAAAACGCCTGCGCATGCGCCATAAATATTTTTTCACTAAAATGCTTTGAATGAAAAAATGAAATATAAAAATAAATTTTTAAGTTAAAGACTTTTGTATTCGCGTGATTTTCACTACAAATTATGAAAAGATTAAAATGAAGTGTTGCCATCTAAGTTTCACACTTTAGTTAATTTTAAAAAATCTAATTGTCGTATCGAAAAACTGTTTACACCCCAGGATTCAGAAAAATCCCCTCTTTCATTTGGTACTGAATTTGTAATGATAGGTCTGATATTTCTAATTTATTTTTCCCTTTATCCGTTTTTCCGTTGCCACTTAAATTTCATACTTTAGTTATATTTTAAAAATCTAATTGTCGCATCGAAAAACTGTTTGAACCCCTGGATTCAGCAAAATCGCCCCTTTCATTCGGTATCAAATTTATAAATATAGGTCTGATATTTCTAATTTATTTTACCCTTTTTCCGTTTTCAACCCAGATTCGATATGGAACAGCTTTAGTATTGAATCCCTTTGGCAAAATTTGAAATTCGGCACCGAAGTAGCTCGGACGTTTCTCGCCAAGATCTTTAATTGCACAATTGAGATAGCCAATTCAGTTCATCGCAAAAATGGCTTAAAATATTTAAAGTCACCAAAGGGTTCCGATACTTAAGCTGTGCTTTTTGTATTTATTAGTGCTAGAGGCCTATTTCAGTCGGTACAGTTGTCGAATTTTTATAGGTCACTCTTAATTAGTGCTAGAGGCCTATTTCAGTCGGTTTATTGAATGGGGATTTATTGAATGAAGTCCCCCCAAGGCACAACTTTGACATGAGTCCCCCCCCAAGGCCCAACTTTGACATGAGTCCCCCCCAAGGTACCCCTATTTCAGTCGGTACAGCGTTGTCGAATTTTTATAATACACTCTTAATAGTGCTAAGGGCCTATTTCAGTCGGTTTATTGAATGGGGATTTATTGAATGAAGTCCCCCCAAGGCACAACTTTGACATGAGTCCCCCCAGGCCCAACTTTGACATGAGTCCCCCCAAGGTACAACTTTGACATGAGTCCCCCCCCAAGGCACACCTTTGACATGAGTCCCCCCCCAGGCCCAACTTTGACATGAGTCCCCCCAGGCCCAACTTTGACATGAGTCCCCCCCCCAAGGCACACCTTTGACATGAGTCCCCCACAAGGCACTCCTCCCCCTCATTGGGAAAAAGAGAAAAAACGTTGTTTTGCGGCTATAAGACAGTTTGGACTTCCAACGTTATTTGTTACAATATCTGCAGCTGAAACACATTGGTTTGATTTAATGAAAACTTTATCATGGAATTTAGATCGTCACGAATTAACTAAAGAAGAATTTGTCGATATTAACAAGTTTAGCAGTAGGCCTCTGGCACTAAATTAAAATCTGTCAATGTCAGATTTTCATGTTTTAAATAATGAAATAATGTCGTGTCTGTATAATTTTTATTTTTTATTATTACTTTTTTTTTTATTTATAATACTGTCTATTAAAGACTTCTGTGGTCACGAAATTTGGTGCGTAGATTGTTTGTATGCATCCGGCACTTATTGTAACTGCATTTCATGAAATTCGAAATCCCCCCCCCCTTCTCGGAGTCGGATGGCAATAAACATGTGTAAAAACATGTTTTTCCGTTTGAATTCGCTTTGAATTATCTTAGAATGGCGAATTTTGGTGTGTGGATATTGATTAAGTGTACGCATTATGTACATTAGTGGGATTTTGCAAAACTTCGAACTCACCCGCTGAGGGTGGGGAAGTAAGAAGTGGGTAAGTTGTGCCGAAGACAGTGGGGACCCAGACTCCTAACATTGGGAGCGAGAAAACCTATACCAATCACAGCGAGAACTTAGGTTATTAATAAAGATATGGCATTTTGACAAATCATTTAAGTTTAACGTCCAGCGAAGCGGGCAAAGCCTGCTAGTATATATATAATTGAGTATAATGCTACATGCTCTATCAGTCACGGACTTAGGGGTTGGGATTCCAACTCTAGTTCAAAATTAACTTTGAATTTTAATCCACTTCTTATTAAGCTAACGTTTTGCATACATGTATAATTCCAATGACAATATATGCTAAATAGTAAAGGATTTAGGGATAAGGTCTAGGGGACCTACGCCATAACAAAATTTGTTTCGAATTTTAACTCACTTTCTGTCGACCGATTAAGATAAAATTATGCCTACTACATGTATAATTCTCACTACAATATTTTATTTCAACTACAGTTTATTCATCTCTCATAATCAAAAATACAACGCAATATAATTTGTATCGTCTTTTATTCCTTTTAAATAATCTTTCTTTGTAATTAAAATACAATACATTTAAATTTTTTAATATGAACCCTTCTAATAATTAAATACTTTTTTATATGTCAATTTTATGAATTTAACTGAGATTCCTTCTTCAACTATGTTAATTTATGCTTATTGATAGCGTTTGGATATAAAGCAAGAAAATGTTTTGAAAATAAGATTTCTCCTAAATTTTTTCATGTGTTCTTGAAATATCTTCTTCTGAAAGAAAAATACACATTTCTCGTTTTAATCATTTTTAAGATCTTTCTTTTCTGCTTGTATCGCTACTTCCAAACGAATCCTCCATTGTATAAAGTTCAAATGTTCCGGAGCAAAACGAAGAATGAGTTCTAGATTCAAATTTGATGCAAAATAGTGACTACAAGAAAATTTCCTCCTAAACGTGACTAGAATGTTATATTTACAAATTGGATAAATTTATATAACAGATGTTACTAAAGAATTTCTGATAGAACCAGTATACAATATTGTTAACGGAATTTTATTCAATGTTAGATAGTTTGAAAATATAGCATCACTGTAACATTCATAATGTACTTAATTTAATACTTAAGAAAATGTAATGTAATCACTTTATATATATATATATATATATATATAAATGTAATTGCATTTACTACTAATATGTATACTAGAACAGATTGGCTTGTAAAACCAAAGAAAATGTAATGTAATCACTTTATATATATATATATATATATATATATATATATATGATTGCATTTACTACTAATATGTATACTAGAACAGATTGGCTTGTAAAACCAAAGATTTATTATTTTTATTTATTTTTTTATTTATTTTTTATTAAAATATTATCTAAAAAAAATATTATTTTTCCTTATCGTAAAACATAATTTCCTTAATCTCCGTATTTTGTCGTGTTGTATAATGTATTCATATAGTTCAAGATTACGAAATTCTTCCTTTTCATGTAGATTTTTTTTTTAATCTTCTTTCCTTTATTTACATTCTAATTGAACAGGAAAATTCTTATTTATTGTTAATCTTTAATACGCCAGTTGCAACATTTGACAGAAATAGATATAACAATTTTAATAAAAACTTAGGTATTTGAGAAAGAAGACACAACCATCGGACTTATCCTCATCTTCAGTAAAAAATTAATGTTCACTGTTAACCCTCAAATAACCCGTTGCAAATGACAGAAACTTGATTTTCTCAAAAATGGCTCAAACGATTTAGGTAAAAACTTAGGAATAAGGAATTTTCTAGACAACAAATCCATCTGATTGATCCTCACCTTCACAAAGCGTCCACTGTTACCTGTTACCCTTTAATTTGCTGGTTGCAACATATGTCAGAAATTGGATTTACATGAAAATGGATCTAAAGATTCTTATAAAAACTTGAGTTTAGGTGTTTTTTCCCAAGACAAAACTATCTGATTCATCTTTAGAAAAATTGGCGTTCTTTGTCAACTCCAACTCGCCCGTTTATATTTTCTATTTTGACAAAACTTAGTGTTAATGTTTCAGATGAGAAACCAATCTGGCTGATCCTCATCTTCTCTAGAATTACCATTCACAGTTAACCCTCGCACCGCTCATGGTAAAATATGGCAGAGACTTTGTTTTCATAGAAACTACTTGAATGATTCTGATAAAAATTTTAATTTAGGGTTTTTTGAGTTTATAATTCAATTTGAATAGTTCTCCTGTTCAGCACAATTAGCGTGCGTTCACCGGTACACCACGCTTTTCACCCTAGAAAAAAGTAGCAGAAACTTCTTTTCCATGAAAGAAATCAAATGTTTTTGAAAAAAATTAAGAATTAGTATGTTTCTGAGATGTTATTTTAAGATGAAATGCTCTCATTTTAAGGATAATTACCATTCACTGGTAATTTGCATTCCATCTAGGAATACTACAGCGGAAACTTTGCTTTCATGGAAATCGCAGGGACGAATTTGAATTATAATAATAATAATAAATATTGTGGAATAGAGGATTTTTTTAATACGATAAAACGACATGCCTTCTTCTTATGGTAAACTAGCAGGTTTTGGTGACTCTTTGCCTGGGAATAAATAGAGCAGAAATCTGGTTTTTTAGAAACTGCTGGAACGGATTTTATAAAAATTTATAATTAGGGTTTAAGATGATAATTCAATTTGAATTGTCTTATTTCCAGGAAAAATAGCTTTCACTTGTAACCGTGCTCCACCCGTTGCAAAAATTAAGTAATATATATCCGAAAAAGATCCCTGTATTTACACTATGAAAGATTTTTACAATGAGACCGAGTGAACTCGGTCATCCCTGTTCTACTTTATAAAAACAACAAATGAGCTTTATCTTAGATTATACGCTTATTCATCTCCAACATCACGAATCTTCACCATCACGATTATCCAGAACAGATTACTGTTCCAAATTTATCAACATTTAAAAAAAAGTTTTTATTAACATTCATAAAAAAGATTTTACCAAAAAAAAAAAATCTTAAAAATTGCACTGGCTTAAAAAAAAAAAAAAAAAAAAAGTCGAATTCATGTTTGTAAGCGAAATCGTTTATACAACAAACAATTAAACAGCCATTCTTGAAAATTATAGCTCATTTAGTAGAATAAATTCATTTTCACTATTTTTCTTCCCATAGACACGCCTTTGGAAGCTGAAAAGAGTCTCTTTTTAGGTGATAATATTTCTTATTTTTAGGTGATAATATTTCTTATTTTTATGTGATTTTTAGGTGATAATATTTTCTTATTTCATAGAATATAGTATTTAAATGAACTAGTTTAAGTATTGTCAATTTGAATATTTTTATGATAATTTTTTTAATTTAATTTTTCGTACATATTATACTGAAATATGTTTTACAGCTATCTAATTACCTCAAACAACAAAAATTTATTAAGATAAAGTAATAATAATTAAAAAGAAAAAAGGCATCGGAGATTATAGTACATTTGTTTCTATCAGAAAACTAAAACTTTTTCCTTTTCTTAATATATATACAGGGTGATTGTAATTAAAATTATGATTTCAAAAGGCTATAATTCTAAAACTACCTATCAGAGCGATTTGATATTTTACCAGAGCAACCGTGAGGCAATGAAATTTTGTTTGGAAAAAGAAAAATAGTTCCAAAATGTGCCGTTAATTATCCGTAAAGTGCTTGCTTCAAGAAGCTGCTCTTTTTCTCTTTTCACTATAATTGTTTCCGCTGTAAACACGTATTCTTGTCTTTTTGCTAAAAAAAATTGTAGTAAACCCTTGATGTCTATTGTTTCCTGCTATTCCATTGTGTTGCTAACAACATTCCTGTGTTTAATGAGTCAATTTAGGCGTTTGGCGTCTTATTCAGTATTTTAAATAAGATTACATTTAAAATATTGAATATTATTGAAACATTTTGCATTCTTATTCCCTGACAGCTCCATCTATAGGAACATGTTGGAACTACTTTTTTCCTCCCCAAAACAAAATTTCATTGCCTCCCGATTGCAATATCGCTCTGATGAGTTGTTTTAAAAATATAGTGTTTTGAAATCGTAACTTTAATTATAATCACCCTGGACATATATACAGAATCATAAACAACTGTAACTACGAAATTTTAAATAAGATTACATTTAAAATATTGAATATTATTGAAACATTCTGCATTCTTATTATCGAAAACAGATAAAAAATCATTAAAGATATATTAAAGAAAAGTAAAAAAAAAATAAATAAATAAATAATAATTTTTCAGAAAAAAAAAAAAAAAAAGCCAAAATGGTTTTTAATTTGGATTTTTGTCTCTGAAAAATTCCTTATGTGAGCAGATTGCCCATCTGCGCAGCACAAGTGCGACGTAAAACCCAACCAACCAACCAACCTTATGTGAGCAGAGATTTTTCAGAGTAATGCACCAGAAGTAAAAAAAAAAATACGTGTGGCACTCGAGGACTGCCGCGGTAAAGCTATTGCATAGCATTTTTTATCAACTTATGCAATTATAATTATTTATTTAATTTATTTATGCAGTATTTTTTTTTTCTTTGATATTAATTCAAGTTTTTTCTTTGATATTAATTCAAGTTACACTTTTTGAGCGTGGTGACCGATAAGAAAACAAATTTTTTTCTTATTGAATAAATGAGAATGTATCCGCAATGAGAATATATCAAAAATATCCGCAATCGATTTGTAGGTATCGAAAACCTCGATGTACTAAATTTGAATGATCTAACTCTATTTTTTGAGAAAAGGTATTTTAATAGGTTTTTAAAGGCCTGCAAGTCGAATGGGGATATTCAAGTTTTTTCTTTGATATAATTTCAAGTTACACTTTTTGAGCGTGGTGACCGATAAGAAAACAAATTTTAATAGAGAAAAGGTAGTTAATAGGTTTTAAAGGCCTGCAAGTCGAATGGGGATATTCAAGTTTTTTCTTTGATATTAATTCAAGTTACACTTTTTGAGTGTGGTGACCGATAAGAAAACAAATTTTAATAGAGAAAAGGTATTTAATAGGTTTTAAAGGCCTGCAAGTCGAATGGGGATATTCAAGTTTTTTCTTTGATGTTAATTCAAGTTACATTTTTTGAGCGTGGTGACCAATAAGAAAACAAATTTTAATAGAGAAAAGGTATTTAATAGGTTTTAAAGGCCTGCAAGTCGAATGGGGATATTCAAGGATTTTTTTGACATTAATGAATAAGATAACAATAATGATAAGAAAACAAATTTTAATAGAGAAAAGGTATTTTAATAGGTTCTAAAGGCCTGCAAGTCGAATGGGGATATTCAAGTTTTTTCTTTGATATTAATTCAAGTTACACTTTTTGAGCGTGGTGACCGATAAGAAAACAAATTTTAATAGAGAAAAGGTATTTAATAGGTTTTAAAGGCCTGCAAGTCGAATGGGGATATTCAAATTTTTTCTTTGATATTAATTCAAGTTACACTTTTTGAGCGTGGTGACCGATAAGAAAACGAATTTTAATAGAGAAAAGGTATTTAATAGGTTTTAAATGCCTGCAAGTCGAATAGGGATATTCAAGTTTTTTCTTTGATATTAATGAATAAGATAACAATAATGATAAGAAAACAAATTTTAATAGAGAAAAGGTATTTTAATAGGTTTTAAAGGCCTGCAAGTCGAATGGGGATATTCAAGTTTTTTCTTTGATATTAATTCAAGTTACACTTTTTGAGCGTGGTGACCGATAAGAAAACAAATTTTAATAGAGAAAAGGTAATTAATAGGTTTTAAAGGCCTGCAAGTCGAATGGGGATATTCAAGTTTTTTCTTTGATATTAATTCAAGTTACACTTTTTGAGCGTGGTGATCGATAAGAAAACGAATTTTAATAGAGAAAAGGTATTTAATAGGTTTTAAAGGCCTGCGAGTCGAATGGGGATATTCAAGTTTTTTCTTTGATATTAATTCAAGATACACTTTTTGAGCGTGGTGACCGATAAGAAAACAAATTTTAATAGAGAAAAGGTATTTAATAGGTTTTAAAGGTCTGCAAGTCGAATGGGGATATTCAAGTTTTTTCTTTGATATTAATGAATAAGATAACAATAATGATAAGAAAACAAATTTTAATAGAGAAAAGGTATTTAATAGGTTTTAAAGGCCTGCAAGTCGAATGGGGATATTCAAGTTTTTTCTTTGATATTAATTCAAGTTACAATTTTTGAGCGTGGTGACCGATAAGAAAACAAATTTTAATAGAGAAAAGGTATTTCAATAGGTTTTAAAGGCCTGCACGTCGAATGGGGATATTCAAGTTTTTTCTTTGATATTAATTCAAGTTACCTTTTTTGAGCGTGGTGACCGATAAGAAAACAAATTTTAATAGAGAAAAGGTATTTAATAGGTTTTAAAGGCCTGCAAGTCGAATGGGGATATTCAAGTTTTTTCTTTGATATTAATTCAAGTTACACTTTTTGAGCGTGGTGACCGATATAAAACAAATTTTAATAGAGAAAAGGTATTTAATAGGTTTTAAAGGCCTGCAAGTCGAATGGGGATATTCAAGGTTTTTCTTTGATATTAATGAGTAAGATAACAATAATGATAAGATAACAATAATGATAAGAAAACAAATTTTAATAGAGAAAAGGTATTTAATAGGTTTTAAAGGCCTGCAAGTCGAATGGGGATATTCAAGTTTTTTCTTTGATATTAATTCAAGTTACACTTTTTGAGCGTGGTGACCGATAAGAAAACAAATTTTAATAGAGAAAAGGTATTTCAATAGGTTTTAAAGGCCTGCACGTCGAATGGGGATATTCAAGTTTTTTCTTTGATATTAATTCAAGTTACCTTTTTTGAGCGTGGTGACCGATAAGAAAACAAATTTTAATAGAGAAAAGGAATTTTAATAGGTTTTAAAGGCCTGCAAGTCGAATGGGGTATTCAAGTTTTATCTGATGTACTTTATACACAAATTTTACGCGTACAGCTATTCACTGTTGTACTTAAATGATAGATACCTACCTATACACCTATATACTTTCTCACAAACAGCTGCTTACGTATTCTTCCGATTTCGGAGCAGCTCGTCTCGATTCGTGCGAGCTTCGTACAGCCGAAGTCTACCGAAGTCTGCCGAACTGTGTTAGGTTTTTTTTTTCGTTACGGAATTTTTTGATTCGGTCGCCGCGCTCAAAGCCCGCGATAAAAGCTATACAATAGCTTAAAATTACTTAACTAATAATCATTAGAAATATTTGTATCATCGATAATACATAACGCTATTTTCTTATTCGGTAAAGATAATGTAGTAAACCTACATTTTTTCATAAGCAATGGAGGCCATTAAATTCATGTACTTAAACATTAATAATTCTTTCACGGCAAAATAAATAATTTGTTAGTTAAATTAAATATCTAAATTAGAACTTTTTGTAAAACATAATGCGCCAAATCTTCACTCACCGATAAGGCATTGTAGCCCATATTTTAAAAGGGATCTTCATTATCCTTTTATTTAAAGTGCGATATTGGAATTTAGAGAAAAATAATTATAGCCTCTAAACTTGATGTTCTATTATTAAAGAGTAATAAATTCTGTGAACTGAATAAATAATTATTTTACCTTATTTATTCTTATTTATTATATGTGTTCGGAATATCTAGAAATACATAATATTTTCTTTCGTGTCGAAGGAGATTTTATTTCTTTTTAATATCCTCATACAAAGTTTTGGTAGAAACAGATTTATTCTTTGTTTATATAATGATATTCAAGTCACGTTTTTGCACACTAGAGGTTTAAATAGACATTTGCGAAAAGTTTGATTTCTTGAGTCCTTGCGTTACTATTTTTTGGGGCATTTCAGTTTAATTTATCAGAACTTTATATTTTTTTTTATCGTTCTTTCTGTAAGCAGCTTGCTTCAATGTTTTATTTAATGGAAAGAAGAAAAGAATTGAGTAAATATTATTGGTTTTATTTCTAAACGCATTAAATTTGTTTATGATAAATATTTTATCAAAAAATGTAACGTTATTTTCTCAATAGGATGGATGGATGGATAAATGGTTGGGTTTTATGTCGCACTAGTGTTGCGCAGATGGGCAATTGGTGACCTAGAGGTGGTCCGGAGACATGCCGTCACATTTTTTATCCTCCACGGAAGGGATGGCTCTCCCGCTTCGGTGATCCCCAGAGGTATAATTTTTGATGAGAACCTGGAGGACAATGTGGCCACAACAGATTTTACGTGCACCAGCCACCATTAGTGTACATGACGGTCTTTGGCCGGCTCGAGTACCGAACCCGCAATCATCCAATTACGAGGCCGGTGCTCTACCGACTGGGCTACTGCGGTCGATTTTCTCAATCGGAAAAAAATATAAAAAACACATGCTTTTCTTAATTAATGAAGGACATTAAATCGCACAGGTCGACGGTGAAATTTATTTTTCAAGATAATGTCTTTTTCTGATGTATTTTTGGATGCTAATTAAGGAAAAACTATTCAAAAATTATCATCACGTACAGTTTTAACAAAAAATGGGATTATTTGAGCTTCAAGCTCCATTTTTTCAATTCCCAACTAAGTTATTTCACGGAAAATATGGGTGATATTAATAAATAAAAATAGAGCTATTTCATCAAGAAATTAAAGAAATGTAGAGAAGGTATAAGTCACGATGGAGTGTTAACATGTTAGCAGATTATTGTTGGATGCTGCATAGAGATTCCCCCCCCCCCGTCCTCAAGATCCCCAAGCCGTGTACAAGGTAAAATGCTCTAAAGGGAACGTTAGTGTACAGAAAAACTTTTAAAAGGTAATATATAAATAATTGCCTATTTTATAAATTGTATCGAATTTGTTGTAGCGTCTGTGTGAATTTTTCTAATCTTCACACTCCCTTTGTGAAGATTCCTTATGTGACAGGTAGAAAACACAACCATTTCTGAATTCAGCGTATCAAAGCACATTAGACACATCCAATGCAATAAAAAAAATTTTTAAAGTACGATTTTGCAGACTTGTGTTATTATTGTATTATATTAATAATTATTTTACGAGGGGTGCAATGTAGACCTACCTCCCCGCTGGTGCACCCTGGGGAACGATCTTGTAACGGCAAAGTGGTCTACACCTTTCTGCATCTTCTAGTATGTATTTCCATCGAATTGGAATCCTTTCAAATCCTGGTTGTCCCCTCTGGAATTCAGCAGAACCAATGAATAGACACCACCTCCGTCGATTTGCTCTTCACTTCTTGGCAACTCTGAAGGCAATGACTTCGGTCACTTCAACTTATTGTCATCTTTTTTTTTTTTTCATTCTTATTTGATTTTTTGTAATCCTTTTGCAAGTAAGCATATAAATTGGAATTTATGTAAAGCATTCACTGAGAAAAAAAATACCGCCTTTCTTTAGAATGAATAAGTGACCATTTTCTAAATCCTTTAATTAGAAATATAGATTTCCGACCTATGCGCATAAGGCACGGCAATAAACTGAATAGACGAAATTACCGAGAATTTCTAGTGTACACATTTCTAGATAGTGAAACAATATTCTGAATACTCTAAATATTCTGAATCATTTATACTGCGAGAAGTTCTCGCTTGATTTTCTAGAATTGGGTCATAAACCAAGATTATAGTTGCAGAAACCCGCCTCTTGTAGTCTCATTTATTTGCAGAGATTTTTAAATAACTTTGCCCTCGAGAATATAGGCGAACGCTTTAGAATTCTAATAGGAGCTTCTAGAGCTCGTTTTCCAAGGGGACTAGAATTTATAAGGATGACATGGAACTATTTTTTCGAGAGCCACAATTTAGATTCTAGATGTCAGTTGCAGAATTTTTTCTCAGTGTTACATGTAATTTTTAATTTATGATAAACGGTTGCAACACATATTTTAAAAGAATTTCAAATGTTCTTTAATGTTAAAATGTGCTATGCTAATTTTAAAAATAAAATAAAATAAAGAGAGAGAGTTTTGCCTTTAAATTAGTTGTTTAGTTGTCCTTTTATGAAGAAAGGGAATTAGGTAGTTCAAAAAATTAAAGGGTGTCCAGGAATTACTGTCTGAAAATTAAAACTTACACATATGAAAAGTAAGGAAAGAAAAATTAAAGTGATTATTTGCATATGAAAATAAATTTATTTAATTACAAATTAATACATTCATTTGACACCACTGGTGCTGTAATCACCAACTAATCGCAACTTCCGCTTGAAGTGTCGAAATAGGTTTTTCCCATGCTTTTCTGCTACTAACTTCGAGATCTTTAGCCATTCCTTTCTGAAAGCTGCTAAATTCGAGAGGATTTTCCTTCTTTTTTTGTATTCTAACTTGCATAGTGCCCAGAATTTTTCTATAGGGCGACATTGCGGAACATTCGGCGGATTGTCTTCCTTGGGCACATATTCAATATTTTTCTCTTTCAGATATGACTGCACAATTTTGCAGTAATGACTTGAAGCTAAATCTGGCCAGAACAATAGCTTTCCTTTGTCTCTCTGAGAGTTAAAAAATTTCAAAAACGGGCCTTGCAGGATGTCCTTTAGGTATCTTTCTCCATTCAAATTCTGCCTGGAAATGAATGGTTCGCTGATGCATTCGTCTTGTGATATTGCTTGCCAGACGAGAAATTTCCCCGGAAACTTTTCCTTTCTTTTAACTTTGGAATCATCTGGGATTTCCACACCCGGAATGTCATTCCAAAATTCTTTGCATGGAATCTGTTTATAATCATAGGGCACATAAGTTTCATCATCCATTATTATAAATTTTCAACCACCTGATTTCACTAGTTGTTTGTAGAGTTTCTTGCAGCCCCTTTTTGCCCTTTCAGCCTGATCATTTTTATATAGAGGTGCAGAAGATTTAGTTCTAGTTACAATACCCATCTTTTTCTTCAGTTGATGAACGGATGATTTTGATATTCCAAGTTTCCTCGAAGCTTCTCTGTTTGAAAGTGATGGATCTTTAATGAGAAGACGCTTCAAATTTGCAGCATTGCGAGATGTGTAGACTTTTGGGATTCGACCTGATGACTGTGAATAGTGAACACTGCATGTCCTAGTATACTGTTCTAATGCTCGATCGATGAATTGTTCTCCAAATCCCTGAGTTTTGAAGTGATTTCTTGTGACTTTCCTGTTAAAGTTGTGAGCTAGAAAAAAGTCAACAATTTGATTTCTTTTAATTTGGTTAATTTTTGTTTTCATCTCGATCTAAAAAGAAAAAATATTTTATCAGCTTAATTTTGAATGTTTCGCTTAACTTTTAAGAAAATAGAATTAAAATCTTAGCGATGACAACATATATATATATGGCTTTTAATTTTCAGACAGTAATTCCTGGACACCCTTTACAATTTTAATTCAATTTATGTCTTTGGAATATTTAAAAATGTACTGCATTTTATTTAACTTCAAACTAGATTCTACTTATTCTAATACCTTATATAATATTTTGGCAGAAACAGATTTCTTCTTTGTTTATATAACAATATTCAATTCATGTTTTTACACATTAAAGGTTTAAATTATATGTTTGTCAGACGTTTCATTTCTGAGTTCTTGCGCTATGTGTTTTAGGACCATTTTGGCTTTATGTACTGATATATCTGAAAATATAAATATTTCTTTATGGCTCTTAGAACAAAAATGTTGTATATATATATATATACGAGTATATATGAGAAATTGCGGATTTAAAATTAATCCATAGTACTTAAAATATTTTTTCTAACAGCCTTTATAAAATTTATTATTAATTATGCCTTTTTGTCTGAAATTTGAAAAAAATTAAAAACAATGAAATTAAAAATAATAATAAAGATAATAATATAGATGACTAATACTTTTAACTGGAAAATATTAAAATAGTTTGGTAATAAATATGTTATAAAAAATTATAACAATGTTTTCTCAATGGAACAATAGAAAATGTAGCAAAAATATATTTTTCTTAAGCCAAAAGCATCATTAAGTTCATATTACATAACATTAATCGTTCTTTTACGATGAATGAAAAAGTTTAAGGATTAAATTAAGCATCTTCAAATTGAAATTTATAATTTTACTCTGTGAAAATTTTACTCTGTTATTGTAGCTCATATTTAAAGATAATCTTCGTTGCCCTTTAAATTAAAATGCGTTTTGCGAATTTAAGAAAATGTGGTCACTAAATTTGCATTTCTGTTATGAAAAAGTAATAAATTTTACGTATAAATTATGATTTGATCTCAATACATGTATGTCTGGACTAATAAGAAATACACAACGTTTTCTTTTTTATATATGTCAAGTATTATTCTATTTTTTCCTTGTATCCTACTGCTCGTATAACATTTTGGTACAAACAGATTTATTCTTTGTTTAAATAATTGTATTTGAGTCAAATTTGCACACACTGAAGGTTTAAATATATTTACGAGAAGATTTATTTCATGTATTACTGATTTTAAAGGCATTACTGTTTTATTTACTACTAGATTTATTTATTAAAAGTTCAAAGGGATACTTCGCAACTTCATTTTATATATATATATATAGATTTGAAACCTTTAAATTGTGTTTTCTCAGTTTGCATGTTTTCATGAATTCATGATCGCCAAAATGCCAAAACTTCTGCAGATATTTAAGAAAATATTTAATATTTTTTGGAGATTTAATAAAACTTACTTAAAGGAATTCGGGGTGAACTTTTCAATACCTTTAAAAGAAAAAAATATTTTTTTAAGAATCATGTTTTATTATTACTATTATTATTATTATTATTTTCATATTTTTACACAGACATGCATTTCTTAATTTTTTTCCCCAAAAACTAAGTAATAAATTTTTCATCCATCCCTAATTCTTTTAAATAGGTTCTATTGAACATCCAAAAAAAAAAATAAAAACTAGTTGGCATAGGTGGATTCTGCTCACTTCCCCATCATATATATATTCTCATAAATTTCTAGTGCAAGACATATTATAATCATGTTAAGAGAAATGAATTTGACCAAACGCTTGACACAGTGACAAAATGAAATACCCGTCTAATAGGCAATCCACCGTTCACTTCGATATATTTATCTTATTCTAATCTATTAATTTATTTTATTTGGGTCAAATTCGCATTTTAGTTTTCAAGCTACTATTTCCAATGCAATAATCCTCAAAATGCATATTTATATGGAATATCGCCCAATTTTGCTATGTTGATAAAATCTTAAATTACGAATAGCTTACGAAAATTTCCTATTAGAATATTTGTAGTCAATCATGTTCAAACAAGTATCATAAATGTTATTTTGATGTTGTCTGATATATTTATGATCCTCAATATGGACGTTTATGCTCAATTTTACCCTATTCTGCAATGTTAAGTAAATCATAAATTCCAAATAACTTACGAAATTTTTATATGGGAAAATTCATAGTCAATGATATTCATTCCAGTATCCTAAATAATATTTCAAAAGTAGTCTGACATCTTTTCGATGAAAATATCTCTCAAAATTGACGTTTATGTGAAATTTTGCCCTATTCTGCCATGTTAAGAAATTCGTAAATTTCCAATAACTTGCGAAAATTTCAAAGTACCATATTTATAGTTAATGATGTTCCTTCCGGCATCAAAACTGATATTTTAAATTTTCAATTTAGGAATTTTTTAACAACATCGAAAATTCATTTTTGATAGAATGGAGTAGAATGCTGGTTTTTTACCAACTATGTGAAAAATACCAGAGCCGGGAATCGAACCCCGGGCCTTCCGCTTAACGCGCAGAAGCTCTAACCACTGAGCTACCCTGGCTGATAACCAGTTCGGCACTTATCACATAACTGGTTATCAGCCAGGTTTATCCGTCGAGCTGGTTATTAGCCAGGGTAGCTCAGTAATTAGAGCATCTGCGCGTTAAGCGGAAGGCCCGGGGTTTGATTCCCGCCTCTGGTATTTTCACATAGTTGGTAAAAAAAAATCAGCCTTCTGCTCCATTCTATCAAAAATGAATTTTAAAACTTGTCTGACGTAAAAATTTTCCATTTAATGCAAGTTCAAGTGTTATTTTTCCCTATTCTCCCATGTTCAGAGAATCGTAAATTTCTAATAACTTACGAAGTTTTTTAATCCAAATGCTGCAAACCAATAGAGTTCTTGCCAGTGACGAAAGTAATATTTTAAAACTGGTCTGACTTCTCTGCGACTATTTGTTCTGGAGATATCGTGTAGAGAAACGCAGACTAACAAGCTAACTGACTAACACACTAACGGACTAACAAACTGACAGACACCCTACAGACGGACACCATACAAATTTTGTCATTTTCAGATTCCTCACGCCTGAAAACGTGTAAAAAAGTCAAAAAATAGAGGTCGAAAATTTTCACGATTACCTAAGTTCCCCATCGATACATGTAGTATGATGGGGAACTAATAATATATCATTTCTTAAATATTTGTAGAAGTTACAGTATTTTCAGGATCATGAATTCGTGAAAAAATTCAAACTGAGAAAAAACATTTTAAAGATTTCAAATCTGGAAAAAAAAAAAAAAAAAAAAAAATCTATCAAAAACCATAAGAATTGCTGCCTAAATATATATTTTATTGAACAAATATATTATAGTTCAATTTATAAATATTAAAGGCAAACATAAACTTTTACATTAAACGTTGGGTTAAATCCCCTTAATATAAATATCTGTCCTCAATATTTTATTTTCTGGGGAAAAAATGAAAAGTATTTAGCAAATATTTTGGTTTCCGCTCGGAATTGTGAATTTAAAAAAATTATCACTCATATTTACAAAACTAAAAAGCCTTTAGATGACATTAAGATGATGACTTTGAATAAGCATAAAGCATCTTGGTATTCTAAAATTGTTTATTTAATTTATTATGCCTTTTAAGATACAATTACTAAAAACATTAAAAAAAATAAAACTTAAGAAAAGTAATACCATTATACTTTGAACAAAAACACATTCAATCTGTTTCGTAATAACTTTTTATCGACAAATTATAACGCTATTCTCGGTTGGGAAAAATAAGTAATATAACAAGATAGTGCTTATTTATTTATTTATTTATTTATTTATTTTTTGCGTAATGAAGGCCATTAAACTAATACTTTATTACAAAAATAATTACAGTAGAACTTGGATAATTCGAAGTTGAAGGGACCAGAGAAAAATTCGAATTACGTGTACTATTTTGTCAAAAAGAAGACATAAATAATAAAAATAAATAAATAAAACTCTACGATCAAAAATTTAACATATAACTTTATATTCAAGACTATTGCTACATCCCTCCCCCTTTTTTTTTTTAATATAGTCAAATATTTTTGATTGCTTCTTTAAGTACAATCTTTGTGTCATAGCCACTGTAAAAAATATGTCCTATTTTCTGTAATTACAAAAAATACGTTCTGACAACGTAATTTTTTCGTAAATTACGCGTATTTTCTCAAATTACAGAGAATTCCTCGCAGCAAATAGGACATATTTTTTTTTACAGTGTATGACTTCAACCTATCAATTGATACAAAAATAGAATCTTCTACATCAGGCATGACTACATCAGGCATCAATTAAAAAGAAACCCTCGAAGTTCATGTACATGGACCATATCTTCTGATGCACTAGGTTGGTAGGAAATACTCTTGTATTTCCTTATCCTTCTTTTGAAACACTGTTTAAAAAAGAAACAAAAAATGCAATTTAGCAGAGAAAAATCTCGGGAACAAATTTTACTATATTAGTTTAAAGGTAATCATATGAAAAATTCGAATTATCCAGAATTTCGAATTAAACAAGTTCGAATTATTCAAGTTTCACTGTATTTTGCGATATATAGAGTATTTTTTTTACTAAATTAGGCACATAAATTAAATTTATGGAGAGTACAATTCCTACCAATAAGTATTTGGACACTTTCGAATTTAGATGTTTTGTCAAATATCTTGAAAAGATGTTTGGGAATCATCTTGAAACACTGGTAGTGTAAAGAACGTGTTACATCTCATATCGTTTAGTAAAAGTTTTTTCCTGAAGAGGAAAACGGGACCAGTAAAAAATTAAAGAAAAAAAATTTTTTTCGCATCACCCTGTAAAAAGTAATGCTTTAAATGCGTTTTTGCTGTAGCATGTGATTAGAAGTATTTTTTCTAATTATTTGTGTATTTTTTTATGAGGCTACCATATATATTCATGCAGATATAATGGTTTCTTTAAAAAATTGCAAAAAACATTGTCATTTTCTTAATTATAACACGTAGAATATTAGACACAGTGCAAAGCCATTTTTACGAAACATGGCTTGTTACATTAGACACAGTATACTGCAATCAGAATGCAGAAATGTTAAATATCTTACGAAATATGAGCATTTTTACTAAATAGTTTTTAACTGCGCATGCGCAAGCTTTATAAAAAATCATTTGCATAATTTAATAGCCAATAGTATTGAGCTACTTTAATGAAAACCCCAAAAAAGTATCGTCCAAATTCATGCAATTCTAAGGTATAGAATGAAGATAATTTCAGTTACTCTCATAATAAATGAAAGGTGATAGGGCCTTTTATCAATATTAATTTACAATGAACGAATACTGTATTACCATTGGGCATTGACCGAATCAAAATAAAAATATCAGTAAAATTCTTTATAGTTTAGCTTTTATTTTGAGAAAAATTGAATTTATGTTCATTCTATAACACATAACTGTTTTAATTTACACGATATTTGTTTGGGGTTTTCATATAACTAGTTCACTACTTTTGGCTATCAAATTATGCAAATGAATTTTTTATAAAGTTTGCGTATGCGTAGTTAAAAATTATTCAGTAAAAGTGTTCATATTTCGTAAGATATTTAACATTTTTGCATTTTGATTGCAGTATGCTGTGTCTAATGTAATATGCCAAGTTTTTCTAAAAATAGCTTTGTACTGGTTTTAGTACCACGCGTGTTCTAATTTAAAAAATTGCTTTTTTTTTTTTTTTTTTAAGAAACACTTTTATCTTCATGAATATATGTGGTAGCCTCATAAAAATTTATACAAGTAATTAGAAGATTCCGTATAATCACATGCTGCAGCCGAAAGGCATTTTAAGCATTATTGTTTACAGGGCGATGCAAAACATTTTGATTTTCTTTAATTTTTTTCGTTCCCTTTTCCTCCTCATGAAAAAAACATCTGCTGAAATATCTGTACTGATAAGTATAAAGGATTTATATCCATATTCTTGATTTTTCAGGAGACGAAAAATAAAGTTAAATTAACTAAAAATTAATCAGAAGAATCGATTGGGAAAAAGGGATTATGTTGATTTATACCCTTTATACCATTCAGTGATTGTCAACCTTCATTTAATAAAGGAAAAAAAAATTGAATTAAATATTTTATATCAAAGATTAATGCTAAATTTCTGACTTGAATCTTTTTTTACCAATGGATTTTCTCAAAAACTAAACGACGTGTATTTAAATCCTTTATATCAATCGATAGAGATTTTTTTTTTTTCTGAGTCTGACTATGTACTTAACTCAAAATCGACATTTTTGAACTTAAATCCTTTATACTTATCAGTACAGATATATGAGTTGCAGCATGTTCTTTATACTCCCAAAGTTTCAAGATGATTCCTAAAGAATTTTTCTAGGTATCTGACAAAACGTCTAAAATCAAAAGAGTCCAAATACTTATTGGTAGATACTGTATAACGTTAACCCTGTGGCCTTTGTGATGAAAAAAAATGTTTTATTGGTATTTTGCAGGAATGAACCTCAAATAATGTGTTTATTTATGAACTGTCTACTACAAATAAAATTTAAATGTTTTCGTGTATTATTGAATAGGCGTACAGAAAAGTCATGTGCCGTCTCAATCAGATTTTTTTTTTTTCTTTTTAGTTTAAAAAAACCTTAAGAATTTAATTAAATTTGTATCAGAATAAACATCTTGTATATTTATGTTTCAAAAAGACAACAGAGTTAAAAAATCTCAATTCCTCATTTAAAAAAAAATAATAATAATCTGGTGTGTCACTCACACGACTTTCTCTTACCCTGAAATATAATACTATAAATACAGGTTGGAGATTAAGAGGTACGATAACGAGTACTGTCATGTAAACATATGTTAAATAATTCAAAATTAGGCTTCGGAAGTGTTTTATATGATAATTAGTTCTGCGTGAGGGGGGGGCTACTGCCCCCCCTCAAACTCCCGTTTCATTAATGCACCTACATTTATATAGAATTTAACTCTGTTGATAATGCAGACGATTTCCATATTAGAAAAGTAGTATAACACTAAATATATATATTAAAAAAAAAAGTTGAATTTATTCTCAATGTTACTTTTTTTTTTTTTTGTTAAAAATTTAAAAAATCGATAACTTAATTTTAAATTATCGCAGATCGATGGTTCAACCATTCGTTTTAAAGGTACTGGCGAGCTCTTTTGAAAGACACCCATCATGAAATTTTATTCCCCTCGAGGGGGGACTCCCCCCCCCCCAGGGAGGGGAAGCAAGGCTCCTACATACACAATTTTTTTTCCCAGTTGACTATCTGTATTACAAAAAATATATATCCGTTTCATTTGGTTTAGTGCAGTCTATAGATGTTAAACTCTACTTATCTGCAATTTCCCCCATAGACGTAATGTATTTGAATACTTTTGAGTGTCCCTGTTCACGAACCATTTGCTTCATCTCAACGAATAGTAACATCCCTATATGATATACATTTAGAATACCGAGTTTGGAATTTCTGCTGCTATTTGTTCTTGAGATATGCTGATAACACACACACAGAGAGACAGACACACAGACCATTCGCTAAAAACATGATTGTCATATTCAGGGGACCTCAGAACATGTAAATATAACAAAAACTCACGTTCGAATATTTGACCCTAAAACAATACTTTCTCGACTCTATGGGTAAGAGAAAGTAAAAATGAAAGTACTATAAAGAGTCTCGTAGACTAGCGGAATAGAATTTTGATAATACTTAACGCAAAATTACTTTAAGCTTGTTTATTTTAAACCACATTATTGTTTGCATAGTTCATATTTGCAAAAATAAAAATAAAAACAATCTTGATAACTATGTCCGTTATAGGTTATTAATTAAAAATATTTATATGATTACAAAAACTCATTTAATTATTGAATAATACTTAAATAAAAATATAAAATATAAATAATAATTTTTTTTACATAAATTTTAAAGAAACATATTGCTGACTAGCCCAAAGTTTTATAAACTCATACGAAGTAATGTAAATGGATGTCTAAAACGTAAAAGAAACAAAATACGCGTAAAGACGGGTTGTTATTAAAAACAGTCACATCACCTTGTTCAAATTCTATAAACTATGATAAAAGGAATATAAGCAAAAAAGGAGAAAAAAAATGTTTGTGCTTTACAAAAGATAAACACAGTTATTTTTTTCTTCTCAAATATTGTTTAAAATTCGCTTACCTCCAGACTTTACAAGAATTTGAATTTGAATAAAATGGAAAAGGATCTTTAAAGGATCATAGTAAAAGTTTTTTGAATCGCATATGATCCAACACTTTTAAAAACAGATATGTTAGGTATGTGTGTTTTGAATATCATTAATCTTCAGATGCAGTACGAAAGAAAAGCTCTTGCAAAAATGCATTGATCTTGAAACATATAAAAAATTAATATAGTTTCTTTTCTTAAATAATAGCAGTTTTTATTTTGAAAATAAAATAAGAATATAGATTAAATGTCGTTTACATTTTGATAAGGCACGAAATTAAAAATAACATTTAATATCTTATCAATTATTTTTCAGCTATATAAAATTTTCTTTGTACAAAATACTCTCTATGATCATTTTTAATTATTTAACTGTTCAAAGTATTTATACACATTGATACATTGTTAACAAAATGCAGTTACACATTGTATTCACTAATAATGCTAATTATTTACTTATTTATTTTGTAGTCGTGTAACTCCTGAAAACAGACATTTGTGATACTGAAGATCTTAGAATTTAAAGAATAACTCTGTCTACCGAGTCAGTTTTCATACTTGGAACGAGAAAAAATCAGAAGAGTTCAGTTCAGAAGAATATGGTAGATGAGAAAGCAATTCGTTACCGCACTTCGACCAGTTAGCTATGGTAATTGTAGACAAGTTAGCCGATGCATTGTTGGGATGAAGCAAATCATTTATCTTGAACAAATGAGGCCACTTTTCTCTCAATTTTGCATTACAATGACCTGATAAATCAGCATAATCCTGTCTAGTTATCGTTTATCCATTTTGTACGTAATCGATGAAAATTAGCTTGTTGACTCCTAGAAAACCAAAACCATAAACTTTCTGGTCAATGGAATTATCTTCACCTGGAGAAATTCAATGTCCTGTTATTCCAACTGGAATAGTAACATTTAAGATTATTTTTTTACCATCTAAAGATTTCCCTGATTCCAAATGAACACTGTTTTAACCAATTACCCGCTGGTGTTGCTTTCACGCAACACCAGATATAAATACCTATTAGTATTGAACTAAAAAACTTATTTTATATTAACTACTGTTTTTAAGTAAGAAAATAGTAGATGTTTATTTCATTAAAAAGTTTGATCTAAAAAATAGTTTTATACTTAAAACAGAATTTCAAACTTGAAGCATTTTTCAAATCAAAACTTTTTAACACGTTCATGCTTGAATTAGTTTACGTAATTTCTTTAAAGAAAATTAAAAATAAAATTTTCTTAATAAAATAGTTACTTTTAAAATCATCTGCAGTTTTTGCTGTTTTATGCTATACTCTAAGAAAATTCTGCACACATTCATTTGTATTCAATTCATACTTTTATTCCGCTGAAATTGCGCAAATACAACATTCTATCTTTAGTAAGGTAAGGCCAATTTTCATCATTTTATTATAAATTATTGTTATATATGACCAAAATAATGAATGTAAACAATCCGCATAAAAATTAGGCTATGCTAAACCTTCTATTTTGATATGGGATTGAGATGAAATTACGTTTTATGTTCGAATGTAGAACACTCACCTCTGAAATATTCTTTTTTTAAAAGTATTTTATATTTTTTCATACATTAGAACAAAAAAAAAAAAAAAAAAAAAAAAAAAATCCTAGGAAAGCGAAAAATGAAACCATACGTTGTTAAAATGTGTTTTATAGGTTATTACGAACAACTCGATATTTATTTCTTGTTTAAAGATGAAAATTTTACTTTTTCTAACCAAAAGTTTGTTTTCTAATTCTTCCTATAAAATTCTTTTTAATAGTTATTCATCTGTAAGTACATGGTTGATTGGTTGTAGGGTTTTAAGGCCAATTGATTACGCTAGGGTACTAGGCCTGTGGGTGGATTGTCCTAGTCTTTCAAAGGAGTCTTAGCCCATATTTACGCGAGTTTCGGAGAAAAACACGGAAAAAGCCGAACGACTAGGTCGATGAGTGCGACCTGGAATCGAACCCGGCACTTCTCATCTACCAGCTTTGAGCGGAGAACTGCTCAGCCGCTGGTGGTACCCTACAAGAACTTGTTTCAGCTGTATAACATTGCTAGTTTGAAAATTGAACAATGGTTTTAATCAAACAGCTGAATTCATTCCCAGTTTTCTAAAGTTTTTCGATTTATTTTTTAAATTTCTGCATATACCGAACAATTTATTTAAATTTTCTATCTAAAATAAATAAAACGGCTTTTACATTCTAATCTTTATTAAAATCTTTTTCCTCGATGTGTACACTTCTTCGCTCAGATCTCTTATATAAGTTTAAAATTTTCTTATAAAATTTTTATAGTGAGTTCCGCATTCTAATTTGATGCAAAAGGACGAGTACAAGGGAGTATGTTCTGAAGTGAGACTGGAATATTGTAACTAAACGTTTGTAAAATGTATATTTAGTAAAAGTTTGGATACAGTATCTTAAATAATCCGCGTGCCGAACTTACTCATTTACATATTTTAATGATATAGCATTAAAATTCTGTATCATATTTACGCATGAATGAAGTAAAATCTTTTCCAAAGTAGTCTTTTTCTACAAATATTTTAAATATTTTTATTATTATTATTATTATTATTTGATACATTAGATGAAAAACAAAATTCATAGACGAAAAATTAAATATATAGTTCGGAAGTGTTTATCATTTACTGTGAACCGCTTGATATTTATTTCTTGTTTAAAAGAATTATGCGTTCACCATTTTTCTAACCAAAGACTCAGTTCAAATATTTCCCCTTAAATTCTTTTTGTTTTCTCTTACCCATATTTATGGTGGAGAAAGTATTGTTTTGGGGTCAATTTTTAGAAATTGAATTTTTGTTATATTTACACGTTTTAGGGTGCCCTGAATCCGAAAATCATATTTTTAATTGTCGGTCTGCATGTGTGTCTGTGTGTCTGACTGTCTGTTATCCACATATCTCACGAGCAAAAATAGCAGAAAATCCAAACTCAGTATTTTAAATCTGTATAATATAATGATGAAACATTAAACATTGCGTTGAGATCAAGTAAATGTTTCGAGTACAGGGACATCCAATAGAGTTCAAATGTATTTCGTTTATGGGGAAAATTTCTAGTAAGTACAGTGTAACATTTGTAGGTTGCCCTAAGGAAAATGGAATTAACATATTTTCTTATTTGCATAAAAGCATCTTTTGCATAAATTGTCGTATGGAAACCGTTCCAACTATATTAATTCGATTAAGTGGGGTATTCAAATTATGCGGGGAAGACTAGAAACGAAATTGCATGTATAACTATAATGGTTTTATGCTTACATGAAAAGATAAATGATCAATACCTCTTTCTTATTTAAATATTTAACAAAACTTTTACTAAGTTAAAATATTACAGTATTTTATAAATGCAATTAATGTTAGAATAAATATAAAATAAAGTGTACTTACAATTTTACTTTTAACCAAAAAAAAAAAAAAAATCAGTTATGATTGTTTACTTTAACATAGACTTAATTAAAAAATTTTCCGATTTCTTTTTCTAAAGCACATAAATAGATTATAATCGCTTCTATATGAGACTCAAAATGACGATGAATAATGTTAAGGATTTTGCAACTTCATTTATCGTTCGCTTGCTCTTCTTTATCACTTTCATTTAAAGGTTTTATTGGAAGATTAAACTCTTCATCTCTTTCTGTTTCTCCATCTTTATCCACATCTATGAGTTCATAAATTTCTTTTTCAGTAATCTGAAAACTTTCAAAATTTGTGATTTCTAATTCCTGGAGATAATTATATTTTAATTTCTCATTTTCTCATCAGTTGCTGGTTTTATAAATTTGGCTTTTGAAAAACAATTTTTATCACCTCGGCAGGAATATCGTCTCATGCTTAAAGAGCATGCCTTAGTTATGTAAGGTTTTTAAAAGAAGAACGGATTTTTTTTTTTTTTTTCAGAATGCGAGGAGAAATTTGCCCAGAAATAGAGGAATTTTATTTAAGAAATTTTGAGTGCTTATGCGATTAAGCGGGGTGGCGTTGTAAAAAATATTTCTTTAAACGAGGAAATTTATGATTACTTCTATGGGAAAAAAAATTGGTTCTATAACTTTATATTCTTATAAGCGGGGTATTCGATTATCCGTTATCCGATTAAGTGGGGACGACTGTACTTGGATATATTGGGGCTACACTGGGAAATTGCTGGAAGTTTATTTTAGTTTGGGTTAGATGTGTTTCATTTAAAACTAAATTTAAGTATGCAATGTAATGTGCATATAGTTTATAGACAATATACAGGGCAACCCAAAATTAAGATAAACGTTCTTTTCTATTGAATGTAATTGATAGAAGTGTTTTGCTACGTTCTACTATGTCGACGAACATTGTTCAGAAAGGAAAATAAATTTTTCATATCCATACTATAAACAAACTATTTTTTTATGTCCTTGTTTTAACTGTTTTTTTTTTTTTTTTTGGTATAATACCCCGTTTTTGAGGTAACCTGAATATGAAAGAATATAATTTTTAGTTGTTGATCTGTACGTATGTCTGTTATCAGCATTACTAAAAAACAATTATCTGCAAGAAATTCAAATTTGATATTTTGAAGATCATATTAGGTATCAACATTGACAAGTTTGAAGAAAAATTGTTAACAACCTTGATTTATATATATATTTATATGTAGCCAGTACAAATGAATGGGGGGTTAAAGGAGGCAGTAGTCCCCCCCCCCCTCACACAGAATTATATGCCAAAAAAAACTGTTATTAAACCTATTTTAGATTATTTTTAAAGTACATGGAACTTTATTACTTTATTGATCTTGCGACTTTATCTGCAACCTATCTTTATAGTATTAAAAAGCAGGGTAAGAGAAAGACGTATGAATGACGCAGTAGATTATTTATTTTTATTTTATTTATTTTCATTAATAGGAAGATATTTTAGATATTGAAAATTAGTGGATTATTTACACAAAAACAGTTCATGCCATTTATACTTGCAGTTCTCAGTTAAGCCTTCACCTATTCATTTTTTAAACTTCTGCATATATCAAACTTATTTTAATTATTTTAGCCAAAATAAATAAAATGTCTTTCAAATTCTAATCATTGCCAAGATCTTTTTCCACAACATGTGTACTTCCCTTTACTCAGATTTCTTAAATAAAATTTAAATACTCTGAAAGTATAGCTTAGAGTGAATGGACGAGTAGAACGAGGCGGAGTTTCTTTTATTTGTGGGGAAAAGCTGCGCTATGATTGGCTATAGTCCTTTATTTGTGGGCTAAGTTAAGACTCCTATAGGTTAAATTCCATCATGACGTCGAATGACGACAGAAAGTCAAGTCGTCAATATTCTCATTTGATGTAAAATGGGGTACAGGGTAGTTTGTTGTGAAACGTGACTAGAATACCTAAACGCTGAATAATTTTATATTTAGCAAAATTTAGAGTACCTTTAAAAATCCGCATAGACATAATGCTATACAGAGCTTTCCCTTTTACATATTTTAATGATATATGGCATTAATATTCTGTTATGTATTTACGTTTGAAGACTGTATACTTTCTTTTTCCAAAATATTCTTTTTCTATAAATACTTTGGACCGCGGTAGCCCGGTCGGTAGATCGTCGATCTCGTAAGTGGAAGATTGCGGGTTAGATACTCGACCCGGGCAAAGACCATCGTGTACACTAATGGTGCACGGTGCATGTAAAATCAGTCGTGGCCGCAATGTCTTCCATGTTCCCATCCAAATTATACCTCTGGGGGTCACCGAAGTTGAGGAGCCATCCCCCCATGGAGGATCAAAATTGTGATGGCATGTCTCTGGACCATCCTTAGACCATCCGCCCCAGACCGTCACCAATTACCCATAGCTCAGTACTAGTGCGACGTTAAACCCAGCCAACCAATCAAAAATCTATTAGTATTTTGGATCTTTATATTTTTTCATACATTAGAGCAAAAGACAAATCCTTTTAAGAAAACAAAAAATGGAACTCTTCACAGTTCGAATATGTTTTATCATTCTCTACAAACCGCTTATTATTATTATTTAGTTATATTTTCCTTCTTTAAAGATGATAAGTTCACATTTTTCTAACTAAATGATCAATTATAACTTTTCATATTAAATACTTTTTCAGTGGTCATTTATTCATTAATAGTAGGATGACTTAGCTACTGAAAATTAGTAAATCATTTTCGAATAAAAAAATAGCGTGAGTCATTCGTAATTCTAGATAAATCCTTCACCGATTTTTTTTTTAACTTTTGCATATACCAAACTTATTTAAATATTTTTAACTAAAGTAAATAAAACGTTTGAATTATAATCACTACCAAAATTCCATGTATACTCTTCCGTTACTCAAATATGCTGAAATAGAGGTAATGGTTAATTCTAGATACTAATTTGATGCAAAATGGTGGGTACAAGAAAATTTGTTCTGATACGTGACTAGAATATTATACCTAAGTTCTGAATAAATTTGTATTTAGTGAAATTTAGTATCTTAAAGAATCCGCATAGAAATAATACTATGCAAAACTTTCCCTTTTACATATTTTAATGATATGTCATTATGATTCTGTTACGTACTATTTACGTTTTAACGTAAGTACTACCCTTTTTTGTAAAATATTGTTCTCCCATAAATATTTTATTTATTTATATTTTTCGTACGCTAGAGGGGAAAAAACTCCTAGACATGATTTTAAAATGAAACTGTATACAAATTTCTGTATTATTTAGTATTTGTGTATTATTCAAATATCTATCATTTTGTAAATTCTGCATAGAATTTTTGAAGATAAATATGATGAATTTGTGGATCGCTATGAAGAATCAATCTTTTATAGCATATAGTTTCTTTTTCGATTATATATATGTATATATTACATTAGCATTAATGTTATATTTATTCAATATCCCTCGATATTTTTCATCGTGATACATTTAAGTAGATCGTGAATTAAATTGTATCTGCACAAAATTGAAAGAGTGAAATTCATGTACAATATCATACATGCCAACCATCTCATTAATAAGTGCAAAATTCGTAACGCCCCTAGAAACAACGCCCCTTTTTCCACACCACTTAATTCTTAGAATAATTCTCTCCGAATGTTATTACGATTAAATAAGAATAAAATTACTGTAAAAAATGACTGGTGAGAAAAAAAAGGGAGTAAGTAATAAAAATTTTACACTTCATAATGAGAGGGTTGGTAGGTATGCAGTATATTTATCTCAAACGCTTATAATTTAGTACCCTAACATACGTTTATCATTAAAATTTTTATTCAAATGTATAGCTGAATTTTCTTATCATCTTGCATAAGGTAGGTATGTCAAACGTTCAGTGTTTTTAAAGTAGCCCCCCCCCCCAAAAAAAAAAGAGGTTTCGTTTAATTTTTAATCTCAAAATGGCACTTTTGTATTGTAAAGCATGTATCTCCAGGATACGTGATTGAATTTGAAGATAATATCTTGATCGACCGCCATTGTATACAGTGATTTCATTTTAGGGTAGTCGTTCTAATTTCCAGGAAAGAACATATTTATGTGTGTTTAAATTCATATAACTTTGAGTTATGACATGCTTTTTGAAAACTTATTTCTTTCTTTTTAACCACATTAACTTCATTTCTAATACAATAATAAAATTAGCAGTTTAATGCCGTGCAAATGGGGACCGTATGCATGTTCTCAAGGAGGCTCGGATGTCGGGAAACTTTAGAAACACGTGAGCCAACATAGGAAACAAATATGCAAATTAATATAACTAAGGTAAATGTCAAAATTTCTGTTTAAATATCTGGAAAAACTTATTACCATTTATTCTTCAGCAATTTTTACACTGTTGAGAACACCAGAGATTTGTCAAAAGAAGTTAATGATCCCCTGAAAAAGCCTAAACAACTTTTCACAAAAAATATTTGAAAGTCCTTTTGTGTCTAAAGATAAAATAAAAAAGGAGAAAAATGCGAAAGATAACAAAAGAAATAAATAATCATCAAAAGATATAGAAAGCAACATAATAAGAAAATCAAAAACAATCTAGTACACTGCTTAAAGAAACTCTCAAACAAACTGATACTACTATGCCTGGCGCAAATGGTTGCCAGCCACAACCAAGTTGTTTTGGCCCTTTATGCAAGAAGGTCAAAATAATAGATATGTAATTGCGAAATCATTGCTTGCGACAGGTGCATGAAGAGTTTCGAGGACTTATTGAAAAAAACAAAATTGAAAAACAAAAAAACAAAATTGATTGCACTATCGGCATAGAATCCAATTAAAAAGGTGACAAATGGTTATTGTGATTTTTTTTTTTTTTTTTGTAATTAAATACTTCTGCAAGTAAACAAATCTCTCTCTCTCTTTTTTTTTTCTCCCACTTTTTAAAAGTGCTTTCAATGTATGAGTCACCTTTGGAACACTATGCCCCAATGGTAGCCCACAAGCTACAATTTTGAAATTGTGTTATAAGAATAACTAGATTACATTTTAAAAAGAACATTACACTTAATATGTATAAGAGATAAGTGTAGCATTTTATTATAAAAAAAATAAAAATAAATCCAACCACATACACCTAACTTAAAAATTATAAAAAAAATTCTCAAAGCTTAACTATGGCCATCTTTGGTCCACTTGCCATATTAAACCAAACTCTTTAATCATTTTTGTTAATAAAAAATATGACTTCAAACGTATTCCGTAAATATCGCATGACTTTTTATTCAAATGAAGAATCTTATTGTTCTAAAAGATCATAATTCAACATCTGCTCAAATCTTTCCAGAAAAAGGCACGTAAATTTAATACAGCAAAATAATTCCTAATACAGCTTGAAATGCATTTCAAATTATTTCAAGCTATAGATGTGATATATCCAAATATTTTTGTGTACACTGTAAAAAAAGATTGATATTTTTCATACCTTATTTTACACAGTGTTTCTATAAACTCCTCGTACAAACTTGAAGGGGAGGTAGAAAATGATAATGGAAATCAGAATCATAGAAAAGTAGAATCCAAAATGGATAGGTAATGCTGAAAGCGAACTTTCGAGGTTCACAAGAGCGGATTTCTTTTAGTGGTCGGGTGGTCGGTGGATTGGGCGTGGTTGTCCCGTCCCATGGTATTCAAGATCACCTGATTTATCGCCTCTTGATTTTTATTTGTCGGGTGCCATGAAGGCCATTGTCTCCGAAACACTAGTTAGATTTTGAAATGGAACTTTTGTTTTAAGAATCTTCATTTCTGCTGCTATCCACGAAATGTTCGGTATTTAAAAAAAAAAAAAATCGCCAAACCATGCATCGTAAATGTCAATCGTGCATGAATGATAGTGGGCGGAAGTTCTAATACCTCCTGTTATGCTTCTAATTATTGTACAATTTTTTACGTGATAAAGCACTTAAAAATGCTTTCTGTATTGCGTGTTGACTTTTTTTTTTTTTTTTTTTTTTTTTTTTTTTTGTCTCTTTATCATTTGAAGGCGACATTTGAGAACCTGCTTTCCTATCAAATTCTGATTCTATTTCAACTCCAAGTTTGTACGTGGAGTTCAGGAACACCCTGTATATAAGAAACGTACTACTTTACGTGCACAAATTATGCATTGATTTCATAATAATGTACAAAGAAAAGATGTTCGATTGTACCAACGAAATATTCTGCATATCAACGTAATGTATTATTATTAGTAGTAGTAGTAGTAGTAGTAGTAGTAGTACATCCTTGTACACGTATTGTTTCTCCGATCTCGGTAAAATGTTTCAAGAAAGATCACTATATATTGTAAAATTATAAAAATACCGAATTTCGACTTTCTGCTTACATCTGACTTTGAGTTACGCAGATAACAGGCACATAGACAGACATGCATGCTTATCTACCACTAAAAAACTTACAGGGGATATCAATATTTATAATTATAGTGAAAACTTGGTTTTGAAAATTAGATCCTAAAACAATACTTTCTGTATCGCTAAAGAGTAGGAGAAAATACAAAGGGAGTAAATAGAAAGTAAAAAATATAATAATTGGAGTAAAATGATGCTATAAAACAACAGAAAATAAACTAAAGACTAGTGAGCTTCGCCCGCTAGCGGGTCAGTATTTTCAAATAAATCACTATAATGACTGAATTCTCAAAATCTCTCAATCACTATAATTAATGAATCACTAACAGTAACTTTTAGTGTTAAGAAAAGAAAGTTTTAAAAAAATCATTTCTGATTGGGTAAAAAGTCGGGCCGTGTCCCCACTGCCTTCGGCAGCGCAATCCCGTGCACGCTGCGCGCGCACAACTTACGGGATACACGTGCTGCGCGCGCGTATTTCTTCCCTGACCCTTCGTGCCCCCTAAAAAAAAAATCATTTCTGATCGAGTAAAAACTCACACCGGGTCCCCACTGCCTTCGGCAGCGCAGACACATGCGCGCGCACGTAAGAAGGTATACGTGCGCTGCGCGCACATATTCCTTTTCAAGTCAAATTTTTATTCTTAAGTAAATTTAAAAAATCATTTCTCATCGGGTAAAAATTCGGACCGGGTCCCCACTGCCTTCGGCAGCGCAGTCCCGTGCGCGCTGCGCGCGCATAAGTTAAAGGATACACGCACCGCGCGCGCGTATTCCTTCCCTGACACTTCGTGCCCCCTATAAAAAAATCATTCCTGATCGGGTAAAAACTCACACTGGATCCCCACTACCTTCGGCAGCGCAGACCCATGCGCGCTGCGCGCGAACGTGTTAAGGTATACGCGCCCTGCGCGCACATATTCCTTCTCAAATAAAATTTTTATTCTTAAGAAAAGAAAATAAAAAAAATCATTTGTCATCGGTTAAAAAGTTGGACCGGGTCCCCACTCCCTTCGGCAGCGAGGTTCCGTGCGCGCTGCGCGCGCACAAGTTAGGCGATACGCGCGCGGTACACGCCTATTTCTTCTCCACCCTTTCAGGCTCTCTTAATTAACCTACGTATACCAATTTTGAACGACCTAACTCATTTGGCTGAGATGCAAAAGAAAACGTAATCAGGACACCTCAAAACGTGTAAATGTGGTGAAAACTTTCGATAATTTAAAAGAACTTTAAAATATCTTTCGAATGATGTAATAAAAATAATTTAATCATAATTAGAAATTGAAATATTGAAATTTGAAAATATTACAGCGCCATCTGGCGGTAGAAATTTCTGTATTCCACTGTTGGATTCCAATTCAAAAAAGCTTTCAAATGACGTAATACTTATGAAATTATTTTAATTAGTAGCTGAGATACAAAAGAAAACTAATTCAGGACACCTCAAAACGTGTAAATCTGGTGAAAACTTTCGATAATATAAAAGAACTTTAAAATATCTTTCGAATGATGCATTTAAAAAAAAATTAATCATAATTAGAAATTGAAATATTGAAATTTGAAAATATTACAGCGCCATAAAAGAAAACTGATTCAGGACACCTCAAAACGTGTAAATCTGGTGAAAACTTTCGATAATATAAAAGAACTTTAAAATATCTTTCGAATGATGTATTAAAAAAAATTTAATCATAAGGCTGAATATCACATAAATGTGCATTTTAGTGTTTCAGGTCTTTATTATTAATTTTAAGCAAATAAATTGTAAAGTTTTATTATTATTCTTTAGAAGTACCTTTTTAAAAAAGCATCCAATCATAAAATGTGAGTTTATAGCAATATCAGTATTTTTTAGAAAATTTTATACCTTAAAATCGTCACTTTCGTGACTGTCTCCAAGACCAAATGTTTACATACAAAGTATGTTTTTTACTAAAAAAAAATAAAATGATAATTATAATAATTGTTAATTCTTGTAAAAAAAACTATTTGTTTTCAAAGGAAATTTTTTTTTCTTTTTAATTACGTTAATTTTCATGCATGAGTAATTAAAATGCTTGTATGCAAGTCTTGACGTCATTTTCGTGACACGTGAAAATAACTTCATATATCATCAAGGGATGGTGCCACCATTCACTTTTTTTAAAGTTTAAGATCAGAAATCAACATTGACGATATGTGGGGAAAATAAATCTCAAGAAAATTAAAAACAGGTAAGAGTTAACATTATTTTTATTGTTTACATGCTGTGCGTATTTTTATTGCTTGTCATTTTCGAGATGCATAAAAAATAAAAAAAATATTATTATAAAATTTAGAACAAAGTTTTATTTTAATATAGAATGACGACCAGAAGAAGAAAATGTGACGATATCGGCTTAGTGAAAGCATGTTTTTCAGTACAAAACGAATTATTGACGATTTGTCATTTTCGTGACGGTCATTTTTGTGACGTCACGAAAATGACATTTGTTGCAGATTTACTATTTTGTAAGCCCTGGATTTAAATAATTTTTTATTTTGAGTTAAAAGATTTGTTGGTGTAGGATAAGCTTTATATTTAAATATTTAAAGTACTTTCCGGTATCCAGGTAAATATAAAAAAATTACATACGACATTAATATTAAGATACAATTAAAAAAGCAAACTTTTAATTTTTTTTTTTCCCTTTAAGGTGTCATTGAGAATGTTACTCAAAATATTTTACTTGTGTCATTTATGGCAAGATGCAGAAAAAATAAGTTTGCATGGCCTGAGAAAGAGGATGTCCATGAAATTCAAGTGCCACATATTCTGTGCAAAATTAGGAATTCTCCTGAACCTGCTTCAAATAGATATTTTAAACTTCAGGATGAAGATTTTAATAATGTTCAAAATGCTTTTTCTGAATTTAATTCAGTTAATCATTAAACTTGTAACTACAAGGATTTTAATACAATAAAATTGCTTGATATTCTCATTATTGCTCTTTCTTTTCCCTTCACAATATTTTCTCTATTGTTCTAATATGTTCCATTTTTAATATTATATGGTCCTATTTCATTGACAAACAATGTTATTTCAGTGAAAAATTGTCATTTTGACAAATATTGTCATTTCAGTGACAAACCAGTCATTTCAGTGACATCATTTTTTGACATCTTTAAATGCTATAATTAAAAATTTAATGCAAGTAAACTAATTATTTCCAGTTTATAGTCAAGAGGTATGCAGTCTATGATATTTCCCATTGATATAATTTATGTTTATAAAAAATTAAATTTAAATTTTTTTATTTTTTATTTTTTATTTTTTATTTTTTTAATTTAAAAATTTTGGGTTTTTTTATTTTATTTTATTTTTTAAAATGGGAAGAACTTTTTAGAAAAGCCTAAGTCTTGTATTTTTTAATGAATCTGAACCACAAAAAAAAAAAAAAAATAAATAAATAAAAATAAATGGTAATTTTGATATTATAAGATAATTAAAATTATAAATTTTTATTGAAAAATTTCAATAAAATTTTTAAAAATTATGATCGATCTCTGTCAAACTCAGAATTTATTTGAGATGTACTTACGGACTTATTTTAAAAAATTCAAATTAAAATACAAAGTTTGAAAAAAAGTTTAAAAAAATCCAAAATGCACACTTATGTGATATTCAGCCATAATTAGAAATTGATATATTGAAATTTGAAAATATTACAGCGCCATAAAAGAAAACTGATTTAGGGTACCTCAAAACGTGTAAATCTGGTGAAAACCTTCGATAATTTAAAAGAACTTTAAAATATCAAAAATAATTTAATCATAATTAGAAATTGAAATATTGAAATTTGAAAATATTACAGCGCCATAGGATACCTCAAGACGTGTAAATCGGGTGAAATCTCGAATTCCGTTTTCGATAATGTAAAAGTACTTTAAAATGTGTATCAACTCAACAAAGCTTTCAAATGATGTATTACTTGTGAAATTTTTTTAATTAATACTTGACACAAAAGTGAAAACCCATTCAGGACACCTCAAAACGTTTAAATCAGGATAAATGTCGAAATATCGAATTTCTGTAATGTACTATTCAATTCCAAATCAACAACGCTTTCAAATGATGTATTACTTATGAAATTATTTTAATTAGCAGCTGAGATACAAAAGAAAACCAATTCAGGACTCCTCAAAACGTGTAATTCTGGTGAAAACTTTCGATAATATAAAAGAACTTTAAAATATCTTTCGAATGATGTATTAAAAATAATTTAATCATAATTAGAAATTCTAATATTGAAATTTGAAAATATTACAACGCCATAAAAGAAAACTGATTCAGGAAACCTCAAAACGTGTAATTCTGGTGAAAACTTTCGATAATTTAAAAGAACTTTAAAATAACTTTCTAATGATGTATTAAAAAAATTTAATCATAATTAGAAATAGAAATATTGAAATTTGAAAATATTACAGCCCCATAAAAGAAAACTGATTCAGGACACCTCAAAACATGTAAATCTGTTGAAAACTTCGAATAATATAAAAGAACTTTAAAATATCTTTCGAATGATGCATTAAAAATAAATTAATCGTAATTAGAAATTGAAATACGCGTATTAGAATAAAATTTAATTTCCAATTTAAATGTAAATTTTTTGCAAAGTTGATGAAATTTGAACTGCAAGGCTGTCTTTGTACCAAGTTTAGTGTGCGACACTGAAAAACTAAAGCCTTTTCAAAATTGCGATTTATAATCGCAGTACCAAAACACGTGACCTCATTAAATACATGTTTCTCTTTCCGTTCAAGTTTTTTTTTTTTTTTTTTCCCTTTCCATCAGACATCGTTCTTCCGTCAAGTGGTTGCTGTGGAAACGGCAACGAACACATTTTACAATCTCATAGAATGAAGTTCGTCTTATTCAAATGAATGCTTCAATGGCTCAAATTAAAAAATTTATAACTCATTCAGTTTTTGAAATTTTCTCTCAATCTTTTGGGAATTAAATTATGAAAGCGAGATCTATATACAAAATAAAAAGAAATGATTTATCTCTAAACGCTTTTGTGTTATAAAATATTTTGTGAAAAAATCGATATTTCGTAAAATCTAAAAATATGGATCGCTAATCCGTATTTTGTAAAAATGTTTATATGGTTCGAAAGAGGATTAAATGGCCTTTCTTTATATACCGGTTGTTAAGAAATGGAAGGGTTACTCGGTCGTACAGGTCGTTTCAAAAAAGACGATCGCGAAAAAGAGAAATTTTCGACCCTTTTTAAAACTTTTTTTAAAAATATAAAAAATCCGTATTTAAAAAAAAAATTGTACCGTGAGAATCGGTAATAAATGCTCTTTCTGCTGTTTGAGGTGTATTTCGATATCTCGAACAGTTCGAGCAGGATCGCTTGACAAAAACCCACGAAATTTCCTCTCTTTGCTTTTTCTTTTCAGGTAAGCGGTCCCGGTCGAAAATGGCGGTCGCCTCCGATTTCGAATCGTTTTTTCGTTAGACAATGGTCGACATTTTAATTAATATCTCCGCTAATTAGAGTCGCATCGTTTAGCAAATTAGATAACCTAGATCTGCGATAAATTCTCTGTCCGATTGTACCTGTTCCGTTGCGACCGTTAGCGGCGGAGCCTTTGCTGTTTCAAGCCGTTTCTCACAGACAGACAGACACACGCGTACAGATTTTAATAATATAAGGAGATGGCGTAATAATATCGTAAGATGGTAACGGCCTATATTTTCCGTAAACATCAATGATTGGTTGGGTTTCACGTGGCACTAGGGATGCACTATGGGCTCTAAACATCAATGGAATGGTATATGCTCATGTCCAAAATTAAAGTCACAACCTCTTTTCTTGTTTCCTTCTTTTGCGCATATATTTTAAACATGTGAATATATGAACACAAAATTTGGATAACATATTCTTTAACAAACCATTAATCGAATTTTATAGAACATTAACATGAGCAACCATTTTTAAACTGATAGTAATTCATTTTTTTTTTTTTTCAAAAATAAGCATTCGAAGAATTGGAAAGTTTAAAAACAATTTTAGAAAAGAAAACTATTTAGGAAGAGGTGTTAAAGGTTTATGACAGATAAGTGAAGATGCACAGATCTTCAAATTCGGTTTTCCTTCTTGTATTCACTTTTTCTTTCTTCTTTTTCGTTCTTCTTCTTCTTTTGCGAAGAACCTTTTTTTTTAAATATGCAAACGAACATAAAAATTGGATGAAATAATTCTTTATAAAATCATTCATTGACATTTCTACTATCATAGTTCACAAATTCATTATTATAATTTTTCAAAAAGTCCGTCATGAAAGAATAAGAAAAGTGAATACAGGATAAAAAATCCTATTTTAATTCAACATTTGGAGGCATGTGCATTATCTTCACTTATCTGTAAGGCATAGGGGACAATACCAAGGCCCATGTTATTCTATGGGAAAATTTGTTTCCACAATTACTCATTACCTAGTATATTTGTAAAAATTCCGTTTTCATGTACAGTTAATTCGCAACTGTTAAATTAGGACTCATTTTCGAAGGATCGTGTTTTCTTTTGACCTGAAACAATTGTTGAGATTTCTTGCATTTTATGGTGTTTATTCAAAGTTTTTACTTTCTTCTATATGTAATATAGAGAAAGTATTGGATTCGTAAAAATTTTCGACCTCGGGTTTTTGATGAATTTACACGTTTTGAGAGCTGTAGAACACGATTTGACCATTTTTAGAAAATGTCTGTCTGTCTGTCTGTCTGTCTGTCTGTCTGTCTGTCTGTCTGTGTGTGTGTGTGTGACAAAATTTTGTGGCAACTGTATCTCAAGAACTACTGCACAGAATTTCATACAAGTTGGTATGTAGTTGTACATTGACATAAATTAGTGCCTATCAACTTTTGGTAAAAATTGTCTTACAGATTGCGTTGCCATCCAGCTTTTTCTAAATTTTTAACATGGTGATATAGGACAAAATTTTGTATAAATGTGCATAAAGAGAATTATTTTTTAGTAATCATTATGAAATTTACAAGAATTATTTAAAATAGAGATAGTCAACTGGGAAAAAAAATTTGTATGCGTAGGAGCCTCGTGAACCCCCCTGGAGGGGAAGTCCCCCCTCGAGGGGAGTAAATTTTCAAGATGGGTATCTTTCGAAAGGTCTCGTCAATACCTTTAAAACGAATGGTTGAACTATAAATCTGTGATAATTTAAAACAAAGTTATCGATTTTTTTTACTTTTAACGAAAAAAAACTTAGAAAAAAATCGTTTTTTTTTTTTTTTTTTTTTTTTTTTTAACGAAATTTAACCAGACTTGGTATTTAGTTGGTCCCTGACATAAACTGAGGCTGATTAGATTTGGGGATCAATCGCTCAACAGGTGGCGCTGTGATCGTATTTTTTTTAAATTTTTAACATGAAAACAGGAAAAAATTTCGTATAAATGTACATAATGAGAGTTATTCTTAACCTGTGATTGTGAAATTAATATGAATTATTGATAATAGTAGTAGTTAATTAGGGAAAAAATTTGGGGCAGCGCTTCCCCCCCCCCTAGGGGAAAGTACCCCCCGGGGGGGAGGTGTAAAATTTCAAGATCGGTATCTTTCGAAAGGTCTCGTCAATACCTTTAAAACAAATGGTTGAACTATAAATATGTGGTAATTTAAAACAAAGTTATCGATTTTTTTTAATTTAACGGAAAAAAAAATGAAAAACATCGTTTTTTTTTTTTTTTTTTTTTTTTTTTAATTGTTACTGCGTGAATTTGTATAGGAAAATATAGAAGAAAGTTTTGTGGTGGCCACAACATACTAGTTTACTTATTACGTTGTGGCATATTTAGTACATTAGATAAGGATTTTTATCGGCATATCATAAGGCACTTGATTCATATACGAAAACTTAGTTAATAGAGAATATTAAATAATTATCATAACGCAACCTTGGGAATAAGGTACCATACTCCTTTTTAGACACAGTTTTAATCCATTCTCTTTATTTGATCTTGGCTTTTTTATGCTTTTTAAATGTCTTTTTTGTAGATTATAACTACAGTGCATTTTTGTCTCTCCATTTACGGAGCTCCAACATGTACAGTCTGAAATCATTTGTCTGAAGTCATTTACAAAAAATTAATAATAATAATAATAATAATAATAATAATATCACGTCATTTATGAATCGCCTCTCAACCTACATCCATCAATGTCTTCTGTTGATCATTCATACAGTGATCAACAGTCGCTATTTTAATTAATAAAGCAGAAATCTAGATTATCGCTTTACGTCCATACATTTGAAATAATTTGTGTATATATGTGTATTTTTAATGGACCGGGCGTCCCATAAGTCTATAGACATTTTAAAAATTCATACAGATTGAAGGAATTGGTAGATTTGAACGTGGTTTGCGAAAACGTTATCCTCATGAAGGGGTATTTTTTTATTTACTTATTTTTTTTTTTTTTTTTTTTTTTTGGTAAAGAAAAAAAAAATAGTTAATATTTTCGTCGATAGAGGGCGCTGCATATGGTCAAATCACAATTTTCCATGAAAAACTTTATTTATTCCCTTGCAAATGTTTACAGGAATATAAATCCTATTCTATGTGTTCGCAATTACCACAAATTACAGAATGACTTTTTCGCAAACCGCGTTTAATTCAACCAATTCCAACATTTTTTATGAAGTTTTAAAATGTCTACAGACTTATGGGACAGGCGGTATTAGATATTTTTAACCATGTTTTTATTAACTTCTATTCTTGTTTGTTTGTTTGTTTGTTTGTATGTTTGTTTATTTGTTTGTTTGTCCGGTACAAATCTTGCAATCGAATTTTAACTAACTTCCCTACTAGCTAGACATTTGAAACTTTCACAATAGCTGAGAACCCGATGACAACACAATACTTCGAAGTCCGATTTTCAAATTTTTGATTAGTTTTCTTATAATTAATTAAAATAAGAAAATAATAACATCCTAATAGTGTTAAAATAGCCTTTAAAATATTAGCCATAATTTAATTGTTGCCAAAAAAAAATTACGAGTTCATTTTCTTTCGACATAAAAATAAATACATTTAATTAAACGTGAACGTTAAAAAATTATAAAAAGTTAAATTATGCATCTCACAAATATTGACGTCATTATTACTTTAAAAATTTTATGCACATTGATAAGAGCTCTATGATTCATCAGAAAATTTAAAACATGGTATATAAAAAGTTCTTTTTTTTTTTTTTTTTTTTTTATCTTATAATTATTATTTATATTTTTTATTATTATTATTTTCTTCCAGCTTTCACTACTGTTTCACTACTGTTCATAAAAATAATAAAAGTCAAATTTAAAAATCAGTAAATGGTGTTAGCACTGATCTGTTCACACAACGAACAAAAAAAATTAGCTCTTGGAATCTTATCATCAGAAATTCTTTGCTACTAAAATTTAATCTGGCATTTTGAATTTTTGCTAAATAAAAAATAATGAAAATCCCAAACAAGGATAGCAGTTCAAGATACCAGAAATTATAACAGATGCAAAACAAAGAATTTGCAGAGGAAATACTTAAATACATTTTACCAAATTCGAAAAATTTTTATTTGTGTAAATTTTATGTAACAGTATATTCTATTTTAAAAGCAAATTCAGTATATGTTTATCTAATTTTGAAACACAGAAAATGAAAAAGAAAATTATAATGATATTTTTTGATTATATAATACAATCAGAAACATTTTATAAGGGCTTATATGTTTCTTGGAAAATTAAGCAGGAACTTTGAGCAATATACACCTCAAAATAAAAAGAACGAAAGATTATTTTCGTATTCTTTAAAAGTTGTAAATCTATACGTAAAGTTATATTTCCTGTATGTTCCAATTTAAAAGCCTAATTTAATTAACAAACGATGTCGTTCATCGTTAAAGAATTTTAAATTCTTTCCCGGTTGACGCATAGGGCTTCAAATGTATTGCCCCGAAAGATCTTACATTTACAATACGTCTTCTCTTCACATTCAAGGACAGTAATCCCTGTCATTGGTGACTTATTTACGGCCAAAGTTAAATTCAAAGTATCCAAATAAAAGTAGTTCATTTCGTTGCCTTACGATGTGCAAGCACTTTAACTTGCAAATTTATGATAGTACCTGAACTTAAAAACTTCTCTTACGTTTTCATACTTTGTGAGAGTAAAAGCATTTAAGTAAATGCTATTCCTCTCACAAAGTAAGTTCATATAATTATCAACGTGAGTTCACCTTTTTTTTTTTTTTTTTTTTAAATCAAAAAATTTTTATCTAAATACTTGTAAATCAAGATGTATGTATTTTTACCATGTTTTTATTAACTTCCAGTCTTGTTTGTTTGTTTGTCCGGTACGAATATTGCGATCGATTTTTAACTGACTTCTCTACTAGCTAGACATTTGAAACTTTCACAATTGCTCAGAACCCGATGACAATACAATACTTCGAAGCCCGATTTTCGAATTTTTGATTAATTTTCTTTTAATTAACTAAAATATGAAAATAATAACCTCCAAATAGCTTTAAAAATAGCCATTAAAATATTAGCTATAATTTAATTGTTGCCAAAAAATAATTTACGAGTTCATTTTCTTTCGACATAAAAATAAATACATTTAATTAAACGTGAAAGTAAAAAAATTATAAAAAGTTAAATTATGCATCTCACAAACATTGACGTTATTATCACTTTAAAAAAATTATACGCATTGATAAAGTGCTGATGTAGTTCTATATCTATGATTCAACAGAAAATTTAAGAACATGGTATATAAAAAGTTTTTATCTTATAATTATTAATATATTATTTGGTATTTTATCAATAAAAAAATATAGGATGTTTCAAAAGTATTTTGCGAAAAATGTGAAAACAGCTACAGAAAGACAATATACATAAATTTAATATATAAATGTCGTCGAAGTAATGCCGCGTTGAGGCGGTAGCTGATTCTGATGTGATCGCTAAGCCTATACTCGTTTTACAAAAGTTTACTTTTTAAAAATTTTAACATTTCGTTTTGTAGATAAAAAAATGCGCATAGTCAGTTTTCCGTATTTACAAACTCAAAAATTAAATACTAAAAATTTAAAAAAAAAAAAAAAAAAAAAATTAATTTTTGAAACTAGTACCAGTTTAACGATTCTGAAATTTCTGAATGTGAAAACGGAGTTTTAAAAAATACATCAGGTAATCAGGAATTCTAGAATCAAATTCCCACATAGAATAACATAGGCTTTGGCAGTCAAAAATGTTATGTATTGTACACTTTTAAGAGGATGGTTTATCAAAGTTTTATTGCGTCTGATGGCTGCCAACTTTTACACTTTTTGGCTACTAGAAATATTTTATAGAAAATGTTTATATATTTCCATAACAGTTTCTACTTCTTTAATAAAATACAAATTTCTATAAAAATTTTCCGATAGCCAAAAAGCGTTAAAATTGCAATTACGCTGATGAATGTCTGGTGGCCAGATTGTCAATTACTTCTGGAAATGTTCGTGACATGCCTGACATTTTTGCTAATATTACGTCATTCCCTGTACCGTCACTGTGGCTGTTGGTTGTTGGTAGTACAGTGCAGCCACATATCCTAAAACTAGCAGTGAGGACGCGTCCAAAATGTTGGAGGGATGCCAGCTTGAGCGACAGTTTGAAATTTGGAAAACATCCAGTAATTCCGCGTTCTGTGTGTTATTGCTCATTTACTCTGAGTTAAATGACTGTCATCCCTATTTTAGATTTGGACTCGTTGAGTTAACACTTGCGCAGATGCTTCCATGGTTTCATTAAAAGTTGTCGAAGAATAGCTTTTTCGAACCCTTAAAAAAGTTTGATCGTTAAAACTTTGTTAGCTTTGACTTTCCTGTCTTTCTGAGTTTTTTTTTTTTTTTTTTTTTTTTTTTTTTTTAACCTTTATCTGTTTTTAAAAGTAGCATTTACTAGCAGCATTTTAGAAATCACATTCCTGTAATAAATCAGCTTATTTCAGAATCCTCTACCTCTTTTACATTTTTTCCAGATTTTTTTAAACGCCCTGTATGATTTCTCGGTGAAAGTTAATCGAAAACTTGCTATAAAATGCATCAAAATACAGTTATTGATTGATTATGAATAAAATCTTTGTAAGTAAATGCTATAAATTCTAAACGTACAACAATTGTTTTGGGTCAATTAATAAAGCAAGTTCCTTCAGCAAGCATGCAAGAAGTAGGCATGAGTAAAGTTGTTTCCTGCTTTTTTTCACCTGATGAAGGATAGTGCTTAATTATGTCGATTCGATGTAATTTTTGAGTGTTTTTGCAATTTATGGAGTTCACTCACACAGGGATGGAACACAGGCGCAGAATTCATACCACTCTCAATGTAAGAAAATTTTCTACTTCTTTAATCAACGATATTATAGGTAGAGAAATTTCTTAAACGGATTCCGGTATGAATTCTGCGCCCGTGTTCCATCCCTGCTCACAAAGTTTTATTCTTCATCAGTGGAAATATAACTTTTTATTGCTCACGGGTTACAGCAGAAAGAAAAGCCCTTTCTTTAAAAATGAATCTGTTTAGTAAAATTATACATTATAAACAAACACAATATATAAATAACATAAAAAAATTATAAATGTATTGAAAGATTAAATCTTATTTGCTAATATTCTTTCCTTTGTATGCATAAACAGGAAGCGTTAGATTCATTATAAATTTAAACATTTGTCTTTTGACAAATTTAGAAGTTTTCTGAGACAGTGATTTGTATATATTAAGCATAATTTGATTAATTTTTTAAAAATGTCTGTTTTTTTTTACTTACACTCACCGACTACTACAGATAATTGACTTCAAAGTTGCTAAATGAATCACCTTGTAGACGTCCACAGCAAAAAAAAACTAATTACGTATGACTTATGAACAAACATGTGTACCAATTTTCAAGTCAATCGGGAACTTTTGCGGCTGCTATCGCTGCACATACAAGTTATTTATATACATATATATATATATATATATATATATATATATATAATATAGGCACAAACACGGCATAAAAACATAAAGGTTTTTTTTTCACCTAGGTAAGGGTTGTAATTTAATTATTATTTTTAATTAAAATTATTCTTTTTTTAATTTATGGCATTAATCGCAAAGTTTTTATTCTTCATGCATGCTAGAGTTTTTTTAAATACTCTAGAACAGAGCTTCTAAACCAAATGCTTACAAATACATATAAAATCTGGCCCTCTGTGGCCGAGTGGTTATGTCACCCAGCCGCTATTCACCTTCAAGTTCAATCCATATGCCGTAAGGAAAAGGAAAATTTTGGTGTGTCCCTGTACACCAACTATAAACAATGTGCACATAAACAGCTGATTCTGTATAGCTTATTAGCATGTGTACCTGTTGCAACATCATTGCTTTCCCCCCACTTTACCCTGTCTAATTCGCCATCTGGCGCAGCAGCGGATGTGGTTTTCTTTATTTTTTTATTATTTTGGATTTATTAGAATAAGAATTACTTATAAGAAAGGCACGTTTTTCTGTGTCTTAAAAGTTATTATTAAGATATGATTTAACTATGGTAAAGAAAAGGAAACCAAAATATTTAATTATTGAGAAAAATATTAATTATGTGAATAACAAATGAATCTGAAATTATTTTGAAATTAATACCTTTTGTAAATTTAAAATATTTAAAAATCATTACGTCTCGTAGTTAAATTAAATTTTAATCACATGAAAAACTGAGACAGATAATATACACTAAAAATATACATTTTAAAACATTAAAAACACAAAAACATAAATTTAAACGTTTCGAGCCTTTTACAGGCTCCTCATCAGTAAAAAACATCAAGTGTAAATGATGAGATGAACAACAGACTTTCATTATGTGAGTACAACGTATTCAACAGGAACTGCGCATGCCTCATTAAGTGGCGAAAAATGTTGATTTGTGTACCAGCCCTCCAGGAAAATTCTTGAGTGATAATTTAAACAATTAGATATGATTATTTTAGTACTGTTAAAATCAGGTAAATGGTCAGTTTCTATGGCATGCTGAACTATTTTTGAACGTATATCACGGTTTTTGAAATTTGTTTTATGTTCCTTATTTCGAGTATGAAGAGAACGGCCAGTTTGACCAATATATATTCCCGTACAGGTATTATTTATAATATCCCTTGTAAATCTTGTAGTTCAGTTTATATTGGTCAAACTGGCCGTTCTCTTCATACTCGAATTAAGGAACATAAAACAAATTTCAAAAACCGTGATATACGTTCAAAAATAGTTCAGCATGCCATAGAAACTGACCATTTACCTGATTTTAACAGTACTAAAATAATCATATCTAATTGTTTAAATTATCACTCAAGAATTTTCCTGGAGGGCTGGTACACAAATCAACATTTTTCGCCACTTAATGAGGCATGCGCAGTTCCTGTTGAATACGTTGTACTCACATAATGAAAGTCTGTTGTTCATCTCATCATTTACACTTGATGTTTTTTACTGATGAGGAGCCTGTAAAAGGCTCGAAACGTTTAAATTTATGTTTTTGTGTTTTTAATGTTTTAAAATGTATACTTTTTGTAAATAGTTAACAGCAGTGTAAATAGATCATCATCACCCAATTAAATATATTAAAAAACCAAAGTTACAGAACAATTATTTTGTGTCATCGAATTCCTGTTCTAACTCATCTTTTGTCAAGTCGTGCCGTGATAGACGAAAGGGTGAGTACCTTTTCGATAATTATTTATAAATAATAACGAATATGTTTTTTAATTTAAAGATATTTATTTCTGATTATAATCTACAAAGTACCCTCGATATTGGATTATACAAAAATACCAATTTGCAAGTCATTCTGGGGATTTTTACGATCGCTATCGAGGTCCATACAAGCAGACACACAGACACCAAAAATTGTTACAATTTCAATAGTGATGCCTCCACGCGGAACAAAATTGAAAGTAAATTATTCCAGAGAGTCTCGATTTTTATAATCTATTTTGTAACACAGAATGAAACCAAACAAGATATTTAAGACCATTTTTATGCTATAAATACAAATTCAATATTAGTTTGGATTGCTGAAAAGGGGGCGTTATTAGGTTATTATTATTAGGGACCCTAAATAGAGAGGGACTGGACAATTAGCAAAAATGGCAGACGTTCGTTCAAAAACCAGTCGATCGCCGTAGAACGTAATTTAATTTTATCAGCGTCTGACACTTTTCTTCTAATTAAAATCTCGATAAAACGTTTTTATTTATCTTTACAATGCCTTGTAGATTGCCATTTGAAATTTTTCAAAGCGTATTGGTACCGCATATAACAGCTTGAACAAACATGGAGGATCAGCTGGCGGGCCAGTGTCCAGTCTCTAATCATGTAGGGTCTCTAATTATTATTTTTTTTACGAACTTTAGAATACAAATCATTATTATCGGACCCGAAGAGTTAAAAGTTAATTTCGAGGAAAGTGCCCTCACTGAAAATCGGAAAAATTAGAATATTTTCAATTTCTCACTCAATTTAGGGATCTTATTTCTAATGTACCTGGCATTATTCATATAGTTTATCATGAAATTGGTACTGGTAATGGTAATTATGATCATGTTTTCAGTAAGTTCTATAGATATGACTAGACAAATCACAAAATAATAGATTGGCATGTTGATAGAATGCTTAAAAATAGAATTATCATGCCAGTGACTTCACCATTTGCTGCAGCAGTACTATTATGTAAATAAAAGAATGATAAACCCGTTGAAGTCCCGAGAGGAGGGAGATTTGCTGTAGATTATCGTAAAATGAATGCTATTACAAATTACATCAATATCCAGTTCTTATTACAGATGATTTATTAGCTAATATGAAATCTACAACCTTTTTATTTACTTTAGATTTAACTTCTGGGTATTTCCAGATAGCTATGAAAGCAGAAGATATTGCCAAAGCGGCTTTTATTACAAAAGAAGGAACTTTCGTAATTTAAACAATACCTTTTGGCTGTTCCCGGGCTTGCTACTTTTCAGAAAGCTATGGAAACAAGTTTACAATCACGTCTAGATAAATTTGTATACGTTTGTCTCAATGATATTATAATAACCTTATTCTCATTTAATGAACATCTTATTCATTTAAACGAAATCTTTACGTTGCTGCTAAATGTAAGGCTGACATTAAAGGCATAAAAATGTCATTTCATCAGCAAAGAAATTAAATACCTAGGGGTACGCATAACGCCTGAAGGAATTTCTGTTAACGAAAAAGTTAAACCTGTTTTAAACATGTCATGTCCAATCCTGTAAATTCAAAACAAGTTTCAAGTTTTCTATGCATGTGTGTCAAATATGGCAAGTTTATTACACATTTCGCACATATTTGTCAGCCATTTTTTAAGTTAAAATATAAGAGAGTCAAGTTCACGTGGTCTAAAAAAGCGCAGGACGCTTTTGAAAATTTAAAAACGATTCTTAGTTCTCCTCCGTTTTAGCTCAACCAAATGGACAATATTCCTGGGACGTCACAGTAGATAAAATTGCCGAACACGTGGCCGATATTTTGTAAATAAATTAGATTCAAGATGCCATTTTATTGTTACGCATAACATTTTCCTAAATATTTCTCCAGTGAAACTTAATAATCAGATATCTGTTCAAACAGGAACAAAAGAGAAATGCAAACAACTGAATCGAATGATAAAGTTAAGACTATTCCATATCGTAAAATTTCAGAACATTTTATGTATACACACACATAGATATATATAATGAATAAAAGATTAATAAGAACATTTTATACACACACACATATATATAGACATCAAATCTTAAATAATTACAATTTCAATCACTTTAATAAAGGAATTTATTAAATGGAACATCCATTTAAATTTGTTAACATCGCCACAGTTCACATGGCAACTTTTAATATTACATATGTTGATTAATATTAAAGTTTATTACTAAAACTGGATTAAAAACAAAACAAAGTTATCACTATATCACTCTTACTTCAATTTCATATAATCTGTAACTCTTATAAATAATATTGCAAGATAAAAATTTGCAAGCCACAATGATTTGCTATGGTAGAGTTGAGGATTGTTTTCCTAACCAGCTGATATACTTGTAGCCTCGAACCCAAAGTGGGAATATGGTCCATTATAATATGAAATTCGAATTATCTACAGATGCTTCTTCTTAGGGCATAAGAGCCATATTAAGCCAAAAGGGTAGACATATTGCATTTACGGCACACACTTTAAATTCAGCTGATCGCAATTTTCCATTAGTGAACGTAAATGCTTAGCGGTATTTAGGGGTTTAAACAAATTCAGAATTTATTTTAATAAATTACCATTGACAGTAGTTACAAAGCACTCAGAGTTAACAAAATTAACTCATGAGAAAAATATTTTCTGTGATTAGATAGACTCTAAAACTAGCTGAATTCAGTTTAAATATAGAACATAGACTATGATCTAAATATATGGCAGCTGACGTTCTTTTTAGAATCCCTTCTGCAAACAGTTTTTCAGAAAATGAAAAGTAAATTAACCAATTGAAAATTGTCAAAAGTGCAATAACTTTAAGGAAAATGTTACCATAGCATTACTCCCTACGCAGGGCCCGATTAAGCCTTGAAGCTAGGGGAAGCTCAGCATCATTTCGGGGCCCCCTTTCATTTCGGAAAATCTTGTTTACCTGTTACATATTGTACTAGAAAATGCTATAGACCAAAAAATAGTGTGTGTTTATTATTATTTTTTTTTTCATACATCTGGGTGGTTTCTACACAGAACATTAAAATCATACAACTTTTTAATTAAGAACCTTCAGATTTTTGAGGTTAAATAATAGATTTTTCCCGAAATAGTGAGTGTTTTGTTTTAGGTAACCTTTTTCAGAAAAAATTCAATCTCAGTGTGAAAATATAAAACAAAAAATTCAAGACCATGTTTTTAATCCTTATGGGGCCCCTCTTAAATTTTAGAGGGGAAGCTTGTGCTTCCTGAGCCTTTTGGATAATCAGGCCCTGTCCCTACGTCAGTATTAAATTCACGTGAACGTCACGTAAGGATCCTGAATTTGCAAAACTGCATAGATATTTAGAAGTTCTAGATTCAGTTTCAACTGTTGAATCGGCTATACCATTGAACTGCACTGTTAAAAAAAAAAAAAAAAAATGTAAAATTACAACGAATATCCCTCATCTTGTGATGTGATAAAATCAAGCACTCGAGTTGTGAAAAATTTTCAAGCAGAACGTGCTGTTTTCTTACATTCTCTACAACATCAAACAGTCAAGTGACACAGATACGCGAATCAGCTTCAAACACAAACTAAAACTTTTAAATGTTCATTACGACATCTGCTATGATAAACGATAAACGAAAAAATGGCGAATCGAAGCTGTGATTAGAATTCACTTTAGGTCCAACGACAAACAAATAAGTTATAATTGTTTTAATTTTGATTTTATTTCTTCTCTTTTTTAATTCTGTCAATGTGTTTCATGAGGGTCTACGTTTTATTAATGAAATCTAATCTTAATTAAAAGCTCTCTCTCATGTAACTCCATTTTAAATTATGAGTAGTAAAAGTTACAAGTCAGTAATTATTTACTCCCGAAATAAAACTATTAAACAACAACTTTTCCAAACAAATTTATTTTAAAAATGATTTAAATTACTATTGCTTACTGGGGAAAAAATTATATATTAGTTTTTAACTCTGAAAATTATTACGGCATTCAAAATAAGAACATTATTTGATAAATACTTAATATGTAACTTTTGTGCAATTTTTAGCATTCCATTACAATATTTTTTTCTTTCTTTAAATTTAAAGTTTCCTTTATTTTATGCATCATGATTACATTTTTATTTTTTTAATTTTGTTCGCTTTTTTAGATAATTTCGATGTAGTTTATTACGCAGAATGCATTGATAAAGTTTTTTTTTTGGTTTTTTTTTTTTTTTTTTTTCTTAACTTGTTTATTTTGTAAAATTAATATGTTTGCTAAAATTGTATATATATTCTTCGACCACATTTCATAAAACCATGGAAGCATCTGCGCAAGTGCTAACTCAACGAGTCCAGTGTTAAAATAGGGGTGACAGTCATCTGACTCGTAGAAAAAGATCAATATCAGAACGCGGAATTGTTGTATGTTTTCCAAATTTTAAGCTGCCATCCCTCTAACATTTTGATAGCGTCCTCACTACTAGTTTTAGGACATGTGGCTGCACTGTATATATGTATTCTGCAAAATATAGTTTAATAAAGCATTGAAAACTGTCATTTTAATTTTCATACGTTCTAAAAAATAATAATGTAGTTATAATTATTTGAAGTACTTATTAAATAATGCTTCTGGTTTGACTAATTTAATATTTCTTTAGCGGATGAAAAATTGACACTTAATTATTTTTAAAATAGAATCAGTAATATAAGACTTTCTTTTATTTATTTATTTATTTATTTTAATTTAAATGGTTAAATATTTTTATGTTGAAAAGAAATTGTTACTGTATTACAATTCTAATATTCCTTTATGAAATAGAATTTATTGAAAGTTATTATACATATTATATTGCCTATTAAAAATGAATAACATCTTCAAACTTATATTGACAGAATAAAAAGGATGAAATAAATAAAAAAATTTAAAAGAAATATAACTTTAAAAGAAATAAAAATTAAAACACATATAGCTTAAAATAATTAGATAACATAAAAAAAAAAAGAAAAGAAAAAAGAAAAAAAGAAGAAAAAAAAGAAAAAGAAACTAATATATATATATATATATATATTTTTTTTTTTTTTTTTGGAATGAAAAAACAAATACAACATAGCGTGTTGTAAAACTATAACACCCTCTTTAAAAATTCAAGCACGTATTTATGTACAACACACTTGAAATTTACCGCACATGGTGCTGGCGATTTTTTTACTCACACATTCTGATGTAATTTTCATTTTTTACTGTGTGGTCCCACTTTTTGAGGGGCTTGAAAGATTACAAAAAGAAATAGATAAAAAGGTAATCTTTGCGTAAAACGGGAGCTTCGTCTCTATGAATTAATAGTTAGTAGTCTATCACAGGCTCAATTAGTAAAAGGAAACAAGAGAATTATTAAAATGCTTCCAAAACAAAAACAGAAGAATCTAGGTCTCTTCTTTCAGCAATACTAAAAATTCATCCCCTTTTCGATTGTTTTTCTTCATAGTTTTAGTTTTTTTCTTTTTTTTTCAGTGAAAAGGTGAAGACACCTGTAGCTTGATATCATATCCCGCACTTTCCAATTGTACAAAAAAGAGGATTCCGTTTCCCCTTCATTCCACTTTTTGCTTTCTCTAGCTCCCTGGAATTTCAGTTTTCCCTGTATCAACTGTTCGTAAAAATTGACAGCTTCGATTGCAGCCGGGTTTATCGTTCGTCCAATTTTCTAGATAAAGTATTTAGCTAGTGGTAGCTCATGGGAATAAACTAGAAGATACATGATATGTACACTGTTAAAAAAATGCAGAAAAAATACAGAAATTCTCTGTAATTTCAGAAAAAAAGTCGTAAAATACGTTTTGTCTACGTAATTTTTCCGTAATTTACGACTTTTTTTCCGAAATTACAGAGAATTTCTGTATTTTTTCTGCATTTTTTTAACAGTGTATATCAATAAAACATACTTCGCTTAATTAACGCATTAAAGAAAGTATAAAGGAATCAGGTACATTGTTAATTGAAAGTAATATTCACGTAGTAAATTCCCATAAAATTATTGGCAACACAGGAGTCACAACATCGCTGGCAGTATGTGACAGAAAAATTGCAACACAAATTTAATAGTCACGATTTTCAACTAATAAGGTTTCTTGTAATGGATAGTTTGGACAAGGGAGAAGTCTGGTGGAGTCACTGTACTAGAGTTTGAAAGAACTTAAGATTGCTGTAGTGCGTTATCAATATGAGTCGAACTTGATAATTAGTATAGTTGGTGAAGGGATTCTTTCCCGAGAGCTAATTTTAGGCGGACAATATTAATTACAATCTGCTTTCCATTCATTTTAATTGTGAAGGTCTTCGCACTGCGCTGCAACATTTTGAATGGACCATCGTATGGAGACCATAAAGGTTTTCTGAGAGTGCCGCAGCAAACAAACACATAAAAACAAGTTGCGAGTTATTTAAACAAATCTCAAGGACTTTAAATGGGCTGATATCTGATGTAAGTATAGGTTTTTAAGCTTGCATTGTTTCACGCCACTGCTGCAAAAAATCTTGGGGATGTAAGTTTGAAAGAGAATTAATAAGTAAAAAACTTTTAATAAACGCCATAAAACGCAAAGTGTTTATTTGAAATTTTTTACTTATTACTTATAAACAGCAGTTTTGTGGTGCTTTTTTATAATTTGAAAAATTATCCACAAATTCCTTGAGAAGGAAGTTATAACTGAATGCAATAGACTAGCTCCGCAGTTGTGCAGTCAGAGTCAACCTTCAGACTAGATCAAAGACCAAGTAGAACAAGAGGAAGAGACTCGGTCCATTTTGACTTATGACAGATGAGCACTTGTTTTAGAGATCTGTAAAAGCGTTCGACCAAATTGCTGCATGCTGAATGATAGGGTGACGATAGAGTTTCCTAAATGTCCATTGTCTTGTTGAGGGTGCTTAACAGATCACTCTGAAATTGGAGACCTTGATCAGTCACGATTGTATTTGAAACGCCAAAATCTGACAATCCAGCAGCTAATAAAAGTTCGTACTACTGTTTCTACAGACATGTTCGAGATAGGTACAGCTTCTGGTCATCTGGTGTACAATCAATGCATGTGAACAGATGGAAACTATCTGATGTCGGAAGAGTTCCAACAATAAGGAAAGGGCATGTTTACAAACAAACGCTCCGTCAATCAATCTTTGCCACTCTCGAGTGGCAAAAGATCGACCAGGAATGGTGGAAATACCAGTGTTTTGCCACTTTACCCATAATTTAACTGCGAGTGACGTCACGTGCCCTTTCCTTATATCTATGTATACATAGTCAAAACAATTCGCGTGATAGGTCGAAATATTGAAGAGAACTCGGTGTGCGCCGTGTCACTTTGAACTTTTGGATCTCAGGGTAGCTTCGAGTGATATCTTAACACTTGGTGATGTCTATGTATGACATCTATGAATGTCCATAAAAAATATAATTCAATGAGAGTTTTTGTAGCTCTAATATCTAGATGAGACAATTGGTCAAAAAAATGGAAAAAGGTCTTGCGTGCAGTACTCCCTAGGAACAAAAGGGTAAATAACATGAAAGTTGCTATCCCAATAGACATTTAGATTGGGTAATAAGGTAAGTCTTCAGACACAGAGAAATGTCTATATTAGACAACAACAAGTTTTGGAGTTTAGCTTCCTGCTCTTGGGTTTCTGCCATAGCATTTTAGCCTACAGCCTGAAATGTGATGTGTTTAACTCTGGCTAAGGTGTCTACCACTGCACTGTTTTAACCATGTAAAATGCCAAAGATTTTTATTCCTTCTTTGTCAAACAACTCAAAGTTGCGTCTATAGCAGTGGTAGAGCCATCGAACTATGAGATAAATTTGTTGGTTGAGGGCAGTACAGGATAGGCAGGAGTCGCTGCATTTGCAAGTTCCAATTTTCAGCTACTATATGTAGAGTTTGCCTCTGATGAAGATTTTTACATTGAATAGTGACAGAAGTAGAATACGGATTCCTTATACTGGCTATGGAGAAAAATTCTGCGCACATCATTGCGGTTTTTGCGCCTTTTTGGGGGGGAAAATCGCTTTCTTGACAACTGGTTCTTGAGATTTTGCATGCTTTAAACGATTTGTTCCTCTTACCTTTACCACCAAAACTCAGAAGAAAAGTCAAACACAACAGCTTTCAGTCAATAACAAGGATTAGATCACTAGCTTTTCATATCAGTTAGTGTAGATTGTGGTTTTTGTTTAATTTATCACCAATCGAAATATAGAACGAACAGCGATAACAAAGGTGGAGGAAACTTGCTTTGGTGGAAGTAGAATATCGGTTTGGCGGTAAAAAAACAATTTGGCTAAGAAATTGGTGAATGGTGGGGATGTGATGTTTGGAAACAAAAAGGTTACTAGTCCGGGTTCTACTCTAATATCTAGTCGATGGATTTTTAATATGTTACTCATGTAAGAAGTATAAATACAGTTTATTTAATATAACAGCATAAGCAAAAAAATTATATGAAAAAAAAAATTTTTTTCAGAGTCCTACAAGCAAAATTCACATTAAAATCATCATTTTTATGAAGAAAATTGGTACTAAAGTATTCGATTGGTTAAAATTTTTCATCATTACATTTGAATTTTTTCGACATCTCAAGGAGTTTCATTTTTCAAATACATAAAAGCAATAAAGTAGATAACTCATAAAAAATTAATTTAAAAAGACATATGTATTTCTTCAATAATTTGAGATAATTTTATAAAATGCCATTAGAAGTTGAGCAGGGTGGGTTTTACGTCGCACTAGTACTACACTATTATCAATAGGTTATGGCCTGAGGCTCGCTCAAACCTAAAGGTAATCTGGGAACATACCATCACAATTTTGATCATCCACGGAAGGAATGCTCTCCCGCTTTGGTAATAAGTTTTTGCAACATATTATTTTTATAACCTATTAATTTTTAGTTTACATATGGCTAATGTCTTTCTAATCCTTTCTGGATGATATACAATGTATACATGTGTCCTACATAGTGGATGCGGTTCATGTTTTTCATTCCCGGTGTTTTCGAATCTTCACTTAGTAATCTTCACTTTATTTAACACTAGAATTTCTTCAATTAAAAAAAAAAAAAAAAAACTCTGATATGAAATAGTGGTAGAGTCAGAATTTTACACAAATGTTTGTCCCAATCGAGTAAGCTTAAGTTTCATTAAACCAATTCCTTTAAATACGAAAACAGAATATTTCAAATAATATCAAGAAACACGTACACAAGAGCCGTTTTCTGAAAAAAAAAAAGAATTTTCATATTATAAGCCATATATGTAATTAAGAAACAATAAAATATTAATAGCAAATTTTTAAGAAACATCTTCAAGGCATCCCAAATTTTAAACTACCTGTTTCTTTCGATTTTCCGAAGAACTTGAACTTTCCAGATTGGCAAGAAAATTAGTGTTTTTCACTTATACTTAGCAAACAGTCACTCTGAATACGTTTTCTAAAATTTGAAACACTTGTTTAAAAATGTAGATTTTGCTTACAAAAATTGCATAAAATGATGTATTTTCTCAGACACTTAATTTTAACATAAGAGCATAAATAACTATTCTTAACACCTTTACTCATTTTAAATCTAAAAAAAATAGTCTCAAGAAAAAAATCTGATAAAAAAAAAAAGTGAAGAAAAGCTAAACGGTAAAAATAAATAAATAAATAAATATTCAATTTTCTTCTCAAATTATTCTTAATAAAATCACAATAAATGCTGTCTGCCATTACGCATTTTGAATTCCATCTGCTATAAGCAATTAAAATATAAACAAACACTCCTTCCTTTCAATTATCAAACTCCCGAAACATCTGTTTCCAATACGCAAGCGAATCCAAACCTAGCAAGTGTAATCCCATTTCTCACCTTCATGACGAAATAGTAATCAACATCTAATAATCACCCCTTACCTATCTCATGCTAGCTGCACAAATTAACACTATTTCGTTAAACCGTGGTATCAAAGTATTTTATTCAAACGATTTTATTATCCCATGAAAAATAATCAACACCAAATAAAATCATTTCTAAATTAATATCAGCACGATGTTATTTGTCCTAAATGTTAAAATTATCTTGTTTATTAAAATTATTTTGATTAATATATTTCACAAGGAATATTCCGTAATACATTCTAGAAAATATTATCATTACAAAATTATCGTTAAAAAAATAATACAGCTGCAGCTGTATGATATTTTTAACGATAATTTTATGAACATGGAAATGGAAAGAGATTACTGACTGAGAATATCACTGAGTAACAGAGTTGCATGAAATGTATTCCTTATTGAGATAAGGTATTTTTTCAGACGTGAAGTAACGAATCGATTCTAACATCTACGCGGAAAGTCTGATGCGAGTCTTTTACTCGTTACTTCGTTATCTGTTTATGTATGATGCTGTATCTAACATGAAGGGTGCGGGTATAGTTGCATGCGAAAAGATGGGTGTTTTATTAATTACTCGGTACTTTTTGCCTACCGTATGGCGCGATTTGGACTATCAGTTTTCGTATGATTTGGATTTCGGTAGTAGCCGGCGTTCATAATATTGTTTTCGTATTTTGTAAATAAAATAAAATAAAATAAAAAAGTAATTACAGTCGACACCGGTTATAACGTACTGTCAGGGGACCAGAAAATATGGTACGTTATAACCGAAGTACGTTATAAGCAATATTTCCAATATAATTTAGTGCCTAACGAAAGAAAAAGGGGCATAATAGCACTCGCAATTAAAGAGATTTTAAATAGAAAGTTTATGAATTTCTCAAAAGAAAATAAGAAAAAAGAAAAAAAAAAAAACATTTTACTACTTACATGTTTATTTAGAAAAATAATCTGTTATTTTTCTTTGTTTTCTTTGATTAGATGACACAGTAAAAATTACATTTTCAATATTTATAATGGAACTTTGCAGAGTCTCTGAATAGTCAGTATGAAATTCAACGAAACGCGATAAGTTTTAAAGGTATAAAGGAGATATAAGGCGATAAAGGAGACATCGAAAGACGGTATCCAAGAAAATATACCGATTTCCAAACCAGAAATACAAGGTTGACATCCAATTTTGGCTTTTCATTCCAGTCTAAAAAGTACGTTATAACCAGATTAGGCTTTTGCATAGTCCGTTATAGATGAAGATGTAAACCATTAAATTATATAGTGTTTCATTCGGGACCAAGCATCTGTGTACGTTATAAGCGAAAGTACGCTATATCCCAGGTACGTTATAACCGGTGTCGACTGTATATAAAAGAAATAATTGAAGCTTTTTACTTTCATAATGGTGTATAATATCAGTTTTATCGCCAGAAATTTCTTGTCTATTTTGCGTGCAGAGATAAAGTTGAAAATATATTTTTTTAAAGGATATTTTTAGTAATATATTACATTGCTAATAGGCTACAATGCAATAATAATATTACTTATTAGGTTACGTGAAATAACGCCCATCTCTAGTACGTACATGTAATCAAAATTTTGATTTTCTACGGGAACAAACTGCTAAAAGTGAACATTGTCCCCGAGAAAAAGGGCTGTTTGGTCATCTTACTTTAAAAGTGTTCTGGAGACATACCATCCCATCCCTAAGGAGGGAATAGCTCCTTCGGTTTGGTTACTGATTATGACTGCGACTTGCTCAGGAAAAATATACCATAATGTCTAAAATTAATCTTAATTATTGTTACTTTTTATAGGAGATACTAAAAACAAATGTATAATGTCTAATCTTGATTAATATATTTTTCTTCCAAAGTTTATTTTGAAAGTTTCAGTTAAGTTAGTTATGCCGCTACAAATTTTTAAGATAGATACGTAGTAAATATATGAAATCTAGTATTTGAGAAGAACCAGAAAAGGTGTGTAAGAAAGTGGGTTTTACGTCACACTAGTGATAAGTAGAGATGCAAGGCTTTCAAAACACCCGGGTTTTTCCCGGGAAGAAACTGGTTTTTTTCTCTGGGAATTTAAGACAAAATTGGGAATTTTGAAATTATGAATATTTTTATAACTTTTGTTAATTATTTAGCCCCCGATCTTTAAATTAACTTCAAGTTTAATTCCTGCATAGATTTCCTTTTCGTTTCCCTTTCCAGCTAATTCGAACATCTTCGATGTTTATTCCGAAAACGAAGAAAATAATTAATTATAATAAATGCGGTGCTAACACTAACAGTTAGTTTCTGTCATTATTCATTAAGCCCTAGTTTTTAAGAACACAAGAAGCAACGTCAACGTTTCCGACGCCGCGACGCTCCAATCAGAGTCTCCTTGATATCAGCGATGGCGTTGAAATCGCAGAGCAGAACGTCGTAACGCATGCGCAGATTGAAAATCCCGACGCCGAATACGTTGACGTTCGCGTTTTGTGTTCTTAAAAACCAAGGCTTTAATATTACTGCGTTATGTTCTTGAGATATCCTTTCCTTTCTTAATGGGAATTAATAACATTTATTTTTTTTTATTCATAATTGGTTTATCAATGTACTATGAAACAATTAGAGAATTGGACTTAAGATTTAAAAAAAAAAAAAAAAAAAAAAAAACTACATTCAAGTTTCATTAAACTTAAGTGGCGTATTTATGAAATTAGTTTGTTACCTGATAATTTTTAAATTGTTCTTCTTCTTCTTTTTTTTTTTTTTTTTTTAATTACAACAAAGAAAAAAAAAAGAAGAAGAGTTCTTAAATTTAATAAGTTTTAGGGAAATATATAAGTAATTCGAAAAATTTCTCCTCTTATTGTGTTAGAAATGCAGAATTATTTATATATATTTATATAAAAATCAGGAAAACAATATGTATATAAATTTTTATCAAAAAATTTTCATTGTAGGAAATTTAATATCAATTTTTTACAAACGCTAATAAGAAATATTTATGAAAATAACTTGTAAAAGAAACTATATCACTGCAGTAATTTCATAAAATAGGCCCGACTTAGACTACCTCGAGCCCCGGCCCGGGGCAAGCTTATTCTGGGGGGGGGGGGGCTCTTGCAGTGGCATAAGAGGTCTACGAGATGAGTGGCATAAGAAGTTGCAAAATTTCTAATTATGCCTGTTGGGTAGAGTTGTGAGCGGGGAAAAAACCCGGGATTAAACCAGGGAATAAACCCGGTTTTTTGGGAAGGGAATTTTGAAAGTTTCCAAAACAAGGCAATTTTAAAAGTTTTCAAAAATTGTGAATTTAGCATTTTTTTTTTTTTTTAACGAATATTAGAGGTGTTGTTCTACGGCATTCCAAAATGTTATTTTACATTCAGTTGGTTTTTATGATTTTTCGACTTTAAAATAGTGTTTTTAACGTCTACAAAATTAAAAATTACTAGTATAAAATTTCATTAACAGACTTATTTTTTGTTATTGCCGTGTATTTACATTTTAGTTCTGACTGTATATCAAAGTAACACTTCTTTTTTATGGCAGCCGAAGCTCATCATGTTTTAATTGCATATATCTATGAATGCAATTAATAAATATTTAATATTTCATTTCAAAAATAAAACAAAAATGTTCCAAAATAACTTGTGTTCACTAAAATGTTCAATAATATTACACTGAAAAATATTATTTCAATTAAATTTCAACAATATTAATATGCAATAAATAAATAAATAAATAACATCCAAACTGCTAATTATTAGCTATTGAAAATTTTATGTATTAATCCAATGCATTCAAAAATTATTGCTGGAATTTTTAATAACCGAAGAACTGATGTTCGATTTTGTTCCTCGTGCTCTTTAACTGATTATAACAAAATTTCATCAATTTATGTGAAATTTTGTTAAATCAATAAAACAAAATTTCCTAATTTTTAAACTATTTTTATCATAATATAATTTCATTGTATTATTTTTTATAACATATTTTATTATGGTATTCATTAATTTAAAAAAAAAGAAAAAAAAAAAAAAAAAAAAAAAGGAAAAGTTCTAAAAGTTATTTAAACAGGCAGACAAAACTTCATAATTTATTATTGTTGATAACGTAAATGTTTAATCTTTTATTATTTTTTGTAAAATAGTCGCATAATTTTTTATATCACTTTCATTTAAGCAAGTAGAATAAAAAAGATAATGAAATAAGTTGTTTGTGCACTTAAAAGTTTAAAATTAAATCTAAACATTAACATTCAGTATATTAGTTTCTTCCCATCAAAGTTTCCAATGTTCCCAAAATTCCCGGTTTAAACCCAAAAAATCCCATGTTTATTCCCCTGAATCAAAATTCCCGGGTTTTTTACATCTCTACTGTTGGGGACCCCTTCCACAAGTGGGCCCAGGGCAACTACTCCGCATGCCCTGGCGTTAATCAGAGCCTGCATAAAATGCTATCTTTTCTTTCTGAAAACCACTTCATTATTTTTAATAATTCTTTAGTTTTATAAAATAGAAATTCTCAAAGAACTTTTCAAATCTTAAGTATTTCTCATCTCAAACTATTACAGGATTATGTACATTGCTTTCCTTAATTCTTCAGCTTGTATAATATGGAAATTGTATCCAACATTGCACCGATACATTTATCTTAAGTGCTAATTTAATAAAGAAAGCTTAAGTTTCTTTTCAAATTTTGATTTGGCTGCAGTTCTGAAAAATTGAAAATAAAATGATAAATTAATGTTATAAGCTTATCAGTATATCAAAATCCTTAAAAATGCCATTTATATTAAGTAAACAACTTACATGCTTTAGAGATTTCTAATTTGTTTTTTCCCCGCAAAATTCCCAAATTTCCCAGTTTTTTTCCCCAAACTCCCAGGTTTTTTGCATCTCTCTCTAGTGATAAGCTATGAAAGTTTGGCGACGGTCATGGAGACACCTCTAATGATGGTCCGGAGACATTCTGTATCAATATTTATTCTCCATGGAGGGTAAGAAACAAAAGGAGTAAAGGGGTTCTACTTCGTACTAGTGCTACACAAAGGACATTTGACAACGGTCAGTGACTCACACCTCAATGGGATCCATCGTTGTTCAATTTAAATTTTTATTTTCCATGGTGGGTAAGAAACAATGGAAGTGAGGTTGTTCTACATCGCACTAGTGCTACACTATGGGTAATTGACGATGGTCAGCGACTCACCCCTGAGTGTGATTCGATGACATGCCATCAGAATTTTGATCCTCTGCGGAGGGGGATGGCTTTATCCGTATTACATCATGAAAACCTTCCCGCGTGACCAGTGCTGGGAATTTTTCAACATTTGTTGTAGAGCTCCTCCAATACAGGCTGGCTCATCAGGCATTTTGTTTCCCACTTAGCGATTGTTGCCCACGCGGTCCGAATTCAAGTATTATCAAATCACATAAAATGGGGGTTGTGCAGCCGAAAACTGCTCGAATCATACCAGAACTACTTTTAGAATGTTTAAATTTCCAACAGATGAAGAAAGGCGAAAGAAATGGGCTATTAATTGTCCAAGGGAAAATTGTACGCCTAGCTTTCAATCACAAATGTGCAGTGTAATTATGATATGTTTTCTTACATTTTTTGCATCAATTATTTGTTTTTATTTCTGTTTGATTATCTAAATGTTGTATCTTACAACATACACTACTTTTCAACGTGCTTAAATATTGAAAATTAATTAATTTAACAGTAGCAGTAATGTCCACTTTTTACTAGGGTTATAAGAAAATTTCGCCAATTATTATCGCCAAATTTATCAAGTGCAAACAATAACTCGCCATTTAAGGCGATAAAGACGCCGAGTAATACGACTGAAACAAACATCGCCAAGCTATATTTCCGCTGTTTATTCGTTTCGTTTATTGATAACACATATATACATCAGATATGTATGCTTGACATATAGTCTGCTTGTAAATCTTCTTCAGATGAAGACAGATAGCACATGACAGAATTACAATACGAAGATTTTGGAAAAATACCCAGGGCTAGCTGGGGAATCGAACCCCCTCTCCTACGCTCGAAGGCGATTAGCACTGTGGAGACATAACCACTCGGCCACGGAGGGCCCATATTTCCGCTGGACAACAATAAGGAAAGGGCATGTTTACAAACAAACGCTGCGTCAATTAATCTTTGCCACTCACTAAGGGCAAAAGAACGAACCGTATTGGTGGAAATGCCAATGTTTTGCCCTGAGTAGAATCACAAATAAACAATTTTTGACCGTGCGTAACGTCATCTGCGCTTGATAACACACATATACATCAGATTTGTATGCTTGACTCGAAGTCTGCTTGTAAATCTTCGTCAGATAAAGACCATCGAGCTTTAATTTAGGTAGAGAGCGAAATGGCAACCCCTTTGCGTGCCCAACATCATCGAGAAGTGTCACGTGACAATAACTTTGAGATTTCTCCTTTCTCCTGTGAGCGGGAGAGCCATCCCTTCCGTGGAGGATCAAAATTGTGATGGCATGTCTCCGGACCACCTCTAGGGGTGTGTCCCAGACCGTCGCCAATTGCTCATCTGCGCAGCACTACTGCGACGTAAAACCCATCCATCCTTTCTCCTGTGTGCGTGAACTACTACGGTATTGTGTTAGCCGAAAGCCGAATCATAGAGGTATTGCGCCCGCGTGGTTTCTGATCTTTCCTCGTAGTGCGTAAGCGCATAGCGTCAAGCCACAGTGGGCGCCAAGCGTGAAATCTCGCCAAACTCACTTAGCTCCTAGAGGTCTGCCGCTACAAAGAGACGCTAGAAATAATAATAATAAATACATAACTCTTATAATATATTTGTCAAATAATATCTAATGATGTAAATAATCTTTGGTATTTACAACCTAAAAAAATGTTTTTTATGGGAAAAGAAACTATTGCCAAGAAAGCGATAAGTAGCGAAAAAAGTTAGCTCAACGAAATAACGTGTTGGACCAATACCTTCTAATCAAGGCCTTCCAACCGCAAAACCGGAAGTGGTGTGACGTATGAGCATTTGGGCTAGTTATTTCACACGTAATGCAAGCGTCGAATTCGAAATTCGAATACTTTCTTATTAGAAATTTTAAATCGTTGATGTCGTTTACCGTCTTTTTCTGATAATTTTCCTTTAGGTTAAAGAACCCGAGAGATTTTAAAATGAAAGAATCAAGTTTACAACCAAAAGTAAGTGTTAAATACTTTATTTTATTGTATAATTTTTTTATTGTAAGCTTTGTTAGAATTCTAACCTTTAGCAATCTTCTCATAATATGAGTCGTATTTAGAATTTGTTTTAATGTATACAGTTGTTTAAAATGTACCAAATTTTTCAGAACAAATCTGAGCAAAAATAATATGAATTTAAATTACTACATACTATATTCTGTTCTCAGTTTAAAATCAAATTGTTCTTGTATGCAATATTAATTATTAGCGATAGCGATAAATAATATATATCTTGGTAAATATATATATATTCAACTTCATGTTATTTGTTTCTTGTTTCATTAAAATGATTAATGATTGTAATAAAAGGTTGATATTTTTAGTTATTAAAAATTTGATTTTTTTTTTTTTTTTTTTTTTTTTTTTTTTTCAGAACAAATTTAACCAAAAATAATATGAGTTTAAATTATTAGTTATTCTGTTCCCAATTCAAAATCAAATTGCTCATGTGTAGCATATTAAGTATTCGTAATAAACAAAAGGTATCTTATTAAAAACATATACTTAATTTCTCGTTAATTGTTTCATTCTTAGCACATTTAAATTTAAGAACCATTTGCTATTTCAATTTAAACATTTTTTTTTTCTTTTAACTATGCTCTATAAATTAAGTAATTGATCGTAAACATTCAGTTATATATACTATTTCCACAATAACTTAAAATTCATTTTTATTTTATTCTATTTACGTAACAATAAAGTATTGGATTTTTGAAAATTTTCTTTATTTGGCTTTTGGTTCATTTACACGTTTTGAGATTTCTTTAAACCCTTTTTAGGAGATGTCTGACTATGTATAATGAAATTTTTATGTTTTGAGTGCTGTGTCTCGCAAAATAATGAACCGAATTGTGAAAAAGTTTATATTTGGATGCACTTTGATATAAATTGGTTCTGAATAGCTTTTGGTACATACCGCCCAACAAATGGCGTTGTTATGCTGCAATTTCCCACAATTAAGGAAAGATTATACCTTAGCTTCTATTGTGTGTAACTTTCCCTAACTTGATGTGCAAGTAGTCGATTGTGAAAGACTATGTTTATTCAACTTAGGTGCATATCGGTCAACAGGTAATGCTAGTATGTTGCAATTTTCCCCTTTTAAGAAAACGCTATAATTGAGCTTCTATGATATATAAAAGCACTAAACTTGATACGTGCAAAAGCCATTATAAACTATTATACTGATTAAATTTGGACGCATATCTGCCGACCGATGTCGTTGGCATAAAGCAAATTTCTCTATTTATAGGCGAGTCATATCTCAGCTTCTATGATATATATATATGCATTGAATTTTATATGTAAGATGTATGTTATGAAACACTATGCCGAATCAATTTGGATGTACATGAGATGACGTGCGGCGCTATTGTTACTTTTTGTAAATATCCAGATAGTTATATCTCAGCATCAATTGGTTAAATTAGTTTGTAAAATATGTATTGTGAGAAGCTGTGATGATTTAAAAAAAAAAGTAATAAAATAAAGATTTATAAAATTTTCAACTGAAACGTATCTAATATTAATTTTGAACACTTTCCAACAAAATTGAAAATAGTTTATGATTTCAATTTGTCTGTCCGCCTCTAGGGTGTGTAAATATTTTCAGATTTTCACCAAACTGATATATGTTATTCATGTTCATAGTGGCATGTTTCCCATTGAAAGTGATATAAATACCACGACTATTTTTCCCAGGTACACCAAAAAAGAATCCTAATGCCTTGTGTTTTATAGGAAACATTTCTAAGAATTACAGTTAACATAGTACTGCACAAATCATAATTAAATTTACATTTATTATCCATATGCTAAAACATGTTTTATAAATTATGGTATGTTAGGCATTAAGATTAACAGGACTATAGTAAATATTTGGATACATTAAGGGCTACAGTTAGAAAATGCTGGAATTGCATTTCTGTTTGTACTAATGGGTAACACTTTTCAACAATGTTTAAGAGTGATTATGAATTAAATTAATCCATCTGTCTTTCTGTCTGTAGTGTGATCACGTAAGCAACGTACATTGAAGGTTAAACGATATTCTTGTTTATAGTACTGTATGACTTATTTATCCTTTTTAATATCCATATCTTTCTTTGACCTTCTTTCTGTATTTATCTCAGTAATTCAAATATATAAATACAGACACACGTGTATAATTTAGAAAGTTTAAAATGTTTTATATATTCTGCTTTAAAAACCAGATTTTTTTTTTTTTTCTTTTGAAATCTATGTGACTTATTGTCCTATTTAACGAAATAAATTTTATTTTTTGAAATATGAGTACATAATCTTAAAAATTCAATCAGTAAAGAAATATGTCTATAATGGTGATTTCCGAAAACATTTTTTTTCTCTCTTAGTATATATTACTTTTTTTCCTTTTCACGCTGATTCAAAATGAAACTTGGACAAATGACAAATTTTCTCACGGATTCATTGTTAAAAATTTCCGAAACTTATAGGTAAATAGTTATTTCTCATTAAAACTTTATACTTTTTAGTTTAGTAATTATATTAAAATAATAAATATAATAAATAAAACTGGGAGTAAAATACAGCATTTGAATAACTATACCAAACATATATATTTTTATTAACATTACTAGTAGGCAAAAAGGGTAAACACCTGCAGTCATACATAAAATCTCTCACTTATGCGGGAGAAAAACATAAATTATTTTTAAAAGCATAATTTCCCTTTTTATGTTTACAATTTCAAATATTTCTCTCTTTTAATTATACATTCCAATACTCTCATAATATTAGTATACTAAATAGCTTGTTGTCATCTCAAAATATTTCTAAATCCATTTACAAAGACGTGCATAAAAAGCAGCCTAAAGCATGTGACGTCACAATCATCTTGGAAGGCCTTGATTAGAAGGTATTGGTTGGACACGTTTTCTTCCGTAGAAAAGAATAGGGATTCGCCCTCTACTAGTCCTCGATGATAAAGACAGATAGCACATGAATGAATTACAATACGAGGGCATGAATGAATTACACCACCCAGGGGCATCATGGGAATCGAACCCGCTCTCCTACGCTCAGAGCCGTCTTAATACATTCGGGCGCCCTGGGCTAACACGTTCAGGCGCCCTTTACCTTTACCAAAAGTATCCTAATTTTAAGTTTAGCTCAATTTTTAAATGCAATTTAGTTTTTTAATTTAATAAAAACTAATCTAATTAAAATTTAATAGCTATTTAAATCTAAAATTAGGATATTTATTAAAATATTAATTTTTGATTAAATATAAATGTTTTCATTTGAAATGATAAATGAAAATTCTTAGAAATTTAATTTGTAAAATTATTCTTCAGTATATCTTACATAAATGTGCAAGTAAAATTAAAAATATATATATATATAAATACTTTTAATAAGCAAAATAACTTTATTGTAAAATTATTTACATATTTATTCCATTGTAAACAATTCATTTTATCACTGTAATTCAAAACAATTCATTTTATCACTGTATCAATCCATTTTTACCTGTCTTGTTCCATTGCCAGAAGCTGGTAGACAAGAAATGCCGGATTTCATCCCAGATTGCCCTCGTCGACCTAGCCGTTTGGAGTATTTCGTTATTTTCATCTAAACTCTCCTAAATACAGCTAGAACCTCTCAAAAAGTCCCCCACATAGGAAATTTCACCCAGACCTAGAACCTACGTGCAGTCAATCAAATTTAAACACTATAACATACCATGCCATCCATTGCCAGAATGTTTGATTTTTTTTCCTTTTTTTTTCAATCGAAATTCAAAACAAAATATTATTTCAATATAGAGTCGGTGGTCAAGTTACTGGATATTTTTTCTTCTATCGGTTTAATCACAACTGCAGTTAGGAGACCAACTGCAAATTGAAGAAAATCAGAAATACTTTGGATCCTTCTGTATTATAAAAAACTACAAATTACTTGTAACTATAACACATGATTTCACTTAATATTTACAATATTTATATGTTTTTTTTTTTTTTTTTTTTTTTTTTTGTGGTGACCACACGATTATTTAGGCACTACATAGATATATCTATACATTAATTTATTATAGATATTAAATATATTATATTAATATATCATAGTAGTAAATTATTAATTTTTATAATAAGTTTTTTTACTTATAGCAAGAATATATTTTAACAAAGTTTTTCAAAACTTTCAGAAAAAATTATAAGACATTCGAGAAATATTATTTTGAAACTTAAAATTCACACATGTAATTTTCGCTGAGGTATGAGCATTTATAATAAATAATTTTTTAAATATGCATGCACGAGAGGTAGAATTTTTTTATTACATAGGATAAATTCTAGATATATTGTGCAAGTTATATCAAAATTTCATTTGAATAGAGTAAAAATTAAGCAAATTATCGACAAAAGAAAGAATCAAGATTTTAGATGTTTTCCAGAAGTGAAATTTCATAAGGTGTTTTTTCCAGGCAACATATTTAATTTAGCTATTAAATTACTTATTGCAAAATTCTTTTTTGCGAAAAACCCTTTATGAACTCACAAATCTTAGTATATAAATAAAATTTTGTCAGAGTTATAAGTCCAAGCACATTAAAAATATTTATTACAAATGCTCAAAAAGTATTTACTACAAATTATATGTGAGAAATTTATGGTTCTGAATAATATTTCACAATTTTTAGTGAATCTTTATGCAAGTTTTGTAAAATTTTATTGAAATCCATTCTTGACATCAGCAAAAAGTTTGCCAAAAAAATTATTAGTTTTTGTAAAAAAAAAAAAAAAAAAAAAAGCAATTATTCACTAAATAATTGTGTGACTCACATATATACACACACACACACACAAAAGTACATAGTAAGTGAAATCATGTGTTAAAGTTACAAGTCATTTGTAGCTTTTTATGATACAGGGTAATCAAAAGTATTTGTGGTTGGAAATCACTCCATTATTTAGCATATTTGTCTTGAGACATATTTCTTACTGTTAAGAAGCTGTTTCAATTCCCAAACTTAAAATGAAAAGCACTGTATTCAGTTAATTCCATGTAATACATTAATATATACAATTAACAAATAAAAAAAAAAAATTCAAATAATTAAAGACTCATTCTGGGTTGAATTCTGATTAATTATGGCAATTCAATCAATTTTTCCCTTTCTATTCGCTAGAGGTCATTAGCCCCAGTTCAAATTAAAAACTAGTGACTAGTCTGTTATATGGAAATCTAGAGGAACTGTCTTTGCACTTTGCGAGAGTTCTGTTTTTTTCCAGCCACACCAGTGACCAAAAGGTTCTGCTATCAAAGTTGTAGATTAGAGGTGCCGGAAGATTCGATTCAGATCTCTTTCGTCGGAATAACTATTCAGAATTTTTGTTGATTTTCTCTAAATCTCGCGTGAAATCGGGCTAAGATTCTATAAAAAGACCACCGATGGAAGGCAGGTCTACGTATTAGCGTAAACAATCGGCCTTTAGAATATCTTACCTTCCATCCCCCCCCCGAAAAAAAAAAAAAAAAAGGATAAGAAAGAGTGAAGATTTTATTAAAAGTGCGACTCATATCACCAAAATTTGAAATTGTTTGTGGAAATAGGCTAGTCTGTTTGTTTGTTTAAACGTTGAATACAATTTAAGTATACTTGGAATAGTTTTAATATAGAAAATTTAAAAAAGGTTGATCTATTAATTTTGAGTTAGACCACAAAAATGTCATCTTTATGAATATATATTATATGTAAAAAAAAAAAAGAAAAAAATGTGAAAGGCGCCCTTGAAAATGTGGCGCCCTTGGGCCGCAGCCCAATTAGCCCAATGGATAAGGTGGGCCTGCCTACGCTCGAAGACGATTAGCAGTGTGGTAACAAAACCACTCGGCCACGGAGGGCTCCATCTGCGCTTTCCTTATGGTCGGCTTAAGACTACTATATATAAGACTACTATGGTCGACATAAGACTACCGGCAGTGAGTCTGCTCGTATTATAAAGAAACAGAAAGGGCATGTTTACAAACAAACGCTCCGTCAATCAACCTTTGCCACACACTAAGGGCAAAAGAACAACCCGTATTGGTGGAAATGCCAATGTTTTGTCCTGAGTAGAATCACAAATAAACAAGTTTGTCCGTGCGGGACGTCACCTGCACTTTTCTTATAGGAGCATTAATTTGTTGTATGTAGAAATGTTCGCTTCATAGACTAATAATCAAGGAAGCTGGCGTAAATCAAAGGCATAAATTCCTCTTCTAGAGAATTGCCAGAGTTTACGCCCTTTGTACCCAGTTATCTACAAGTCGGGTGTCCATCTTTGGCGCATTTATTACTGTCTGTTGTGGCTGTTGTTGACTCGTTGACTGACTCAAAAATTCTTTGGACTAACTGACAGTGAGACTGGTCGAATCAAAAATTTCGCCAACTAATCAGATTGCAGTATTGTTACAACTCTATACGCAACATTTCTGTGTTTTTTTTAAGCTGAAAGCCGAAACTAAGACTACTATATAGTAGTCTTACCGAAATCACAACACTTCTCCGTCCCGTCTCAATCATAAATTTTCGAGGATAAAAAGTTATGACAAATCAGCGAGGTAGAGCAGTCTCCAATTTAAAATTAAGAAATGATCACAAGAAAAAAAAAAAAAAAAATCACAAAAATGGGAACTATTCCGTCCGACAAATTGGGGACATTTGGTCGTCTTCACCTATGGTTTGTACAGTCGGCTGCAAAATTATTCGAGCACTAGCAATAATCCTTGCCAAAAAAAAGTACACTTAATACAGCTTTGTTAAATAAATCCTTGTCGAGTCATGTTCTTAATCAGTCTAAGAACATGATTCGACAAGGATTTACTTAGCAAAACAGTCTTAAGTGTACTTTTTAAATATAGGAATTATTGGCTAGTGCTCGAATAATTTTGCAGCCGACTGTATACTACAGGGAAATACATTGTGTCATATTCACAAGGAAATGGAGAAATAGGAATCACGTGTTGAAGAAAGTTTGTTTTTACTGCATTTCCTGAATTACGTAATTTGTTTAACTTCAACTGTGACATTTCATGTTTTGTTGCGTAATTTCAATCGATATTGGCATCGTGGTTTCTATCTATCTCCATAATGGCTAAAGTAATACAAAATGTTTTTATAAATAGTGACCTAAAAATGTTGGTAAACAAATTATCCGGTGAGAAACTATGAATGTTTTACGAATATCCGATTATTTACATTCCATATACATTCATACTTTCCTTTAATGATGGAGTTTGATGATTATGAAACTTTACCAACTTCATCTGTTTATACTCACATGATTGCTGGTGCTTTCGCCGGAATAATGGAACATTGTGTGATGTATCCTCTCGATTCTGTTAAGGTAAGGATATAAACCGTTTATATATAATGATAGTTCATAATATGGATATTTCTTCTGTAAATTTTAAATTCTAATGTGCTATCTATACTCCCGTATCTGTCACAGTCTTTCATTGCTCATCTGCCTCCATAGGTACTATTTTCTTAGATAATGATTTGTATTGTTTACTTCGGTGTATAATTAACTAATTTATTTTTTACGAAAACTTTTACAATCATCGTTTGTAAGTATTGAGGTCAAGCGTATTGGCTGTCTCTTATGTATTGAATGCTCTTTGCATTTCTTGAGGGGAAAAAAAAAGGTAAATTACTTATTGACAGAAGTATATAAATAATTCACTTTATTTTCGAGTTATATATTTATTAATAGCTCTACATGAAACCGTAGTTATTTAGAATGACTGTTGATTTACAATATAATGATTTGTTTATGGTTTTTGTTCTTAGCTTAGTTTCATTTTTCTGTCTTTAGTCCTAACTGATTACTACATTATTCTTGTAAAATAAATAGTATTCTTAATATCTAGAGTCCATCTTGTCATTAACCCCTTGGATACGGATTTATTTGAGAAAATATTTGCATGTGGAACGGATATAATTTTTGGTTGCTTGGAGTAGTATGTAAAAGCAGTACATTTTATGTAAGAATTTATTTATTTCTAAAATATTGGTGACATATATAGTATTAAGGTGTCTTCAAGTAATTAGAATTGCAAAACAAAAAAAGTGAATGACGTGTCTCAGACGTCAAATGTACCCAAGGGGTTAAACATGTCAACTTAGTGTGAATGCCTCAAATTTTATATCAATCTTCCTTATGCCAACCTATATTTGCATCTAGGAAACAAAATTGTTTTATGTTTTAATAGCAGTTTTAAATATTACAATGATTAATCTGTATATTTATATTATTTAGCGTGATTGCTTTGATGATATTGTCTTGATAATAATCAAGAAATTGCCCTAAGTAAAACAGGTTTTTTATTTTTTCTTTGAACAGAATTCACGATATATTTACTTGTTAAAATACTCAATCAATAGCAATAGTAACTTCGAAAAATAATTTTCAAAATAGAGAAATTATTAAAATATTTCGCTTCCATGTACATGCAATCTTCGATTTTCTAGTTCTGTAATAATATTGTATTTTCTTTTGAATAGATTTTTCTAACTATCTTTTTATGTATACATTAATTTCTTGTACATTAATTTATTTCTTTGATAAAATATTCTTGGAATTATAAAAAATATTCTGCAGATGATTGATTTAAAAAATATATAAACATAAAAACTCTCATTTAGGCTGGGATTGCAGTGCCTCGCTCAACACTATCTTACACACAAACTCTGTCTTAAGATGTAAACAAAATGCAAGTCTTATTGCAGTGTCTTACTATCTTACGACAACTTCAAAGATATCTTAAGTCGAATCGTAACTAGATGCACACACAATTATAATGTAGATCGCTCGGCGTCTCCAATTGGCTAACTCGTTTCTCCCCCTCCGGGGACTTATGCTTGAGGCACCGCAATACCAATTTAAGATTGTTCTTAAACACACCCATTCTACGAAAGTTTGTAAGATTTAAGATCAGACTTAAGAACGAGGCACCACAATCCCAGCCTTAGCCTACTTTAAGAGATGATAATTTTCTGCATCTTAACATACTTTCACTTCAAAAAGTTTATCTAAATTTTTGCTGAAAATTTCAGTTTTTGCCTTTGACCTTCCCAATAACACTTAAGCTGAAAAATGTATTCTAAACTGATTAATATTTTTTCAAATCTTGCTTTATTTTTATTTGTAATCAAAATGTTAAAAGTTGTAGCATTACAGTAAACTCTCGTATAACATGTTCTCGCAAAACACAAATTCGTAAAGCGCAACAAAAAATCTACGACTATTACTCATACAACACGATAAAGAGTCTCATATTATGCATAAGATAAAGGAAGATGTGACGACATCTTTCTACTTTCAACCTGTTTAAGGTTACTTACTTTTGACTGCAGATAAGGGTTGTCTCGTTACTATGCCAACACACGACGCTTTTGGTCTGATTACAGATTGAAATCGCCTGCTCAATGTATGTCTCCTATAACGTGATTTCTTATTATGCAGAACGTATCCCTCGCGTTATAGGAGAGTCTACACTGTAATTGCATAGGATTAGTGATTGTTTTGCATACAACAGTGAAATTTTCAAATTAATATAGGTTACATAGTGTTGACTGGTAAATGAAGAAGCTGCCAGGCTGAACTCAGTGAAAAAGTCAACCTACTTAAAAAAAAAAACAAAAAAAAATTACATAGCCGCGTCAAATCTGCCACTGTTTTTTTCATATGTTTTTCTGTCCTATGCATTGCAATATTTAATTTTTATATCTGGCAGAAAAAACAAAACAGAATAACTTTAGTATTGGTTAGCATCTTTGGAGCATTTTCTTCGCTGCCTTTTTTGGGTGATAGCAGTTTCATTCTAGTCCCTTTGGTAATCTGTTATGGCAACCTGCACCTTGTGTATTTTTAACACATTTGCTATGTTTGATTTTGCATGCTAACAGGAGACATACAGCTGTGCGTTCACGCTGTGGATATTCCATAAACCGTGTTGTAATTTTCCATTTTATTATTATTATTATTATTATTTATTTTGTTTTATACTTATTTTGTGTTAGTATAGCTTATTGCAGTAGTGTTTTCATGAAAGAGAAAGTTCAAATTAGTATTGAATGCCAGGGCTATTCTTAGTATGGGCTGACTTTAGTAGGAATTTTTTGAGTGTGTTGTTTAGAGAGGAGTGGTCTTTGATTTATTGAAAAAAGTAAGATTGTGCATAATAGTGATTATTCTGGTTGCAGTTTTCGTGCATTTTCTGATTCATGTATGATTGATAAGATAGCTACATTCAGTGATGTTTTTGTTTTAATATGTGTGTGTCATGTGGTAATTATTGATGATGTACAGATTTTCATTCATTTTCAGATTCATGCATATAAAAAAATTATACCTTTATTTGTGTAGGCCAAATCTTAATAAATTATGGAGTTGCCACTGACAACCTACATTTTCTTAACTGATAAGTTATTTTAGGCTCATCTTTGATCGATTCTTCATATTCAAAATGTCTCCCTTATGCTTAAATCAGTGAGTCTATGTACAGACCCAGATAATGTACGTGTTACTGATCGATGCGAAACAAAATTTCGTATGTTTTAAAGATTCATGGAATTTGTGCGAGATGTATTTAATGATAATTTTTTGGTTTTTATGTACGTGTTACTAATCGATACAAAATGATATTTCATGCATTTTGAAGGTTCATGCAGAATGCGGGTGAGGTAACCAGTGATGTTTTCTTTTGTTTTCATGTACGTGAAGCATACAGACGTGCATATTACTGATCGTTGTGAAACGAAATTTCGTACATTTTAAAGATTCATAGAGTTTGTGGTAGACGTATTTAGTGATATATTTTTGTTTTTTTATGTACGCGTTAGTCGTTACTGATCGATGCGAAACGAAATTTCGTATGTTTTAAAGATTCATGCAGAATGCGGGTGAGGTGTCCAGTGATGTTTGTTTTTGGGGTTTTCATGTACGCGGAGCATACTTTTATATACACATTAGTCGTTACTGATCGCTGTAAAACGAAATTTCATGCATTTTAAAGGTTCATGCAGAATGCGGGTGAGGCATCCAGTGATACATATATATATTTTTTTTTTCGTAGAGCGTAGAGACGTGCATATTACTGATTGCTGCAAAACGTCAAAGTGCAGTGCTAGTGTGATGTTAAATGTAAATGCAACCTTACTTGAGTATCTCTGTGATTGTCGCCATAGCACAGTGTTAGTGCAATATTAAAATTAAATGCAACCTTACTTGCATATCTCCGAGATTATCGCGCACAGTGCAGTAGTAGTGTGACATTAAATCCACTCTACTTATCTGCGTTATATTTAATGTTATTGTTGTATTCTCTGAGGGTTTTGCAGCAGTTTCTTTGATGTTAACTGGTTGTTTTAATCGTTTTGCTGTTCGGGGATTTTTTTTTTTCCTTATTCTTGGAAAGTTTTGTGCCGTGAAGTTTGTGTTTTTGCCTTTGGTTGCCGTGTGTTTTTATCATTTTGTTTTTTCTATGGATCTATCTGCAGTGTTGGATTGGAAGAGATGAATGAATGTACTATGAAATTTTATTATTATTTTTTTTGAAGTGCAAGGGAAGGAAGCGGTACTTGAGTGGTTTATGAAAGCTGGTTTGATTGAGAGTTTTTATCTTTGTCCCACGTGTAGTCAGAAAATGCGATTGATGGAGCGTAAGGAGTTAACAGATGGATATGAGTGGTGATGTAGAAAGCAAGGAAAAGTGAATGTGCCAGGGTTGGCCAATTTTTGCCGAAGTGGAAAAAACCATGGTAAAAACCGCGGAAAAAACCTCCACGGCAAAAATAGTTTTTGCCGTGCAATTTTTGCCAGTGGCAAAAATTACTAGTATTTCAAACAGGGTTTTAAGGATTTTAATTACACGATTTTAATGTTTAAATCATAATTTTAACAAATTAAAACCAGAGATTTAAATACACTCTTGATCAACTGATTCTTATGTAAATCATTAAAATAATGCATTCTAAAATTTCTTTAAAATGAAATTTTAAATATCAACAATTAACATAATTTTTTCATTTTTAAAAATATTTAAATTACCTATCTAAAAAATATTCTTCAATAATTAATTACTAGAATATTTGTGTTTTTCAATGTATTACATATTTTTGTTTACAGTGGGGAAAAGTCATATTGAGTCAATTATTGTCACAGCTGTTCTAAAATTTGCCAGTCAGTCACTGATCATGCAATTACTTTACTTGAAATGTAAATTGCAAGTAAACTTTCTCTCTCTCTGAATATGTCTGTCTTAAGATTTTTTTTACTCCAATAAAATAAAAAATATAATTTTGTAGTTTTATTTTTATGGTTGTGTTCAGGGACTGACAAAGTTTCAATATTTTATGAGCCAGAAATAGCGAATTATTTCTATGACAATACTCATAGCAAAACTTAATAATATTTCATAATTGTATAATTAATGCAGGTCATTCACATATTATTTTACATTGAATAAATGAACTATTCAGTTAAAAATGTAAACTAAGGAAATTTTTTAGAAAATAACTATTTTTTATTTATAAAGATAAAAACAAACTATTGGGAAAAAAAAATCCACAGAAATAAATATTATTTTTACCTTTAATATAATCATCAAATATATTGAGAATGTTTAAGTTTTGGCTTTAAAATACTATTTGTCTATTAATTTTTCAGGTCAGAATTCCTTTAAAGTGAATCCATTTGATAAATATCATACTATTTAAACTTTCTCGTTGTAAATTCGAACATAGTTTGCTTTAGATAGTGTTTATGATATTGAATTTTGTTTAACACAAAGATGTTGACATGGAAAGTACCAGTATAGTAGTAAGAAGATTTTTCAAATATGGGAATTTATCATTTATGGAAAAACATCTTTCAAAAACAGAAATAATTGTTACATTTTTCAGAAAACATTAAACTCATACTATTCATTCAATACATCAGCAATGTCATCTTTTATACCAAGACAAGAAGATGGGAGGAAAGACAAAAATATACATAAAAAAATATTGTAAATGCATAAAAAATTTTTTGTCAGTCTGCCGTAACTGGTCACCAATGGATATTTATAGTCACCCTAGCACCTGGAATTTGTCGGACACTGGTTATATATATTAATTAATTAATTATAATTACTTTTAAATTAAAAAATCTTCAAACATTTTTTTCATTGAGGTGCCAAAGTGTAAAGGGTGAAAATTGAAAGGGATTGTGTTGTTCTAATTTTATTTTTCCACTTTTCCTAATTTTTTCCATTTTTGCCAATTTTTTCCATTTTTGCCGCTTTTTGCCTGGTTTTTTCCACTTTTTGCCGGCAAAAACCCAACCCTGGAATGTGCATGATGTGAATAGGAGTGTGAGGAAAAGTTTGTGGTTTAGCTACAGCCATCTGAGTTTGTTAGATAATGGTGATTACGAGGTTCTGGTTTTTGAAAGAGGTGAATGAGTCGGTTATGCGAGAGATTGGAGTGTATGATCATGCAGTGGTTGACTGGTATATGTTTTGTCGTGATGTTTGTATGGTGACTGTGATGGAAGAAAGTGTTGCGATTGGCAGTGAATGTGTTATAGTGGAAGTGGATGAGAGTGAGTTCGGTAAAAGGAAGTTTAGAAGAGGGAAGTGTGGAGGGGCACTGGGTGGTAGGTGGGGTTGAAAGGGAAACAAATAAATGATTTTTTAAAGAGGTTGCAGATAGGTCCAAAAGGAGCTTCGAGAGTGTGATTGTCGAGTTTGTACGTCTGGGATCAACTATAATATCAGATTGCTGGAAATCATATGGAGGTTTACAGAGGTTAGGTTTTCAACATCTCACTGTCAACCACAGCCTTCATTTTTTAAGGATTCTGAGACAGGTGCTCATCGCTCATACTAACATGATTGAGGGTACATGATCTGCTATTAAGCGACAATTGAGAAAAGACACCAACCATGTAGCTGGCGAATTTGACAGCTACTTATTCGAAGTATATGTGGAGGAGGATGCACGGGTAACCTCTCAAGGATGATGTTTATAACTAATTTTGGTGGCAGTGAAGAAAATTTATTCTCCTCAGACTCAGGATAAGTCTGAGTGATTTTTTTTCTTTTGTCTTTTCAGAAAGAGTTCTGGTATTTTTGTTTTATAATTTGGATTGTTTGGCGACCATTTTATTTGATATGTTTTGTTTGTTTTTTAATTTTGGCAACAGTAGGCCATGTGGATTTTTTCTTTGTTTCATGTGTCAGAGACACGTTTGCAAATTCAGTTTGTCACTTTTCTTATGTAAAATTGTGATTTATTGGTTTTGTAAAGTTGAATATTTATGTTGAATATCTTAAGAAAAGCTTTTGAGTAGTGTGTGAAATGGTGTTAATGTGGTTGGTGTACATGATTAATCGAAATCTGCAGGGGAGGGATATTTTCTTCGTTTTTCCAAGGATAATGCTGTTTTTTACAGAAATTTCGAAATGGGTAAGTAAAAAAGCTGTATTTTTTATTTTAAAAATATTTTATTTGTTATGTGTATTGGGTTATTTATTCTGTTTTTGTTTTGTAATATTTAATATTTGTTAGTTTTAGTTTATGAAAATTGTGCAAATTTGTATTTTACTTTATTCAAGTTTTTGAAAGGTACTTTTTACACTTTATATTTGGGTAATTGCTTTAAAATACGTAAAATCGTCCATTTTGGAAAGAACGGGAAAGAAAACTGTGCCAAATTGGCGAGTTCGGAAAAAATCACCAAGCAGTATGAGTATCATAAAGCACATTTTTCCCCAAAAATGGAATGATATTTATTGAAATAAGTTTTCTATAAGCACAAGTGCAGTACAGCACTCGTGCCTACTTTGTTTGCCTGACAAAGAGTTGTGTCTTATTTCGGCTCGAAACAATTGTTGTGAGTTCTTGCATTTTATGGTGTTTATTCTTAAAGCTTTTGTACTTTACTTTTTAAACGCCATTTCTGTGGTGCTTTTTTATAATTATTATGTACTGTTCACTTTAGAAGGAGAAGGGCTGTGTACTTATAACTAAAAAATGCACAACTAGTGATGTGGATTGGGTAAATACCCAGTGGGTAGGTAAATATTTTTTGGTTATTTACCCAGGTATTTACCCGAGGCCTGGGTAAATACCCAAAAACTGGGTATTTTGGAAAAAAAAAATATATATATACTGTATTGCATACAATAATTTGACTGACTAATGCACATGAAGAATATTAATTACTGCTTTAATTATATTTTCTGGATTTTGTTTATTTTTTATTTTTTTAATTTCATAAAGGGGCTTTTACTTATTAAATGTTAATATATTTGATCAATTTTAAGTGGGAAAGAAAAAGGTCCTGCTTTGAACTTTAGGCGACTGCTTTGACTGTTAGGCAACTCTCTACTTATTGTCACTGGAAACTAAAGCCAATATTGGGGGCTTGTATGGGGAATTTTGCCCTATTATAAATCATTAGCCAATACATATTTTTAAATTGTGTTTTGACATTCGGGAAATTCACAACTGTTAAATTGATTATTATTATCTAAAAATTGATTTTTAAAAATTTTTAAGTATTGTATTTTGAAGCTGTAAAATTCAAAATATCACTTAATCAAAATTTGCAACATGCTTGGAATATTTAATAAAGAAGCATCACAAAACTGGCGTTGTAAAAATTATTACTTACAAACTTTGAATAATCACCATATAATGCAATAAACTCGCAACAATTGTTTCGGGTCGAAAAAACAACGACCCTTCATCAGGCGAACAAAGTAAGCACGAGTGCAGTCAAAGCGGCAACGCTTTGACTGCACTCGTGCTTACTTTGTTCGCCTGATGAAGGGTCGTTGTTTTTTCGACCCGAAACAATTGTTGCGAGTTTATTGCATTATATGGTGTTTATTCAAAGTTTGTAAGTAATAATGCTTGGAATATACAGTACCCGCTGATTATTAAAATCACATTCGTCCTGGCTCCTGAACTAAAGTGATTTTATTAAGCAGCTGATTTTTATATCCGGCGAAAAATCCTGCAACTGCACTCAAAAAAGAGGTATTACTTTCTTGAATACGGAAAGAAATTTGAAAAGGTAACAAATAATGTAATTAATAAGTAATATTAATTAAATTTTGATAGATAATTAATTGATTGTTCATTCAAAATAAATTAAATACATCCCAAGTTTCAATGCTCTTTCCTTTGAAGAAAATCATTATTACTTTCCCTAAAGTTCATGCATTTTTTATTTATTTATTTAAAATCTTTCCGTTTAAATCTCTTGTTTCTTAGTTATTTTAAAATAAGAATTAGAAATTATTTTTTAATAATTAAAAATTTAAAAAGAAAAAAAAATCACTTGCAAACCAAATCAAATTTGTAACTTATTACCGCAAGAAAACATTCCTTGAAATTGTCACTGAGACAAGTGATTGGGCGTGTTTAATTTGTAAAATTTTGGACAAAAAGAGATAACAGTGAGATTGCTTTCCTTTTTAGTTAAAAAAAAAAAATAAATAAAAAATCTGCAGAATTAAAAAAAAAAAAATTAATGCGCATGAATTACATCTTTTGCTGCTGAAAAGATTTCTTTTTTTTTTTTTTAAAGTCTATTAACCAACGATGCTGAACTAAGCAGCGGTTTAAAAAGTAGTTTGTATTGATTTGATTACGGTTCTGGTAATTTGATCAGATTAACCAGCTGATTTTATTAACCAATGAATTTATTAAGTGGCAGTTACTGTATTTTATTTGTGATCTTAAGTTATATATATTTCAAGTTTAAACCCCGCTCTCTATCTCTCAATCTTTTGGTTGTTTTTTTAAATGTCCTTTTAGGATTATTTTAATATGGTTGCAAAAAACCCTGCAATAATTCTCAGGACTTTTTAAAATAGTTTTTTTTTTTTTTTTTTTTCTTTTCATTATCAGTTTCCTTTTTCATTTAAAACCAAACTCAACAGTTTCTTTCAGTTTAAATTAATTAACATTGCTATTAAAAATTTGAAAATACTTTATAACTAAAAAAGATCTAATATTTATGTTGCTAACTTTTCTTTACACACTCTGTCTTTCTTCCTTTCTCTCTCTATATATAAATGCCATATTATACACAAATACAGACATTTTATTCGAATAAAGTTCATTGAAAAATAAATACCCAGGTAAATACCCATTTTGGGTATTTACCTGGGTATATACCTCGGGTATTTACCCTTAAAAATAAATACCCGGGTATTTTACATCACTATGCACAACTGATATAGAAAAATGGCAAAAGAAAATGCATAATTGTATTTATCAGCAGAAAAACAACAACAAAAAGTATTTTTAGACAAAAAGTTGTATTATTTTTTAATGCTTTTTTAACAATAATAAATTTTTTAGTAATCTAAAATAAAGTTTGTATAAAGCAGAGTATATTTTGCCTATTATGCCTATTATATTAAAGGGCAAAGTGCTGCACCCTTAAAAAAATGGTCTAAAGGGAACATTGCTTTTTATTTAAGCATCTTTTTTAGCTTTCAAACTTTATGGAGGATTTTATTTAGAATGTCCAAAGACATACCTAGTGGTGATGCAAAGGATTTTTCCGTCAGTAGATTATCTATCTGTTTAGAGTCAGAGTTAGAGATTTTACTTTTTTGTTATTTATCTTTAATCGAAGTAGTCTTAGGATGAGGTTTTGTTTTACAGTAATTTTTTAAATTTTTATTTATCTACTAGAGTGTTTTCTTTCAAATGTGATATATTATAAATCCAATATTTTGACATGCAATAAGTTCAATTTTTATCCAATTTTTCCCCTCTGTTATAATTTGTGGATACAAATATTTCTCCTTGCAGAGATCAGTTACGAAACCGTCAATTTAGCTATTTTCAAAACTAAATTAAATGTTAAATTAAATATACGTTTACCATTCTCACTAACATTTACATATATTGTTCATTATTATAAAGATTCTCCCTCTCTAAATACGAAAAAAAATATTTATATAATTTTCTGTTTTTTTGTTATTTATATTTTGAATAACTTTATCTTATTATTTATTTTATTATATTTTATAGTGTGAAGAGAAGTTTGCTTGTTAATTTTATTTAATAAATTCTACTGAAATAAAAAATCAATATTTATAAAGAGTTGAAGTACATAGATTATTTTATTATTAACTCATGCCTGCTTTGCTGGTCACTATATTTAAATGAATTTTCAAATGAATTGAATCACTATTTATTTTTTATATCGCATTATAAATAAACTAAAAAAAAAAAATACCTGCATTGAAATTGTTCCAAACCTCACTTCGGGTACCCGCTGCTTATGGCAGTTTTTTTCCATCCGCACTGCATCAGGTCCAGGTTCTTACTGCCTGCAGAAAGGCCTTCCCTGGACACTGTATCTCATCATCTATTAAGTATTTTAGTTTTTAAACCATTTATTTTATAGCCCCCGCTCTTTACACTGTATTACGATTTGATTCCAACCAATATAATAAATAAAATAAAAAGTAGATTTTCTTTTAAAAGGAATTAAATAAATAAAAAACAAATTTTAATAATCAGTTTAATCCTTTCTACTATATACTGCCATTTTTTCCTGATAAATAATATAAATAAATAAATAAAAAATATTTCATTTTTCTTTGAAGGGAATTAATTAAAAAAATATAAAAAATGTTATACATTAAAAAATATTAGGTACAAAAACACAAACTTATAAATAAATTTTAAAATTTAATATGCGTAATTTTTCTACTGCTTTACTAATATATTTTCAATAAATATAATAATAAAAAAAAAAACACCTTCAAATGAATGAATTGCATCAGTAAAAAATAAATAACATAATAATCGTTGCTAAGCTATGCAGTTGATTGAAATGAAATAATAAAATTTAGAAAAATGAAACATATGTCAATATTTTAAATTGAAAAACAAAAAAATCAATTTAAAAAATTCAAATTTGAAATTTGAAAAAATCTTGATGAGGTGCACACCTATAGCACATGAGCAGTTTCAACCCGGGTCGTACCCGCGTCCTTCTCTGCGGAGCTGTTCACATTCTTCCTTCCCGCGTAAAAGGAGGGTTAGACCAGGGTCATAATCAACCCCGCATTATACTAGGGATAATGCAGGGTTGACCCGCGAATTACCCAGAATTCTTTTCGCTTGTTTCTGTTTCAGATTACCACAGCGAATTGTGCGCTATGTTCAAGAGATAAACTGCGTTCTTTTTTATTTATTTTATTTTATTTTTGTATGCTTGTGTATTGCTCTCTGAAGTTAATTTAAGAATAATAATACTTGCAGAAGGAATTTAAAATAATGCGTGGATATTATAATGAAAAATATAAAACAGACACGATGTTTTGTACTTTTCTTTAATCCTTTTTAATTGAATTTTCTAAAATTCTTAGTAAACTAAAATATAGTAAATTAATATTGTTTTACAATATGAATATATATATATATATATATATATTGTAGTATAAAAGTTATTTAAGGAAAAGGTTGACATATTTTTTTCCCTTTGTAAATAACTTTTTAGAATTATAAAAATTTTGTATGCATATGCATTAGGATATAACAATATTAAGTATTAATATTTCTCAAAAACTATTTAAATTCAATAAAATTAAATTAAAAATTTATATATTGTTTAAATATTAATCCGGCTGAACAATTTTTAACTTTTTCTCTTGATTTTATATTATTATAATTTATTTAACAATATATTCTAAACATGTTTGAATATTAAATTTTTTTCATTTAATTTTCAGCATTCAAACAATATATATATAAATATTTTTAAGAAATTAATTTATCAGTCAATCTTTAATATATATATATATATATAAGATTTAACTTACTAATGAATCTACAAAGTAATAACCAAATGTATTTATAAAAAAATATTGCTGAATTGCTGTAATATTTAAAATCCATTGTCCACACTAGAGCCTGAACTGGGTGGAATGCCCTTTAGGGAGACTTTCAAAGGGATACTAGCTCATACTCATGGGAGTTTTAGGGAAAACGACGGAAAACTATTAAGATGAGACCGACGGTGGTTCGAACCCGATACCCATATTTATTTGCCTAATAATATGGTCATTTTTTGGGGGGGGGGGGGGTTAATAAGAGTTATAAGAAGTATATATTTTTTTCCGGGTGGGAGGAAGAGAGGCATTTTTAATTATATAAACAGAACAAATTTATAATATCTATATCTTGAGTTCACGTATAAATTTAACTTTAGAAGTGGGTTAGAAATAGATAAACTATTTGGGAATATATTTGAATAATATATATATTTCATCTTTATATTTTACCATATTAGAAATTTCATTGAAATTTTTCTTTTATAGATAATTGCATCCCATTGCTACTGTTCTTTCATATATGAAAAAATTTATCGGCATACTTAATCACAAAAAAGAAAGAAAAAAAAAATCAAGCGGTGGTGTGAGCATTAAGGCTGATTCATATTACAAGGGTTCTAGACCTAGGTGGAATGCCCTCAACGAAATTATTTTAAGAGGTTCGGATTATTTAAGAGGTTCCGTGATTTTTTTTAATTGAATTTTGGTTTTAATACTTTTGGTTACAGAATATTTTTAATTACAAAAGGAGTTTTAATAATAAAATATATGCACAAAAGTTTAATTTATAGATTTTATTACAGATGCACAAGAATACTTTTTTTTTTTATGAATTCTTATTTCGATGCATAATAAAAGATAAAGACTTATGAAAGATTTAAGATGAAATATTTGTAAGAATATCTGTTAGTTATGATAGTGAGAAATGAAATAAGTATCTGACCTAGTATTCATTAATGTAGTAATATTACTTTAAATCTTTAAGGTATTAAAATCTAAATTAAAAATTTAATCATTTATTTTATTATTTAATGCATTTAGATTTAATTATAATTATAATACATAATTTGTTCTAACTAATTTAAAATCAAAGTATTGTAAAGTTAATTATATTAGTATTTCAATTGACATTTATAAGTTTAATTGTAATAACAATAATATAAATAAAACTAGTTTCAAAACTTATTTTATTTCCCGATCCTATTTGCATCTTAATATTCAAAATAATATTAATAATTAAATTTCTAATATATAGCCATTTTTCTACTCCATATAAAAAAGATACTGACATTTCCTGTTTAAAAAACTAAATTTAAAATGATTTGTTTGTAATATTAAATTTGTATTAACAATTTAATGTAAAATTAAATATTAATAATGAAGAATAATATAAAATTTATAATCCTAAAACTTAATAATGTATGTAATCCTTTTATTCTCAGCTGCTGTCAAACATGAAATTCACCTTTAATAATCCCTTTATTCTATTTTCACCTTTGACAATATCGTTTCGCTTTCTCTTTCATCCGAACTCATGCAACAGCCAATCAGAATTAAAAAAACGTATGACGCTGCTACAGTGATTTTTAACCAGGGTTGATAGTGTGAACAGCCTAAAATGTTGACTCTGTAAAACCCCGCTTTTCAAATTCCCGGGTCGTTTTGACACGGGTTGAAGTTGCCTCATGTGAACGGAGCTTATAGGGTGCCAGGTATTGAAATTTGAAAAAATCTTGATGAGGTGCACACCTATAGGGTCCCAGGTATCAGAGATATTTTTAACTCCTCCACAAGTGTACACATTAAACTCTAACAATACTCCTCAAAATTTTAATCATGAGTATTTTTCACGCTTTGTATTTTTAGGTTAAATTTAGTGTACTTTGTTAAATGTGTCTGAAAAAGTTTATATTCTTTCTACAATTCAATACTCTGCATACTACTTTTTCTTTAAATCAATATATTCTCTTGCAATGGATAAAAGTTGTTGTTATTGAAATTATTTTGAGTAAAACTTTAAATATTTGCATCAATAATAGAATTTCTCAGATTCACGTATGGCCTTATCTTTCAATGTTCATTGTAATTTATAAACTGAGTCACATTATGTTCATATTCTGAGTTCTGATATTAGTATATTGTACAAATTATGCTGAAAGGAATATTATCACAATTGGGCAGTCCATGTAATATAACTTGAACTCATAACGTGAGTTCATATACATATATTTTATTTTTGAACTTATTAAAAAAGAAGTAAAATTTAGTATGGATTCACGAAAGATCAACATTTTTCTCTTCCACTTTTTTTTACTCCTAATAATGCCAAATTCACTCCTTCAAAAAAGATCAAGGAGTATTTTCACTTCTAGGAAAAAAAAATCGTAGCAATATCTCTGCCAGGTATTCATCTGCCAAGTTTTGTAGCTCTGCGATCAGCGGTGTGAGCAACAAAGTACAGACAACATGCACACAGATACTTCTCTTTATTTATATAGATATATAGTATGCTACGCCCGCTTCACTAGTCACTATATTTAAATGAATTTTCAAAAGAATTAAATAACTATTTATTTTTTATTATCACATTATTTAATTAAAAAAAAAAAAAAAAAAAACTACATTGAAATGAAATTGCTCTACACCATGCATCGGGTCCAGGTTCCCTCTGTCTACCTACAGAAAGGTCTTTCTCGGGCACTACATTTCGGGTATTTATTGACGGCAGGAGGATCTGCTATTATTTAAAAACTACAATTTTAAAGATGACTGTATCTCAGCATCTATTAAATATTTTAGATTTTGAACCATGTGTAGCCCTCTCTCTTTAAAAAATAAAAAGTAGATTTTCTTTTAAAAGGAAATAAATAAATAAAAAATAAACAAATTTTAATTAAATAAGTAAAAATCAAATAAATTTTAATTAGTTTAATTCTTTCTACTATATACTACATTTTTATTTATTTTTTTTACCAATAAATGCTATATATAAAAAAAAAAAAATCTGTCAAAGGAATTAATTAAAAAAATAAAAATTTATTATCTGTTATAAATAAGTTTTTAAATTTAATATATTTAATTTTTTTCTACTACATTACCATTTGATTTTCAATAAATATAATAAAAAAAAAAAAAGATTTTGCCTTCAAATGAATGAACTAAATAAATCTCTCTCTATATATAAATGGCTAAGAGATTTTCTTGGACCCTGTCTGTGTGTTGATGCAAATTGCCACCAGATTTTCATACTTTAGTTAATTTAAAACAAATCTAATTGTCCAATTGACAAGTTAATTAATCCGACGGATTCAGAAAAATTGCCCCTTTCTTTTAGTACCTTATTTGTAACGAAATTTTGATTAGATTTTTTAAAATTAATTAAAATATCAAAATAACCTGGTAAAAGCTTTAAAAATGGACATTTACATTTTTAATTGTTGCCAAAAAAAAAAAAAAAAAAAAAAAAAAAAAAAATATATATATATATATATATATATATATATATATATATATGCTTTCACGCAAAAAATAAAAAAAATATTAAATATTAAATTTGCTTATACACATGAAAATATGAAAATGGATTAAAAAAGCAAAGATAAAGTTGCACAAGAGTTCCAAAAATTAATGGAAGTATAAATGAGCATTAAAAAATAAAATAGTCGTCTGCTCAATCACGTGATATTGAAAAACAAAGAATCGAATTCAGTAAATATTGTTCTTAAGAGCAAAAATATTAATATTCAATATAAAATAAAACAAAAGTAATATTGTGCATTTGTAAACAGTAGAATAATTGTATTTGTGAGTTTAATAATTTTTAAAAATACTTTGTACCTATGTTTGTTTATTTATTTTCTCAAGTAAGAATCGATTTTATTGTTTTTTATAATTTATGTATGTATAATGTATTGTATAGAGCAGTTTCATATGACGTCATAGTGACGTAGATGGAGGGCTATCAACTCCACGTGAAAATAAATAGACGCCATTTTTAGAACAGTAAGCAAATGGCAGTTGAAAACAGCTCACAGCACCATGGCAACCGCGCATAGCAACCAATGATGGAGGGCATGCTGTCCACGTTGCCATGCTGTTATCAGCTGTTTGCAACTGCCCTATTGTATTTTTAACTGACTACATTTAAATATGTAATCCATGTGTCATTTTATTTTATCAAATTTTTTTTTGCATTCATTTTAAACTTTACATGTTTCCTCCTGGATTTACGACATAGTCCGTTTTATTCAAGTTTTCAATTATATTATCCGAGGTCAGGGTTGGAAAAAACCCAGCCCAGTGGGTTTTATCAGGGTTTTTTTTTTAGAATATTTTCGGGTTTTATCAGAGTTTTCAGGAATATTTTCTTCCTTTTTTTTTTTTTTTTTTTTACTTTAAGTTATATCATTTATCATTCATAAGATAATTAAAAAAAAATAAATATTAATTATTCATTAAAATTAAAATTTCTGAAGTCCTTTTATAATTAATAGTTGTTTTTTAAATATTCTAAAATTCTGTTTATCTGCCCTTTTACAACAAAAAAACTGGATTTTAATAATTATTTAGTGTTGCTTTATTAAATTTTACGTAGTCATTAGATTATCATAGAATATTTGTAATTATTGCCCCCCCCCCCCCAACATTACCTAACAGTGTTGCACTGTGTTAAAGTTTTCAGAAAATTTTTTGAATTTAATTTTTCTTTATATTTTACATTCCTTGAGTCCCACAGTTTTCTTTGTATTAATAAACAACTCTTATTTTGCTTTTATGTAAATATAATTTTTATTCTGTGTCAATAAGATAATTATTTTTTTCCATGGGGAATTTTTCAGGATTTTTTTTCTACAGCACAGTTTGAGAACCTCCAACTCCAGTATTTCTGAAAATTCTTTGTTCATGTTCTAATAATGTGTATAATATTTTTTAATATTTATATGTTTATTGTAAGTTAAATAAAAGTGGAATTTTAAATAAAGATTTTGAAAATACCCACTTGGGTTTTTTCAAGTGGGTTTTATTGAAAAAACCCACCCGGGTTTTTTGGGGTCGGGCAAAATCAAGCCAACCCTGTCCGAGGGACCATCGTTCCACATTACCCCGGATAAACGAGGGTCTATTGTATCTGGAATAAAGATCTTTTGTACTTGGATACCAACTTTTTTTAAAATACTCTCTTTTTATGCATTTGTTATCATCCTTTGAGCAATTTTTACTGTCATCTATTTTTAAACAGACATCTATGTGAATATATATAAGCATAAATTATTTAGTTAAAAACATATTACATTATACTACTTTTCATATTATGAGAATATGGAATTTAATTTATAGCTGACTTTTATTTCATCTATTTGCTGTGGTAAGATAGTTTTTTTCTATTTCTTTTGTCATAGACACGTATGCAGAGCTTGAAACCAAATCCTATGGCACGATATCGAAATATATCTGAAGCTTTACTCAAAATGGTTCGGCATGAAGGCATACTTCGACCAGTTCGAGGGATGTCTGCCGTAGTCATGGGTGCAGGACCAGCACATGCATTGTATTTTTCCTGTTATGAAAAGATGAAGCGCCTTATTAGTGGTACAGATCATGGAACTCCTTTAGCACATGGTAAGTACAGAATTTTAAACATCTATTAGAGTTTTTTTTTTTTTTTAACTTAGCTGTTAAGGCCTATTTTTCCAATTTCATAAATACAAAACTTTCCTCATAATTCACAGAATTTGTGGTATTTGCTGATCTCTGCTTCCCCTTTTCCCACAAGTTTAGTTGTATTTTCCTAATTTTTCTGCTGTTACATATTTAACATTTATTTGAAATTAATTTAGTATCCTTATTCCTGTGTATGTAAAAGCTTCTTATTGTTTACTATCATCAGTAAATTCAAACTTTATGTGCTGTTGAAAAAAATAAAATCCTATTTATTAAAGGGCAAAACTGGGAAAATTCATTAGTGGCCAGTGGCCGGTACTGTCAGTTTCATTAGTAGCCACTTTTTTTAAGTTAGTGGCCACTTTTCACATGATAAGACTATTTCTTTCAGACTGCAAAAAGCATTGTCACCATTTTGTGCTATAATCACCACAAGAAAAACTAGTATGTTGTGGCCACCACAAGACTTTCTTCTATATTTTCCTATACATATTCAATCAGTAACAATATTTAAAAAAAAAAAAGATTTTTTTTTCCTTTTTTTTTTTTTTTTTTTTTTTTTTTTGTGAAAATTAATACATATTCAATCACTAACAATATTTAAAAAAAAAAAAAAAAAAAAAAAAAAAAAATAGAATTTTTTTCTAAGTTTTTTTTTTTTTTTTGGTTAAAAGTAAAAAAAAATCGATAACTTTGTTTTAAATTATCACAGATTTATAGTTCAACCATTCGTTTTAAAGGTATTGACGAGACCTTTCGAATGATACCCATCTTCAAAATTTACCCCCCAGGGGGGAAGCGATGCCCCCCCATGCACAAAATTTTTTTCCTAGTTACGTACTACTATTATCAATAATTCATATTAATTTTACAAACATAAGTGTAAAATAACTCTTATTATGCACATTTATACGAATTTTTGTCCTATGCTGCCATGTTAAAAATTTAGATAAAATGCTATCACAGCGCCACCTGTTGAGCTATTGATCCCCAAATATAATCAGCAACAGTTTATGTCGGGGACCAACTAAATACCAAGTTTGGTAAAATTTCGTTAAAAAAAAAAAAAAAAAAAATACGATTATTTTTTTTTTTTTTTTTTGTTAAAAGTAAAAAAAATCGATAACTTTGTTTTAAATTATCACAGATTTATGGTTCAACCATTCGTTTTAAAGGTATTGACGAGATCTTTCGAATGATACCCATCTTCAAAATTTAACCCCCCCGGGGGGGTACTTCCCCCCCAGGGGGGGAACTGATGCCCCCCATGCACAATTTTTTTTTCCTAGTTAACTACTACTATCATCAATAATTCAAATTCATTTTACAATCACAAGTTTAAAATAACTCTCATTATGCCCATTTATACGGAATTTTGTCCTATGCTGCCATGTTAAAAATTTGCATAAAATGCGATTACAGCGCCACCTGTTGAGCTATTGATCCCCAAATCTAATGGGCACCAGTTCATGTCAGGGTGCAACTAAATACCAAGTTTGGTTAAATTTCATTCATATGTTCGTGAGATACAGCGTCCACAAAAAAATGATACAGACAGACAGACAGACAGACAGACACACAGACAGACATTTTCTAAAAACTATCAATTCGTGTTCAGGACATCCCAAAACGTGTAGATCCGTCAAAAAACGGAGGTCGAAAATTTTCGCGAATCCAATACTTTCTCTATATTACATATAGAAGAAAGTAATAAGAAAATAAGAAATACATATAATAATAAAATTAACACATGGACACTGAAATTGTAATTTGTAATTACGCTCTTTTTAAAAATCCTAAATTGCACATCCTAAATTAAAATCTTCTTAGGACTGTAATAATAACAGCAAAAGTTTTTATCTTTCAGATAAATAAATTGAAAAAAAATGTACTACTGAATTAAGTGAAATAAGCTGTTATCATTCGCAGTTCACATTGATATTTTCTAGTAAATGAATCAGCTGATTCACCATCATCACAACTTTTTACATGGTCATGTGTAAATACAGTTAGCAGTTTTATTATTTTTTCTTATTTCTAAAGACACACTTTTTTAAATGATTTTATTTCAATATAGTTAAAATATTTCCTCTTAAAAAGTATAGATATGGAAACTTGGCTGCTTCATTAAAAATAATTTACTTAGCTGCCAAATTTGTAGATTTAAAAATAGGGAGATTTCTACTTTAAAATGGGAAGGAAAAGGGAAGATTTCTACTCAAAAGAAAGCAAATACAATTTAAAAAAAAAAATACTAATACACATTTAAGCCATCAAATTTTGATGCACACATTTGTCAGATATCTTAAATGGGTTAAATATACACTAAATACTATGGAGATATAAGAATGGAAAAAGATTGTGCTTTACAGGACATTTGATCATTAACTGCTAGTTGAAATGGAGCGCATATGTGCGGAGGGGGAGGGGGGATACAACTACATATACTTCTTTATAGGTTCTAGAATCTAATTAAGAAAGTTTAAAATGAATATTTATATTTATGTTATGGCTGGAAAAAAATTGTAAATCACAAGGTTTCAGTGGAGCATGCGATTGCCAATCGTTGGAGGAGACTGAAAGGGGGGGGCGAGGATTACAAGAATTATGAGTAAGAGATATTAATCAATTCTACTTCTTTACAGATTCTAGAATCTAATAAAGCAAGTTTAAAATAGATATTTACATTTTTGCAGCAAATGGAGAATGATTAGAAATTATAAAGCTTTCTACAAGCTGTGTGATTGCAGATAGTTAGGGGGAAGGAAAGGGGGGGGGTCAAAAATTTTATGAGTGAGATATATTAAACAATTCTACTTCTTTATAGGTTGTAGAATATAACAAAGCAAGTTTAAAATGAACATTGACATTTATGCCATGGATGGAAAAAGATTGGAAATCACAAGGCTTCGATTGCCTATCGTCGCTCGATTTTTAGAATATTTTAATGATCACAAAAAGTGGCGACTTTAGTGGCGATCGATGCATAATTTTTAATCGCCATTAATTTTTATTTAGTCGCCATGTGGCCGGTGGCGACCGTTAATTTTGCCCTTTACTATTTATTCACAAGACAGCTAAGAGTTACAAGGACCAAAAGTTAAGTGTAATTTTTTTTTTTTTTAAATTTAATTTTAAAGAAAAGCATATTAATTCTTAAATTATTATAAATACCTTACACAAGCTTTTCATTTAATTTTTGGCTGATTAATTTCAGTCACCCCATGACCATCCTCAGAGACAAGACAAACGTCGACGTCCTTCTGTTTATAATCCCGCGGAATGCTGTGGTTGTCACTTTGCTTCACTTCGGAGTTTCGCAAGATCTGTTGCCATGCTGCAGGGATGATGGAATGTTCTCTATCGTTTACTGTGTTAGCGTTAGTAATAATTTCGAGGGCCTCCCGTTTTAGAGCGTAATTATGGTTATTGTAGGGTGCTATTTTTTTTATGTTAATGGAGTTAATGTTTATGGGGTTATTATTGTGGATGGCGGAGAAAGCGGTAGAGGTTTTTCCTAATTTAAGATCTGCACGGTGTTCTTTTTCTCTTTCGGCGATTTTGCGTTTGGTCATCCCAATATAGCAGGCTTTATTTATTACCATTGATATGTTCAAAGTTGATTTTTTATATATTCCGGGGGTAGAGTTTTGTGGAATGGGGTCTTTTTCGTTCCGGATGTGTTGAAAAATGTTTTTGTCTGGTTTTATTGGAATGTTTAGGTTATTATTTTTAGCTTCATTTTTTATTATAAGGCTGGTGCCGTTGCAAAATGGGATTGCGGTGGTGAAATTGGGTTTAGTTTTCTGGGCATTATTGATTTTGTTTAAAGATTTTAGGCGTTTTTTGTATAATTTATTTATACGATTTTTAGAATAGTTTGCTTTAGTGGCGATTTTTTTTTATATTGTTAAGTTCTTTATTTAGTAATTGTTTGGGGAAGGGAGAAGTGCAATGTAAATGTTTTTCATGTATTTTTCAAGTTGGTACGTTAGGCCTTCAGATTTATTTACTATTGGGCGGAGAGAGGGAGGGTTTTTGTGATCTTTATATTTTGCAAAGAGGCGAGGTATAGTGGAAGCATGGTTATTAAAGGTTGGTTTATTATCGTTGGGCCATTGGCCAGTTTTTATAAGATCTTTTGTTTTATTTATGAGTTTGTTAAGAGGTGAGGGTTGGATTTTTATAGCTTTTAGTTTTTCTATTGTTTCATGCATCATTTCGTTATATTGCGTACGGTTCATAATAGTGATAAGATTTGTTTTGTCTGACATAAGGAAAGTTAAATCATGATCAATAAACTCAAATGAAATGTTTCTGGATAAACTTCGTAATACTAATATAAACTATACCGATAAATTAGTTAGTTTCGACGTAAAAGACCTTTACCCATCCATCAATATCCCAGAAATCACAACAATAATTAACACTAAATTAACCACCATTTTTGGAGATAATAAAACTAGCGAAACTTTAATCACAGCAAACAACCTCCTCCTTAATGAATCGTACTTTAACAATAATACTTACCATCAAACTCAAGGCGTCCCTATGGGATCCCCCATTTCCGGTATCATTGCAGAATTAAAACTCCGCCTTATTGAAAACTTAGCCAACCATATTATTAAAAATTGTAAACTTTGGACTCGATACGTAGACGACATCTTTGCCATTATACCCGACACCGAAAACCCAGACAACCTTCTAACCAACCTTAATAAGCTAGATAATAATATAAAATTCACCATCGAAAAAGAAACCAACAATACTCTAAACTTTCTTAACATAAAAATCATAAAAAACACTAATAACACTATTGACACTACCGTTTACAGAAAACCCACTACTAACACTGAAATTATAAATAAAAATTGTAAAACCCCCCTCACTTACAAATTATCAGCTATTCAATCTTATATCAACTGCGCTATTTTAGTCTGCTCCAACAAACAATTACTAAATAAAGAACTTAACAATATCAAAAAAATCGCCACTAAAGCAAACTATTCTAAAAATTTTATAAATAAATTATACAAAAAACGCCTAAAATCTTTAAACAAAATCAATAATGCCCAGAAAACTAAACCCAATTTCACCACCGCAATCCCATTTTGCAACGTCGCCAGCCTTAAAATAAAAAATGAAGCTAAAAATAATAACCTAAACATTCCAATAAAACCAGACAAAAATATTTTTCAACACATCCGGAACGAAAAAGACCCCATTCCACAAAACTCTGCCCCCGGAATATATAAAATCAACTTTGAACATATCAATGGTAATAAAGCCTGCTATATTGGGATGACCAAATGCAAAATCGCCGAAAGAGAAAAAGAACACCGTGCAGATCTTAAATTAGGAAAAACCTCTACTGCTTTCTCCGCCACCCACAATAATAACCCCATAAACATTAACTCCATTAACATAAAAAAAATAGCACCCTACAATAACCATAATTACGCTCTAAAACGGGAGGCCCTCGAAATTATTACTAACGCAAACACAGTAAACGATAGAAAACATTCCATCATCCCTGCAGCATGGCAACAGATCTTGCGAAACTCCGAAGTGAAGCGAAGTGACAACCACAGCATTCCGCGGGATTATAAACAGAAGGACATCGACGTTTGTCTTGTCTCTGAGGATGGTCACGGGGTGACTGAAATTAATCAGCCAAAAATTAAATGAAAAGCTTGTGTAAGAGTGTAAGGTATTTATAATAATTTAAGAGTTAAGTGTAATTTTATATATATATATTAGGGCTGTGCCGATTAATCGGTACGGTTAATCGATCAATGCTTAGTACTGATCAATTTTTTTTATTGAGTTAATTGGCTCGATTAATTCGATTAACATTTTTCAAAATCAGATTAAAGTTTTCAAACTACGAATTAAAGTAAAAATTTAAAATGCTGTTCTGCCTACAAATTATTTTTTCTCACATATTTTGCTAGCAAACATTCTAAGAAGCGTCCATCCAAAAATGAAAAAGAAAAGAGAAAAGGGGGAAGACGGTTCTTAAACAAAATGCCGTTTTAAGTCCGTCCTGGGGGGATAAGTTTTGCAGAAACAAGAAGCTTCCAAAAAACAGAAATGCTCAATATAAAGAAAAGGTCTCTGATTTCCCCTGTCCCTTTGATGGGCAAGGTGTCATCAGGGTTTCACAATACTTTCGAGCAGTTATTGTCCGTTCAGAAAAGCTGATAATAACTATTGACGTAGAAACAGAAAATAACATTCTATTTTCTATTCTGAAATGACGAAGAAGAGTTGAAATATAAACAATGAAGAATTTGAGATTTTTTTATAATGATAATATGGAATTTTGAGAATTCATTTAAAAATAGTGGCAAGCAAGGTGGACAAAGCCAGCTAGTATAAAACGAAAGTATATGTATATTCATCTAATTTTTCTTTCAAATTGAAAATGAATTTATTAAAATAAAAATTAAATAAACAAAAATATTTTTATAAAATTAAACACTTAATGTCAACAACTATTACTCTGAAAATTGATTTAAATTTTAGTTATAAAATGGATATAATTCATTATTATTATTTTTTTTTTTTTCTTTCAATCAAACACATAAATTAAATAGTAATACTGAGAATTTATTTTTTAGAATATAAAAGTAATAATGAATGCAAGATGAATATATATTATTTCTCATCTGTACTCTCGAATAAAAATTTTATTTGGAAATATATTAGGAATGTGTTTTTTCATTATTTATTTGCATGTTTATTATTATTATTATTTATTGTTTAAGTAACAAGCTATATTGACACCTAT